>CM068587.1:4689643-5889643 GCA_035048485.1 Pteria penguin | reverse complement strand
AGAAATTGCAATATGGACCGGCCCTTACATGAATGTATCAAGAACAAACTCCATACAGAAATTGCAATATGGACCGGCATTTTTATGTATGTATCAAGAACAAACTCCATACAGAAATTGCAATATGGACCGGCCGTTACATGAATGTATCAAGAACAAACTCCATACAGAAATTGCAATATAGACCGGCCTTTATATGTATGTATCAAGAACAAACTCCATACAGAAATTGAAATATGGACCGGCCCTTACATGAATGTATCAAGAACACCCTCCATACAGAAATTGCAATATGGACCGGTCCTTACATGAATGTATCAAGAACAAACTCCATACAGAAATTGCAATATGGACCGGCCCTTACATGAATGTATCAAGAACAAACTCCATACAGAAACTGCAATATGGACCGGCCCTTACATGAATGTATCAAGAACAAACTCCATACAGAAATTGCAATATGGACCGGCCCTTATATGTATGTATCAAGAACAAACTCCATACAGAAATTGCAATATGGACTGGCCCTTACATGTATGTATCAAGCAAGAACAAACTCCACACAGAAATTACAGTATGGATTGGCCCTTATATGTATGTATCAAGAACAAACGCCATACAGAAATTGCAATATGGACCGGCCCTTATATGTATGTTTCAAGAACAAACTCCATACAGAAATTGCAATATGGACCGGCCCTTATATGTATGTATCAAGAACAAGCTCCATACAGAAATTGCAATATGGACCGGCCTTTTTATGTATGTATCAAGAACAAACTCCATACAGAAACTGAAATATGGACCGGCCCTTACATGAATGTATCTAAAACAAAGCCGATACAGAACCTAAAATATGGACTGACCCTTATATGTACATGTATGTAATGGGAATAATCTTCATCGGTGATCCTAAAGCTAAAGCAAATCTGAGGACAAAGAGCCAATAAAATTCATGGTAAGTGTGGAAAGATGTGTATACAATTCCTGGTAATTATGGAGAGAGATGTATGCAATTCCTGGTAAGTATGGAGAGATATGTATACAATTCATCATAAGTATGGAGAAATATGTATACAATTCATCGTAAGTATCGAGAGATATGTATACAATTCATCCTGAGTATGGAGAGATATATATACAATTCATGGTAAGTGTGGAGAGATATGTATACATTTCATGGTTAGTATGGAGAAATATGTATACAATTTATCGTAAATATGGAGAGATATGTATACAATTCATCCTGAGTGTGGAGAGATAAATATACAATTCATCGTAAGTATGGAGAGATATGTATACAATTTATTGTAAGTATGGAGAGATAAATATACAATTTATCGTAAGTATGGATAGATATGTATACAATTCATCGTAAGTATGGAGAGATATGTATACAAGTCATCGTAAGTATGGAGAGATATGTATACAATTCATCGTAAGTATGGAGAGATATGTATACAAGTCATCGTAAGTATGGAGAGATATGTATACAATTCATCGTAAGTATGGAGAGATATGTATACAAGTCATCGTAAGTATGGAGAGATATGTATACAATTCATCGTAAGTATGGAGAGATATGTATAAAATTCATCGTAAGTATGGAGAGAAATGCATGTGATCATATCTGTGGCCTTCTACCCTATGATATCATAGTAATATATTAGCTTTCGATGTGTTACGTACGAAACTCAGCAATAAAGGGTCTCGAGACGTGTGGGTAACAATCGTCTGTTCTGCATTCGTGTTGAAATATTCAGAACTAAAAGTTGCAACGTTTCACAAGTTTGTGGAACGTTATGTTAGACATCAAAGAATAATGCCGATTCGTTTCATTTGAGAATTGGGTGTGACAAACTATCAATTATATTAACTTAATGGAAATGAAGCAAACTAGTTCTTTTTTATATTGTCAATAACATGTTGGCAAGTTTATTTACAATTTGTAATAACTGACTTTTGGATCTGCTCAATTCTTCATAACTAAAATCATCTCAATTTGAGAAGTTTGAAAGGTCCGTATTAAATAAGGGGTCCCAGACAGCGCTCACTCGTAATGGATGCACTATGTCAATCTCCTTTACTTAAAGAGTTCAATGTATGCTCTCACAAGTAACTATATCTGAAGCCATTGTGTACACGACAATTGTAAACGTTGAAAATTAAGGATGATAACAAAGTGTACAATGTGATGTACCGTGTAACACAAGCATACTCTGTCACGCTATAGGCTATGCCAGCCGTAATTAACGTGCTAAATTCTACATTAGACGAAGAAATATTTCCAATATAAAAGCTATTAATTGAATTTCTGAATGATTCACCTGACCTGACAAAAATAAAATACTGAGTCAACTCGTGTACTTTGGTTATAGGTTTCTGCGTACATTCTTACCGGCAGGATACCAGTATGTTAGGATATTAGTGCTTACGGTCAGCAAGGATATCATTAACAAGGCCTCTGTATGTGCTTCATCGAGGACTCCATGTGAATAATGCTAATATAACTGTGCATTCTCCAAACTTATATATATATATATATATATATATATATATATATATATATATATATATATATATATATATATATATATATATATATATATATATATACGATTTATTGCATATCCATTGGTTACGTTGCCGATATTCTAAATCCACAGGACGTACGTGTACGAACTACCGTAGCGCTTAATTCTTTAATGAAAACGCACCAAAACATTATATGGAATAATTGTATGAGGCGGCCATGTTGTGGGACGTGACCATGGGTTACGTAATCACTGATAATACATCATCATATGTATACATATATCTAAACTAAATATATACTCGATTTAAAAATCGAGTAAAACTGTTAATATGGAGTATTGGCGAAGAAAGAAGAAATTCAAAATTAGTATGAATTTCACTGAAATACACTACACCTCATGGACAAATATGTTTTAGAAAATACGGTCTTTCTTAAAAATTCATATTTGAGTGTCACATGTCATGTATTCCTCCTGTAAACATAGACTACAATTAAGCATTAACATGACACAGTTGTAGTTTTTGTCATTGCGTTTTGTTATTTTAAAAGTAATCTTTGTGATATTTAAAATAAATTAATTAGATTTCTAAATATAGTAAGAGTACTTGACTTGAGTTATTTCAAAACTTTGACAGGTAATTTCAGAATATGAATATTCATATGAAGTATGGTAAATTCCGCAGTATATTGATGTGTAACAAATTAACTTTTAAATTTGTTTTGACAAAATGCGTAATACATATAAATAACAAAGCATGCATGCATCCTATGGGGATATGAATTTATACAGTGCCTCGTCCATAACCTTGAGCAAACGGCTTACAATATCTCCTCTATCCTCCAAAATATTACCAAAATTGTCCATAAACACTATTCATTGTTGAATATATATATGACATGGTGCATGTGATGAGGCATGTAATATTCCATTAAACATGTAAAGTATATTTATGATTAAGACATAATATTATCTATAATAAGATCTATTATCTATAATAATATTTATAGGTATTCATAAATCATTCAATTTATTTCTGTAATTCTTGCAATCATCCTTTTCTGATTGATTTAAAAATTGTGTTGACTCCACGGTCAGCGAAATCTAGAGTACATATACCCAGACAGTGCCGGGAATACTTTTAACGAACACGTGGTTTAACAGTATCAATAGTACTCTACATCGCATTTCGAGTAACAACATGTCTTTATCATTCATATCAAATTCGTGTTTCAACAACTGTACCTTTCACTTTCAACCAAATGCTTTCAGTGATCAATCATTTTATTTTTACCGAACGGATCATGGTGCCAGTCTTTTGCAGAACGGCCAATTGTTAAAACAATGTATCACTACATGGATATCAACTTGAAAATATAACAGGTCAATAAAATAGTGCATTTAAATGAAAATTTATTATACTAAATTTGCACGTATTTTTCATCACAGATATCAAATCAAATGATTGGAAATCACTATTTTTATTAGTCATTTTCGTTTGATGTAGATATCAAAATTGGACGAAAACCTTTTTGCATCAACCTGCTATGCGCATTGGTGCAATTTCTGTTTATACCTACATTAAACGGAAAAATCATAAGATTCATTTCTATGGTAAGATGCATACATTATTGTCTATATAAAGAGTGAATGAACAGAGAATAAATATACAAGGCGATGTAGATTACTGAGAGTGGGACTTCAATAAATAATAAATATGATCATTGATATGTATTATTTCCGAAATTTTTATGATACATACATATTGTATTAAATAAAATCCTTACAGAAGTGTTCCTTCTAAAAAGGACCAAACCCTGCTAATTTTTACTCTAAAACCGGAAGAAACAGGCTTGTAGAACCATCTGACCATTCCCTATGCTCGGTAGACTGGATGATTTCTGTGATATATTGTAGAACCATCTGACCATTCTCTATGCTCGGTAGACTGAATGATCTCTGTGATATAGTGTAGAACCATCTGACCATTCTCTATGCTCGGTAGACTGATGATGTCTGTGATATAGTGTAGAATCATCTGACCATTCTCTATGCTCGGTAGACTTGTTGATGTCTATGATATATTGTAGAACCATCTGACCATTCTCTATGCTCGGTAGACTGGATGATGTCTGTGATATATTGTAGAACCATCTGACCATTCTCTATGCTCGGTAGACTGGATGATGTCTGTGATATATTGTAGAACCATCTGACCATTCTCTATGCTCGGTAGACTGTTGATGTCTGTGATATATTGTAGAACCATCTGACCATTCTCTATGCTCGGTAGACTGATGATGTCTGTGATATATTGTAGAACCATCTGACCATTCTCTATGCTCGGTAGACTGAATGATCTCTGTGATATATTGTAGAACCATCTGACCATTCTCTATGCTCGGTAGACTGGATGATCTCTGTGATATATTGTAGAATCATCTGACCATTCTCTATGCTCGGTAGACTGGATGATCTCTGTGATATATTGTAGAACCATCTGACCATTCTCTATGCTCGGTAGACTGGATGATGTCTGTGATATATTGTAGAACCATCTGACCATTCTCTATGCTCGGTAGACTGAATGATCTCTGTGATATATTGTAGAACCATCTGACCATTCTCTATGCTCGGTAGACTGGATGATCTCTGTGATATATTGTAGAACCATCTGACCATTCTCTATGCTCGGTAGACTGGATGATGTCTGTGATATATTGTAGAACCATCTGACCATTCTCTATGCTCGGTAGACTGGATGATGTCTGTGATATATTGTAGAACCATCTGACCATTCTCTATGCTCGGTAGACTGGATGATCTCTGTGATATATTGTAGAACCATCTGACCATTCTCTATGCTCGGTAGACTGGATGATGTCTGTGATATATTGTAGAACCATCTGACCATTCTCTATGCTCGGTAGACTGGATGATGTCTGTGATATATTGTAGAACCATCTGACCATTCTCTATGCTCGGTAGACTGGATGATGCCTGTGATATATTGTAGAACCATCTGACCATTCTCTATGCTCGGTAGACTGAATGATCTCTGTGATATATTGTAGAATCATCTGACCATTCTCTATGCTCGGTAGACTGGATGATCTCTGTGATATATTGTAGAACCATCTGACCATTCTTTATGCTGTGTAGACTGGATATTGTAGAACCATCTGACCATTCTCTATGCTCGGTAGACTGGATGATGTCTGTGATATAGTGTAGAATCATCTGACCATTCTCTATGCTCGGTAGACTGGATGATGTCTGTGATATATTGTAGAACCATCTGACCATTCTCTATGCTCGGTAGACTGAATGATCTCTGTGATATATTGTAGAACCATCTGACCATTCTTTATGCTGTGTAGACTGGATGATCTCTGTGATATATTGTAGAACCATCTGACCATTCTCTATGCTCGGTAGACTTGTTGATGTCTATGATATATTGTAGAACCATCTGACCATTCTCTATGCTCGGTAGACTGGATGATCTCTGTGATATATTGTAGAACCATCTGACCATTCTCTATGCTCGGTAGACTGGATAATCTCTGTGATATATTGTAGAACCATCTGACCATTCTCTATGCTCGATAGACTTGTTGATGTCTATGATATATTGTAGAACCAACTGACCATTCTCTATGCTCGGTAGACTAGATGATTTCTGTGATATATTGTAGAATTATCTGACCATTCTCTATGCTCGGTAGACTGATGATGTCTGTGATATATTGTAGAACCATCTGACCATTCTCTATGCTCGGTAGACTGGATGATCTCTGTGATATATTGTAGAACCATCTGACCATTCTCTATGCTCGATAGACTTGTTGATGTCTATGATATATTGTAGAACCAACTGACCATTCTCTATGCTTGGTAGACTGGATGATTTCTGTGATATATTGTAGAATTATCTGACCATTCTCTACGCTCGGTAGACTTGTTGATGTCTGTGATATATTGTAGAACCATCTGACCATTCTCTTTGCTCGGAAGGCTTGTTGATGTCTGTGATATATTGATGTAACTTCGTAATGCATTCGCCCTTGCAGTCTTAATGCATCAATTCAAGATAATGTGGTTAGGAGTGCGCCTCTCATTGCCAGATATAAGATAGAACAATAGTGCATTAAGCGTCATTACATGTTCTCGCAGGTAGTTCAGGTCGGAAGCTTTAACATTAAGTACTGAAATATGTTGTCGTAAGAACCAACAATAAGTCTTTAACTCCTTACTGGTGCTGTAGTACTGTTACTAAAAGGTCCTGATTATTGTCATAAGTATGAAGAACTATAAGGTCCTGATTATTGTCATAAGTATGAAGAACTATAAGGTCCTGATCATTGTCATAAGTATGAAGAACTATAAGGTCCTGATTATTGTCATATGTATGAAGAACTATAAGGTCCTGATCATTGTCATAAGTATGAAGAACTATAAGGTCCTGATCATTGTCATAAGTATGAAGAACTATAAGGTCCTGATTATTGTCATAAGTATGAAGAACTATAAGGTCCTGATTATTGTCGTAAGTATGAAGTTGGTTGGTTGATTGGTGTTTTACGTCGCTTTCAACAATATTTCAGTTATATCGCAACATGGAGGCAGGAGGTTACCAACCTCTTAAACTCATAAGTATGAAGAACTATAAGGTCCTGATTATTGTCATAAGTATGAAGAACTATAAGGTCCTGATCATTGTCATATGTATGAAGAACTATAAGGTCCTGATTATTGTCATATGTATGAAGAACCATAAGGTCCTGATTATTGTAATAAGTATGAAGAACTATAAGGTCCTGATTATTGTCATATGTATGAAGAACTATAAGGTCCTGATCATTGTCATAAGTATGAAGAACCATAAGGTCCTGATTATTGTAATAAGTATGAAGAACCATAAGGTCCTGATTATTGTAATAAGTATGAAGAACTATAAGGTCCTGATTATTGTCATAAGTATGAAGAACTATAAGGTCCTGATTATTGTAATAAGTATGAAGGGTCCGAATACGAATACTGCAGTGTTGTATATAGATATCACACTGTCCGTATTCCCTTATATACCGTTAGCAACGACACTCTCTATACAAAATTAGAGCACATTTATCAGGTTCGCAGTATTGAAATACACGATATCTTCGTCTGTATGTATAGGGTGTTAATGGCTGGTACCTTTTACTACAAGAGACACTCTTCCAATCCATCTTTATCTCCGAGTTCCAAGGCTCCATAAACGCCCACTACCGCATGTTGCTTTAAGTGCCACAGTAACATAGAAATATTGACGTTCTATTATTTGAAGCCGTGTATGAATAGTTTTGTAAATTGTTATCTTAAGATAATATAGACATGTGAATATACTATTGGTGAATTGACTTACTGATACTGAAATGATAAATGTCAAAAGGAAAGAGTGAGGGTAGAAAAATCCCAGCCGACGGTCGAACCGGGTTGTCATATTCTAGAACTGTTTGAAACCATTGGACCAACATTGGTAAAACAGAAAATCCAATATTCCTGTAATATAAAGGAACACACAAAGTAAAGGTATCAGTCTTAGCGGTTCTCGCATACGTCATTTCACTCATTTGTTTCCTGTCGCTCAGGGTATTAAAATTTTGCACCTCTTTGGACTAATGCAAGCTACTGCGATTCTAGGGAATTCTGAAATACCAAACCCCAAATAGATTTTACATTCAAAATATAATGCCTTTAGGCCAAAAACTTCGATAAAAGTCTTTTAGCAAGACTTAGTATTATTCCTACTCCGAATTTCCTCCTATGCCATCAAGTTTCGAATGTTTTCAGTTTAAGTCTGTCTCATTACGGTTAGATTTCAGGCCCGAGTTCTTGGTTTGACGTTTAGGACTAGAATTTAAAATGCGATTTACTTTTAAATGATAACGCTTCACGCAAGATATTATCTGCTTCTCTCATGGAAGTAAGATGTATGTTTTATGCCTTACACGATGGTCAGCATGGATAAATTTTACATATGGTGTATAAAGATATCCTGGACAGGTGCCTGACAGCAGCGACACCTATGTTAAGAAAGAGAACCCACACATGCTCCTTTGATGTTGGTAAGTTTGGGTACACCATCCATATTTTGTTACCAATTGTATGTTCTATCGCCTCGTTTTACATTGCGAATTCTGTGATCCCGCCGAACTCATTCATCAAAGGACGTTACGTATACTAATATTTCTCATTCCCAAGTCATATTTAGTCTCTAGTCACATAATCGTTTCATGTAGTTATGATATATTTATGTAAAATCTTTCATACTTGAATGTACTTACTATAAATATTTATCTAACTGTCTAACAAATACTTTTTGTGATACAATCACTAAAGGAGAGTTGTCTTTCTTGATGAGCATAATCGTGTTTTGGCTTCATAAACATAATCAGTTAACACTCAACTTTCTGAACTTAGAAGATATGCGGGGGAAAAGGCAATATCTGTTCATAAAATAGTCTGTTCTAAACGTGATAACCATAATACGAAAATAACAGCAACGAAAGAACTCAAAATTAGAAGGCAAATATATTCAAAATTTTATGACAAATCTTCATAATTTAGATTGCTAATTTACGAACGAAAGCTAGTACAAAAAAGTGTTAAAGTTTCACATAAAAGTCGTGCAATGTGAGAAAACAGAATGAGGTTCATTTGATAGCTCACAGTTTTATGCGTTTGAATTAATCATAACAATATAACTACAAAGGGAATAGAATAAATGATAAATTATTCAACTCTATATGCCTCGTATTAATTATTCAAATTTGAATATCTCATATCTGGAATCATCTTGCAACAAAAACTTCTTGTGATCTTAAAACACAGTTAACATATCTATTAAATAAGATAAGTTATACGGTATTTTTATGCATTACGTATCGCCTGACTCCCTAATCAATCGTAAATATTAATGACATCCCAAATTACCTTACTGTCACAAAAGTAAAAATGTCATCCGAATTTCTTTGGGAATATGATCACTAGGTATGAAAACCATGCCTCACTCTCCAAGGGAATTTAGAAAACGATAAAATCATGCCTCAGTCTCCAAGGGAATTTAGAAAACGATAAAATCATGCCTCAGTCTCCAAGGGAATATAGAAAACGGTAAAATCATGCCTCAGTCTCCAAGGGAATTTAGAAAACGATAAAATCATGCCTCAGTCTCCCAGGGAATTTAGAAAACGATAAAATCATGCCTCAGTCTCCAAGGGAATATAGAAAACGGTAAAATCATGCCTCAGTCTCCATGGGAATTTAGAAAACGATAAAATCATGCCTCAGTCTCCAAGGGAATTTAGAAAACGATAAAATCATGCCTCAGTCTCCAAGGGAACATAGAAAACGGTAAAATCATGCTTCAGTCTCCAAGGGAATATAGAAAACGATAAATTCCTGCCTCAGTCTCCAAGAGAATATAGAAACGATAAAATCGTGCCTCAGTCTCCCCGGGAATTAGATACAAAAAGAAAATCGTGCCTCCGTCTCCAAGGGAATTAGATACATGAGGATAAAATCATGCCTCAGTCTCTTAAGGAATTCGATACAAAAGAATAAATTAGTGCCTCAGTCTCCCAGGAAGTTATGTACAAAAAGATAAAACCATGCCTCACTCTCCTAGGGAATTAGATAGAAAAGGATAAAATCATGCCTCAGTCTCCCTGGGAATTAGATACAAAAAGATAAAACCATGCATCGGTCTCCCATAGAATTAGATACAAAAAGATAAAATCATGCCTCAGTCTCCCAGGGAATTAGATACAAAAAGATAAAATCATGCCTCATTCTCCCTGGGAATTAGATACAAAAAGATAAAATTGTGCCTCAGTCTCCAAGGGAATTAGATACAAAAAGATAAAATTGTGCCTCAGTCTCTCAGGGAATTAGATACAAAAGGATAAAATCGTGCCTCCGTCTCTCAGGGAAGTAGATGCATAAGGATAAAATCATGCCTCAGTCTCTTAATGAATTAGATACAAAAGAATAAATTAGTGCCTCAGTCTCCCAGGAAATTAGGTACAACAAGATAAAATCGTGTCTCGCTCTCCCAGAGAATTAGATACAAAAAATAAATCATACCACATTCTCCCTGGGAATTAGATACAAAAAGATAAAATTGTGCCTCAGTCTCTCAGGGAATTAGATACAAAAAGATAAAATTGTGCCTCAGTCTCCCAGGGAATTAGATACAAAAAGATAAAATTGTGCCTCAGTCTCCCAGGGAATTAGATACAAAAAGATAAAATTGTGCCTCAGTCTCCCAGGGAATTAGATACAAAAAGATAAAATCATACCTCAGTCTCCCCGGGAATTAGATACAAAAAGATAAAATCATGCCTCGGTCTCCCAGGGAATTAGATACAAAAAGATAAAATTATACCTCAGTCTCCCCGGGAATTAGATACAAAAAGATAAAATCATGCCTCAGTCTCCCCGGGAATTAGATACAAAAAGATAAAATTATGCCTCAGTCCCCCAGGGAATTGGATACAAAAAGATAAAATCGTGCCTCCGACTCCAAGGGAATTAGATACATAAGGATAAAATCATGCCTCAGTCTCCCAGGGAATTAGATACAAAAGGGTAAAATCATGCCTCAGTCTCCTAGGGAATTAGATACAAAAAGATAAAATTATGCCTCAGTCCCCCAGGGAATTAGATACAAAAAGATAAAATCATGCCTCAGTCTCCCTGGGAATTAGATACAAAAAGATAAAATTATGCCTCAGTCCCCCAGGGAATTAGATACAAAAAAGATAAAATTATGCCTCAGTCCCCCAGGGAATTAGATACAAAAAAGATAAAACCATGCGTCGGTCTCCCAGGGGATTAAATAGAAAACGATAAAATCATATCTTAGTCTCCCAGGGAAGTAGATATAAAAGGATATTATCGTACCTCATACCACCATCAATTTTTTTTTCAATCTATGGCCCCATGGACAAAGCGTCTGTCTTTAAGGCAGTTCCAAATATTAATTCTAAATGTCTTCTGTGGCAGTGACTATAGGTTCAGATGATAAACAAGAAATTTAATTGGAAAGGGGGCGGGGGGGGGGGGGGGGGTCGACATTTATCGTTGAACGGAATAAAATTGTGGCATTTAATTTTAAGATGCATATAATATGCGTTCCAATATTCACGTATCGATTGGTGTCATACGTAGGTCGGGATGTTGATAAAATACAAAGCTTAGTATAATATGGCATATGCCATACGCGGATCGGGATGCTAATAAATTACACTGCTAAGTATAACATCGCATTTGCCATACGCGGGTCGGGATGCTAATAAAATACACTGCTGTGTACAATATCGCATGTGCTATACGCGGGTCGGGATGTTGATAAAATACACTGCTATGCACATAATCGCATGTGCCATACGCGGGTCGGAATGTTGATAAAATGCCATACGCGGGTCGGGATGCAGATGAAATACGCTGCTATGTACAAAATCGCATGTGCCGTACGCGGGTCGGGACACTGATAAAATACACTGCTATGTACAATATTGCATGTGCCATACGCGGGTCGGGATGCTGATAAAATGTCATTCACGGGTCGGGATGCTGATAAAATACGCTGCTATGTACAATATCGCATGTGCCATACGCGGGCCGCATGGCTGATAAAATACAATGCTTAGTACAATATCGCATGTGCCATACGCGGATCGGGATGCTTATAAATTCAATGATTAGTATAAAATCGCATGTGTCATACGTGGGTCGGGATGCTGATAAAATACACTGCTAAGTATAAGATCGCATATGCCATTCGCGGGTCTGGATGTTGATAAAATACACTGCTAAGTATAACATCGCTGTTGCCATACGCGGGTCGGGATTCTGATAAAATACACTGCTGAGTATAACATCGCATGTGCCATTCGCGGGTCCGGATGTTGATAAAATACACTGCTAAGTATAACATCGCTTTTGCCATACGCAGGTCGGGATTCTGATAAAATACACTGCTTAGTATAACATCGCATGTGCCATACACGGGTCGGGATGCTGATAAAATACACTGCTGTGTATAAGATCGCATGTGCCATACGCGGATCGGGGTGCTGATAAAATACACTGCTGAGTATGATCGCACGTGTAATACGCGTGTCGGGATGCTGATAGAATACACTGCTGTGTATAAGATCGCACGTGTCATACGCGGCTCGGGATGTTGATTAAATACACTGCCGAGTATAATATCGCACGTGTAATACGCGAGTCGGAATGCTGATAAAATACACTGCTGTGTATAAGATCGCACGTGTCATACGCGAGTCGGGACGTGATAAAATACACTGCTGTGTATAAGATCGCACGTGTCATACGCGAGTCGGGATGCTGATAAAATACACTGCTGTGTATAAGATCGCACGTGTCATACGCGAGTCGGGATGCTGATAAAATACACTGCTTTGTATAAGATCGCACGTGTAATACGCGAGTCGGGATGCTGATAGAATACACTGACATTTAATTTTAAGATACATATAATATGCGTTCCAATATTCACGTATCGATTTGTGTCATATGTAGGTCGGGATGTTGATAAAATACAATGCTTAGTATAATATGGCATATGCCATACGCGGATCGGGATGCTAATAAATTACACTGCTAAGTATAACATCGCATTTGCCATACGCGGGTCGGGATGCTAATAAAATACACTGCTGTGTACAATATCGCATGTGCTATACGCGGGTCGGGATGTTGATAAAATACACTGCTATGTACAATATCGCATGTGCCATACGCGGGTTGGGATGCTGATAAAATGCCATACGCGGGTCGGGATGCAGATGAAATACGCTGCTATGTACAAAATCGCATGTGTCATACGCGGGTCGGGATACTGATAAAATACACTGCTATGTACAATATTGCATGTGCCATACGCGGGTCGGGATGCTGATAAAATGTCATTCACGGGTCGGGATGCTGATAAAATACGCTGCTATGTACAATATCGCATGTGCCATACGCGGGCCGCATGGCTGATAAAATACAATGCTTAGTACAATATTGCATGTGCCATACGCGGATCGGGATGCTTATAAATTCAATGATTAGTATAAAATCGCATGTGTCATACGTGGGTCGGGATGCTGATAAAATACACTGCTAAGTATAACATCGCATGTGCCATTCGCGGGTCCGGATGTTGATAAAATACACTGCTAAGTATAACATCGCTGTTGCCATACGCGGGTCGGGATTCTGATAAAATACACTGCTGAGTATAACATCGCAAGTGCCATACGCGGGCCGCATGGCTGATAAAATACAATGCTTAGTACAATATCGCATGTGCCATACGCGGATCGGGATGCTTATAAATTCAATGATTAGTATAAAATCGCATGTGTCATACGTGGGTCGGGATGCTGATAAAATACACTGCTAAGTATAACATCGCATGTGCCATTTACGGGTCCGGATGTTGATAAAATATACTGCTAAGTATAACATCGCTGTTGCCATACGCGGGTCGGGATTCTGATAAAATACACTGCTGAGTATAACATCGCATGTGCCATTCGCGGGTCCGGATGTTGATAAAATACACTGCTAAGTATAACATCGCTTTTGCCATACGCAGGTCGGGATTCTGATAAAATACACTGCTTAGTATAACATCGCATGTGCCATACACGGGTCGGGATGCTGATAAAATACACTGCTGTGTATAAGATCGCATGTGCCATACGCGGATCGGGGTGCTGATAAAATACACTGCTGAGCATGATCGCACGTGTAATACGCGTGTCGGGATGCTGATAGAATACACTGCTGTGTATAAGATCGCACATGTCATACGCGGCTCGGGATGCTGATAAAATACACTACTGAGTATAAGATCGCACGTGTAA
Organism: Pteria penguin; assembly: GCA_035048485.1. NCBI lineage: Eukaryota > Metazoa > Mollusca > Bivalvia > Pterioida > Pteriidae > Pteria > Pteria penguin. The sequence continues at coordinate 5,875,179 of CM068587.1, read as the reverse complement.
TACGCGAGTCGGAATGCTGATAAAATACACTGCTGTGTATAAGATCGCACGTGTCATACGCGAGTCGAGATGCTGATAGAATACACTGCTGTGTATAAGATCGTACGTGTAATACGCGAGTCGGGATGCTGATAGAATACACTGCTGTGTATAAGATCGCACGTGTAATACGCAGGTCGGGATGCTGATAGAATACACTGCTGTGTATAAGATCGCACGTGTAATACGCAGGTCGGGATGCTGATAAAATACACTGCTAAGTATAGCATCGCATGTGTAATACGCGAGTCGGGATGCTGATAAAATACACTGCTACATGCAAGTACACTTTCAAATATGCTCTCTGGATAACGTTATGAGGAATACCGTATATTGCTAATCATTGCTAACGCACGTGTCTCTGGATAACGTTATGAGGAATACCGTATATTGCTTATCATTGATAAGGCACGTGTCTCTGGATAACGTTATGAGGAATACCATATATTGCTAATCATTGCTAACGCACGTGTCTCTGGATAACGTTATGAGGAATACCGTATATTGCTAATCATTGCTAACGCACGTGTCTCTGGATAACGTTATGAGGAATACCGTATATTGCTTATCATTGATAAGGCACGTGTCTTTGGATAACGTTATGAGGAATACCGTATATTGCTAATCATTGCTAACGCACGTGTCTCTGGATAGCGTTATGAGGAATACCGTATATTGCTAATCATTGCTAAGGCACGTGTCTCTGGATAGCGTTATGAGGAATACCGTATATTGCTAATCATTGCTAACGCACGTGTCTCTGGATAACGTTATGAGGAATACCGTATATTGCTTATCATTGCTAAGGCACGTGTCTCTGGATAGCGTTATGAGGAATACCGTATATTGCTAATCATTGCTAACGCACGTGTCTCTGGATAACGTTATGAGGAATACCGTATATTGCTAATCATTGCTAACGCACGTGTCTCTGGATAACGTTATGAGGAATACCATATATTGCTAATCATTGCTAACGCATGTGTCTCTGGATGACGTTATGAGGAATACCGTATATTGCTAATCATTGCTAACGCACGTGTCTCTGGATTCAGTTGGAAGAAATGTGATACAAGTATACAATAAACCATTAAGTATGAGATCCGTTGATTTTTCTAGTAGTAAAGCCGATTTTTTTAAATAATCAAACTTAAGTAAATTTAACTGTAATAAAATCAAATATAATTGTAATGACCCTTTTTGTCAGACTAGCATGGGTCCTCTCTAAGCATCTGGTGTTATATTAGTTTCTGACAATCATCATTGAGAAGACCAAGTCTACTACTGTACAGGCGTTTTACGCTAAAGGCTTTTTGATTTTTTCAGATTGATCCTACAAACACTCACAATACATATACAACGATCCTACAAACACTCACAATACATATACAACAGTAATGCAATCAGATTATCATGCCTCTAGGTGTCAAGACCTGTACGGTCTATCAACATTGATGTTCTATTCTTGAAATAGATTTTTGTCATTACAACTTTTGGTTTAAGTCACAAGATAAGATTCTTATATATTCAATATTACTATTATTAATATTATTTCATGCAGGGTCGTAAACTGACCATACGACTATGCTGTTTCCATAGTGATAGATATTACACATGTAAAAATTATTCCGATTTACATTTGTGATCGAGCTGACAGTTTATTTCTACATATATCGGATTATGTATATATTATTAACAAATATAACAAAAAGCACAGATTTTATGCTTTATATATAATTACCATGAATATTGATTTTGTCTTTGTAATTGTAATATTGTTATTCCAAAACGAACATATCCGAATAGAAATGTTTTATATATTTCACGCACGTTTCAAATTCACGTTACCAGCGCATGCTGATCGTATAGCTGTGTAAAACAAATCTAAATCCGAGTTTTACTATAAATCTATAAGAACTTGTACGATTATCCGATAATGCGACTATACGCTCTTCTCTGGTATTATATTGAGATGTGTTAACGTCCTCACTCTCCTGAGTATCAATGCCACTTCAGAACATGATCACTTTTACTCTAAAAACTGTAAAATTCTTTCTGAAATTTAACGAAAATTCCATTGACGCTGTAAGTCTCTCTGAATATTATTATTATTATTATTATTATTATCATTATTATTATTATTATTATTATTATTATTATTATTATTATTATCATGATTAGTAGTAGTGGTAGTAGTATATTTTATCTTCATAAAATAAATAAATGCATTATGCGACATAAAATGGTATAATTTGAAGCTCAAAGTGCGCCATCTTATAACAGTGATCATATGACTACTGAAGGTGTCTATTCGTTAATAACACTGTAAAGAAAATAAAACTCTTATATCTTCTCTTGATAAAAAAAATGAGGAAGATACAACCTCGACAACAATGTGCTCCCTTTTCCTAAACTTTGACAAGTACAGATTGTGTACGAGAACTTTTCACGGGAAAAATGGTTTTGCGTATAAATCCGAAGTGAGATTTCACGAATAAAAACTCTCGCGAGACATGAGTGCAAACTGTGACGAATGTCTTTAGCACACAAGTCAATCACTTCATACGGATTATCATTGTCTGCGAACAAAAATGTCTCAAACCACACCTTGGATCCATAATTAAGGTCTAAATCAAGGTACATTAACAGCTTTACCTAATCTTTTATTGAATAAAATGAGTAAATAATGAGATTTTTGCGTGAAATCGTTATACAAATCATTTATTGAGGTAAATATATTAACATTATTAGATCGTTTACAAAGCATAGATAATGATTGAACTTTACATCATGACATATGTTTACATGATCGGAGAATCACTTGACAAGCAAATGTCTTCGTGTTGAGGGGTGAACGCCTATAGGTAAATCTCCAATTAATTCTAATCAACCTACAGATCATTTAAGCTGTGAATCAGTCCGTACTAAAAGCTCGATGATTATAGACGAGACCACGTGGCTGTCTTGACCAGAAGTTCTTCCAATCAGATAAATCCATCAAAGCCGGACTCCACTCGTCAGGTGCGCAGATTCAAACAACATTAGACTAATTGTTTTCTCTATCGACATAAGATCTCAAACGCCGTGTCTACTTTTATACATTATTCAAAGGCTACTTGCCCCTAAGAAATGACGTTCCATTGCCCAGCATGAGCACGTTCTTCGTGGACATGTTGAAAATTAGTATAATTGACAAATTGAAATTATAGTCTGGTCGTGAATGTTCCTGTTAAATGTTGATTATTGGTTCGAGATGTGGGATACAGACCTGTAAAATGAACAGCGGGACTGAATTTGTGACAGCTATCGCGGTGCAGATTCTGCTTTGATGTGACATCAGAAACCTACACCTGACACATTCTCTCTCTCTCTCTCTCTCTCTCTCTCTCTCTCTCTCTCTCTCTCTCTCTCTCTCTGTATGTGTGTGTAGGTGTGTGTGTGTGTGTGTGTATGTGATTGTATGTTTCCATAGGAAAGAGAAGGGACTTGGAAAATACATAATCAGGAGTGTAACATTGACATCCATGTGATTTAAAAGGAAAATTGGTACACACAACTTGTATATCAAATGTATCCAATAGAAATGAATATAAAAAATTTATTTAATTAAATTTAAAATAATAACTAATAAGATTAAGTACTGTGTAGTGTGTAATAAAAATAAAGGAATGTGTGTGGTGTAATTTATGATTTTCGTGTTCAATATATCAAACAGAATGCTTTCAATTTGAACATTAGGTAAAGTGGTAATCGGATACAACATACGAGCAGAGGTTATCCTAAATGAACTCTCCTCACCCCCTAACTCTGCTAGTCCCTACGAGTAAGGTCGTAAGCACTGTATAAAATGTATGTGTGTGATGTCACGTTCGGCGTAATTCTACCCGCCATGTATATGACTTGAATCTCGAAGCTAGATTTGAAATCAACATGGAATTATCCCATTTTCTGCAGGTGTTTCTTTACAAACGAACAATTTCTCTGTGTATACCAAATCTAAGTGTGGCTGTAATGGTATAGTCGTTTGAAATCTGATGTTTAATTAAACGCTGGACAGTGGAAAAAGAGATACTATCTGTCCGCTAGATCTGTAAGTAGCCGGCTAAACAATCGACTAGTTTGTTATGATTAGATATCACAAGAAAAAGGAGATCATACGGCAGATATTAAGATCCTATCAGTCCCTCCTTTTGTCATCAGTATTGTGTGATACAAAGGAGAAAACAGAAGTTTACTATTGATAAGGATCAGGGGGCGGATCCGGCGGGCACATAACGGCTTGGCAGTGAGTCACAGGGGCCCTTGGGTGGTGGCAGAGAGCGATGATTTTACAATAAAAGACTTGCCAGGTTTGAACACATTCCTTTAATCCTTCAGTAGGCTTGCGTAGTAATTAGGACCCAGAAAATGCTACGACAATCTGGTTAGTTACGGTTAGATGTTAATCTCTTTACCTGACACACCATGTGACCATTATACACTAAACTGTTGTCTAGTTAAAGGCTCGAGCTTCCTCTGACTCTTTAAATGTCGGTTTGATGAATTGTCTCATTAAATCATCTATTATATGCTGAAAAAGCGAAAGCCAGTTATTAAAGAGAGTAATTGATGCATATTGAGGTATCCTGACATGGTCCCAGGGACGTCAGATGCCTTTTGTGCAGTCCTATATCGAGTGCTTTTTATTATACGTTATGTTGTCTTTTAAAACATTGTTTAACTCGGATGACCTTTTTTGTAAAACATATTTAAGTGACGATTACGGTACATCCAGGATACTATAGAATGCCTCATAACTGAAGGGCGTCATGCATGTCATTGTGAAATGTGCTGAACAGAAAGGTGTGCATAAGTGACTTGTTTCTCGAGAGTGAAACCAATACAATAACGACCCCTCCGCCGTTGCACCAATACAACGTTGATATCCGAAAACAGTGATTTTCATACCTAAAATTCGATCGTGATATTTTGTTGCGCTTATCTTCCAGAATTCTAAACATCTAGTCCGTTGAGAAACCATTATCATAGTAATCTTCATTATATCCGGGTCAGTAAATCTCAGTGATAAAAACGTTTGAAACAATGAACGAATCGAATGTATTTAAGTGTTTATGCGACATAGACAACACGAGGAAAACGAGACTATCGGAATCAAGATGTCTCATAACCAGAAATACTATACTAAGTCTAAAACATTTGTGCGAAGGGTGCTAAATGTCTCATTAAAATTACGGACGCTTTCAAATAAACATTTGACCGAACTGCTGCTGCAGAACCGTCTCTCTCTCTAAAACAATCAATCAAAACGACATACGATTGCGAGTCGCACTGCACATGCCTGGACCGGCGTTTCCGAGACCCCGGGCCCGGACACTGATGTGGATCCGATAGACGAAGCTGACATTTGTATTTCTCACAATGGCCATTCAGACTCCGAGTCAGCTACGTGTATGGTTCCTGTACCTACACACGTAAATTTTACTGACAAAGCATCTTGACATTGACAAAAGATAAACAGAGAAAGAAAAAACTTCAGTTTTAAATTAGAGTGTGAACAATACATGTGCAATGTTATGATATTTTGCTGAAATAAAAAATTCCCAATTTCTCCTTTTCCCGCTATTTTCCCAAACGAAACGGTACCAGGTAGCTTTGAAAATTTGTGTGAAAATCACTGGAAAAACTATAACGCACCAGTCCCTCCTGTGTTACACCAATAAGACAGTCCTACCCTAGAATTTATAACAATACGGTCTTTTTGTGTTTCACCAATACAACGGTCATAGTTTAGAGACTATAACACACCTGTCCCTACTGTGTTACACCAATACAACGATCCTACTGTTACACTAAAGTTTAAAACATTTATTATATTTAAACTTTATTACAACAATCTGAACACTACCCTAGAAACTATAGCAATGGTCTTTCATATGATACATCAGTAGTATGATTTTAACCTGAAAACTATAACACCACGCCCCTTCCTGTGTTACGTCAATACAACGATCCTAGCCTAGAAACTCTAACAAGGTTCCTTCCTGTGTTGCGCCAATACAACTGTTCTTCCGTAGAAACTATAACACCACGGTCTTTCCTGTGTTACTCCAATACAACAGTCCTAGCTTAGAAACTATAACACCACTGTCCCCTTTGTGTTACACCAATACATTTGCCCTAGCCGTAACACTTGATGCAATGGTCCTAACCTAAAAATTAATAAAAGGGCCCCACTTGTGTTACAACAATACAACGGTACTAGTCTAGAAACGTAATATAATGATCCTTTATATGCTACACCAATACAACGGTCCTTCCTGTGTTACATCAATACAACGGTCCTTCCTGTGTTACACCAATACAACGGTCCTTCCTGTGTTACACCAATACAACGGTCCTTCCTGTGTTACATCAATACAACGTGTCCTTCCTGTGTTACATCAATACAACGGTCCTTCCTGTGTTACATCAATACAACGGTCCTTCCTGTGTTACACCAATGCAACGGTCCTTCCTGTGTTACACCAATACAACGGTCCTTCCTGTGTTACACTGATGCAACAGTCCTTCCTGTGTAACACCAATACAACGGTCCTTCCTGTTTTACACCAATACAACAGTCCTCCATTTGTTACACCAATACAACGGTCCTCCCTGTGTGACACCAATACAACGGTCCTCCCTCTGGTACACCAGTACAACGTTCATCCAGGTGTTACACCAGTACAACGGTTCTTCCTATGCTACACCAAAACAACGGTCCTTCCTGTTTTACACCAATACAACAGTCCTCCATTTGTTACACCAATACAACGGTCCTCCCTGTGTGACACCAATACAACGGTCCTCCCTCTGGTACACCAGTACAACGTTCATCCAGGTGTTACACCAGTACAACGGTTCTTCCTATGCTACACCAAAACAACGGTCCTTCCTGTGTTACACCAATAAAACGATCCTTTATATGTTACACCAAAATAACGGTCCCTCCTGTGCTACACCAATACAACTGTCCTACCCTAGAAACTATTGTTGGTTGGTTGATAGGTGTATTACGTCACTTTCAACAATTTTTCAGTTAGATCGCGACATGGAAGCAGGAGGTAACCAGCCTCTTAAACATAGTGGCGCAAACCCGGGGGATAGAAGCTGGATCGTCGGCACCGGGAGCCAAGCGCTTAACCACCACACCAAGCCTGCCCCTACAACGGCACTACCCTGGGAACTATTACAACGACCCTTCCTATGTTACACCAATACAACGGTCATACAAGAAAATATAACAATGGTTCTTTATGTGTTACATCAAAACAGCTGTGATACCCTAGAAACTATAGCAGCACGTTTACTCCTGTGTTACTCCAATACAATGGTCCTAGTTTAGATACTTGATACAACGATCCCTTCTGTATAACACCAAAACAACAGTTTTACCATAGAAACTATAACACCATGGCCCCTCCTGTTTTCACCTATACAACGGCCATAACCTACAACGGTCCCTCCTATATAACATCAATACAACAGTCCTAACCTAGGAATTACAACAACGACCATTCTTTTATTACCACAGTACAACGGTCCTACCTTAGAAACTCTTACTCCTATGTTACTCTAATGCATTGATCCTAGCCTAAAAAATACAACACCACTGTCTGTCCTGTGTTACACCAATACAACGGTCCTACTATAGAAATTTTAACAATGGTCCTTCTTGTGTTGCATTGGCAAAACGATACTAACCTAAAAATTGTAAGACTATGATCTCTCCTGTTTTAGTCCATTAGAACGATGCTATAGACACTATAACACCACGGTCCTTCCTATGTTACGCCAATACAACGGACCTAATCTAAATACTGTAATACAACGGTTCCTCCTGAGTCGTAACAAACTGAAACGTACTGACGATTGTACTTTTATTTTGTAATATATTTTCTTCAGTATCAGGAAAACGAAGATACATCTTTTCCTGTAGTTTTGAAGTAGCTGATTTTAATGACTAGATTGCCGAGAGAAATGATGCAGGAGTTTAGGTGAACTTTTAAGCTGATGTTAAACATTCAGTCGAACACGTCAATGATAGATTAACAAACATGGAAATGGACTTCTTGAACTTGCGATTTGTTCGTAATATAAAAAATATCCCCAAAGGAAATACTATTTGCTTTAAATGATAAATATTACTGTATTTACTTTTTGAAACTCTTACCGAATATGATTGATTTCTGATTGCAAAGTGGAAATTAGTTCCTCTTGAATTGATCCATCTACTACATTTATCACGTGTTTTTGCTGCGAAAAAGAAATAAGATTATTAATGCATTTAAATTTATATTTATTCATACACACATATTTCTATAATGGTATGCTTGTCTGATTTTGCCTAGTTTATGGGACGGCTACGAGATACCGTAATAAGAAATGACTTTTTAGGACGCTGAGGAATCCTTTTGTAATATTAAGACTATAGATCAATGTGCTCTTACTGTACAGGTCATTGTACACATGGGGATAAGTAAATTATTTTGCGAAAGAGAAAGTTGGAACAAATTCTGTTCGATTTCCTTACAGTGTGCAATACCTCGCTTAAATGACATTTTCCCAAATGTTTAAGTATTAATTTATCTATTAAGTTTTTCTGAATGAAATTTTCTTTAAAACGCTAATTCAGGATAAATTGTTTTAATTCGCAGGTATTAGTTGGTTTGTATTGAGTGTTTTTGAGCGTTTTAATGTAGACTAATCATCGCGGCAAAGCCGATATGATACCCAGGTATTGTCTTCATAAACTTTATATCAATTGACGGAATTGGATTATTATTGAATAAAAATAATTTAATATGTTAATAAAAGTAGGTTGTGCGTCATCAAGTATTATTCGGAAATACTTAAATAAATATAATTGTCGAAACGTTACATGTGTTTTGATTGTACCAAGCGATTTGAAGATTTTAAAATTCTTATTTTAGTAAATATCCCCTGTAATTTAGATAATTTAAGAATTTAACTGCAATGTGTCGTGCTAGTCGATGTCAAACAAATCATCACGTTAAGGTTTATGGCATGCAGAATAATTCTGGTGCATTAATCAGACATTGGCTGGCTTAACCTTGAGGGAACTTGATCGACAGGTCCTGCAATCCACCATGTATATTGTTCCATTCATACAGTCTGAATGACGTTTTTAAAAGATTTGTGATAAGTTAAGACGCGAGAGTAGTAAAGTTTTCATTCATACTTTCAGTTTTGCCAAACGAAGTCATCTGTCAGGTATATAGAAGGTGTTAAGTAAACTGAAAATAAAAGACACTTACGTCATTACATATTTTACGGCAGTATAAGTTAATAAAAGAAAATCATAGTCCATAAAGAACTAAAACGACAATAGAAGCAAATTATCAACCGATGGTCTGTCGCACGTGACTGATACTGGTTGATACGTGATTGTATGGTACGCCAAATTAACATATATTCAAATAATTGTACCTATCTTCAAATAATTGTACCTATCTTCAAATGAATTAGAGATAGGTTTAATTCAATTATACCTATCTTTAACATATATTCAAATAATTATAAGTATCTTCAAATAACTGTACCTATATTCAAATGAATTAGAGATAGGTTTAATTCAATTATACCTATCTTTAATTCATTTGAAGATAGGTACAATTGATTTGAAGATAGGTACAAATGCAGTGAATTAAAGATAGGTATAATTGGATTAAAGATAGGTGCAATTGAATTGAACCTATCTTTAATCAACACCATATTGACAATAATAACTGCTCCCCTTATGTTTGTGGGGGCAGGCGTGGTGTAGTGGTTAAGCGCTTGGCTTGCGGCGCCGACGATCCGGGTTCGATTCCCGGGTTGCGCCACTATGTTTAAGAGGTTGGTAACCTCCTGCTTCCATGTCGCGATATAACTGAAATATTGTTGATTGATTGATTGATTTTTGTTTTACGTCACACCACGAATATTTCACGTATATGGTGACGGCATCTGCCTGATGCGGAGCATACAAATTTTGACCTTTGCAACGGACCCACCCGAAGCAGTGAGGGATCTTTAACGTGCCATGCATACCACGACACGGGGCCTCGGTTTTTACTGTCTCATCCGAAAGACATGACACCGGCATGACCAGAGCGGGACTCGAACCCCGGCCTCCCGATCAGGAGTCCGACGCGATACCACTAGGCCACGCCGGCTTGAAATATTGTTGAAAGCGACGTAATACACCAATCAACCAACCAAACAACCCTTATGTTTGTTTCTGTACGTCATACTGGCGCGAAAATTTATTCAATAATTGTACCCATCTTCAAATGAATAAGAGATAGGTTTAATTCAATTATACCTATCTTCAAATGAATTAGAGATAGGTTTAATTCAGTTATACCTATCTTTAATTCATTTGAAGATAGGTACAATTTATTTGAAGATAGGTACAAATGCAGTGAATTAAACCCCCATATTTCCCGCCGTGATCAAATCTTTCCAAAGGAGAGTTCGTTATTTTCAATAACTCAAAAAGGAATTGAATTGTACCTATCTTCAAATCCTTTGTGGATATGTTTCAGTAATACCTATCTTCAAATCAATTGCACCTATCTTTAAATCATTTATACCTATCTTCAAATGAATTATAGATAGGTATAATTCAATTCAACCTATCATTAATTGAATTGAACATAGGTGCAATTCCATTAAAGGTAGGTGTAATTTATTTGAAGATAGGTTCAATTATTTAAAGATAGGCATAATTATTTACACCTATCTTTAATTTATTTACACCTATCTTTAATTCAATTGTACATATCTTCAATTCATTTGAAGATAGGTGCAATTATTTGAAGATAGATGCAATTATTTGAAGATAGGTACAATTATTTGAATATATGTTAATTTGGCGGTCCATATGATTGTTATTATTTACCATTGATGGCATTGGTGCAGTTTATCACCCGGTTAGATTATTTTGTGAGTGGTATAGTTTATCATGTGAATCATATTGTATATCACTTGATTAGACAAGTGTATCACCTGATTGGCAGATAGTTGAAACTTGAAATTTCTGTAAATATCGTAGACAATCCTATAAGAATTGCCGAAAAATACGAATAATGAATCCATTTGATGGGGCCATTGAGACATCAGACATACATACATACATACATACATACATACATACATACATACATACATACATACAGACAGACAGACAGACAGACACACACACACACACATACATACACACACACACATACATACACATTTGCTGTATATTGTTATGTCTAAAATGTTGTCATTTTCTTACTTTTGTTTTCTAGGTATCAGGTCATGCGATCCTGTTGGCTAGAGAAACCACGTGATCGTCCTAGCTTCACGACACTACGTATCACGCTTGAGAATATGCTGGAAGCAGACTCTGGTCTGGACTATCTTAACTTCTCCTTAGAAGGAAATGCATTATATTACAAAGTAGAATTCGACACAAACTCAAAATTTACGAAAAGTGAAGATATCAGGCATAAAAGAAGTGACTCGAAAGAAAACAATAGTGTGACAAGCATTGTAGAGTACAAAGCTCCTCTATGTAGGTCTTTTGAGAAGGTAAATCAATCAGAAACCATAGTCTGTGTGGCCCAAATAGAACATGAGAAAGTCGGTCCGGATGAAATAGATACGGTAGACCCTTATGCAGAAAGCAGATACATGACTGGATTGAATATTGAAAACAAATCCAAAAATGCAAATCAAGCGACACGTAACTACAGTAGTGATGACACAATATTCTTGAATCGAGAAACTAAATCTAAGACAGAATTAAATAATCCGTGTGCTCTTGACGATCTGTCCAGCAGTACAGACTCAGAGAGCAGTGTATGCAGTCGCCACGAGGAGGAATTTGACGCAGACCTGAGCAGTATTGATACCTGTAGCGGGCGACACACAGACAGCTCGTCTTCGGGAGACAACGATGACGTCTTCCTGGCAGACGATGACCTAACATCACATAATCACAGGACCAGTGTCGGTGCTAGAACCAGAGCAACCAAGTACTGTCTACGGCCATACTCTAGGGAAATATGGAGAGGATCTTTGACAAATTCTAATGTGCATGCTCCATTGGAAAATACAATCTCAACTCTTAGCGAGCAGAATGACTCCGGTGTATCGACCTCTAGTATGCATGAGATGACCATGTGCAATTTTAAAGAGTTAAAAGCCGCAGACATGCACTCTAGAATTTGGTCAGTTGAAAGCACCCCCGCTGTACGAAAGACAACTAGCGATACCTCATCTGTCGAAGTCTGTGACAACCTTAGTACATATCTCTGATATGTGGTCTATTGATTTATGGAATATCCACCTAATGATCTCGTTGTTTAGACGTATAATGTGGTATAGTGTCATTTGCATGCGTAGGGCTGGGACATGCAAAATATGTGTATAAATTGAAGACTTGCATCAGCACAACAAGTCTACATTGATCATTTCCCAGTTTTCGATAAATTTTGAAACTTTTAAAAATCGTCACACAAAAGGTGCGAATATGGACAAAAAGAACCTTTCTGTTATAATAAACAAATAGGGCAAAATGAAGTGTATATTTGGTTTCTGTTTTAAAGTAGATATCACTGATTTTCGAATGGTATGTTCCTTTATATTTATCTTGTATATTGCACTGAATTTAATTGACATCCGTGCCTTTCGTTTACATCACGTGCCTTCATACAAACGCTACACCACCGAACTTTTAATACATGTATAATAAATGAAAGTCGGAAATGGCTAAATTGCATTATACCACTGATATACAGGATTCATGCCTGACTGACGCCACACCATAATTATGACGACACTAGCCTATTGCAGATAGACACCACGTTATAACTATGACGACACTAGCCTATTGTTGACTGACACCACATTATAACCATGATAGCACTGGCCTGTTGCTGACAGACACCACATTATACTGATTGATTTTTGTTTAACGTCACACCACGAATATTTCGCGTATATGACACCACATATTAACTGAGGACACTGACCTATTGCTGACAGAGACCACATTATAACTATGACGACACCGACTTTTGCTGAATGACACCACATCATAACTATGACGACAGAGACCTATTGCTGACAGACACCACATTATTATAACTATGACGGCAGAGACCTATTGCTGACAGACACCACATGATAACTATGATGACACTGGCATGTTGTTGACAGAATCACATTATAACTATGACGGCACAGACCTATTCCTGACTAACACTACATCATTTCTATGACGACACTGACTATTGCTGACAGACACCACATTATAACTATGACGACACAGACCTATTGTTGACTGACACCACATTATAACTGACGACACAGACCTTTTGCTGACATACACTACATTATTGCTATGATAAAATTGACTGTTGCTGACAGACACCACATTATAAATATGACGACACAGACCTATGCTGACTGACACTACATTATTACTATGATAACACCGACTGTTGCTGACAGACACCACATTATAACTGACGACACAGACCTTTTGCTGACTGACACTACATTATTACTATGATAAAACTGACTGTTGCTGACAGACACCACATTATAAATATGACGACACATACCTATGCTGACTGACACCACATTATTACTATGATAACACTGACTGTTGCTGACAGACACCACATTATAACTATGACGACACAGACCTATTGCTGACTTACACCACATTATTACTATGATAACACTGACTGTTGCTGACAGACACCACATTATAACTATGACCCGCATTATAACTATGACGACACAGACCTATTGCTGACTTACACCACATTATTACTATGATAACACTGACTGTTGCTGACAGACACCACATTATTACTATGATAACACCGACTGTTGCTGACAGACACCACATTATAACTATGACGAAACTGACTATTCCTGACTGACACCACATTATAACTATGATAACTCTGACGTATTGTTGACAGGCACCACATTATAGCTATGACGGCAGAGACCTATTTCTGACAGACACCACATTATAACTATGATGACACTGGCCTGTTGTTGACAGAATCACATTATAACAATGACGGCACAGACCTATTCTTGACTGACATTACATCTTTACTATGATGACACTGACTATTGCTGACTTACACCACATTATAACTATGATAACACTGGCCTGTTGCTGACAGACACCACATCATAATTATGACGACACTGACCTATTGTTGACTTACACCACATTATAACTGACGACACAGACCTTTTGCTGACATACACTACATTATTGCTATGATAAAATTGACTGTTGCTGACAGACACCACATTATAAATATGACGACACAGACCTATGCTGACTGACACTACATTATTACTATGATAACACCGACTGTTGCTGACAGACACCACATTATAACTGACGACACAGACCTTTTGCTGACTGACACTACATTATTACTATGATAAAACTGACTGTTGCTGACAGACACCACATTATAAATATGACGACACATACCTATGCTGACTGACACCACATTATTACTATGATAACACTGACTGTTGCTGACAGACACCACATTATAACTATGACGACACAGACCTATTGCTGACTTACACCACATTATTACTATGATAACACTGACTGTTGCTGACAGACACCACATTATAACTATGACCCGCATTATAACTATGACGACACAGACCTATTGCTGACTTACACCACATTATTACTATGATAACACTGACTGTTGCTGACAGACACCACATTATTACTATGATAACACCGACTGTTGCTGACAGACACCACATTATAACTATGACGAAACTGACTATTCCTGACTGACACCACATTATAACTATGATAACTCTGACGTATTGTTGACAGGCACCACATTATAGCCATGACGGCTGAGACCTATTTCTGACAGACACCACATTATAACTATGATGACACTGGCCTGTTGTTGACAGAATCACATTATAACAATGACGGCACAGACCTATTCTTGACTGACATTACATCTTTACTATGACGACACTGACTATTGCTGACTTACACCACATTATAACTATGATAACACTGGCCTGTTGCTGACAGACACCACATCATAATTATGACGACACTGACCTATTGTTGACTTACACCACATTATAACTGACGACACCGACCTTTTGCTGACTGAGACTACATTATTACAATGATAACACTGACTGTTGCTGACAGGCACCAAATTATAACTATGACGACACAGACCTATTGCTGACTTACACCACATTATTACTATGATAACGCTGACTGTTGCTGACAGACACCACATTATAAATATGACGACACAGACCTATTGCTGACTTACACCACATTATTACTATGATTACACTGACTTGCTGACAGACACCACATTATTACTATGATAACACCGACTGTTGCTGACAGACACCACATTATAACTATGATAACTCTGACCTATTGCTGGCAGGCACCACATTATAACTATGACGACACTGACCTATTGCTGACTTACACCACATTATTACTATGATAACACTGACTGTTGCTGACAGACCTCACATTATTACTATGACGACACAGACCTATTGCTGACTGACACCGGACTATTACTATGATAACACAGATTGTTGCTGACAGACACCACATTATAACTATGACGACACCTACCTATTGCTGACTGACACCACATTATTACTATGATAACACCGACTGTTGCTGACAGACACCACATTATAACTATGACGACACTGACTATTGCTGACTGACACCACATTATAACTAGATAATTCTGACCTTTTGTTGACAGGCACCACATTATAACTATGACGACACTGACTATTACTGACTGACACCACATTATAACTATGACGACACTGACTATTGCTGACAGACACCACATTATAACTATGATAACACTTGCCTTTTGCTGACTCTCTACATTTTTTAAATCGGTAATGGTTCTATTTGTAAGAAAACAAGCCACTGTATGTATTGATATGCATGTATGAAATATAGTGAAGGTTTCAATTTCTGCCAAATATTTCACTCATTCGCACCATACATAATATTTCCCTTAAAATGAAATTTTTTTCTCAAATACTTCTGAAGTAACATTAAAAACTATGGTTGTTACTTATAACATCAAAATGAAAATGTGAAATTGAAAATCCTGCGTTATAATAGTTAACACTTTTGTTGGCGTTGACATTTATTAATTTGTAGATAACCGCAAAATGCTGCGGTACTCTGGGGCAGAAGACACAAGACATCGTCTGCTCGACATTTATGACTTTTTAACCAAGAGCATTGCTTAATTTCCCGCGCTAACTTCCCGGAATGTTCTGGAAAATGTCGTCTGTCGTGTAACTAGCATTCCTAGATTTGTCGGAATACAAGTTTGACAGAAGATATTAAAACCGGTGACAAGAAACAAGCATAGTAATCTTGTATGATTCAAAACGTCGGCACTGATTGGCTGGAAAGATCTGCCAATAAATGTGTACGACATCGCTTTGTGGAATCCAGAGATATTTTGTCATGCGAATATTTAGTGAAGTTGTCGTAATGAATTTACAACTTAGAACACTGTATTGACTTCATGGGACAGCTTATTAAGTTGATGGACATGTCCTGAATCAGAAATTTTGTCGAGAAGGGGTCCACTCCAGATGAATTTTGCGAGAAGGGGTCCACCCATATTTTTGTGTGTAAAATAACTTATTTTACATCGAAAAATGACAAGTAATTTTCGCCTAATCTCAGGCTGGGTCCAGATCCCCGGTCCACCCTTTTGGATCCGCGCATGATGGATATTATTGCTAATAATATATTTAGATTAGTTTAAAACTGAGGATTTCTGTAAGATTGCCTTTAGGACTGCTGTGCATTTTCTGTGAGCTTATGTCACTGAATAACAATAGTATAAAACACCAATAACCAAATCAGGTATCTCAACTCTGTAATCCAAAATATGTACATGTATACGATTGTATGCATAGAGCCATGTTACAGACGATATGTGTGTTTTGTGTACGTGTAATTTTGTATATCAATATAACTTTAATCATGAATGACATAGTTCTTAGATAGCACAACATACATTATAGGTGAGTTTACATATATATTATATATAATAATGGACATTGGATTCGACTAGATATCCGATATAGCATAGGAAACAGAGACGTGATCGGCAAAACAACGTGTAAGAATACGGCGGAGGTCCTTACCACACAGAAGAAAGGAAACAGTGGAGTAAATTTAGAGATAATATATCGAAATATGTCAAACAAAATCTTATGGTATCGAACAGTGTTTAGTAGTACAACAGAAATGTCAGGAAATCGCCGGCCCCTGGAGAGAACCAATGGTGGGAGGATCAGGTGTTATGAAGGAGTAAGCGTGCCCTGTCTGGTGGGAGGATCAGGTTATGAAGGAGTAAGCGTTACCTGTGTGGTGGGAGGATCAGGTGTTATGAAGGAGTAAGCGTTACCTGTGTGGTGTGAGGATCAGGTGTTATGAAGGAGTAAGCGCTCCCTGTCTAGTGGGAGAAGCAGGTGTCATGAAGGAGTAAGCGTTCCCTGTCTGGTGGGAGAATCAGGTGTTATGAAGGAGTAAGCGTTCCCTGTCTGGTGGGAGAATCAGGTGTTATGAAGGAGTAAGCGTTCCCTGTGTGGTGGGAGGATCAGGTGTTATGAAGGAGTAAGCATTCCCTGTGTGGTTGGAGGACCAGGTGTTTTGAAGAGGTAAGCCTCCCTGTCTGGTGGGAGGATCAGGTGTTATGAAGGAGTAAGCGTTCCCTGTGCGGTGGGTGGATCAGGTGTT
This sequence comes from Pteria penguin, assembly GCA_035048485.1. Classification (NCBI taxonomy): domain Eukaryota; kingdom Metazoa; phylum Mollusca; class Bivalvia; order Pterioida; family Pteriidae; genus Pteria; species Pteria penguin. Next base: position 5,857,256 of record CM068587.1, on the reverse strand, counting down.
ATGAAGGGGTAAGCGTTCCCTGTGTGGTGGGTGGATCAGGTGTTATGAAGGAGTAAGCGTTCCCTGTTTGATAGGAGAATCAGGTGTTATGAAGGGGTAAGCGTTCCCTGTCTGGTGGGAGGATCAGGTGTTATGAAGGAGTAAGCGTTCCCTGTCTGGTGGGAGGATCAGGTGTTATGAAGGAGTAAGCGTTCCCTGTCTGGTGGGAGGATCAGGTTTTATCAAGGAGTAAGCGTTCCCAGTGTGGTGGGAGGATCGGGTGTTATGAAGGAGTAAGCGTTCCCTGTGTTTTGGAAGGATCAGGTGTTATGAAGGAGTAAGCGCTCCCTGTCTAGCGGGAGGATCAGGTGTTATACAGGAGTCAGTGTTCCCTGTCTGGTGGTAGAATCAGGTGTTATGAAGGAGTAAGCGTTCCCTGTGTGGTGGGTGGATCAGGTGTTATGAAGGAGTAAGCGTTTGCTGTGTGGTGGTAGGATCAGGTGTTATGAAGGCGTAAGCGTTCGCTGTGTGGTGGTAGGATCAGGTGTTATGAAGGAGTAAGCGTTCCCTGTCATAGAGTGATATAATAGAGTAGTTAGATTATAGAGTAGTCAAATCATGAAGTAATCAGACAACAGAGTAGTCATATCATAGAGTAGTCGGTCATAGAGTAGTCAGATCATAGAGTAGTCAGATCAAAGAGTTGCCCCATCATAAAGTAGTCAGATCAAAGACTAGTCAGATTATTGAGTAGTTAGATTGTAAAGAATTGAGATCATGGAGTAGTCATATCATAGAGTAGTCAAATCATAGAGATGTCAGATAATAGAGAAGTTGGATTATAGAATTGAAATATCAAGATCACACTCGAACTTTTAAAAACATCTTTCCAATAAGCAATATAAAGGGTGAAGGGTTCGAAAATTTTTATTTGCCTAATGATAAGGTTCTCCGAGTATTAAACGTACTTTGAATTCGACACGTTGAATACATTGAAGCTACATACAAAATATATACATTGTACTCCTTAACTCATAAATCCTTTCAGGGTTTACATTATTTTTATTTTGGTGTGTAACTCGGTGTTTTGACATTACTTGAAATATGGTAATAGAAATCTGTAAATTTCAACTTGATTCTCCCTCACATTTCATTCATACCCTGCTGTACATGTGGGATGTATGCATTACATGCATTAGTCGGATACGAATGTAACTGGGATAACTGATTGTCGCACCCACGACAAATTTCCATCGGTAGACGTTCATGGAGGTCTGAAAATCACAGTTGACACCCAGTGGTTGGAAGATGGGTCTCGTGTTGAGACCTGGTGGCTATAAGATGAATCTCCTGTTGAGACCAGGTGGCTGGAAGATGTGTCTCCTGTTGATACCTGATGGCTGTTGGATGTGTCTCTTGTTGTCTCTTCTTGAAACCCGGAGGCTATAAAATTTCTCTCTTGTTGAGACCCGGTGACTGAGAGATGTGTCTCCTGTTGATACCTGATGGCTGGATGATGTGTCTCATAATGTCTCTAGTTGAATCCCGTTGGCTATAAGATGTGGTTCATGTTGAAGCCCGATGGCTGGAAGATGTGTCTCCTGTTGTCTCGTGTTGAATCCCGGTGGCTATAAGATTTGCCTCCTGTTGAAACCCGGTGGCTGGAAGATGTGTCTCCTGTTGTCAATTGTTGAATCCCGGTGGCTGTAAGATTTATCTCCTGTTGAAACCCGGTGGCTGGAAGATGTGTCTCTTGTTGAATCCCGTTGACTATAAGATGTGTCTCATGTTGAAGCCCGGTGGCTGTAAGATTTGTCTCTTGTTGAATCCCGGTGGCTGTAAGATTTGTCACTTGTTAAAACCCGATGGCTGGAAGATGTGTCTCCTGTTGTGACCCGGTGGCTGTAATATGTGTTTCCTATTGAAACCTGATGGCTATAAGATTTGTCTCTTGTTGAATCCCGGTCGGTGTAATATGTCTCCTGTTGAGACCCGGTGGGATGAAGAAGAGGAATCTGCCATACATACATGGAAAGTAATAAAGAGATTCTATCCAACTTGTTTCAGGTTTTCTGGAATATAAACATTCCTATAACTTGTTTTATTGTTGCTTTGTTTGAATTTAATATGTGTTAAATTAACAGATTTAACCATAGTTAGCTCATCGCAATAAACAATCCCATGCTCTACGAGAAAAAGTCGCCAAAAGAGATAAAAATGTTAGACAACATAATGAAACATAATGATATACAGATCTGTGTCCACTATTACTTATGTACAGTGGAAAATTCAGATTGTATGCGCTCTACAGAATACTGCAGATAAATGTACATGAAATGTCGACTGTTTTTTCAAAGACCTACCATTATATTGTAAAGCTCCAAGTTTATATTCATCATGACTAGTCAAAACTTATTATCTGATAATTCTAAATATGTCCATTTTGAAATACATGCCTGCATAATAGACTAGACACATGGTCAAGCACTGCGTAAGCCAGCTTCTGTACTTTACTCTTTAAAAAGAGGTAAATTATCATAGATAATATACTAGATAATATAGATAAAATGCCGCACAGAACACTGATTAAATACCTCGGGAATTATATTCAATTAATAGAGGCAAACTAAAACTGCTGAGTATGAATGAGTCATAAGAAAATTATGATATTTCTTTTTTTTTTTTTTTTTTGGCCACTTCTGTTGACAAAGTTCCTTATGAAATCGGAAACTATGCGCATTGTGATTAAACATGGAGCTCTATTCACAGCTTACGTGGTACTATCTATTCACAGCTTACGTGGTACTATCTATTCATCTAGCACTGATGACTTGAGACAGGTAATCTCAGACCACATATCTATCATTGTATTGCCCTCTTTTGCATAGCATAAAGTAAATATCGAGCTGGCTGCCAAATTTCACAGGTGTTCCTATCTCCATTCCCAGGCTGGGTAAAGGCAGAGTCGAATCACTTTGTATGTTGACACCACTTGATAATTAGGTGTCACAGGAAATTAATGGCTACCATGCCAGAAAAAGGGCGCTTAAATTATCCGTGACAGATCCCGCCAAAGTTTAAATTTCTATTTTCAATACAAGAAGAGATATGAATTCGTTCTGTTTAATATGTTATATATGATTGTTTACCTTGTGGTAGACCAATCAGGCTTGCTAATCAACAGGTGTCCAGATTATATTGCTGATTTGTGACCACATTTCTCATCCTTCATTTTTAAAAACTGAAAGAGTAAATTAGAAATATGAAAATATATGGAAATACGCCATATAAATTGCTATTTTAGATTTGAGAAGATATAAATTGCTAAGATATGTTCCAATGATAAGCACGTGGTAGATGAAGCTAGGTTTGAATGTAGAACACATAAATTACTATGTGGCAGCAAGGTTCTCCTGCAAATAGATCACTGTCCTAGCCAAAACACACCTACCATTCAATCATCATTTGTTTTCATTCAAATACAGCAGTCTGGAAATTTCAGAATGTATTATAAAATATACCCAATATTAATTAGCAGTATGACGCATTGAGTAGTATGATGCATTGAGTAGTTTTGTAAACCGTTTTCACATGAGCTGATTAGAATGGATAAAGGGGTTCAGGATCGGAGGAGCTGAGATAAAATTCCTGGCATGGATATCCTATCCTGCCAGATACTCGCCGGCACCCTGTCCTGTCGGATTCTCGTTGACACCTTTGTCCTGCCAGATACTCGCCGGCACCCTATCCTGTCGGATTCTCGTTAACACCCTGTCCTGCCATATCCTCGCCGGCACCCTGTCCTGTCGGATTCTCGTTGACACCCTGCCCTGCCAGATACTCGCCGGCACTCTGTCCTGTCGGACTATCGGATTATCTTGGGCATCCTATTTTGTCGGATACTCGTCATGTCCCTGTCCTGACGGAGATTCGTCGGTACCCTATTCTGACGGATTTTCGTCATTACCCTGTCCTGTCGGATTCTGGTCATTGCCCTATCCCTGTCCTGATAGGATCTCGTCGTCACCCAGTCCCCTGGTTTAGACAGTAACAGGCGGAGGACATGTGCCGCGGAATAGTGAGAATACTAACTGTCACTGCTTCGGATTGGTGATTCACATAAGTCAAATTTATTAAGCAATACAGCAGTCAGGTGCCGCCACCATATACCTTTTAAAAGCACATAAATCTTCTACTAAGGTATAACTGTGAAAAAATGAAACATCAGCACACCCTCATAATGTGAGTCATCCGAAGAAATATAAGCTTTGTCAAATAAATCTAGAATTTTGAATAAAACGTGATATCAATTTGTGATCAAAAGAAACTTTTAACTCTACACAAACAACTCGTTATTCTCCCGATCTGCTCTTTCTCTGAGTATTAGAATGCAAAATGTCCATATGGCGTCAGTGTGGAACTACGGAGTTGATATTTACATTGTCCTGGATGTAATAAATACCGGTGTCGGTTGACCACAGTGGACAGAGATCCTGAGACGTTCGGTACACACTGCGTGGGTGTGGTGTCCACGGGACTTTACGAGATTTGACGACGGCGTATTAATGCCATACGTGAATGATGTTTTTATAAAATATCAAATTAGAATAGAATGGTAGATCAAAGTTGTTTAACTTTAATCCATTGTTGATCAATGACAATACCAGATTCTATTAACTCGGTATAAGAGGAAAACTCTGATTACCTTGTCTTTTGACTTACAACCTTTAAACTGATTTTAAAAAAAACTTTTACTCGATCGGAAACGATTCATGACATGAATCTGTGAATAGAAAATCTCACAAAGGGTTATCAGTTTACGTCTTGTTGACCATCAACTCCTAGGGTTCTTAATTTCTAAATTTAGTGGCTAAATATTGTGGAGAAAGATATACGAGCTAAATATTTGATATTATGATCATTTCATATAAATCATAACAAGCATTTAAGGTAATTATCACATTTGTTGACCGCTACTCCTGGAACTGCCTGTTGCGGCCCATATCCCGAGCTCTCTTGTACCCTGAAATGTCATTATGTATTAAAATACACGTATACTTTCAATGGAATCTTATTATCTTGTGGGCAAAGTTCGAGCATAAATCTATATCGATACTCGAAATAAATGATAACCAATAAAAAAATTATTCTAATTGTCTATATGTTTTATATTATTGTTACTAAATCTCGATGTAATTTTTATTAGATTTCCCGCATAAGAAATAATTTGATGGGTGGCTCTTAAAAATCAAACAGAAGCCGTTCCTTTGGTATGTATTTTAGCATTCTAAGAAGATGATTGATAAAGAATGAGCAAGTTGTTACTAGTTTTATCTTAGTATTTTCAAAGAGCAGAAGCAATCTTGACACGGGTCACAGTTATGTTCATTGCCAAAGGCATTAAACGATCCACACGTGTTTCTGTTAGTCTGCAAAAATGAAAAGGAGGTAAAACAAAAATTGCGTCAGGAGAGAATTTGTTAATTAGAGATTAACAACGTCACCCTTCTAATTAGATCAAGGATTGGAGCATTGAAAGTTTTTATCTCTCTCTGATTCACGCTTTTTTCCACTTATCTCTTAGATGACTATCAAGAACTGAATGATAAAAAAGAAACACATATTGTTCTCGTTGGTAATTTACGATCATTAGGGGAAATGGTGTTGGGCAAATATAAAGGGAAGGAATTACGGAAGATATGTGAGCGAATTTGGCACCCTTATTTCATGCATAGTTTGGCTGGACTAAGACATTGCAGTGGGATCACGAATCAAAGCAATGACTTCGGCATCGCTCTGCTCTTTACCCAGCCATTTACGAGCTTAAACTATCAGCAAGTGGTTAGCTATTTCAAACTGCTCTTTCATTGGAAACATTCGCATTATTACTAACCGGAAACTATGTCGTCATGATATGCTTAGTACTAGTAGTAAATCCCCCACATATAGACAGTATCAACGCACGTGACATAAGTAAGAGTACTAGTAGTAAATCCCCTACATATACAAATCATCCTAGTACTAGTAGACAGTATCAACGCACGTGACATAAGTAAGAGTACTAGTAGTAAATCCCCTACATATACATATGACACTAGTACTAGTAGACAGTATCAACGCACGTGACATAAGTAAGAATACTAGTAGTAAATCTCCTACATATACATATGACCCTGGTACTAGTAGACAGTATCAACGCACGTGACATAAGTAAGAATACTAGTAGTAAATCCCCTACATATACATATGACCCTAGTACTAGTAGACAGTATCAACGCACGTGACATAAGTAAGAGTACTAGTAGTAAATCCCCTACATATACATATGAACCTAGTACTAGTAGACAGTATCAACGCACGTGACATAAGTAAGAATACTAGTAGTAAATCCCCTACATATACATATGAACCTAGTACTAATAGACAGTATCAACGCACTTGACATAAGTAAGAGTACTAGTAGTAAATCTCCTACATATATATATGAACCTAGTACTAGTAGACAGTATCAACGCACGTGACATAAGTAAGAATACTAGTAGTAAATCCCCTACATATACATATGACCCTAGTACTAGTAGACAGTATCAACGCACTTGACATAAGTAAGAGTACTAGTAGTAAATACCCTATATATACATATGACCCTAGTACTAGTAGACAGTATCAACGCACGTGACATAAGTAAGAGTACTAGTAGTAAATCCCCTACATATACATATGACTCTAGTACTAGTAGACAGTATCAACGCACGTGACATAAGTAAGAGTACTAGTAGTAAATCCCCTACATATACATATGACCCTAGTACTAGTAGACAGTATCAACGCACGTGACATAAGTAAGAGTACTAGTAGTAAATCCCCTACATATACATATGACCCTAGTACTAGTAGACAGTATCAACGCACGTGACATAAGTAAGAGTACTAGTAGTAAATCCCCTATATATACATATGACACTAGTACTAGTAGACAGTATCAACGCACGTGACATAAGTAAGAGTACTAGTAGTAAATACCCTATATATACATATGACTCTAGTACTAGTAGACAGTATCAACGCACGTGACATAAGTAAGAGTACTAGTAGTAAATCCCCTATATATACATATGACACTAGTACTAGTAGACAGTATCAACACACTTGACGTAAGAGTACTAGTAAGATACAAGATACTTTATTTTGCCAATTCGGCCCCAGTTAAAGGCATATACATGCATACCTGTAATATAAGATTGTCTAAATATTGTGAGATAAATGCTAGCTAGCATAAAGAAGTATTAGTATAGTATAGTTTATTTATTATAAGCAATACTGCTGATAGATATACAACATAGATAACATATAAATGAATATATAAAATATTAATATTTGTACTCAGTAGAGAAAATAAATATGCATATGATATAAGTATAAAGATAAACAGATAAACATATTTTGAATTGGCATGTATATAAATCAAGGTTTCGAACAATAAAGGCATGTCTTGTATATTTACCCAGATTACACAGTTCTTTTACATTCTGAGTAGAAAATAGTTGAACCAATTTAAAGACAGAGGGTCTGAAATAATAGTATTTTTTCAAAAATTTTGTTCTGATATCATTATAGTGGGGACAAATTTACACAAAGTGATATTCATTTTTTATATCTGTGAGACAAAGAGGACATTTACGTCTAGATGTAGATATATAATTACAATGAATATAATAGTACATTATTTTAGTACTCAGGTAATTTTCATATTTTCGTATATTTTTCCAACACTATCAACACTACATTTTGATTCAGAAGTAAGATTATAAAGCATGTTATTTTTATTATTAAGGTGAATATATAATGGAACAACTTTCTCTATAATAGGAAAGAGTTCAATTCTACCTTTGAAGTTCAAATATTCAATATGTGAAATATAAAATGTTTCAATATAAGTGGCATTCATCCTTAATTTCATTTTCATAACATTTATTACAATATCTATGTTCTCTGGGTATTTTCTTATATCTAACATTTTCATTTTCTAATTTATGACACGATAATCTTAATTGTGTAACAGATTTTCTATAATCAGTATTGTCCATAATTTGATAATAATACTAGAAATCAAAATTTGTTTTTATTCGTAGATATGAATCTAATTTTCCATTTTCTTCTTTTTTTTTTTTTATTTCTTTATCATTATGCCAGTTTTCTGTTACTTTATCTTCAATGATCTTTTAAATAAATGATTTAAACATAGACATAGTTAAGGATAATTTATCATTTGAAATGGTTAGGGTTTTCTTAAGGTATTTCACACTGCTAAACCAAGAGTTCTTATTTATTTAATGAAGAGGTATAGGTAGATTATATGCGTCTTTTTGTAGTAAAATCTAAGTAAAAGTACCAGTAGTAAATTCCCTATATACATATATGGTCGAAGTGAAAGTACTAGTAGTACACCCATATAACCTAAGTAAGAATACTTATAGGAATGTTCTATATACCCAAAGAAGCAAGGTAAAAGCATTACTGTCCGCGCCACCCACTCTGGAAATCGGAAAATCTGGATTTTCAGTTTTTCATCTTCAGAATAATTTCAAAAAGGCAAAACCATTCGATAGATCTTGTTTAGTCGTAACTTTTGGTGTATGCTATATGTTTGTATGAAGAAGCGTTCATAATCAATTTTAGATAGGGCGATTTCCATGTTAAATTTTGACGTGACGTCGCCAAGTTTCCTATAGACTCAATGTTAAACATCGGCGACGTTACGTCAAAATTAACATAGAAAATGCCCTATCTAAAATGATTTTTCCCTATAAAATATGAATGCTTCTTCGTAGAAACATACAACATACACCAAAAGTTACGACTAAACAAGATATGTCGATTGATATTAATTTTGTAAAACTATTTTAAAAATAAATAAGTGAAAATTCAGATTTTTAGGTTTACAACGTGAGTGGCGCTGACAATAGTAGTAAGTCCCTTTATATCCATATGATCAAGGTAAAAGTACTAGTAGTAAGTCCATATATATCCATATGATCAAGGTAAAAGTACTAGTAGTAAGTCCATATATATCCATATGACCAAGGTGCGGACAGTAGTAGTAAATCCCTTTATCTATATATGACGACATATTATCTCGTTTTTGCGACATATAAAAGATGTCGTTAGTACGACATGTTATCTCGTTATTACGACCTAATATCTCGTTATTACGACTTTATATCTCGTTAATCCGACATATGACGGATGTACAGAAACGTTTTGGTGCCTGGTGTTGTTGTGTTGTAAGTAGGTATCATGACAAAAATAAAATAAACTTGCCGAGATTAATAAAACTTGATGACGCAATGAAGTCGAAAAGTTGCCGTAAACTGTCCTTAAACGAGTTCTTTTGGGCAACTTGTCATCTATAAAACAATTAGTTGATTTTCTTTAAGTCAGTATGATTTTATGCAATTTTCCTCATGTCAGTTTCAAATTAGATTGTCGTAATAAAGTCGCCTTTCCATGAAAATCAAGAAATATTGACATCATTTTTGTTTATATGCTGGATTAAACATGCAACTGACGAGAATTCTATGTCGAGTTGTTGTTTTTAAGATACCAATTCGAGATTTCGTAAGTCAATTTTTCTTCGAAATCGAGTTATCAAACTCGCATTTGTGTGAACATCTCGAACTAATGACTTTGTTGAATTCGACATGATACGATAAAGTAACACTTATCGATATAGTTTTTGACGACTTGATGCCAAAATCACGAGGATCAAAGCAAATGATTATTGAGCAGTGTTGATGTGCACTCTCCATTGAAAGTGTGATTAGCCATTTTGTTATGATATCTTGTCTGAAACGTGAAGCTTAAAGAGTAGCCGGAAAACGGAACGAAGGAATAAGGCGAGGAAAGGGGGAAGGGTAGTGGTTGGTACCAGGGGCAAGTCATCAGGATGGAAGGAGGTATCCTGAAAAAAAAACCACGTTTGCAATATAGGAAATATATATCAATTCCATAAAAAAAGCTCTAAAGAAAACTCTTGAAATCACATGACAATTTGCTCTCGAATGATCACACTGTATATGCTCAGTCAGTTAAATGTATTTTGCTTCTTTTGTTTTTCAAAGGTGCCTGTACCATTTCATTTGGGAATATTTTGTTCTTTCAATATTTGCATAAAGCTGACAGATCAATGTTTGGGAAGAATGTAGACAAATTTTGGGGAATAATGAATGTCGACAATGAAATTTTCATTGGGAAGAGTCTCTTGAAAAACCTGTTGATCCTTGTTCTCTATATGGAGAATTATTTATAAATCTTTATATGTGTGTCCTTTGATTGTGCTGCTTTTGCGGTGAGTGGGCAGGTGGGCGCCAGTAAGCCGGTTCACCACACACATTGAGTGACGTATGTTACTTTAATTGACCGTCCTAAATCGGTATCGTAACCGCAGCACAATGGAATATTTTTGTAATGTTTCACCGTGTATATTTTATTATCATCATGTTTAGTGTGTATGTCTTTGATGATTTTTGTCATACAGCTTTGTCAGATGTCTTTTGTTTTCTCTCTTATAACGGACTTGATTTGGAGAAAAAAAAAACAAAACTGATTACTTAGAATATACAGTGGCGGATTTAGAGGGGGGCTCCCATTCACGCTACAGGTTTGTAAGGCTTATACAGATAAAAAGATTGAAAACACTCAAATAATTAAAGTAAAACTCCAGACTTTATACCAAACTGGCTAAGCATTTTGACAAATACTTGATTATCACATCCCCCCCCCACTTTTTCGGAAACCCTGATTCCGCCACTGATACTGTATATATATATATATATATATATATATATATATATATATATATATATATATATATATATATATATATATATATATATATATATATATATATATATATATATACACACTGTTAATTAAAGATATTATGAAGAAATTGATAATTCTTTCTGGAAAACACATCTATCTTGGAAATACATTTATACAGATTGATTGATTGAATTTTGTTTAACGTCACACCACGAATATTTCACGTATATGGTGACGGCATCTGCCTGATTCGGGGCATACAATTTTTGACCTTTGCAACGGACCCACCCGAAGCAGTGAGGGATCTTTAACGCGCCATGCATACCACGACACGGGGCCTCGGTTTTTACTGTCTCGTCCGAAAGACAGGACACCGGCATGGCCAGAGCGGGACTCGAACCCCGGCCTCCCGATCAGGAGTCCAGCGCGATACCACTAGGCCACGCCGGATTCATTTATACAGAAAATTCAGCATATAAACAATAGTCGTCAAAAAGAACATCAGTAAGTATTACTTTTTTCGCATCATGTCGACTTCAACGAAGTCAATAGTTCGAGATTTTCATACAAATTCGAGTTTGATAACTCGATTTCGAAGAGAAAATGACTTACGAAATCTAGAATTGGTATTTTTAAAACAATAACTCGACAAAAAAATTCTCGTTAGTAGCATATCAACAAAAATGATGTCAATGTTTCTTGATTTTCATGGAAAGGCGACTTTATTACGACGATTTATTTCAAAATTCACATGAGGAAAATCGCATAAAGTATCTTGACTTAAAGAAAATCAATGTTTTATAGATGACAAGTTGCCCAAAAGAACTCGTTTCAGGACAGTTTACGGCATCTTTTCAACTTTTTTTTTTTATTATTTTATTTTTCTTTTTTTTTTTTTTTTTTTTTTTTTTATTTCCATAAAAGAGTATTTACATTATTTACAACATAAGAATGTCAATATAAATTGAAAACATAGATGCACTTATATGTATAGGTACATGTCAATAAATCATGGTTATATAAGTATAACCTAAACACATATTATGGTTTACAGTACACTTATAAACTTATCAAATAAAGAATAATCTAAATTTACACTTAGATATCTTAACAGAGATGTGTATAGTTTTAAGGATTCTTTAACATGTATATGGATGTTATATTCTTTTTCTACCAAGGATTCCACTCAACAATACAATTAATATTTGTATATTCTATATGCTAAATAATATATAATTGTATTTAAAGTTTTTTGTTGTCTAAAAACTTTTCGACTTCATTACGTCATCAAGTTTTATAAATCTCGGCAAGTCAATTTTATTTTTGTCATGATACCTACTTACAACACAACAACACCAGGCACCAAAACGTTTCCGTAGAAATGCAACTTTATTGTGACGATTTATTTTAAAATTGACATGAGGAAAATCGCATAAAGTTATCTTGACTTAAAGAAAATCTATTAACTGTTTTATAGATGACAAGTTGCCCAAAAGAACCCATTTAAGGGCAGTTTACGACAACTTTTCGACTTCATGACGTCATCAAGTTTTATTAATCTCGGCAAGTCAATTTTATTTTTGTCATAATACCTACTTACCGGTACAACACAACAACACCAGGCACCAAAACGTTTCCGTAAGTATTTCGTTTTAACAACATCTGGCGTATGTCGTTATAACGAGATAAAAAGTCGTAATAATGACATCCATCGTATGTCGTAATAACGAGATATTAAGTCGTAATAACATATGATTATTTTTCTTTATTTTGGCACGCATATAATTCCATAGTGAGCAGTTGTTCAATGAGCGATCATGATGAATACTTAATGCAAAGACTAGACCTTTCTGACATAGATTTTTCTATAGCGTAGGAATTAATGTTGAAGGTGAATATGAATGTGAACAGGATGAGAGTGTAAAGTATGCCATGCTATCATCAGAATATGTTATACTATCATCAGGATGTGCCATGTTATCATCAGATGCCATGCCATCAGAGTATGCCATGCTATCATCAGGGTATGCCATGTTATCATCATAGTATGCTATGCTATCATCAGGGTATATAATGTTATGATCAGGGTATGCCATGCTATCATCAGAGTATACCATGCTATCATCAGGGCCATCATCAGAGTATACAATGCTATCATCAGGGTTTGCCATGCTATCATCAGAGTACACCATGCTGTCTTCGGGGTATGCCATGCTATCATCAGAGTATACAATGCTATCATCAGGGTATGTCATGCTATCATCAGAGTACACCATGCTGCCATCATGGTATGCCATGCTATCATCAGAGTATACAATGCTATCATCAGGGTATGCCATGCTATCATCAGGGTATGCCATGCTATCATCAGAGTATACCATGCTATCATCAGAGTATATCATGTTATGATCAGGGTATGCCATGCTATCATCAGAGTACACCATGCTATCATCAGAGTATACAATGCTATCATCAGGGTATGCCATGCTATCATCATAGTACACCATGCTATCATCAGGGTATACTATGCTATCACCAGGATATGCCATGCTATCATCAGAGTATACAATGCTATCATCAGGGTATGCCATTCTATCATCAGAGTATACCATGCTATCATCAGGATATGCCATGCTAATATCAGGGTATGCCATGTTATCATCAGAGTATACAATGCTATTATCAGGGTATGCCATGCTATCATCAGAGTACACCATGCTATCATCAGAGTATACTATGCTATCATCAGAGTATACTATGCTATCATCAGGATATGCCATGCTATCATCAGAGTATACAATGCTGTCATCAGGGTATGCCATTCTATCATCAGAGTATACCATGCTATCATCAGGGTATGCCATGCTATCATCAGAGAATACAATGCTATCATCAGGGTATGCCATGCTATCATAAAAGTATACCATGCTATCATCAGGGTATGCCATGCTTTCATCAGAGTATACCATGCTATCATCAGAGTATATCATGTTATGATCAGGGTATGCCATGCTATCATCAGAGTACACCATGCTATCATCAGGGTATGTCATGCTATCATCAGAGTATACAATGCTATCATCAGGGTATGCCATGCTATCATCATAGTACACCATGCTGTCTTCGGGGTATGCCATGCTATCATCAGAGTATACCATGCTATCATCAGGGTATGCCATGCTATCATCAGAGTACACCATGCTATCATCAGGGTATTACATGATTTCATCAGAGTACACCATGCTATCATCAGGGTATGCCATGCTATCATCAGAGTACACCATGCTGACATCAGGGTATGTCATGCTATCATCAGAGTATACCATGCTGTCATCAGGGTATGTCATGCTATCATCAGAGTACACCATGCTGACATCAGGGTATACCATGCTATCTTCAGAGTACACCATGCTATCATCAGGGTATGTCATGCTATCATCAGAGTACACCATGCTGACATCAGGGTATACCATGCTGTCATCAGGGTATGCCATGCTATCATCAGAGTACACCATGCTATCATCAGGGTATGTCATGCTATCATCAGAGTACACCATGCTGACATCAGGGTATACCATGCTGTCATCAGGGTATGCCATGCTATCATCAGAGTACACCATGCTGTCATCAGGGTATGCTATTTTATCTAGTCCCTATATACCTATATGATCTAATATAAAGTTCTAGCAGTAAGTACCTATATACCCATAGGATCTAATATAAAGTTCTAGCAGTAAGTACCTATATACCCATAGGTTCTAATATAAAGTTCTAGCAGTAATTACCTATATACCCATATGATCTAATATAAAGTACTAGTGGTAAATCCCTATATACCCATAGGATCTGTGATAAAGTACTAGTAATTTCCTATATACCCCTATGATCTAAGATAAAGTACTAGTAGTAAATCCCTATATACCAATAGAATCTTTGATAAAGTACTAATAGTAAGTCCCTATATACCCATGTGATCTAAGATAAAGTACTAGAAGTAAGTCCCATATGATATGAAATAAAGTACTATAGTAATAAGTCCCTATATACCCATATGATCTTAGAGTCTTAGAAGTAAATACCTATATACCCATATGATCTAAGATAAAGTACTAGTAGTAAATACCTATATACCCATAGGATCTAAAATAAAGTACTAGTAGTATAAGTCCCTGCATACCCTTATGATCTAAAATACAGTACAGTACTACTAGTAGTAAGTCGCTATATACCCATATGATTTAAGATAAAATACTACTGGTAATTTCCCCATGCACTCATATGACCATGTAGATTACTAGTATTAGTCCCTATACACCCACATGATCAAAGTAAAAATACTAGTAGTAAGTTCCCCATATATCCGTGTGTATCGTAGAAAACACACAGATTTGTGAGTTGAAGGCGTAGGTGGCGTCACTAGTAAGGAGTTTAAAAGAGTCCTTGTGACCAGTAATGATCAGCTTGATGCACGAGGAATCATTAATTATCTATAATGGGTGTGTTCTGACGAATGTCGATGCTTGACGACACATCATGTAGTAATGCAACTAGACCATACTACGTGACATGAAATGACACACAAGACATTTTTCTGTTAAGACAGAAAACGGTAGTCTTCGCCTCATTTGTTCGGATTAGCTTTGATAATCACATCAACATTCAACAGTGTTACCACATTCATGATTATTTGATGATACATCCTTCGTTAAAACTTAATATTTCATAGTGTAACCCCATTAACAAGAAAACACGAATTTAACTAATGTCCCTTAAAATTATGTTTTATTTTCTGGAAACTCCATCGTGGAATTGACA
Organism: Pteria penguin; assembly: GCA_035048485.1. Classification (NCBI taxonomy): domain Eukaryota; kingdom Metazoa; phylum Mollusca; class Bivalvia; order Pterioida; family Pteriidae; genus Pteria; species Pteria penguin. The sequence goes on along the minus strand of CM068587.1, from coordinate 5,841,638 downwards.
ACAAAGACATAATGTTGTGGTCAAGCGTTTGACTTGCTGTGCAGGGGACGGAGTTCGGATTGCGTCAATATGTTTAGACGGTTGTACATACCGCCTGTTTCTATGTCTTGGTTGCATACCGTCTGTTTCTATGTCTTGGTTGTATATCGCCTGTTTCTGTGTCTTGGTTGTCGAAAACGACGTACAACTCGACCATATACTGACAGAAAACGTCTACTATGTATAAATCAATATACATGGTAAGTAACTGCGTCGGTGTCTGTGACGTTTAAGAGAAATTCTGGTTTCTGTCTTCACGACAATCACGAAAGGAATTTGATCGATTGTCATGTACAGAATTATTGCCCTTGTGATAATCGTGTAAACGGAGGGTCCTTCAGTACATCCCGTTACAGTCCGTCATATATAAACGGAATTATCTGCATAAATTATGATGCATAACTCGTTTTTAGATTATGTATTCTGGTAGTATTGCTGTATGGTTTATCAATCAAACATATCATTTGACAAGATAAACTCTGCTACATCTGTTGGGGCGCTTATATTTTTGTATTATAAACGTCCCCTATCAAAAAGATCTACTATTATACGAGTGTTTTCCGGAATGCGTACGTTATTGCATACTGTGTCCTTGTCCTAATTTTCATCATTTTGGGGGTATTTTATTTGATATTTTCCTTTGACAACTATTTATGAATGTTACATATCCGTGAAGTTATACGGAAGTCACTTCGTCAGTATCCATACTAGATCGTCTCTGATAATATTAATCTCATATTGTGTTTCTTCTTGTATGGTTTTGCTTGTTCAGTACTTCCCTTTTTAGATAAAAATCAACACGAAATCTCAATCTAAAACAAGAATCACTGCTAGAATGCCATCCGTCAGATCTTGTCTGAGACCGGAATAAGTTTCTACATTTCCAAATGGTTTACAAGTCTATATTGTTATGAATATAGCAAAGAAACAACTGTTGTCTCGAAGATATTATCAGCTTACGCCACATGTTGAGAACTTTCAAAGCTTTACTGCATTGTCAGAATCAGAGCACCTCAGATTTGATCTTTATTCAAATCTATTTTGTTTGTAATACACCTCTATCTTGCGGGATAAAGTCTGCATACCGTTCTCGTGTCAATGACTGAATAGTAAGGGGTTAGAGCTCATGCCTTGAATGCAGGGGACTTAATGCATATCATGTATACATTGTACGTATAATAACTATTTGACTTGAAACCGGAGAATAACAAAACGTTGAACATGAGAAGGAGGTGTTGAGTTGCTGCGAATAGAAGGACTGTGGTACTTATACCCCCAAGTAAAGCGCACGGAGTTTGTGGTCTACTTTAAATCGCCGTTGACTGATCATCAATGCATTCACATGTCAATTAAACCTCCAAATTAGCCTTAAAGTACAACTTAATTAAGTCTTGGTTGTTCAGCAAACATCGGGCCTACTTTCTGAAGCGGACTTCGACAAATTCCATGCTCTCGGGGAGGTGGGAGGATGTTGGGACTCATTGTAAGCGATACGGGATCAATCATATTGAAAATACAAACGAACTTATCAAATGCTACATTTAACAGTGTGCGGTTTCCTTGTAATGTGTCTTATTTAATAAGATTCATAACTCATGCAGTTGTCTTGAAAAAGAGATTAATTTATCATTGTTTCATGCAATGTGTTAGCTTATAAACCGTAAGCGTTGGTGCATCAATGGTTAATATCTTAATCTTTCCTGCCGAGTAGCCTTAGTTGATTCTATAAGGGACCTTAACATTAACACTCTCTGACAACTGAAAAACAACCCTCGACCTATTGAACATACATCCAACACTAAAACCCTCGATCTCCTGACCATGAGTCCGACTTACTGACAAGACGAACCCTCGAACTGCTGGCCATGGTCCGACTTGCCGTTACAGCCGACCTTACCAGCCCACAATCTTGCGACTCCTGACCTAGGGTCTGACTTGCCGTCACAGCCGACCTTACCAGCCCACAATCTTGCGACTCCTGACCTTGGGTTTGACTTACCGTCACAGTCGACCTGACTAGTTCACAATCTTGCGACTCCTGACCTTGGGTTTGACTTACCGTCACAGTCGACCTGACCAGCCCACAATCTTGCGATTCCTGACCTAGGGTCTGACTTGCCGTCACAGTCGACCTGACCAGCCCACAATCTTGCGACTCCTGACCTAGGGTCTGACTTGCCGTCACAGTCGACCTGACCAGCCCACAGTCTTGCGACTCCTGACCTAGGGTCTGACTTGCCGTCACAGTCGATCTAAGCAGTCCATAACCTTCCTAGTCCTTACCATAGTTCTGACTCACTGTTACACCACACTTCATATTTAGCTATGTAAGAGATATTGTGCTATTTTATAAAATACCACTCAGAACGTAAAGAATGTCCCACCCACTCTGTTGTTTGACGCTTGCAGGTACGTTAATTCTACTTTATTGCTGATGGTTACACTGAAGACAGATTTATCATACAATATTCTTTTTCAACTTTTGACATCCTTCGTTTAAAATCTCTATTTTGATATATGGCCCTCAGAAAATTCATTTACAGTAGTTCAATCGGAATTAGAAAATTTATCACTTAACATACATTAAGTTGGCTTTCATGTAAAATACACCTGACATTTTTACCTCAATGTTTGTGATAGCTGTTAGAGATATCAGCCATCATTAATCATCGTAGATTGTCCAAGCAAAAAATAGAGGACAACTTGTAAATTATGTTCCCCGGATGATGAGGAGGATTAAACAACATAAACTCTCGCACAAGCCAGACTTTGATCTGATGCGAGATTTGCTTGAATAGCAGTGAGCTGTGCATGTGAATGATTCTTTGATGTTTAAAGGATTAAAGAGCATTAAAATCTCGGTCTCGCTTCGTTGAGATTTTGACAAAATGATCATCAGTCAAGTTCTAGCATAGCATGCTAAGCTGGTCCCTCATTATTTGACAAGTCTCAGTGTAGAGTCGATAGTCGGTAAACATATTTATTTGACTCCCTTGTGTTATTTTGTGTCGGATTTTTGTACCTGGTATTTAATTCACCGTAGAAAGTCCTCAATTATCTATAATCCCCTCAGTGGTTTTATATGTGTTTGTAAATCGAATTCTTTTGAGACGGCAAGAGGCTTCTCGAGGAGAGCGATCCGCCCTTTTTCTACGTAGTATTTAACTTGTCTATTTAATATGTCTTTAACATACTCTATTCCGTACCTCTAAAGATCACCTTTCGTTCCCGTAATGTCCGAGCTCGGTACACTGCCTTTTGTGTAAAATCACTTTTCGCTTCCGTTTATGTCAAAGTTCAGTACAACCTCAGTATTTTGTGCAGGCTCATCTTTTTGCTTCCGCAAATGTCAGAGTTGAGTATAGTCATGGCCTGTTATATGGGACACCGATTTGCTTACTTCAACGGACATCTATCAGGATTCAGAGCTGTGAAGTAATCATGATCACTAAACTCAGCAAATTACTGATAGTTGTCTTTAGTAACATCATATGGTTGTTGTTGATTTTACTCCTTTCTTCGATTTACAGCGTTGTGACGGTGAGTCTTCGCATGTTGTACGTCGTCACCGGAAGTCACAGGTCTTTACTTCATCATAATGCAAAGAATAAACAGAACAGTCTATAATTATACCTTTCCTTGACCTTCCAACCTTTATATAACTGTACACACCGAGATTTGTCCCAACATCATTAGAAATTAAAGATCCCTTTTGCTCCAAGAATCCGAACGAGGGTCGCTTACCTAGGGAATCGGCGATGTTCCCGATTTGTTCTGGTCTTTCCTTCCTAAATGACTGGATGGATGGAGCATTCCCATTGAGGCATTTCTGTTTTTTCGCCCTCGTCCCTAAATCCTAACTGACGAGGTATCTCTCTTTCTTATCCTGTCAACTTCCCGTCCCTTCATCTTTCAAGTTAGCATATCTCTTTTCTAGCCCCCCCCCCCTCTTTTTTTCAGTATACAGACATACCTCCAGGTATCTCCTCTTTGCTGTAGGTGATGGGCATAAAACGTGTGGTAGCCTGGAACGTTTTAATATTTCCCATTGACTCCTTTACGCATCACGTGAGGAGCTTTGTAGAGCGCTATAAAGCGCCTTGGGCGAAGTCTTTTCAATTCCACACCTGCATTCTCGCTTACTCGAGAAAGCCAATTGTCAGAGGTTTATAAAGGTAAAGTGCTACCAAAAATAGAATAAGAATTCCATGTATGAAGTGTATATATAAAGGCATCATAACTCGAATCAAAGGAGAGAATCCCTTCATGAACCTCATCCAAATATCTTATTTTATGAATAGGGAAAGGTAAAATTGTTTATATGAACAATTTATGGTGTGTAAAGCCTCATGAAAAATGAAATATTACATGCTAAATCTTTGACCTGGACAATCGATAATTGTCAGTGCTATTCAATGGCATCACGGGAAGGCAAAACTTTTTGAATCGACAAAAATGTCTCGACACAAAGAATGTGATAAAGATCGAGTCTCTGAATAAAAATGAAAGAAATGTAATAAATTTTTGAATTTTCCGTGTTAGCGCTGCTTCTATATCGCCTGTTTATATTGTATGTACATGTTCCTGGATTTACAAGAGCTGGTTCCAAAAGAAATTTAATAGGTTATATTATTGGAATTATCTACAGGCTTCCGTCTGCAAAAATCAATAAAAAAAAATAGATAAATAAATACAAAGAACAATTAACTCAGTATTCACAATATTTCGGTCTCCTGACCTTCTTCTAGTGAATTTTATTGGTATTGGTGGCTTAAGCTATGTAATATCCATCATATTTCATAACCGAATCGGTTCGGTTATGAAATATTGTGAATACTGAGTTAATTGTTCTTTGTTTTATGACACTTCCCTTCGGAGGACTATTAAGATGTTTGATAAATAAATAATAATAACACTTAGGTGCATTTCTTCATATTTCCCCCTTTTTATTTCTTTGTTGGGGTAAATATCATTTTGCCAAGAAATCATCATGTACTACCATACATACAAACAAGTTACTTTACTCCAGATAACATCCTTTCTCACAAAACTAGGCGACGATGTGCTGACAAAAAGAAAAGACATGTTTTAAGGAGTTTCCATTTTTAATAATGTCATAGAATCGATATTTATACAAATAACAATAAATTTCAATAAAATTTAAGTGACATTACAATTTCTTCGGAAAGAATCTTAACAAATATTGACATAGTAATGACACTGAAACACGCACGTGACACTCGCAGACACACTGTCATAAATGATTATAATCTTTCATTTGAGGAAATCATCTTTCAATATGATGAAATTACCTATTGCAAAAATTTAATACTTTAGAAGAATGTATGTAGGTCACGAGGTCAACACTTCCACTTTCGAGATTCATACGCCTAAATCAGATGTAATGTCAAACATTGGACACACTTTCTCTCTTCATCTCACCCTCTCAATGAGTTGACGATATTGTCGACCCCTCGCAGTAAACGTGACCAAAAGATTTAATCATAAATATTTCATGATGTATCCAAAATGTCATGCATTATGAGAAATAAGGGGTGTAATTAATCAAATAAACATAGGTTACAAATCCGAAAGATAAGATTATTTTCCATAATTCATATTAAGCATCAATAGCGTCAACTTTGGATGGTAAAACTTGCGAGAGGGCAACACATCTGTATTGATTTAAAATGGCAAGTTATCTCTTATGCACATTCATACTACCACGTTTACATAATAAATAATATCACAATTGTACATTATCAACAACCAACTTATTCCACACATCCCAGCATGCCCTTCGCTACCGACATCCACATCCATCTACCACCATTTCTGGGTAGACTTTTAATATGACCACACCGTGTTCGTCCGTATATAGCAGCGACAACGAACTGAGTTCTGTTGGTACACAACATGGCTTGGGAACGGACATGGGGTCTATAGAGTTCACTAAATCTTGTACTATTGCATGATTTGTCGCATTCATATGGTCATTGTAGGGCCAGTTACAAGCGCCATGGCAATAATATGCTTCGTAGCCAGGTGGCGCAAAAATCCAATCGTCCCACCCGACTGCTTTAAAGTCTACATACAATGGTTTTCTCTTACAATGATCAGTATATTTTCGCTTTTTTGTTATATTTTTTCTATTTTTCTTGTTTTTGTTGGTTCTCTTCTTTTTTCGTTTTCGATTTTTCCTTCTCCTTTTTCTTTTTCTATTTTTCTTTCTATCATCTTTATTGTCACTTGTTTGTCTCTTCGTCCTTTTGCCGCGATTGTCATCTGTAAACGTCACAAGTAACGGTCTTTGAGCGTGCCATTCGTTTTCAGTTATTTCTGCTGATCTCCGTAAACGCACGTGTTGTACCGAATGTGAAGACGGTTTGTTCTTAGATGACACTACACGTATTTGTAAGCCATGATTTTGTTGAGGTGTCTTTTTCCACTTTAATACTGCAGGATGGATATCGAAAGCATGCCATGCGGAGACATTGCGCGAATGCACATATTTCACGTCCACTAGCCTCGTTATAGCTTCGCCGTTCGTACTAGACGGCGCCATTATTTCGTGAATTTCCAGTCGATGTCTGAATTGTTTCCGTAACTGGTGTCCTGTGGAATCTTTAGCACTAGAACTGTTGTCTCTATCAACAAAGATGCGCAACTCTGCGCCTGTCAACACTTCGTCCTGAGGTATGCTGGTAACATTGAAACTATACTGGACACAACTGTGACCGTCACATTGGTTCATTTGAGTCATGTTTACTACTGACGATTCTGAAAATACAAAAAGGCATGATATACAATTTTTACAAAATACACAAAGTAATTCATTTTAAGAAAACAATTTGCAATTCATTGTCATCAAATGCATGTAAATCACATAAAACTCCTACAATTAATTATAGTAGCGTCTAAGCGTTCATGATACATGAATACTGATTAAGAAAATTCGCATTAAAACAACATAATCCATCAAAACCCTACCTTTATGAAAAAAACTCCTGACTGTATTAGCTGTACCCACTCCACGACGCTTAACGGTCATACTTTCCGAGAGAGAATCCGGCTCATCACTATGTTTCTTGTACAAATCCAACAGATACTGAGGAATTTTCTGATCTCTGTTTGGCTTGGGTCTTTCTTTTAAACCAAATAAATTCAATAAACTTGACTCAAATGCTTTAATAATGTCTTGCTTTTGTTTTTCATCGACACTCGGAGGGAACGCGTTGTCTGGAAGAGTCTTTGATCGGGATCGAGGTTCATTTGATCGTACTTCCTGTTGTGACGTAATCGAAGATAATCCAGAAGCCAGCAGGCACGAAGCTAGCACCAAAAAACGTCCAAATCGGTAAATCATTGTGAAAATGCCTGTAAAACAAAAGAAAATGCATAAAAATGCGTTGACAGATATATAAAAATATGTGTTTATAAATGATGAGTTAAAACGATTACACAAAAACGACACACACACTTTCACAGGTATTGTTTTGGCAGATACGATATCGGAAACTGTAAAGTGATTTTTGGATAATGTTTAGGCGACTGACACTCGATTCCTTTCATCTGCGAGTGAATGCATGGATCACCACGTAGATCATTTATTATTAGATCATCCTTAAATAAACAGATGCTGCCTGAACCCGACGCCATTTTCTGGAAATACCATTTCCAATGTTAATTTATTTTGATGACTGTTTTGTGGTAAAACAGTCGTAAAGCCTCAAGACTATTTCTTTTTCTTTATCTATCGTCTTTTAAATCAGCCAAAGTTTTGTGATGCGTTCACGGAGTTGTATGTGCTACCAAGATATAGTAATGTTCTTTATACTGCGACTAGATTAGCAGCTTCGATTTGATGATTAAAATACCATACGGGCGGTCTGATCAAGTCTTAAAACACAAAGCAAATAACATAGAGAAAAACCTCGAAATCTATGACGACAGTATTTTATGAAAGATTAATTTTATTTTAATAAATCATTTACTTTTAATTTTAACGTTCTTAATTCCAATTTCCGCGTTTCGGTGTGCGTTCCACTCTTTCTCCCTTCTCTCTTTGAAGGGTAGTTTACAGATCGTACTTGTATATAGAGACCGTGACGCAGTGGCTAATTTTATTCATTCTTTTACGTGTAACACAACGGAAATGCTGATTAGCTGGTTATATTCTATAATCTCAAGTAACCACAAAGTTGGGGGTGGTTTGTATTTAACTTTTCAGCTAATCTAATATTGAAAATTACAAACTGACGCATTTAAAATGATGCTATCAGATTTCCGTGTTTAGGTGTAGGAATTTCGAGCGGTTTATCTATGTATATCGTTACCCGTTATCGTTACTCATCTTCTAGTTGTCATTTCGTAAAGGCTATTCGGTCCGAGCTTGTGTTACACTGATCGTGCAGGAATTTCCTCTGACCAACTTGATTAAATCATGCTCAGTAATTGTTGATGAAGTGATCAAATCAACATGGAATTTATACTTTGATAGATTTTGAAGTCTTAAAATGAAGTCTGTATGTCATATTTGATCGATATGTGATATTTTACACGATGTACGAGATCTATAAAACCTTGATATTTAGAAACGAGAAACGTTATGTCCTAGTTGATGGGCTGTACTTAGGTATGATTTATATATACTGATATACCAAAATAGCTCTCACAGGTGTCTAGTCGGCGGTGCACGAAACCTGCGCTCATTTTTAACTACCTTACAATCAAAATACTTATGTAAGAAAAGCTATTAAAGTTTTATTATTCTTGCGTACTGTTCATGAAATCAATGATAAATACGGGAAGTCAAGTGGCAGATTTAACTGCGCGGGTAAAACCAGAAAAGTCGGAGGACATTCGGGACTACATGTTAGAGATGAAGATGATGAATGACATCATGGGATACGATAAATTATAAGTATGAGATGCAAGTAATTCTTTAGCTAGTAAATAGTTCATGGACAGGAAACCTGGCAGACGACAAATTACTAATCCTCGACATTGAAAAGTTTAAACAGACGTAATTGAGATGTTATAAAATACTTCAACGTCTCATTGCCGACTCCTTTGAATTATTACAATTATGGAGTGTACAATCTTTAGGGAATGTGTTTTGATAAAACGATGGCTTTACAACGCGGTTTTAAATATCTTTAACCTAATTTGCCGTCAAGTTCTTCCTCTCTAATACAGTTTGTTTTACTCCGTTTGTAAAGCATTTTTTGCACTGATGCTACATTGAGATGACAGGGGTTTTTTTCAAAAAGTTTAGAAGGAATTGGTGTCTGGTTTAGGTATAATATGGAGTTTGGGTATCTGGTAAAAACAGAATGATGATTGGAATTTGGTATCCTGTTTAAGTAAGTTTTGTAATTTCTTTTTTGCATATGGTTTTAGCTCTCTGATTCACAGATTGCTGTTTTAACATCCACTTTATGATAATGCAACATACCTTCGTATTTCGATTTCAGTTTAACTCTTTATTACTTTTTACCACGCGGTACATCAGAAAGTTTTACGGTTAGATATCATATATTGATGACATTATCTACTGTTGCCTATAACGCGATGTTTATATTATTATTATTATTATTATATATTTATTTATTATCTTTAATCTAGTGCTTTCTATAACCAACTAACGCCTTTTTTCTTTCATTTATTACCACGTATTGTTTGACTAATTTCTATAAAGTGAGACATTTCTTGTCTTCTATTGTAAGTCACGTAACGCCATGAAATGCAGCTCAAGACATGTACATGTACAATTAATGCCCATTTTATCATCGTTAAGAAATAATAAAGGAGATCAAGAAGAAAATTGATTTGACATGATAGCGAGTGTATGTCATCCCCACGCTACTCTGACGTTTTATGGATTGTCAATGAAGCAACAACCAAGACCCCATAGTCAAATTTCGCGTTTACAGATATTTAAAATATACATTTTCCAATTTCATATCTCCTGCAAAGAATAATCCGAAAGTCATCAACTTTTGGCCTCGTTCGCATCATTACTCTGACTGACATATTCTGCCATTGTCTTCGAGTTTTGAGGGTGATGTAGCAGATTCCACGCGCATTCACACATTCCGTGATGACGGTGATTAGGCATAGAACTGCTCGCGGAGTCATATCAATATTAACTCTTATCTACTTTCGATCTTTAATAAAGCTGTTTCATATTTTGAATCCGAACAATAAGCATGACTTGCCAAAGTCTGTACACGCTGATGAATTGGAAGTGACAGAAAGAATGTTTTTCTCTTTAATTGTTGATATATTATAAGTAACTCTAAGATGGCTAAGACCAAGACACAGTGTGCTACCTTTACGAGGATTTAGTATCACTTTTCTCCCTGCATTCCTTTATTGATACACAACAATAGAAAATCAAATGCTTGCTCGCCGTGGATCATTTTACAACGATAATCATCATAAAAATATGTCGTGTTATCTCAAAAGGCTAACCCCCGAGCAAGTTCTTTAGCATTTAATTGTCGTTCCTATTTATGGGTAGCGAAGCGGGAGTGTGGGGGTTATTCGATCCCCCAATCGAGGTGCTCGAAGCCGCTGCTCATTTACTCGTTACTGGACCCTGACACGCAAGTCGCACCGCAAAGGTACATATTGTTACAGTGCACTCCATGTTGTGGCAGGAAATGCACAAAAATACCTATCGAACTAGAAAGTCGAGAATTAATTACATATGCTCACTTTTTATAATTTACGTTGGTAACAAAGGAAATACTTACACGCCTAGAAAGGATTTCATCACAATACACGTAAAATGGACGAGATCTCGAATGTCGATATATCATTCAGGTCGCATTTTGTTATATTAACTCTGTCATACAATACAAAACATGATTTATAATAATGAAATTTCCATAAAACATTTCTCAATGACGTTAAGCATTCGTCTCGGGACTGGGGATTTCTAACCGCGGTTGAATTCTAATGCGTTTTCAAGCGAATCACCCCATGTCAGTAAGAGATTTGCAGTTAGTTTTATTCTTTATAAAACATTTATAAACTGACTTGGAATCACCAGGTCAAAATCTGTCCAACCCTGAAAGTTAATCAGCGCGGATTGCCTCTGTGGCTACACAAGAATGGCCCATTTAAGGAGTACAGACTAGAGATATTTTGTTTGCTTTTTGGCTCAAGATCGGCACGCTATCTCTTGTTTGTAACTTTCTCTCAATAGTTTATATCGCTGGGGTTCGGTGTTGACACGAGGTTCATAATCGGAGTTATGGGATGAAGGAGAGATAATAATGAATCAAGAGAAAAGAATATATACCTTCATCGGCTAAAATATCCACATCACTTTCAAAAACATTCGGAATAAGAGATGGGCATCACTAGTTAAGGTTTTCCCATTGTATACGAGCGAGCAATTAAGATTTCTCTAACAGTTGCCAAAGTTTGTCGAGAATTCGTTTGAGCATTTCTTAGATTTAGCAGACATCGGTGATCATTTCCTATCGTCATGTCACGTGGTCGATCATTAAAACATTGAGTTTGACACAAAACAAACATGGCGATGACAGCTAGATAATGTCGAACATCGTAGGCTATCAATAGTAATTACTGTGTGACATGTATTGCTCTGGGCAGTACATATTACAATTAATTGCCTGGCATGGACAATATGTTATCAATTAATGAATTCCTTTGAAATCGTTTGTTTGGTTGTGTATTTATCAAGAGTAATATTTAGTTCGTATTTAATCGTTATTTACAATAGAATTAATAAGAACTATATATTTTATGAATTTAAATATTCTGTAATTAGAAACAATGTAAACTTTATTGAAAACAATATCATTTATCAAAATATTGTTACATTTTAATTTTGTATTATTTCAATTAAGAAAATTTGAGACATGAATAAGTGAAGTAAGCTCTGATGATTGTGGAGACATTAATTGTACGGTGCCTTTTCTGGTACCTCCGCCAGCAGGCTGAGTAGCCGTGTCTTGCGTGTTTATGTGTGAAAGGCTCACAGTTAATGCATTATTTAACTTGTAAATCTAACACCTGTGTGCGAATAAATGGCCAGATAAGCGTATTCAAATCTTTTCGCTCTCGTTAAAGAAAACAGAATAATAGTCAACTTAGCGCTATTCAGTGAATGAAAAAATTTAAAATAATCACTCAAAAAGCAAACATCATATCTGAGTTTGTTTCTTTAACATGAAATAACTGTAGTATTTTGGTCTACACAGTTTTGTCGCCAGGGCACGATGTGATATCTACAAATCCTACTGTGTTTAGATAGAGCCATTTGCTTTTAGTATTAAGTCATCTATCACTAAACCTCTTCGATAGAGTTTGAATGATTTTAAGTCCGATTTTAATGTAAAAGTTTACAGAAGAAAGAAAACACTTTGTTGTTTGAATAGACTACCTATCAGAATATTGAAAGAGTTCAAACCGCTAACCGACTTACAGCGTAACATCGCGCTCTGATTTTACTAAATCTATCTCATATATTGGAATTCGCCCGTCTGTTACCACATCTGTCTTTGATGTATTTCAATATTTATTTATATTTTCACAACAGATTTTAATCCTCCTGTCGTCTTACATTCATGTTCTTAACCTCGGTATGTGAGCGTAAATATAATCCGTTTTTATGTGAGGACAATGCAATGGTCCTGTCAGTAAAAGCGAAAATAGTCGTACTAACCGATGACCGGATAACAAATTGTGGAGTAAAATGCGGAATATTTGACCACTTCCTACTCTCGTGGAGTGACCACTCTTACTTACACTTGTAAAATGAAGCGGGGCTCCGGCGTCCATTAGCTTTTTCAGTGACTTCAACAAAGTCATGTCACATGCTGGGTGGTGCGTTCGTAATTCCACAAAATATATCTAAATCATGAAAATTTATTCCAAGTTCAAAGACTAATTTGAACAATGTTTATAAACAGCATAGTATACAACTACATCCGTAAACAGGTCTCCAGTGTCGGTAGAGGATATGGAAAACACATAATATCTTACTCGCATTACTATAAACGTATTAATAAATCACTTTCCTCCGCCAACAGGTGCGAAACTTTACCGTGTACACGGTATAGCCATGTGCTTGCATAGTGAATTAGTGCAGGAACATTCACTAGTTATACTTCCTGTCAACACACGGACTATCATCTCGCACTTTTTAAAAGTTTTGAAGAATTTCTAAATCCATGTATATACTACTATGTCAACGAGCGTTAAAGATTACTGAATTCAATGCTAGTCCGTTAGTAATACAGGTAAATAAAGACATGATATAAGCATGATGCTTCTCCAAGCGATCTAGGGAAATTAAACGTCTCTCATAGAATTGATTGCTAATAATTTACGGACAAGGGGCGGGCTTAACGTGCACGCATGCGCAGTTACTTGACACGAAAGACTCCAGATTATGAATGAAGTGCTTTACGCTTTAAATTTTCTTGTTTTCGCTTCATACCTTGTTGTGAAAAAGATAATTGAAGAATTTTTCCATTCATATTTGAAGATAAATTGTATAGTTATTTACATTTTAAATCAAATCAACAACTATTCAACAATGAACCATTCCATCAGATACTATTGTATAGTTATTTAATCTTTACGTTTAAATAATTGTGGAAGAGATAAAAACAATTAAAAACAAAGAAATAAACGAAAATCATCAATAAAAAATTGATAACTATCTTACCTGAAAATACAAAAGAATCATTTTGACGATCTATTATGACAGTATAATTTCCAATCACTATAAATCGTATTGTATCTCGTACAGGTAGGATTGTCTTATCTTTTATACCGAGATACACGCATAAAAGCAACAGAATGCGTGTATAAAGATAACAACATTGAAGACACTCTTCTCTATATATCAAACTCTGAAATAAATTCTAAGAGGAGATCCAACCCTTAAATACGTCTTAATAGATTGGACACATCTGTGTGCAGCATTCCCGTAATCATCTCGTTTTCTTTACATGTAATTTGTTATCTATAATATCAAAGATAATTTGGCCCCTATGTTTTTCCTAGCACGTCTTAATTTGTAAATATGTCTGATCTTAGTCGGAGGAATGCTTGATTTTAAATGGCCTAAGGGAAATTATTGCGGGGCGCCGCCCACGTGCTAATGACAGGAATTAGTAATGAGTATTACTCAAATACAAATCATCGAGGAACCGTGATGAAAAGTTGATAGAATAATAACATTTTTCAAATATTTGAATTGATTTTATTCATTTTTCCAATAATATGATTAATTTTTAAATGCTTTTCGTATTTTCCTTTCTGTTATTTTTATTTCAAACATGATTAATTGTATTTTCAATAAAATTACTGCAAACAGAAGCAATGATGTTTTCCTTTCGAAAGTAGATATCAACGTTAATGCATTAGAATGTCACATAAGAGAGATAACTCTTGGTGACAAGCAGATGACGTTACATCAACACTGCTTACATCGCTCGTATTTCTAAAAACTGATTGACAGGTAATTGTGATTTTTACATTTCAATACAAAGGTCATTTGGTTAGAATATTATTCTGCAAACTCATTTATTAACCTGCAAACTCATTATCATTTATTAACCTCACACTTTCCATACACTAACTGTACTTCTTAGTTTTTCACATATTTTTGGTTTCATTTTTCTTATTAGTATATTAATTACTCTTCATTCAAAGTATGTATGTGTTAAATTTAACCTTATAAATACAAATCATTATTATATTATTATTTTCTCTTTTTTTCTTCTTTTCTTCTATCATGTTTACAAAGTGGTCTAAATTTATTTTTCTTGCTAACATCTCTTTGGCCATTGTATCTGTTTTATATTAAAATTGTCATGTACCTGGAGCGAGCTTTAGATAAGTCATTGTGCTTGTTGCTCAATCATGAATTATTTATGCTATGTTAATAATTGTCTTGAAAATCACACAATAAATACTGTTTAAACCAAACTTATGTAACACATCCCATCAAAATACTTTACCATTAAGCAGACTAAATACTCTACCATTAAGCAGACTAAATACTTTACCATTAAGCAGACTAAATACAGTCCTAATATACGTTTCAATTCTGTGCATGTAATTTGTTATCTATACATATCTCTTATTCATTTCTGAAACAAGCAAATTTACCTCACGCATGCCTTTTGTCATTTGTCATAATTATGTGTGATGACCACAAGGTCATTCCTAAAGTAATGTCTCATACTCTAACATTGTCAGGGAAGTGATAGATAATAAGGCTTGCCTTACATCATATACCCACCTGGCATCAAACGGAATATCTATAACACAAACAAGAATTCTCAAAACATAACCAAAATCGAACTTCTGATGTAAATTACCGGAAGAGAAAACTATGTATATCTACTAAATACCATCTGATTTACTCAGATCTTAATCAAAAGGTTTTGAAAGACTTGTATATTTTTGAGCTTTTTTAACATGAAAAGAGGATCTTTGGTATAGGGTTATGTATGTGTGTGTTTGGGGGTTTTCTTTTCTTTTTTCTTTTTTTGTATTATAGTGTTGTTCTTGTTGTCGTTGTTGCTTTAAAGTACCATGATTGAAATCAGATTGACCCAGCTCAAGAAATTTAAATATTGTTGCGTAATTGCAAAACAAAACAAAAGAAAATAAAAAAGCAAACAAACACTGAAGCTGGATAAATTAAAACAAATACATACTCGATATTTGGGGGAGGGGGGTTGTTGTTTTGTTTTGAAATAAAGAGTGGACATCTTTATAGAGAATACAAAATAAAAATAGTAGAATTAAATTACGTAAACTCTTTGCAGGGCGCCACTACTCCTCATATATTTGATCCACTTAAACTCGTAACTGTTTATGTATACTCACAAATCGTCTTTACTTATAAAATACGATAGTTTTGAGCAAAAACAGAGAAAAATTGCAAAACTGCTTATTTTGCGAAATGAGAAAAATTATTTCTACCTTTGGAAAACTCCAGTTATTACTTTCTCATCGGAATACTCGTCAAAACAGAAAATCAATACACCGTCTGTTGGCGGAGAAAACTCCCGAGATACATCGAATTGATATGAATGCGAGAACGAATGGACAAACAGACAGCGTCACACCGACAAAAGTCGCTTGTATATACAAACAACTGAATTGGGAAAATTCTACTAAATGCCAAACCAGGGTCAGAGTTTACCAGTGTCTGGGCTAGTCAAATATACAAGTACAAGCAATCCAGAAGGAGCCAAATCAGGTGTGGGAGCACTTCCAAGTATTGACTTTACTGTTGGTATACGTCAGCTTAATAAGACTGGTGATTGGAATCGGTCAGATCAAAAATTCGTAAACAATTGTCTAATTCCAGTAGAGGCAAGAGTATAAGAGGTCTTACATGTTGTGTCCGCCCTTCAGATTCCTTCGCGTTACACGTACCATGAACCACAATCTCAACACCTGGGCCACGTACCGATTTATTTTCATCTTTTCTGTATCAGTTTAACTGAAACTGCTTTCTTGGGTAATGCTGTTAAAGACATCGTAAGTCAAGACAGATTCACATTACTGGACAATGTGAAGGTCATGTGATATTATACATACATATTTTTCACTACATGTGTTAACAGCGGCGGGTCTAGAGCAGAGGCACAGGTTTATGTGATTATTTTTCATCTTTTATCTTTTTATTTTTACACCAATAGTTATTAGATGTGTCATTCTATTTTCTCTGGGTTAGTCAGGGATTAAGATTTTGATTTCAATGTCGTAATTAACATCTGTCTTTGAGGTCATATTGACTAGAACGAAATGGCCTGCAGATGAAAAAGGAATTTTAAATGATTTGTTTATATTTGATATCTTCGAAAATGTGACATTAAGCAATGACTGTTCATCATTAGTAGTTTCGCACCCAAACTCCTCGCAGTTTCGAATTTGGACACTAGATGTCGATAGAGTAGGACATCTGAAATATGATACTTATCTACATCAGTAAATCCCAGAATGGACAATGGCCAAATCTGCAATATATCGTTTGAGAACAGTTTCAGCACTCTGCAATAGTTTATAAGAAGTTTTGATATGATTTTGAAGGCTTATTTCCCGCCTTGACTTTGATTACCTCACTTTGATTACTCCACAGAACACCTTGACTGATGTCCCCACAGAACACCTTGTCTTGATGACCCCACAGAACACATTGACTTTGATGACCCCACAGAACACCTTGACTTTGATGGTCCCACAGAACACCTTGACTTTGATGCCCTACAGAACACCTTGACTTTGATGGCCCCACATAACACATTGACTTTGATGCCCCCACAGAACACCCTGTCTTTGATGTCCTCACAGAACACTTTGACTTTGATGTCCCCACAGAACACCTTGTCTTTGATGTTCTCACAGAACACTTTGACTTTGATGTCTCCACATAACACATTGACTTTGATGTCCCCTCATAACACATTGACTTTGATGGCCACACAGAACACATTGACTTTGATGTCCTCACAGAGCTCCTAGAATCTGATGTCCCCACAGAGCTCCTAGAATCTGATGGCCCCAAAGAACACCTTGTCTTGATGTACCCACAAAACACCTTGATTTTGATGTCCTCACAAATCACCTTGACTTTGATGTCCCTACAGAACACTTTGACTTTGATGTCCCCACAGAACACCTTGTCTTTGATGTTCTCACAGAACACTTTGACTTTGATGTCTCCACATAACACATTGACTTTGACGGCCCCACAGAACACATTGACTTTGATGTCCCCTCATAACACATTGACTTTGATGTCCTCACAGAGCACCTAGAATCTGATGGTCCCACAGAACACCTTGTCTTTGATGTACCCACAGAACACCTTAATTTTGATGTCCTCACAAATCACCTTGACTTTGATGTCCCCACAGAACACCTTGACTTTGATGTCCCCACAGAACACCTTGTCTTTGATGTTCTCACAGAACACCTTGACTTTGATGTCCTCACAGAGCAGCTTGAATTTGATGTCCTCACAGAGCAGCTTGAATTTGAAGTCCCCACAGAACACTTTGTCTTTGATGTCCCAAAGAGCACCTTGATTTTGATGTACCCACAAAACACCTTGGCTTTGATGTCCCCAAAGAACACCTTGAATTTGATGTCCCCACATAATAAATTGACTTTGATGTCCCCACATATTAAATTGACTTTGATGTCCCCACAGAACACCTTGACTTTGATGTCCCCACAGAGCACCTTGACTTTGATGGCCCCCCACAGAACACCTTGACTTTGATGTCCCAACAGAACACTTTGACTTTGATGTCCCCACAGAACACATTGACTTTGATGTCCCCACAGAACACTTTGACTTTGATGTCCCCATAGAACACATTGACTTTGATGTCCCCACAGAACGCCTTGACTTTGATGTCCCCACAGAACACCTTGACTTTAATGTCCCCACAGAACACCTTGACTTTGATGTACCCACAGAAAATCTTGAATTTAATGTCCCCACAGAACACATTGACTTTGATGTCCCCACAGAAAACCTTGAATTTAATGTCCTCACAGAACACATTGACTTTGATGTCCCCACAGAACACCTTGACTTTGATGTCCCCACAGAACACATTGACTTTGATGTCCCCACAGAACACTTTGACTTTGATGTCCCCACAGAACACATTGACTTTGATGTACCCACAGAACACCTTGAATTTAATGTCCCCACAGAACACTTTGACTTTGATGTCCCCACAGGAGACTTTGATTAAGAGTAACTTTACAATTATTAATGCGTATCTTCATTTATTTATTTATCCGTTTGTTATTTACACTTACACTTTATGTATCGTACATATTTTTAATGCATGCGCTATGTCACATCATTTCATTTTTTACATACCTCGACATGACAATGTGATCTCGAGTGTAAATAAAGTTCTGTTCTGTCCTGTGTAATTAAGTAATGCTTATATGCAGAATTTCCCTGTACATTTTGGGAATTAATATCAAAACTAAAACTGATATCGAATTAGAAATAACAACAACACCGACCCTCTGGGTGATTTTGTTTTTGGATCTACATAGCGTATGTTAAGTATTATACAAGACTATGTATATCGGGAAATGCGCTTAATTTCAAAATGAAAAATTGTAAACGTCAGAGACCTCTGCAGAAACGCTGGGTTACGGTAGCATAAATTTGTTTTATTGTGACTTTTATATTTCCTTGATTACTTTTTATTTCAGTAATTTCTTGTTAATTCTCTTTTGACATCCTTACTTAGTGCAGCATTCTGGGGCACACCTGGTGTCTTGGTTCGTTACAGTAAATAACACATGACATATTTCTTAATGAATTCATACGCTAATTTACCGGTGTTTTAAGCTTTAAGTTAAATCAAGCGAATCTTCAACACAGGTTACTCACCGGAGAATTTATTTCTTCAAAAACAAGGGACAGAACTCTATAAACAATGATGAAATGTTTCTGCACACCTTCCTATCACATGCATTCCATTCTGAAGTTTCTCTTCATTATATACTCGAACAAACTGGGAATTTACCAAAGCATTGATATAAAATATTCTAAGTATTTTGTGACTGATTGATTATTGTTTTACGTCACTCCATGGTTATTTTTCACGTATACGGCGACTGCATGTGCCTGATGCATTGCATAGAAATTTCTACCTTTGCAACGGACCCACCCAAAGCAGTGAAGGATATTTTACGTGCCACGCCTACCACGACACGGGGCCTCGGTTTTACTGTCTCATCCGAAAGACAGAACACTGGTGCACCCAGGGTGGGACTCGAACCCGGGACCTCTGGGTCATGAGCCGAGCACCCCATCCACTATGGCACACCGGCTTAAAATGTTTTGTGTGTTGGAATAATAGATAAATAAATAAATAAATCTTACTTTAAGTGCGTAAAATATGCATCAATTTCATGACCTGCATCATCAAACATTTTAACTGTATGTCACACGATAAAATCTTGTAATGTTTTTGTGTTGGAATAATAGATAAATAAGTAAATAAATAAATCTTACTTTAAGTGCGTAAAATATGCATCAATTTCATGACCTGCATCATCAAACATTTTAACTGTATGTCACACGATAAAATCTTGTAATGTTGAATCATATATAATCAGACTGAAAAATGTGTAAAGATTTTATAACATTTCTCTGTAAAGTGCAAAATCCACTACACATATTTGGAATGATTTTTATACAATAAATCACAATGCTGAGAACCAAAGTTCTCCTAAATTACATTTTATTGTAAAAACAAAGTATAATACACAATAGAAACTGGATTAATTTGCTGGCGAGTTTATCCTGGGAGCAATTTTCACATTACCCTCTCTAGATATCGCAGTTTTATCACAATATTAATTTAACTTTCCCTGTCCTTGCGTATTACAGAGAAATTCATCTTCTGTCGTGTGTTTACTAGTACATTATTTTGAAATTTTCAGCTGTTTTCAATTTCTCGTTTGATATGACAAATGACTTATTAGAGACACAATTTACCAAATTAAGTGACTTGGGAGATACGAGTAATCCTTGCTGTAAGCCTTGACACTTCGGCATTCCCTGGCTTTGATTCATATCCCGCATTTCCTTACACACCATGTTACAGATAAGTAAATGCATTTCCTCTCATAATTTATCTGCTAATTGCATATCCATTTTGAATTTCTAAAACATTTCGTTTACACTGATTTAATGCAAGATTAAGCTGTTGACTTAAATGGGCGGATTTGAACAAAGCCAATACAATGGTACGATTTTTGAAGTGAAAATAATTCAAATAACTACAGACATATCTTGCAACTTTAAAACCGTTATCACATTATGAATAAGAGATTTCTCATTGAGACCTTCTTATGAAGGCTTCTAAAGCATATTAAACACTTTTATTTATATTAGAAAGAGAAAACATTTTATCTTGATCTTGCATCATAACATCTTTGGGACGATGTTCAAAGCTACTTTGAGCATACAAGACGATTTACGTACTTTTTGTCTTGAGAAAGAATCCTTCATAGAGAAGGCATGCACTGTACGTCATCATCATCCTCGTAACACATGTTTATAAATTACCATTCCTTTTGTTTTACAGGATTTAATTTTATTCACCAAATATTCTCCAGAATTACCTCATTCCGCTGTGACTTTATCAATCAGTTCATTGTAAACATAATAATTGCCCTGCGTGATCATTGGCTAATGAGGCAGGGAGATGTTAATGCTACTCAATGAATGCCGTACATCTATGAAATTCTTTCCTCTTGTGAGGAAAATAACTAGAATTTGTGTCAGATCAGCATTTTTCAGATACTTCAAATTGTGTACTTATTTACAAAATATGAAAGTTTTCTTTCCTGATATGTACATTATATGTTAAGAGTAAAAGAACCAAAAATTAAACGACAGGAAAATAATAGAAAAGTAAAAAATTGGATACAGCAGGCGGTAACCACGTATCCTTGGAAGAACCTGTTGAGATCAGGGTCTGGCGCCATAAGCTGAGAATATACTTAAGTCAATTATTTCATATTAATTAATTCCCTTATCAAACGTTCAAATAAATTGTCATGCAAAATGCTTTAATTCTATTTATTCATAGAATAAAACTCAATAAAATCCAAATCCCAGTTACTAATTCATTGTTGAACAGAGGAATTTGAAATTTTGACTTAAGTATTTTCTCGGTAAGAGGTAAACATCCCTTGCTGACCAGTCGTACCGCCCGCTGTGATACATTTATGAGTACGAATTAAACAGCGAAGACCACAGCCATACATGTATATGACCGATTCGGAAACGCATCGGTGCAATCTCTGATATATGCATATATAATACTAATAAGTACGCTAAGTAGTACATAAGTGTCCAGGATGTGTGTGTGTGTGTGTGTGTGTGTGTGTGTGTGTGTGTGTGTGTGTGTGTGTGTGTGTGTGTTGGATTAAGTAAGAGATTTACGAGATGATAATATCAAATACAATTGATTGTTACTTTCTAATATCCAGGCATACAACAATATCTTATCATTATTAAACATGTATTACTCCAGATTTCCCATTTCCCCTCGGTATTGTATGCTTATATTATCAGCTATTAGCCCTCGACCAGAAAAAAAATGCAAAAAATAAAAAAGAGAAACCGAAATAACCAAAGCAAAATAAATAAAAAAGAATAAAAACACACACCATCCCCATTCCATTAGTGTTTAAAATCCCACCAATATTGTTTTAACTCGATGAATCTCATCATGATAATGCATATATAGCGTGTTGCAGAATTAAATGTAAACGATATAGTGCCGCCACCATTAAGAGCCCATCTACATATACCGATGTCTTTGTAAAATAGGATCTCGAATTTTACTGTCATCTAAAGCGTAATCAGGATTTGAACTGAAGACCTTCTGATCTTGAGTGACACGCGTTAAACACCGAGCCACTACTTCGTATTAGATATCACTTTTACTGTGTGTATAGTTGTAAACATTGTTTGAACTTGTTCACTCTTATTTACGCTACAACCCAAAAATAGAACAAGAAATTGTCCACATTCTTAGAACTATTTCCGGAAAAACATTGCATTGTCTGGAAAGTTTCTGGGATTCCACTGAACAGAAATCATTCGGGACACACTATGGGTATGGCCAGTGGGATATGATTCATAAATAATCAGTTAATAAATGAGATTCCAATACAGACCCAGAATAGAACATAGGTTTATGTTTCTGAAAATCCCATGCTGATCTACAACGAATTTAAGGGAGTTTGTGGGGTATCCCGGGGTTTACTGAAATTACGAACTAAACGAGCTCGGAATAGAATCTATAAATAGTTGTTACGAGATCGTTATTTATTTCTTTATCTATCAGATTTGTTTATGCAGCTCATTGATCATATTTCAATTGTTTTGTGTTTTACATAGAATCCATTGCACTAAAGTAGTATTTAGATAGCGCGAGTGAATATAAGTTTATTTACCAAGCGATTATAATCTATAAATTCCATTTTTTTTTATTTGTGTGTTATATTGTGATGACAGAAAGATCAAATGCGCCAATATATCTTGATCACTTATTACATCTTTATAACTTCAAGTCGAAATCGGCACATATTATATAGCTCACTTGATCATACAGTACATTGTGATAACAAAAAAATCTGAATGGGCCTTATTTGATCACATATTATAGTGTTATAACAAAAAGTCTAAATGGACCAATAATAACTCACTTAATAATAACTCATTAATAACTCACTTAACAATAACCAACTTAATAATAACTCACTTTATAATGATGAGCTCTCGTCTAAATAAGATTGATTGAATATTGTTTAACGTCACTCCACACTTATTTCACGTATATAGTGACGGTATCTGATTGATGCATTGCATAGAAAATATATTTTTGCAACAGACCCACCCGAAGCAGTGAGGGATCGTTTACGTACCACGTCTACCGTGACACGGGACCTCGGTTTTTACTGTCTCATCTGAAAGACAGGACACCGATGCGCCGATGAGACGAGCACACCATCCACTGAGCCACACCGGACCTCGTCTGGATAAGAAATTATATAAACGTGAGAAAATTCTCCAAGAATGGACCAAAAGTTTCTTTTCATTAAGACTCTCATAAAACATGTGCTTCGGACAAGGTTCGTTTTAACAGATAAAATGGCACTGTCAAAGGTATCAAATCAGCATCTCGCTATCATGTATAGACATGCGACATAACTATTCACATTAAAATAACGCCACTATATCTACACCTCATCATGTAACCCGTATATCACGTGATACCAGAATCAGAACGAGGTTGAGATTAGCCTAAATCATTTGCTGTACTTGGATCTTATCATGATTTTCATACGCCTAAAGCATGGGCATTGCTCCTGCTATGCAAATCTTATACACATTAAAGTAAATAGAAGCTTAGGCGAAATCTATACTTAAAATACAGCAGCGATGTATATAAATAGCTGCTGATACTTCATTGGTAATTATAGGACGTTTGTTTGTCATTTCAGTATTTTGTACGTTTTATGTTCAATGATATTTTTATCTCATTTTGTATATTTTAGCTACTGATACACATTAACATAAACCCCTTTGACAAATGTTATCCTTTCCTATGCTTATTTATACCCTATCTTCGTTACATATTGGAGTATGTTATAATGCCTGAATTTGCTATCCAGCAGGAGATGCTCATGCATCTTGAGTGTCTGAACTCATTATTCGATCATCTGTGCTTAACTTTTATTTTCCGTATAGACTTGACACAATTTTATTATACACTGGATTTCTTAATCGTAATTAGAATATTTCTCCTGGTCGGTTTATTTGATGAAAGATACTACGAGTCTATCTTTTAATATAGCATGTCATTTGCAAGGTCTATCTGAATTAGGTGTAAATCTTAATGTATTTATGAATTCTAATACTTTTATGCAGGGGTTTTAGCGTATACTTCATGTATTCAAGTCGAGCTATAAGAGAAATAAACATATAGCTGCAGTTAAATAGGGAGTACGTCATATGGTTGGCTAATAACGTACATGTATATTACTTAAACTGAATAAACAAATACTGAAAATCAAATACTTAAAATACATACAAAACCAACCATCTTACAATAGAACACAGAAAGTATTGTCTACATCATTTTGTATTTATGTTGGGTCCACGGCGGATATGGTCGTTTAGTAGGAGATACATACTCTCTATGGTATTGTATTCTACCTATGTACTTTAAGGGACTGGTAATTGCCAATTTTCTCTGTCTGAGTTTTTCTTTTCGAGTTGACCTTTATATTTCATTTTACTGAATCTGACGAAATGTATACGAGGACTGGCTGATATGTTGTGAGCCTCCTATCGAAGGAGGTACGCAGGGATGCTCTTTTTAAGTCCTACTTTTCTCTGATGACTATATAGGGCCGTGTAACCAAGGAGTGGTCTCATTTGGTCAGTTTATGTCGACGAGGTAGCACTCTAAAGTAAACAAGACAAGTGGCTTTTGCAAAATGGACAAAATCCGTGAAAGAGCAATCTTTGCATGAAAAGGTTTAACATCTAAGGATGTCCATAAAGATATGGTAGTAACACTAGGAAAAGATGCCCCTTCGTATATTACAGTGAAAAGCTGGGTAGCGGAATTTAAGGGCGGCAGACAGAGCCTTGAGGATGACTCCCGTCCTGGAAGGCCTGTCACTGTTGCAACCCCAGAGATGGTCAATAAAATCCATGACATTGTTATGACTGACAGTCGACTTACAGAAAGATATATAGCCAGTACAGTTGGCATTTCACAGGAAGTAGTACAGTCCATTCTGACAGAGGATGTTGCAATGTGAAAGCTTTCGGCCCGTTGGGTACCAAGACTTCTGACAGTTGATCAAAAGCACTACCAAGTTTCTTTAGAGATTTTTCACCATGGATGAAACATGGGCCCATCATTTTATCCCAGAGGCCAAACAACAATCGAAACAATGGAATCACCCTGGCTCACCCCGTCAAAGAAGGCAAAGACTGTTCCATCAGCTGGGAAGGTTATGGCCTCGGTTTTCTGGGATGCAGATGGTATTCTGCTGAGAGATTATCTACAAAAGGGACAAACAATCAATGCTACATATTATGCTTCACTTCTGACGCAGCTACGGAAAAATATTAGATTTATGCGCACCCACTTTCACTTTCAGTGTAAAGATACTGAAGGGGATTATGTTGAAAAATAATGCAATATATCCGACAAAAATTTAAATCCTTCAGTATGAGGCTCACAACATATCAATCATCCCCCGTATATCTGTTATTACCGTAAAGCTCATCCTCGGTTCCCCATGGTATTTGCGCATGGGGAACCGAGGATGCGTAAAGCTTAGCTACTTATTTTCATGTGTATAATAACATGAAGCATTCCTTGTGTCGTGTACAAGTGTTACGTTTTGATGATATTAATGTCTTGACGTACTGAATATAATACGATATTATTAGAACATTAATTTGGTATCGTATTTAAATAGAGTTTATTGTCATTCGGAAATGTCACCTTGTTTAAAGATTCTTAATAATAATAATAGGCAAACTGTTACCGGACACAAATAGGTCACCGAATCTAAGGCAAAATGATGCACTTTAACTTTATCTAAAACCAAGGTCAAATAATGCAAATTCATCATAATGCATACTCACAAGTCTATGGTAAAATAATGCAGATTAAGCAAATCTGAGGTCAGATAGCACAGATTCATTAAATCCAAGGTTACATACAGTTCACCAAATCTTAGACCATCTGATGCTCTTCCATTATGTATTCTGTATGATCTGTAGCGTATTTTGCTTGGCACATTATTTATTTTGTGTGGCGCATAATGTATTGTGTATGGTCTATAACGTATTCTGTATAATCTATAACGTATTCCGTATGACCTATAATGTATTCTTTATGGTATTTAATGTATTCTGTATGATCCATAATGTATTCTGTATGGTCTATAATGTATTCTGTGAGGACCATAATGCGCTCAATATGGTCTATAATGTATTGTATGGTCCATTTTTCTTCTATCTATAATGTTTTCTGTATGGTCTATAATGTATTCTGTGTGGTCTATAATGTATTCTGTATGATCTATAATGTATTCTGTATGATCTATAATGTACTCTGTATGGTCCATAATGTTTTCTGTATGGTCTATAATGTAGTCTGTATGATCTATAATGTATTCTATGGTCTATCATGTATTGTCTATCATGTACTCTGTATAGTCTATAAATGTATTCTGTATGGTCTACTTTGTATTCTGTATTATCCATAATGTATTCTGTATGGTCCATTATGTATTCTGTATGGTATATGATATACACGTATTCTGTATGGTATATAATGTATTCTGTATGATCTCTAATGTATTCTGTATGATCTATAATGCACTCTGTATGGTCCATAATGTTTTCTGTATGGTCTATAATGTATTCTGTATGGTATATAATGTGCACGTATTCTGTATGGTATATAATGTATTCTGCATGGTCTATCATGTATTCTATGGTCTATCATGTATTGTCTATCATGTACTCTGTATAGTCCATAATGTATTCTGTATGATCCATAAATGTATTCTGTATGGTCTACTTTGCATTCTGTATTATCCATAATGTATTCTGTATGGTCCATTATGTATTCTGTATGGTATATAATGTACACGTATTCTGTATGATATATAATGTATTCTGTGTGGTCAATAATGTACTCTTTATGGTCTATAATGTACATGTATTCTGTATGATATATAATGTATTCTGTGTGGTCAATAATGTACTCTTTATGGTCTATAATGTACATGTATTCTATATGATCTAAAATTTATTCTGTATGGTCCATAATGATCTCTATATGGTCCATGATGTATTTTATATGGTCCATGACGTAGTTTGTCCCCATACTCGTGCTGTAACTGACCGTATGTCTTTTTAAAGTTTGCCAGGTAACTAAATCTATATTGCCACAACATGTTCAGTTGGCGAAAGACATTCTTCAACTTCATCCGCCGTATGGATGGAAAGTCGCAATGCGACACAAATCCCTCTAATCTGTCTAAAACATCAACATTTCAATTCAATCATTTCTGTTTTTGTATTGTATTTTATACTCATAAATCGGTAAGAGGACGAGACTCTGGATCTGTACCTTGATACTATCGCCTTTCATTCAATATATTCCTACTTCTCCGGCATAAAATGTTAAATCCCTTATCACGATAAAACCATTTAATAATTAATTAACTTAATCAATCCCTCTTCCAAGTTCAAATAACTCTTCACAAACATCCATCTCTATAGCTAAGACGATTCAGGCCTCACGAAGGTCATAGTCGACATTTTGAACTCGTATTAAGATTATGTTCGGGTTCGAGATTTGATTGACACGTTACAAGGTCTACAGTTGCCATATTAAGGAAGCCGTCCGCATGGCAAGATGCATACTGAGGATTACATCACGATTTTGTTTGAAAGAAGTTGAAATCAACCAGTTATCTTAAATGTCAACTGAAGGAATTGGCTATTAAACATCTGATGGATTGTATAATGACATTTCTTAAGGGAACATTGTGTTCTACTTTAGGATGCAATGGTTCGGGAAATACATGCATAAAAATATTTTACAATCGAAATCTTTGTGTATATTTCATCTTCCATAAGATACAATAGATGTTTTGTTATGTTGACACGTAAATTGTCAAAATACATTATGGTGTACTATGATCCAAAGGTACTATGGATGCAGTGCCACTTCTTAGACAAAGGTCAGATTTTTGTCGGCTACACTGTACCAAAAACGTTCACAAAAATAATGATGTATAGTCAATTCATTTTATAGTACGTCTTCAGTTTATGCTTCTATGACATATAAAAGAGAATACGTTTTTCCACCCTGTGAACCCGCAACTAAATGTTTCGGGGGATGTTGGTGCAAATTGGTATTATGTACAGTTTTTCAATGCAAACAGACACGGAACAAACCGATGGTATTTTGAATTACAAATAAAATGTACAAGTCATTTAGTAATCTTCCTCGCCAGAAGCATTGCTAATCTTGAGAAGGGCAAGTTCAGTACACAATGTTGATTACTCTACTGGATGCGCAGTAACATTCTTTACATTTGAATTATCTTGTCAAACCAATTGGATTTAACGGATCAAAAAATCTGCGATAGAAAAACTTGACTTGTTTTATTTAACACCTGTGCAACTGCGCCTCTTTATTATGTTGTGGTCATGGAAACTAGAAAAGCTGATGAGAAAAAGTAGATGAAAGTTGTTCACACGGACCAAGCGTGTCGTGTGGGTGTCATCATCAACCTGCTGTGAGTACGCGCCAAAATGAAGTACTTTGTTGTATCATCGCGTGATTTGTGGAGTTCTCAGGAGGGACAGACTTTTATCATTACACTTGTTTGTACATCCCACAGCATCCACGAGACTGAGTGAAATACATGTATAAGTCAGGGAGGTAGGGCGGAAGTAAAGTGAGTGACGATATAGCAGGGTGTGTGGTAAACATACAGGCAATTCGGTCTCCCGTTATCACGATCAAGGCGTACGTTATGCAGTTTTCAATCACATTTTCCCTGATTGCAATGACTAGGTGAATTTTGGCATGATTAAGACTCATATCGATGGCGGATCCAGACAGGTAACCAGTCACAAACAACAATTCCGCAATATGAAAAAGACGTTGTACTTGAGTTCTGTAATCCCAATAAATGAACACTGTAGTCGTGTATGGATTTCCATTTGAATAACGTCATGATGCCCATTGATTATCAAGCGGAGAAAAACAACATCTTCCATCAACTCTTAGCAATGAGTCTGTAATGAACCACGTCCATTATCTTTATTCTAAGATACCATGGACATGAACTGCACAAGATTATCATAATGATAGATGAGTGAAATCTCGTCTTGAAAAGTGAACATTTTACAGGAATGCTAGAAAATTCCTTGAAATTAACACCTAGAACATGGAAGTCAATCTTTTTGGCGGGAAACCACCTGTGAGCCCCCGTTGCCAAGTACACGTGCGGTAATATTTTGACATCTTGTGGCCACGAGGAAATAATCATGAGATAAATGAATAAAAGAAATAGAATTGATTGCACTCCATCTGTTTGTTAAGTAAATAGTTTTGTTTTGGAGATCTTTTGCAGGTGGAGATTGGATTCTTACAAAAGCAGGCGATATAGAACTTCATAAACATTTACCAGAACTATTGAAAAATGGCTTAGAATTTCCTCTGATGTTTTACTTCTGGATATTGCCTGGGATGAGCATGCCACTTGTAACGAATAAAACGGGGGATGTTTCCAACTGGCAACCATTATCCTTCTTGAATTACCCCAGTCTAAACACCTGAATAAATCTCGATTAACAGAAATCATTATTCGAATACCTGCGCCATTATCTGCCTAAGCACTTTAAACCTGGCACTATTTTTACTTCGCTGCATCACCAACAAGGAGAGCAGTCAGTGTGTGTACGTGCCTAACTGATCTTTTTTTTCTATAAGCTAAATAATTAGCTGATTTATAAGTAAATCTTAATCATGCACACTCAGCGGTATAATTAGTTTTGGGGACTGTGTAGTGTCCATTAGAAATGATAATGACACCGGCGTATTTGGTACAGCGCTTAAGATGTCGTTGTTTTAATATGATAAGATTCCGCACATAATATCTACGTATGAAATGGTACCACCACTTACCTGCCCAATATAACGGCAAAATAGTACCACCACTTACCTGCCCAATATAACCGCAAAATGGTACCACCACTTGCCTGCCCAATATAACCGCGAAATGGTACCACCACTTGCCTGCCCAATATAACCGCAAAATTGTTAAAAGTGGCTTTATATCGAACAAATCAAACCAAAGGAATAGTCTGCTGAATGTTACACGAACATCTTCAACAGCTTTGAATTATGGCAAAATTGGTGCATGTTCGGGGGATAGATCCCTCTCCTAAATGTAACAAGACCAGAATGTACGTTACCATTTTACTACTCCTGGACACCCTATCTTAATTTCGAGATGGCTAGAGACGTTATTGAGAGTGCCATAGTACCAATGTCACACGCATTTTACGTTACAATATGGAATTAATATGCTGTGATAAATAAACAATTTGATGTACGATAATCCAGTAAATTGTATACATATAATAAAGCCTTCATGATCATCATTCTTACTGTAATTGTGTACATAATGTATATTCTTCAGAAAGTTATGTATAACGTTATATGTTTATTTACAATGGTATTTATACACATTATGACCGCCAAGATTTTTTTTTTCAAATTCAACAAAACTACAAAAAGACTCGCAGTGAAATCAGATATGGTAAGTAAATGTTTGTTGTGGATATTCTCATAAAGATAAATTTATATGGGTCGGTATCTTAAATTTGGTAAATATAAAACATTTGAATGTCAACTGAAAATTATCAATATATAATATTTAAACATAGCTTAGTGGAGACGTATATGGAATCATTCAGAGAGCAGCATCTTCTGACCTCCCGTATGGAAATGTTCACAAGGGAATTAAAATCAACGGATGTGAGGACATTCACTTGTGCAATATAAGAAGTGGCAAGCCAAACAGGAGACACTTACTCCTCCTAGACACATAGTCTGGTACCTGGTGTTCAAGAGTTGTACCCCTGCTACATCGTGTCACGGTGATATGGCACCGAGAACTTTCGTAATTTGGATCGAAATTAGAAGGTAACATCGGTATCATAACCGCCCATTATGCATAGGCCAATGTCTTCTTTATCTTCTTATTCAGCTTTATTTTTCTGTCTAGAAATAAACACATGGTTTGGACCAAGAGAGCATCGTTTACAGCGACATTCATAACACGCCGATGATGAAGATAAATTAATCAGTGTGCTCCGTATTAACATACAATAATTTTGATAACTATAATAAACAGTTATTCCAATATATGTATATGCTTATATATATCCTTATCAGTACCTACCATTGTAGTTTAGCTTTCATCTCCATTGACTTACAACATCAGAATAATTATCTCTGTAGAATGTTCGAATAGCCATTTCCCAAAATCAAAATAAGTGAACTTATTCCGTATCATTAAAGAAGTGCAATTTACTTCATTCGCCATTTTGAATGTGACAACTTCTTCCCACTTCTTCTTGCAAGACGGCCGGTAGGGGGCGCAAATTTCAGCATGGGGAGCCAACGTTATGTCAGAATTTGTTTGTTTATCATGGTTTAAGCCCGACAAGAAGGGAACTACGTGAAATTGTGTCAGGAAAGTTGCTATATAGAACCATGGACATTACTCATAAGCCCATTCATGCCACGGTGTCTTTGGGAATGTCTGCTGAGGGATCACTTTCACTCGCTTATGCCGTATTTTAGCATGGATATAGACAGCAAGGTCTGATGGGGGGATACAAATGACACTTCAGCATCAGATATCCCGCTAGACGTCTTACATTGGGTAAATTATTCATCCAACTTGAACTATGACAGGCGTATATTGAAAAACAATTGCATGTACGGTGTAAGCCAAGGTGCACATCTTTGATTTCTACCAATAGCAGTACTGATTATGTCACACCTTAATCTTTACTCTGAATAATCACAGAACAAGGATTAACTAGCATGGTGATCAGGACATAACGGTTTCTATTGTGCATGTATAAACTCCTCCGCTGTACGCTGGTGTCAGGGACGTAGGAAACATTGCAGAATGGGTAGTGGTGCTGCTAAACCTTGAATTTCTTTTCTTTTTGTAACGCTATAAAAATCGGTCAATGAACGACCAAACAGTTCTGAGTGTATGTGCCCAGTGGTCAAAGGTCTTCTAGTGTACTTGTCTGATGGTTTAAGTTCAACCAGTGTACCTGCTCGGTGGTCGAAGGTCCGAAAGTGTAATTGCCCGATGGTTGAAGGTCAGCCAGTGTACCTGCCCGATGGTTTAGAATTCGCTGGTTTACCTGCTTGATTTGCCAAGATCTGCCAGTGTGGTCGGAAGTTTCTCCTGGAAAAAGAGGGGGGGGGGAGAGGTTCATCCTCCAATAAACACTGATTGCCGCCCTGTTATGAAATAACCTTGAGAAGGCAATAAACAGTAACAAATAAACAATAAGTAATCTGCAATATAACACATTTGTCTCGGTGAATATTGCCTTGTTAAGCTTTTTCATCGTGAAAGAAGGTTTGGTTAGAGATTTTTTCTATTTTGCCCTTTTTACAATATTTTTACCGAAAGAGTAAAGGCATAAAGCGGTTAACCGAACTAATGACGTAATATCAGCAGGAGAACTGATTGTCCTGAGCCGGCAGCGTAATTAAGGGATCTCCAGATCCAACTTTAAGCATACCCATTACGTAGATTCATTGTGACGACAACGTTGAATCCATGTTTGACGAGTCATTTATTTATGACTCCATAATGAAAACGTGTGCCAGAAGGTGCTATGTCGGGCATTTGACGATAAGTCAATACGGGATTTCCGAGACGCGGCCGCTTCGAATTTTACGAACTTGTTCGTGAAATGTTAGACTTTAAATTTCCGGAATGGTATATATAGGGTACAACCGTAACAACAAACTTTTGTAAAAGAAAGTAGAAGAGGACATTTGTTTGTACAATGATATCTATAAATACATTTTAATCATACAAAATGAAAATCACAAAAGTACAGCTCTTAATTTCATCACTTTGAAGAATTTCCGTAAGGGTTCTGGAAGTCCCGTGTTGCTGCTTAATCAAACATTTTCGATGTTATTTCTAAGCGTTTTATATATACATATATAACATATTCCTTCGAGCTTTTTCTTTTTTTTTTTCTGGAGAATTTTGTCATGTGCTTGAGTCAAATCTCTTCTTTTATGTCTTCTGTCTTTCTTTTTTCAATATTAAATGAATAAATATAGTTTCTCAGATTTACAACAAATCCAACGCGGAATAAGATCAAATGTAATATCATTTTCATATTCCCTGTGAAACTATTAGACGCGGATTGTGATTCTGAGCAAAACATTTTCGTAATCACGTGGTATTTAAAGAGAGAAACTCTTGATGTGCATTTCATGAATTTCCATTGCCTCTCGGCATTTTCGCTTCACGTTCGAGCAGGCGTGGAGTTATTACCTCGGTTGAAGGAATACTGGCAGGAGAGAGTGTTCGATCTCTTCGCCACCTGTTATATACAGGCAGTCGACATTATACGAGCGTTTTATTGTACAGCTGCAAAGGTTCTAATAGAATGTGCGTTGTTTTCACTTCAAATACTCTTGGCATAGCTACAAACAATGTGCATTTCGTCTGAGTGCAGCACCTCTCCGCGTTAGACGCTGGTTTTTGCACAATTTGTCAGAAGCTATGGTGAAAGACCCCACGCTCGGTGAGGTCTTTGTATGAGTAGTTAAATATGTCGACAAGAGGTAGGGCACCTGTTGTTTAATGTCGACAGCAAAGGTCACACCTGTCGACCGATGTAGTACCAACCCACAGATAAATCCTATCGGATCAAAGATATCAAGCTGATGAGGGCAGCTTACAAGCCTACCCATCATATCATACCACAGCACAGCTAATCTTAATATTTTCATTTTCATGCTGCAGACATAATGTTTTAATCTTAATCCGGTTTGAAAAGGTTTTGACTTAAGTGATATAATTTCCCTTCCTCTTGATTTCTTTGGTTGCAACTCTTTTTAAACAGTGTTGGTCCACATACTCCCATGAGTGTAGTGTATTTACGTCGTCTGTTTCAGTCACTGTTAGTCCACATTTTTTCATGAGTGTAGTGTATTTACCTCGACTGTTTTAGTCAGTTTTGGTCCACATATTTCCATTAGTGTAGTGTATTTACGTCATCTGTTTTAGTCAGTTTTGGTTCACATACTCCCATAAATGTAGTGTATTTACGTCGTCTGTTTTAATCAGTTTTGGTACACATACTTCCATGAGTGTAGTGTACTTACGTCGCCTGGTTTAGTCAGTGTTGGTACACATACTCCCATAAATGTAGTGTATTTACGTCATCTGTTTTAGTCAGTTTTGGTCCACATACTTCCATGAGTGTTGAGTATTTAAGTCGCCTGTTTTAATCAGTGCCGGTACACATATTTCCATGAATGATGTGTATTTCATTCGTCTGTTTTAGTCAGTTTTCGCCCACATACTTCCATGAGTGTAGTATATTTACGTCGTCTGTTTTAATGTGTTGGTACACATACTTCCATGAGTGTAGAGTATTTACGTCGTCTGTTTTCTTCAGTGTTGGTCCACATATTTCCATGAGTGTAGTGTATTTACGTCATCTGTTTTAATCAGTTTTGGTTCACATATTTCCATGAGTGTAGAGTATTTACGTCGTCTGTTTTAGTCAGTGTTGGTATACATATTTCCATGAGTGTAGTGTATTAACGTCGTCTGTTTCAGTCAGTGTTTGTCCACATTATTCCATGAGTGTAGAGTATTTACGTTGTCTGTTTCAGTCAGTTTTGGAACACATACTTCCATGAGTGTAGTGTATTTACGTCGTCTGTTTTAATCAGTTTTGGTTCACATACTTCCATGAGTGTGGTGTATTTACGTCGTCTGTTTTAGTCAGTGTTGGTCCACATATTTCCATGAGTGTAGTGTATTTACTTCATCTGTTTAGTCAGTGTTGGTCCACATATTTCCATGAGTGTACTGCATTTACGTCATCTGTTTTAGTCAGTGTTGTGAACATTATCCCATGAGTGTTGTGTTTTAACGTCGTCTGCTTTTGTCAGTTTTGGTCCACTTATTTCCATGAGTGTAGAGTATTTGCGTCGCTTGGTTTAGTCAGTGTTGGTACACATACTCCCATGACTGTAGTGTATTTACGTTGTCTGTTTTAATCAGTGTTGGTACACATACTTCCATGAGTGTAGTGTATTTACGTCATCTGTTTTAATCAGTTTTGGTTCACATACTTCCATGAGTGTGGTGTATTTACGTCGTCTGTTTTAGTCAGTGTTGGTCCACTGTTTTCAATGAGTGTAGTGTATTTACATCGTCTGTTTTAGTCAGTGTTGGTCCACATTTTTCCATCAGTGTAGTGTATTCAAGTCGTCTGTTTGAAACAGTGTTAGTCCACATATTTCCACGAGTGTAGTGTATTCAAGTCGTCTGTTGTAGTCAGTTTTTGGTGCACATATTTCCATGAGTGTTGTGTATCTAGGTCGTCTGTTTCAGTCACTGTTGGTCCACATTTTTCCATGAGTGTAGTGTATTTACGTCATCTATTTTAATCAGTTTTAGTTCACATACTTCCATGAGTGTGGTGTATTTACGCCGTCTATTTTAGTCAGAGTTGGTACACATATTTCCAGGAGTGTAGTGTATTAACGTCGTCTGTTTATATCAGTGTTGGTCCACATATTTCCAGGAGTGTAGTGTATTTACGTCATCTGTTTTAGTCACTGTTGTGAACATACTCCCATGAGTGTTGTGTTTTAACGTCGTCTGCTTTAGTCAGTTTTGGTCCACATATTTCCATGAATGTAGTGTATTTACGTCGCCTTGTTCAGTCAGTGTTGGTACACATACTCCAATGACTGTAGTGTATTTACGTCGTCTGTTTAAATCAGTGTTGGTACACATATTTCCATGAGTGTAGTGTATTTACGTCGTCTGTTTTAGTCAGTGTTGGTCCACATTTTTCAATGAGTGTAGTGTATTTACATCGTCTGTTTTAATCAGTGTTGGTCTACATATTGCCATGAGTGTAGTGTATTCCAGTCGTCTGTTGAAGTCAGTTTTGGTGCACATATTTCCATTAGTGTAGTGTATTTACGTCATCTGTTTTAATCAGTTTTAGTCTACACATTTCTATATGAGTGTAGAGTATTTACGTCGTTCTATAGTCAGTTTATCCATCTTAATACATTGGAGTGAATGCGATATTCATGTAGCATCAATGCTCCGTGAATGTCCACCATGATATATAATAGTAAATGACATCGTCATATGGCATTATGGATCCGTGCATAATCACAATGATACATTGTAGTGAACACCATAGTCATTGTACAATGATACATTGTAGTGAATGTTTTAGTCACATTGCATAAGGGAATCATGAACGCCCAACATGATATATTGTAGTAAATACCATAGTCACAATTAATCAGGGATCCGTGAATCCAAACAATGATACATTGTAATAAATGCCAATGTCACATAAATATATATCATGAAACATTGTAATGCCCGCATTCTCACATAGCATCCGTGGCCCATGAATCCACACCATGGTACATTGTAGTGAATGTCATTGTTCCATAGCCCATGAATGCCCACCATGAAACATTGTAACGCACATATTCTGACATAACATCCGTGGCCCATGATTCCTCACCATGGTACAATGTAGTGAATGGCATTGTCACATAGCATCCATAGCCCATGAATGCCCACCATGAAACATTGTAACGCACATATTCTGACATAGCATCCGTGGCCCATGATTCCCCACCATGGTACATTGTAGTGAATGGCATTGTCACATAGCATCCATAGCTCATGAATGCCGATCATGAAACATTGTAATGCCCGCATTCTCAGATAGCATCCGTGGCCCATGAATCCCCCACCATGGTACATTAAAGTGAATGCCATTGACACATAGTATCCGTAACTCATGAATGCCCACCATGCTACACTGTAGTGGATGCCATGATCACATAGCATCCGTAACCCATGAACGCCCACCATGGTACATTGTAGTGAATGTCATTATCATATAGCATCCGTAACCCATGAACGCCCACCATGGCACATTGTACTGAATGCCATTTTCACATAGCATCCGCAACCCATGAATGCCCACCATAGTACATTGTAGTGAATGTCATTATCACATAGCATCCGTAACCCATGAATGCCCACCATGGTACATTGTAGTAAATGCCATTCTCACATAGCACCCGTAGCTCATGAATGCCCACCAAGGTACATTGTAGTGAATGTCATTATCACATAGCATCCGTAACCCATGAATGCCCACCATGGTACATTGTAGTAAATGCCATTCTCACATAGCACCCGTAGCTCATGAATGCCCACCATGCTACATTGTAGTAAATGCCATTCTCACATAGCACCCGTAGCTCATGAATGCCCACCAAGGTACATTGTAGTGAATGTCATTATCACATAGCATCCGTAACCCATGAATGCCCACCAAGGTACATTGTAGTGAATGTCATTATCACATAGCATCCGTAACCCATGAATGCCCACCAAGGTATATTGTAGTAAATGCCATTCTCACATAGCACCCGTAGCTCATGAATGCCCACCAAGGTACATTGTAGTGAATGTCATTATCACATAGCATCCGTAACCCATGAATGCCCACCAAGGTATATTGTAGTGAATGCCATTATCACATAGCATCCGTAGCCCATGAATGCCCACCATGGTACATTATAGTGAATACCATTGACACAGAATCCGTAAACCATGAATGCTCACCATGGTACATTGCAGTCACATAGCATCCTTCACCAATGAAAGGCTACCATGGAACACTGTAGTGAATGTCATTGTCACATAGCATCCATAGCCCGTGAATCCTCACTATGGTACATTTTAGCGTGAATGCCATTGTCACAGAGCATTCGTAGCCCATGGATGCCAACCATGGTGCATTGTAGTAAATGCCATTGTCAACTATCACTCATAGCCAATATATGTCAATCAAAGTACATTGATGTGAATTCCATTATGACATAGCATCCGTAGCCCAAGAATGTCCACCATGGTACATTGTAAAGAATGTCATTGTCACATAACACCCGTAGCCCATGAATGCCCACCATGGTACATTGTAAAGAATGCCATTGTCACATAACACCCGTAGCCCATGAATGCCCACCATGGTACATTTTAGTGAATATACTTGTCATATAGTATCCATGGCCCATGAATCTCTGTCACACTGTAGGGAATACCATTGTC
The DNA here is from genome assembly GCA_035048485.1 of Pteria penguin. Lineage (NCBI taxonomy): Eukaryota > Metazoa > Mollusca > Bivalvia > Pterioida > Pteriidae > Pteria > Pteria penguin. The sequence continues at coordinate 5,803,010 of CM068587.1, read as the reverse complement.
ACATAGCATACATAGCCCATGACTGCCCACCATGGCACACTGTAGAGAATGCCATTGTCACATAGCATACATAGCCCATGACTGCCCAACATGTCACACTGTAGAGAATGCCATTGTCACATAGCATACATAGCCCATGAATCTCTACCATGGCACACTGTAGAGAATGCCATTGTCACATAGCATACATAGCCCATGACTGCCCACCATGGCACACTGTAGAGAATGTCATTGTCACATAGCATACATAGCCCATGACTGCCCACCATGGCACACTGTAGAGAATGCCATTGTCACATAGCATACATAGCCCATGACTGCCCACCATGGCACACTGTAGAGAATGCCATTGTCACATAGCATACATAGCCCATGACTGCCCAACATGTCACACTGTAGAGAATGCCATTGTCACATAGCATACATAGCCCATGAATCTCTACCATGGCACACTGTAGAGAATGCCATTGTCACATAGCATACATAGCCCATGACTTACCACCATGGCACACTGTAGAGAATGCCATTGTCACATAGCATACATAGCCCATGACTGCCCACCATGGCACACTGTAGAGAATGCCATTGTCACATAGCATACATAGCCCATGACTGACCACCATGGCACACTGTAGAGAATGTCATTGGCACATAGCATACATAGCCCATGACTGCCCACCATGTCACACTGTAGAGAATGCCATTGTCACATAGCATACATAGCCCATGACTGCCCACCATGGCACACTGTAGAGAATGTCATTGTCACATAGCATACATAGCCCATGACTGCCCACCATGTCACACTGTAGAGAATGCCATTGTCACATAGCATACATAGCCCATGAATCTCTACCATGGCACACTGTAGAGAATGCCATTGTCACATAGCATACATAGCCCATGACTGCCCACCATGGCACACTGTAGAGAATGTCATTGTCACATAGCATACATAGCCCATGACTGCCCACCATGGCACACTGTAGAGAATGTCATTGTCACATAGCATACATAGCCCATGACTGCCCACCATGGCACACTGTAGAGAATGTCATTGTCACATAGCATACATAGCCCATGACTGCCCACCATGGCACACTGTAGAGAATGTCATTGTCACATAGCATACATAGCCCATGACTGCCCACCATGGCACACTGTAGAGAATGCCATTGTCACATAACATCCGCAACCATTGAATGCCTAACATGAAACATTGTAGCGAATACCAATGCTACATAGCATCCATAGCCCATGAATGCTCACCATGGTACATTGTAGTGAATGTCATCGTCACATAAAATCCGTAACACATGAATGCCCACCATAGTACATTGCAGTGAAGACCAATGCCTCATAACACCAGGAATCAATGGATGTCCACCAGCGTGGTACGTTCTAGTGAACACCATAGTGACGTAGTACCAGGGGCCTCTGAATGTCCACCGTGGTACATTGAAGTGTCATAGTGACGTACTAGGGAGTCAGCGAATGTCCACCGTGGTATATTGTAGTGAGTGTCATAGTGACATAGCTTTAAGGGTATCTGAATATCCACCGTCGTAGAGCGTTGTGAGCACATAAGTACAATAGTACCAGGGGTCTCTGAATGTCCACCATGGTACAGCGTAGTGAGCGCCATAGTGACGTAGTACCAGGGGTCTCTGAATGTCCACCATGGTGCATTATAGTGGGCGCCATAGTGTCAAAGTATCAGGGGTCTCTGAATGTCTACCGTGGTACAGCGTGGTGAGCGCTATAGTGACGTAGTACCAGGGGTCAGTGAATGTTCATCGTGCTGCATTGCAATGAGCGCCATAGTGACTTGGTACCAGCGGTCTCTAAATGTCCACCCTGATACATTGTAGTGAGTGCCATAGTGACGTAGTACCAGGGTACATTGAAGTGCCATAGTGACGTAGTACCAGGGGTCTTTGAATTTCCACCGTCGTACGTTTAATTGAGCGCCATACTGACGTAGCACAAAGGGTCGCCGAATGTCCACCGTGGCACATTGTAGTGGGCGCCATAGTGACGTAGCACAAAGGGTCACCGAATGTCCACCGTGGCACAGTGTAGTGAGCGCCATAGTGACGTAATACCACGGGTAAATGAATGTCCACCATGATACATTGTTGTGAGTGTGATAGTAACATAGTACCAGAGGCCTCTGAATGTCCACCGTGGCATATTGTAGTGAGTGACATAGCACTAGGGGCCTCTGAATGTCCACCGTGGCATATTGTAGTGAGTGACATAGCACTAGGGGCCTCTGAATGTCCACCGTGGCATATTGTAGTGAGTGACATAGCACTAGGGGTCTCTGAATGTCCACCGTGGCATATTGTAGTGAGTGACATAGCACTAGGGGCCTCTGAATATCCACCGTGGCATATTGTAGTGAGTGACATAGCACTAGGGGTCTCTGAATGTCCACCGTGGCATATTGTAGTGAGTGACATAGCACTAGGGGCCTCTAAATGTCCACCGTGGCATATTGTAGTGAGTGACATAGCACTAGGGGCCTCTGAATGTCCACCGTGGCATATTGTAGTGAGTGACATAGCACTAGGGGCCTCTGAATGTCCACCGTGGCATATTGTAGTGAGTGACATAGCACTAGGGGCCTCTGAATGTCCACCGTGGCATATTGTAGTGAGTGACATAGCACTAGGTGCCTCTGAATGTCCACCGTGGCATATTGTAGTGAGTGACATAGCACTAGGGGCCTCTGAATGTCCACCGTGGCATATTGTAGTGAGTGACATAGCACTAGGGGTCTCTGAATGTCCACCGTGGCATATTGTAGTGAGTGACATAGCACTAGGGGCCTCTGAATGTCCACCGTGGCATATTGTAGTGAGTGACATAGCACTAGGAGCCTCTGAATGTCCACCGTGGCATATTGTAGTGAGTGACATAGCACTAAGGGTCTCTGAATGTCCACCGTGGCATATTGTAGTGAGTGACATAGCACTAGGGGTCTCTGAATGTCCACCGTGGCATATTGTAGTGAGTGACATAGCACTAGGGGTCTCTGAATGTCCACCATGGGACAGCGCAGTGAGCGCCATAGTGACAAAGTACCATAGGCCTCTGAATGTCCACCGTGGCATACTGTAGTGAGTGACATAGCACTAGGGGTCTCTGAATGTCCACCATGGCACAGCGCAGTGAGCGCCATAGTGACAAAGTACCAGAGGCCTCTGAATGTCCACCGTGGCATATTGTAGTGAGTGACATAGCACTAGGGGTCTCTGAATGTCCACCGTGGCATATTGTAGTGAGTGACATAGTACCAGAGGCCTCTGAATGTCCACCGTGGCATATTGTAGTGAGTGACATAGCACTAGGGGTCTCTGAATGTCCACCGTGGCATATTGTAGTTAGTGACATAGCACTAGGGGTCTCTGAATGTCCACCGTGGCATATTGTAGTGAGTGACATAGCACTAGGGGTCTCTGAATGTCCACCGTGGCATATTGTAGTGAGTGACATAGCACTAGGGGCCTCTGAATGTCCATCGTGGCATATTGTAGTGAGTGACATAGCACTAGGGGTCTCTGAATGTCCACCGTGGCATATTGTAGTGAGTGACATAGCACTAGGGGTCTCTGAATGTCCACCGTGGTACAGCGCAGTGAGCGCCATAGTGACAAAGTACCAGGGGTCTCTGAATGTCCACCGTGGTACACTGTAGTGAGTGTCATTGTGTCATAGCACCTGGGATCTCTGAATGCCCACCATGGTACATTGTAGTGAGTGCCAAATTCACATAGCACCAGGGGTCTCTGAATGTCCACCGTGGCACATTGTCGTCATACCATAGTGACGTAATACCAAGGGTCACTGAATGTCCACCATGGTACATTGTAGTGAGTGCCAAATTCACATAGCACCAGGGGTCTCTGAATGTCCACCGTGGCACATTGTCGTCATACCATAGTGACGTAATACCAAGGGTCACTGAATGTCCACCATGGTACATTGTAGTGAGTGCCATAGTGTGATAGTACCAGGGGTCTCTGAATGTCCATCGTGGTACATTTCAGTGAGTGCCATAGTGACGTAGTACCAGGGGTCAATGAAGGTCCACAGTGGTACACTGTAGTGAGTGACTCCGTAAAATACTCAACAGTTATTTTCATATTTTATTTTCTACACATTTTTATATTATTCATTATCAATAACGTTTAAGTAGCATGTCCTTTACATTAGTTTTATGTCATGCTCAGGATTTCTCGTCCAAAATCCTCTCCGAACACTCCCATATCTTTATGTTCGGTATAACATTTCACAACTCAAAAGAAAAAAAAACTAAAGGTACAATAAAAGACATTGCGGTATATATCTAATCATGTTGAGCATAGACAAACGATAATAAACAAACGTTTTACTGCAGAAGATTGACAGTTGACAGGTTTTATGGACGCTTTATTGCCTGTGCGCTCATCTTGCGTTCTGTAAAGGTAATGTATCTAGCAGAAAATACTCAGGATTTAGCATTTGTTAAAGTCATTATGGGTTAAATACGTAAATTGAAGGGTTGATATATTCGATATACGCTCTCTGTTTTCTTCAGTCCATAAATTGGAATGCCAGACATCGTAAGAAATCTTGGTTGCGTTCCTGAGAATCCCCAATGCCGGGCGTCACTGCAAGTATACATATTGACACACACCAGACAACAGCAATCGATTCCACGCACTTGCTGAGTTTAAAGTACTTCTTAATTTGTTTGCATTGTTCCTATCTATTTTGAATTATACGCACGAAATATCTTCAAAAGTATCTTTTAAATCCAGCGCTGGTATGAGGGGATCAAGCAAGTGTTTGTACGGGACTTTCTGTTACAATCCCAGCCAAGGCGCAGTCAGATCAGGTAGGAAGTGGATTACTACGTACATCATAGTAGTCAACGCTTTTTCGTGCTTTATTTGCCTGAAATCTATTGACAATTGCGTCAATAAAACAAAAACTGACAACGTCCGTACTCCAATTCTGAAAAGGACTTCAGAGCTTTTACTGCATAATATCAATATCTTAATAGTGTCCAAACCAAAAAGTCTTTGTTGGAGTTTAAACCAGATATTTAACGATACAACAGTGTCACACCAACCAATGACAGTGATGACTGTAATTACGATGACGTCGACAATGATCATAACGACGACAACGATATGTCAAAACTGACAACAAAACAAAGCAGAAGATGATAGTCATCGATGTATTATCCTGGGAATCTTTTCTTACAACCATCTGCAGTACTGTAATCTGACCTGCCTGCTTCTACCATCTGTGTTTCTGTCATCAGACTTGTAATCCATACCTACAATAAATTCTTTCATCTCAGGGAAAGAGTTAAATCTGCCCTGGATTATCTGTATTTGTCAAATCTGTAACGGTAAATACACGTGCTGGAGAACAAGCCATTATACAGTCACTTCATACGGAACACCTGTGCAAATTGTTGTCGGGGGTAAACATGATCTAGAGTCCCCCTCGAACTTTATAAATCGCAAATCTTTATCAAATACCGCCTGCCTTTTTTCAAAATTAAAATGAACATTATTTACAATGCAGAATAAATGGTGGTTGTTATGCAGAGACAAGCGCTGCCGCGATCTACCTATTATACATCTATCAAGTATAAATTATATGTATATAATACTTGCCGAAACCATAAAAGAAAGTTTATGGTTTTACGTAATTTGACAAAAATGCATTTGTTATCCCTTTCTCTCTTTGAAGACATAAGATCTGGAGTAGCTAGGGCCAGCTAATGACAAACAGTGTATAGAGGGTAGACAAGCCAGTAGAGGACACTCTCACTCGTTGTCCCGCCTGTACTCCTGGCTACCAACCCTCCCGAACATCATAGTAACGCACCGAGACGTTTCGTTAAGAAGTTAATTCGTCATATAGAGCATTTTGTTTTTCCGTAAATATATGTTCTCATAGTATCTGTTAAAACTATGTCTATGAATTATGATAATGAAGTGAATCAAGTGTGTGAGAATAATGAAGAATGTAAGTTTCAAACAAAAATGTTAAATTCCCGTCCGTAGATATAATGCGTGGTGACGTCTGCATCCCCTGAATCAACTTTACATTCTTTTCTGTGTTTGAATATTTTCACCCCTTTCATAAATTTCATCAAATTTTAATTAATAAAGTGGGGGTAAGATTTAAATCTAGTAATGATAAGCAAACGGTTTAACAGCAACACAGATAGGTGACATTGGCAGTGTTTATAAAGTGTTATGATTTCTAAGAAAACCTTTAATGGGGGCAAATATACTATTAATAGAGTTTACAAAGGTTGAAAGATTTTTTTTAAAAATATTTACATAAATTCTATTTTTGCACTGAAAAACCAGGAATATTTCAGATAGGTTAATTAATCACAAAACATATTCCTTGTCACATTTCATTACAGAATAAGACAAATGATGTATACATATGTGTTCTGGGTTTGAAATGCGCTATGGTTAGGAAGTGACATTCTATCAAGAATTTTATTGGTTAAAAATCTGAGCGACATTTCATTGGTTGATATCATCGCTACACATACAATTACAATAGTCCGTGAACTTAGGTAACCTTGGTCCTCTATTTATCATTATTTCTAGAATTTTTATGTAATATTTTACCATTGTTGGTATGTATTTGTATAGTCAAAGTGATCTAGCGGATTACACATTTCTTATCATTAGGTTACGACTCTCTTTAATTATGTTAATTTATTAATTAAGTTCAATGGGTTTAATACCGATTTGTTTAGTTGTATTTCTCTTTCGTGAAAGTAGTATGTAATTAATTTTCCAGTGACTTAAAACATTGAATAAGATCAACAAAGTTTTATACAAGTTCATTTCAATTCAATTCAATTCAATTCATTTTTTTCTTTATGTCACAGACACATCAGATGAAAATGTACAAATATACAAATTCAGATACTCAATTACTGATAATGAGAGTGAATGAACAAACATTTTGCTAATTCAATTTCAATATAATAACATAAATAATTATGTAAATCATGTACAATTTGGTTTTTTTAAACTATATTATATATATATATATATATATATATATATATATATATATATATATATATATATATATATATATATATATATATATATATATATTATAAACATTACTAATGGTAATATGTAGACGCAGAGTTCTATATAATATAATAACAACAGTAAGATACTCGTGAAAAGCGATTATAAGATAAGTGCACATTTAGGCTACATCTGAACAGTTCATGAAATCTCTGCTCTTCTTTTTAAAGCCATTGATATAAATTTACCAAGTTTAGAAAGTTCTTTAACATTGTTTACACTTAAAAGCTGAATAAGCTTAGATACACAGGGTTTCGTGAAATAATATCTTTTGATATATAAGTTCACGTTTGAGTTGTGAGAAATGTACATCGAAATAAATCTTAAATGCGTTTCTTAGGGATTTTTTCTTTTTCTTTTTCGGGAATCGGGACCACATTGTAGAATGTTAGTCTGTCACGTGATAAGATAGAATATAATAGATACAATATAGAGACTGACATACAAATACATCGTTTAGGCATAAAACACTTAGTTATTCAAGTTTCTGGGATAAGAAAACCTTCTTTCAATGAGATTGATTTAATTGATTGGCGCTAAGAAGTATTGAAAGAATCCATGAATCAAATCTAAGTATTTCCTAATGACTTCCTTGAACAGCCATTAAAGTGCTATTCAAATTAATAATGAATACATGCAGTTCGCATTTTAATATATTCTTTAATTCTTTGTAAATTTTCATAAAATTTTCATTAAGATAACGAAATGTTCAAAGTGTTTTTATCCGTGGAAGAAGACCACTTAATTAGGTTATCACTAAGTAGGAATGTAGCATCTATCCCTATCAAATGTCACACCAGAATAAAGTTTAGTTAGATAATGTCGACATTTACTGAATGTATGTCCTGAGAATGTCGACCTGGGACACGACTGAGACATTAAGGCATCCCTACGTGTCGACATTAATGCTGTCTAATACGTGCGCCAGAATAAGAAAGAAGAGGAAATTGATCAATCTTCTTTTAACCTTGCTTGAACATTTGACCTCAGATGCAACATCGATAACAAATCTTCCCCATGTAGTGTAAATTCAATGCAGTGCGTTCCTCTGTGGTTTAATTTCACTGCGATATCACTAGACCAGCCTTTCCTATGTGGTATACTGGACCAACCTTCTCTTCGTAGGACAAATTCAATGCTATATCACTGGACCAACCTTCTCTCCGTAGGACAAATTCAATACTATATCACTGGACCAACCTTTTCTCTGTAGTATAAATCCAGTGCGATATCACTGGACCAACCTTTCCTCTGTAGTATAAATCCAGTGCGATATCACTGGACCAACCTTCCCTCTGTAGTATAAATCCAGTGCGATATCACTGGACCAACCTTTTCTCTGTAGCATTCAGTGCGGTATCATTGGACCAACCTTTCCTCTGTAGTATAAATCCAGTGCGTAATCACTGGACCGACCTTTCCTCTGCAGTATAAATCCAGTGCGATATCACTGGACCGACCTTTCCTCTGTCGTGTAACTAAGGGCGATATCATTGGACCAATCTTCTGTAGTATAAATTAAGTGCAATAGTACTGGATCAACCTTCACTCTGTAGAATAAATTCAGTGCGATATCACTGGACCAACCTTTCCTCTGTACTATAAATTAGGTGCGATATCACTAGACCAACCCTCATTCCGTAAACCAAATTCAGCGTTATCACTGGACCAACCTTTCTTCTGTGGTATAAATTCAGTGCGATATCACTGGACCGACCTTTCCTCTGTAGCATTAATTCAGTGCGATATCGCTGGACCAACCTTTCCTCTGTAGTATAAATTCAGTGCGATATCACTGGACCAACCTTTCTTTGAAGAATAAATTCAGTGCGATATCACTGGATCAACCTTTCCTCTGTCGTGTAATTCAGTGCGATATCGCTGGACCAACCTTTCTTCTGTAGTATAAATTAAGTGCAATATCACTGGACCAACCTTTCCTCTGTAGAATAAATTCAGTGCGATATCACTAGATCAACCTTTCCTCTGTAGCATTAATTCAGTGCGATATCGTTGGACCAATCTTCCCTCTGTAGTATAAATTCAGTGCGATATTACTGGATCAACCTTTCCTCTGTAGTATAAATAGACCATATTCCGATTTTGATAATTGCTGTCTTTTTGTCCGAGCTAATACCTTTTGGCGTTGTTTTTCATAGTGACGTTATAATGAATCTATGTCATGCGTTATGACGTCACTATGAAAAACAACGCAAAAATGTATCAGCTCGGACAAAAAGACAGCAATTATCAAAATCGGAATATGGTCTATTCGGTGCGCTTATCACTGGACCAACCTTCCGCCTGTTGCATAAATTATCACACCAGCGCAGAATTCTGACAAACACTGTGTAGTGTGTGCTGAGTGAGTGGGTGATGTGTGTTATGTGACATGGAAGTGTGTGTTATATGTCAGAATAGCGAAATCACCTTTTTTTGTAAAATGGCTGCGTGTAGCTGTCTGAGTAGTGTGAAGGGTGTTACAGGGTGGTGTGTAACTATATTGTAAACCAGTAACCGGCGTGTTAAGGAATTCTTAAAATTGTGATATGTCACTTTGGTGATGTGTGCAATCCAGTGGTGTCTTTTGAGTAATAAAACAAAGTGTAAAGTGTAATTGAGTGATAACTACATGTAGATGGTTTATGATGTGAAGTGAATGTAGATGGTGTGTGGTGTGAGGTGAATTTAGATGGTGCGTGGTGTGAAGTGAATGTAGATGGTGTATGTGACGTGAAGTGAATGTAGATGGTGTAGATGTGAAGTGAATGTAGATAGTGTGTGGTGTGAAGTTAATGTAGATGGTGTGTGATGTGAAGTGAATGTAGATGGTGTGTGGTGTGAAGTGAATGTAGATGGTGTGTGGTGTGAAGTTAATGTAGATGGTGTGTGTGACGTGAAGTGAATGTAGATGGTGTGTGGTGTGAAGTGAATGTAGATAGTGTGTGGTGTGAAGTTAATGTAGATGGTGTGTGTGACGTGAAGTGAATGTAGATGGTGTGTGGTGTGAAGTGAATGTAGATGGTGTGTGGTGTGAAGTTAATGTAGATGGTGTGTGATGTGAAGTGAATGTAGATGGTGTGTGGTGTGAAGTGAATGTAGATAGTGTGTGGTGTGAAGTTAATGTAGATGGTGTGTGATGTAAAGTGAATGTAGATGGTGTGTGGCGTGAAGTGAATGTAGATGGTATGTGGTGTGAAGTGAATGTAGTGAACACGCGATATGTACGGATTTATTTAGAAAGTGATCTATCCCGAGTATCTCTTATGACGCGTGCTACGACTGGTACGCATATTGGTTTTTTGTTTGTTTTTTATGTCCTTTGTTCCCATCGTAACAGCCTTGACCCATGCGCATGCACATGCATTTAGCACAAATCTTAATGCTTTGTTATTAAAATGCTTTCTATTAAGATGCGTTAGAATATATGGATTTATATCAGTAATTTTTTATCTTAGATTATATTTGATCTTATTCAGACACTATCAAATGTAATGAAGCCGGTGTGGCCTAGTGGATAAGGTGTTCGACTCATGATCGAGGGGTCCCGGGTTCGACTGTCGCCCTAGGCACACCGGTGATCTGTCTTTTGGATGACAGTAAAAACCGAGGTCCCGTGTCACGGAGGGCGTGGCACGTACAAGATCCCTCACTGCTTCGGGTGGTCCGTTTCAAAGGTCTAAATTTGTATGCAATGTAGATGAAGTGGCGGATTTAGAGGGTGGGGGACTCCACTTTTCTCGCCACAAGTGTGAGTAAAACCTCAGATGCCGTCATTATAAACGTGAAATAATCGTGGAGTGACGTAAAACAATACTCAATCAATCAATCAAACAAACGTAATGCGGAGAATATTGAACATGCTTCTCTTTATTCCTCTTTCAGTTTCCCCAACAATACATACGACATGACTATGTGATAGAATATGTATGCACGAAGGCCTCTGTGACTTAATGAACTACCGATGTCAAAGAGATGAATAGTACGACAAATGCCTAACTTCTGCAAAGAGAATATTGCATATGGCATGCTCAATATATGGTGTGGCATGATTGACGTGAATAAAATAATCAACTTCTTTAATATGCAGTCCTTTCTATGAATCAAACCTGAATATATATCTGAATATAAATCAAACGTTCAACCATTCAAGCACATATGTCCATAAACCATTCAAGCACATGTATCTATAAACCATTCAAGCACATATGTCCATAAACCATTCAAGCACATGTATCTATGAACCATTCAAGCACATATGTCCATAAACCATTCAAGCACATGTATCTATAAACCATTTAGGCACATGTGTCCATAAACCATTCAAGCACATGTATCCATACAACATTCAAGCACATCTGTCTATAAACTATTCAAGCATGTGTCCATAAACCATTCAAACACATATATCAATAAACCATTCAAGCATGCATGTCCATAAACCATTCAAGTACACGTGTTCATATACCATTCAAGCACATGTGTCCATAAACGATTCAAACACATGCCATACACCATTCAAGCACATATGCCCATAAATCATTCAATCACAGGTATCAATAAATCATTCAAGCACATATGTCCAACACCATGCAAGTACATGTGTCCATAAACCATTCAAGCACATATGGCCATAAAGCATTCAAACACGTGCCCATAAACCATTCAAGCACATGTGCCAATTAACCATTCAAGCGCATGTATCTATAAACCATTCAAGCAAATGTGTCCATAAACCATTGAACAAGGTGTCCATAAACCATTCAAGGACACATGTCCATAAACCATTCATCTTTGCAACTTCTACGGGCATTAAGTGTAAGAAAAGCTTGTCTTCTAGGCTTTGCATGAAAATATTTATAAGAAACAAAAGAAATATGAAAACGTTAAATTTTCAAGGTTTATATTTACACGCACATGTATTTGAAATTGATATCCAATTCACAATGCGTATTAAAACACATTGACCTTGACATCAAAATGTCAGACTGAATAGAGGACCTTGGCCTAGATAATTGATATGATAATCTGATAAAACTAATATTACTGAACAAACACCGATACATTATCTTTATGGGAATTTAATATAATATTTACCATTTTATAATATACAGGTATGGTACATTCAGTGTGGTCTGCTATCGTTCGGTAACAGGGGTCAATCTGTGCTATACGGGGTCAGAATACGATGTCAGCATGGAGGGTATCCACCACAGAGACAGGTGTGAGGTGTAAATATGGGAATAGGAACCATGCAGTACAACACAGATCCATCAAGTATGGAATCTACAAATTTACATTTCCTATAAGTAACACAAGTTCTTATTCCACCTGTGTCAACATCTCGTGCAAAGTCATAAATATGATTAGCTTGTCATTGGTTTACGCTAATTCCAATAACGAAGTAGGCATATGAAAATAGACCAAACAATACGGCCGTCATGTTTTACAACATTGACTGAGGTGACATTAAGGTGAAATTATCTCTTAAATTGATTCCATGTTAGTCTACCATGGAGGAAACAAAATCAATTACTTCATTCGAAAATTAATTTAGGGACGAACCATTTAACTATTAAATAGGCATCTATCATGTACGTCAATGTCATGTGCACAATGCACGTGTCTCGATAAGGCAGGGACTATCTATCTATCACTTCTTGAAAAATAAGTGTGGTCGCCAAAAACTTCCCAGTAAATTCCTACGCAACACACATGCGTAACGATATTGCTTCTACATATATCAGTTTGGAACAATAATGACGTGGTTGAACTTCTGTTGTACGATCTACCATCCTAGATTCATGGAAGACGATTAGTGATGTTTACACCTACCAAATATATTAAAAAGTTAAAACATGATAAATCTCAGTTTTTATGTTTTATGTATAGTATACGCGTGTAATAGAATCAGAGACCCAAACGAGCCCCGGAGCTTTTTACATTCAAGTATAATGGTGTAGAAAGAACATTTAATTTCCTAATATATATATATATATATATATATATATATATATATATATATATATATATATATATATATATATATATATATATATATATATATATATATAAATATATGTAAATATATAAGCACAAGTAGGAAATATAACAACAACATTCACTATTCAAAAATGTCGGATCAACCGTGGGCCAATGCAAGTCGCTAAAGAATAAAGAGGTCAAATATAAAAGCACAAGAAAGCGACAAACGACACTAAAATAAAAAAAAAATTATGGTCAAATTTTCGAGGCGATCTGCCCCTTCCTCAGGACAAAACAATGAAAAAAACTACATGAATAGAAATATGAGGGGAAAAAAAGCTTTATATTGATTGATTGTTTGATTTTTGTTTTACGTCACACCATGAATATTTCACGTACATGTATATGGTGACGACATCTGTCTGATGCGGGGCATACAAATTTTGACCTTTGCAACGGACCCACCCGAAGCAGTGAGGGATCTTTAACGTGCCATGCATACCACGACACGGGGCCTCCGTTTTTACTGTCTCATCCGAAAGACAGGACACCGGCATGACCAGAGCGGTAATCGAACCCCGACCTCCTGATTAGGAGTCCAGCGCGATACCACTAGGCCACGCCGGCTTAAAAGCTATATACAAAGCACTAGTCTAATTATGCGGTGATATCGGGCGTCAACTACATTTTGCTTGTATGTAGTACATTTGGACAGCGAACTAGTAGGGGCAGATCGCCTCGAAAATTTGACCGTAATTTTTTTTTATTTTAGTGTCGTTTGTCGCATTCTTGTGCTTATATATATATATATATATATATATATATATATATATATATATATATATATATATATATATATATATATATATATATATATATATTACACAGGCTATGCATAGTATTTTGGGATAAGTCTTGGAGAAAAAGTACAAATGCATAGAATGTAAACGGACGGACGGAGAATGCCACTGGGCAGTTCCGGTTCAACACAGCAAACACAAAAATTTGAATTTGACATTTCTGAAAGAATGTTTCCCTTTTGAAACTACACATTGTCTTCTGGGCACTGATACGCGTACCGACAGACAGAATAACCACTAAATGACTCAAATTAACAAATGAAATACCGGTAGTTTAGGAATCACGTGACTATGATTAATCAGGGAAAAAACTGTCGACAAGAAACTTTACACATACAGGATTTTAATCTGTGAAAAGCTACGGAGTATGTTTGTTAGCAATACAAAGTGCTAAAGTTCTATTGTCCCGGTGTGATATAGCAACACCCGGGCCGAGCAAGGTCTCAACAATACAACGGGTCCATCCGAAAGAATTCATATGTCTACTAAAATCACCATTCCTAATAGATCGGCCATCGTTAGGATTGCGTTTGATAAATAAGGTTTATGTGTTCGAGTCTGACAATGAGAGGGATTTAAGAGAGACTTTGGTGAAATGCATATACATATCTATCCACTTAGACACCCTTATACTCCATCTCTATTACAGTACAATCTGTCCTAAACTCACCATGTTATACATCATTCTACTATTTACTTTGGTAAATTCACCACAGGTGTGAATTCGTGATTATGAAAGCAAACATTTACATATATAATTAAACGATCACAAAACGTTTGATGTCTACGACGATGTAAGTGTCCGTCGCCCATCCATCACGCACAAATCCCAATATCATTCAGTGTCAAATATTTCAAATCTCCATATACATGTCCATATACATTTTATTTCTCCGTTGCTCAGATAATTTTTGGGGGCTGTCTAAATATTCAGTGGAAAATTCAGTAACTACTGCCGCAGGTCGAGGGTCGCCATTTGCCTAAAACTGACAAAAACTTGGGTGGGAGTGAACTTTGAGATCAGTGTCGGGAGGCCTCTCTGTCCACTCTCCGGAATTACCCACTGATTACAATTAACTTCAGAAGGATCTTTAATGACTGATATACCGAATTAAGGTAAAAAGTCACTATCAATTAAATTCTGAAGAATGACAATGACAACAAAATTAGCCATCCAGTTGGATGATTTTATTAAAAACAATATAATGATAAATAACACATTTTATGAATTAAAATAAATCTTATTCAACAGAGCAATTGCCAGGTACCAACATGCCTATAAACAGGATCGTTAACAATAGATCTAGAGAATACCCTTACACTTGAACATAACTTAATTACCACAGTCTATACCAGAGAGGTTATCTGAGAAAATAATAAAGAACAAGAGGCCGAAATAGGCCGTTATCGCTCATCTGAGCAATTTGCTCTTTCACTTTTCTGCTTGAAAAAAAATTGCAGATACCTATACATGTATTCTTTTGCTTGTTGACAGCTGAAATGATCGCAGACTAGCTTCTCTACATTAAATTAATTAGAACAATGATACAACAATGTGTGGAAAAGATTTGTTAGATTTCTTCCCGATTTTTTTTTCTTAAACTATGAAGTGAATACATTGAGAGCAACAAAACATAAAAAAATAGTTTCTGTGTAAAATGAAATGAAAAAAAATCATTTGCCTCCAGCGGTGTTGGAGCCGTGTCAAACATTTATTTCAGAACGGAACCCAACAACAATAACATTTTTTTAGACATTTCTGATACATTCAGTTTGTCGACCTATGCATTCGGTCTGAAGAAGTTCGTCAAAGGAGGGAATCCTCTTAGGCCTATGTCGCAAGCTCTTGAAAATTCTGGCCCCAAAAGCCCAACACCTCTAGGAGATCGTGGGTACTTCATTCCTAATCAAAATTTTCCATCAGTTTACATAAGAAGTCCAAAACTTTTTATTACATACAAATAATATATCCCTCATCTTTGTTTCAATCTAAAATAAATTGTAAAAATTCCTTTAAATATTTTTGTATTTAAACTTCTTTCCATTTAGGCTCATAACATTAAAATCATATAAAATACGCAAATGTATTATAAGCAACATCCATAAGAAAACCTTGGGAATTACCTGAAAAGAAGTAAAATAAAAAAAAAACACTAATGCCCCCGGCGGCAACAAAATCCAAAAAGATATTTTCACCGTGAAGGTCACTGTCAAAGTAAAAAGGTCATTGACCTTGGTGTCATTTGAAAGGGCTTCATTAGTTGAGCACGCACGTAGAATATGAAGTTTATATTCCTCACAGTTCAAAAGTTATGGCCAAGGTTAAAGTTGACAACTGATAAACAAACAAACGGACAGACAAGCCAAAAACAATATGCCCCGATTTATCGATCCGGGGGCATAAACATTCAAAAATCTCATTTGGGAATGTAACTAAAACAACAACGCTGCTGAAGACATCCCTGCATATCACTTTGATGCCTTAGTTTGTCGAAACATGGAGCGGTTCTGAGGAAGTTTTAATCAAAAGAGGGTATCCTATCATACCGCTATGACAATAGCTATGATGAGCCTTTGGCTCAGGTGAGCTAAGCTGTTTAATTTCCAAAGATGAACAACTATAAAATGAGAGATAATTCAATAATGACCTCGTAATCCGGTAAACAAACGGTCTGACGACAAGATGTTCATTCCATTAAGCCAGCTCCACATGACATGTGGACTATGCAGTCAGTCATCAGGGTCATCAGAAAGCAGTCACCACATGACATGCGATAGACTATGCAGTCAGTCATCAGGGTCATCAGAAAGCAGTCACCACATACACGAGTAGACCACGAAATTCAAGTGCAAATATGAGGGATTCTATATTATTGATACAGCTGTGAAAAACAAATCAATAAATTCAATTTATTACAAAATATCGAACCAGTTATCTACGTGATATACTGAATTGAGTGACATGTACCGTAGCTCCTTCTACTTATCTGTAAAATCGGAATAAAACCTTCCACTTTTTGATATCTATCCAACATGAAAAATCTACATAATTTTTCACTTTTACAAACAAGAGTGTGTAACACACATTTCTAGTTGAGACTGAGGTAAACCTAAAATTAAGAAAGAAGTGGGTATCGCAGGAAACGACAATCGAACGCACGTGTATTCGATCTCTGCAGACCTTTGCACGTGTATTCGGTATTCTATGATAAATTTTATCATATGCCAGCGGTATTTACTGAGTCTGTTGTAATATTCCTGGCATAGTATATATATAACACCATATGGTGGCTTGTTTATGATTTTGAGGTTGTCCACATGCTAGGGATCTACCTGCTCCTATAATGATTAGTTAGGAATTCATGTGAATGAAGGCAGAAACTGCATGTCATATCTACTCCGATGGAACAGGGTGTATCAAAAATATCTTAAGATGAATGTTTAAAACTCAAACCAGAAACGAGAAACTCCTTCAAACTAATATTGATGTCACTGTGCAAACTGCGTTATATTTTCAAAAAGCAGAAACATCTGGGTTCACCAAACGTGATTTAGTCAAAGTACCACAGAAGAATAAAAAAGAATGTATACGTGCCAAAACCAATATTATAAAGTACAAGTACTATGTGGACGGAAGGATATATAAAACAAAGATCATATCGTATAGATAAAACCACAACCAACTTACACACGTGTAAAAAGAAAACGCATGTTATATATACATTTTGTATATATCAATAAACTCCAAAAATGGACATATTTAAATCACAAACTGTAGAAAGGCATATAATAAATAAATGTAATTAAATGACATGGAATTAATTGAGCGACATGTATATGAAGTGGTGCAAAACACTCACAAGATATACTGCATGTATATAAAATACCAAAATCAAATATAAACTAGAAATCCATGCAGTATACTTTGATATATATCGCTGGGTCACGACACATTTCGTGATGTCGTCATTATTTCTTCTACATTATTTGTATTTTTATGTATGACTCAATCATATATACAGCACACTTGTAATAGTTCTCCATATCTTATGTCAATAATTTAATACTGTGATATTTATCATTGTAATCACATCACTGTTCCTCACACACTCGCTGTAAAATCCATGCATCTTATTAACGATGAATAATTGGGATATAATTCATTATTCTTAGACCAATTTTTGGTTTATTAAAACAGTTAAAGAATAAATATTTAAAATATTTCTGAAAATATATGTATGAGTGTGTTACAAAATTCATAAAAGTCGAATCTTAAGACCTAATATATTATTTTATTCCAAAAATAGGATTAAAGTCAAGGACCATCGGATTTATTTATGAAAGACTAGTTTCTACTAGTAAAACCCCGAAACTTTATACAACAATAATACAGAAATCACAAACATGTGATCCTGTTTTTAACCAGATATCTGTGGATTATTACACAAACATCTTTTAAGTTATTGTTTATCCTATCTCTTGATAAATACCATCATTTGACTACTACGTGGACGTTTCAAATTTCTATCCTTTCTTTTAATAAAAACTTCAGTCTATCCTTTACCCTAATAAAAACTTGTCTATCCTTTCCCCTAATAAAAACCTCTGTCTATCCTTTCCCCTAATAAAAACTTCTGTCATAGTAGTTTTAAAACTATTGTCTATCTTTTCCTTGATACATCAAACAAATAACACTACTCCCAAAAACATAGAAAATATAACATCAAAGATTTAAAACAAAACAAAAAGTAGAAGCACCAGAAAATTTGGCCTTTGTCCTCCGATAAATGAAATAATGAGCCATATACAGTGATAATACTGCTGGAATGTAATACGGAGTGTAGATAAAGAAAATACTGACAAATCCTGGCAATCACAAAGAAGAAAACTACGAGATTCAGATCATCGACAAGAACAGCATCTAATTCTCAGTTTATGTCATGGATCAACAAGTTCATTCATCCCAATGCGAAATAAATTAATGAAGCTAAGATCAGAAAGGTCATTTTGTGTACGATCTCTTGAAATGTCATATTCAAACCTGTTTTCACAATGTAGAGAAAGTTTTTTTCAATCCGTCGTGGATTTAGATATTGTTTCGAGTACGGAGTTATTTCCTGATGTTCAATGTTTCAGCGTCTTCTTGCTGTCGAACAAGTCCCAGATGCGGACAGTGCCGTCATCGCTACATGTGACTATCCGGTCGTCTGTTACCTACAATAGATCACTTTGTTATCATCTGAACAGTACTCTGATTTTCAAAACATACTGCATTCGAATAGTATCCAATGTATCAATCTTCATGTCTTTCTTCTATTTCTAAATCTTACTTCCTATCTTTTACAATTTGAAAATAATGCTACTGAAACCTCTATCAATATTTACTACGAATAGAAAAAGTCTACACCAAGTTTGTAAAGTTTGTTTCCATCAAAAAATTTATCAGCTATGTTTTAATTCGTGAACTAATCAATAATCAAAGGATAGAATAGCCCTGAAGGTCAAAATTATATGTATCAAACCAGGGGCTTATATATATATCTAAACTTCTATCCCAATTTTCATTCAGAGTCGTACACGATTGCCAAATTACATAGTATTGCCAGGTGCTTGATTTGCAATGAATGAGTGTTTATATATTCAGTAAAAACAGCCAAAGTTCTTACGGTAGATATTGCCTGCATGAGGAATTATTTCATACTTTCATTTTTATCTCCCTTCCATCCCCTTTTAGAAAAATTGTTAAATATAAAGTTTCTTCCTCATTTCCTCACCGAACCAGATAAAGCAGGTAAGAAAGTGAATTTCAAATATATGTAGTTTTATTTAGTCTCTGTTTACATTTCCAGAATATACGTTTCTGGTGAAATGATTTCAAATAACGAATTAATATTTAATTTACTTGTTTAAAAGAGTATGGACAACTTAAAACTTATTTTGTGGGAATTTCAAATTACTGGGACAATAATATAAAATCAATAGAAAATAGAAAATTATTTCTAAGTGGACTATCTAGTTTTGACTTTATTACATCTGTGACGATTGTTTATTGACACCGCTGTAAATAGGTATGTATACTTACGCAAGGTTGGGCGTTTACTAAGTTGAAAAATATTGCGACTTTTAAAAGTTTATGTGATTATTTATTGGTCATACTTATTTCATTATTCAACTATCTTTATCTGTATCTATACTCGCCGGGGTATGGCTTACATATACTTAGCTATGACTATGCCGGGGAATGGCTTACATATACTTAGCTATGACTATGTCTGGGTATGGCTTACATATACTTAGCTATGACTATGCCGGGGTATGGCTTAGATATACTTAGCTATGACTATGCCGGGGTATGGCTTACATATACTTAGCTATGACTATGTCTGGGTATGGCTTACATATACTTAGCTATGACTATGCCGGGGTATGGCTTAGATATACTTAGCTATGACTATGCCGGGGAATGGCTTACATATACTTAGCTATGACTATGCCGGGGTATGGCTTACATATACTTAGCTATGACTATGCCGGGGTATGGCTTACATATACATTTTTGTACTTAGCTATGACTATGCCGAGGTATAGCTTACATATACTTAGCTATGACTATGCCTGGGTTGCTAAAGCGATTCTGACACACCAAGTAAATCGATCTTTAATTCCAGTGACGTATTAACAGATGGACGAATAGTAAAATCGACTGCAATACAGACTGATAGATATAGTAATGATAATAAGATAGCAGTACATATTAGACATGTTCAGAGACCAAAAGATCCAATAACACATGAGTAGAGGCCATTTGAAAAGGAGACCTATCTTCTCTTGTTTAATTAGGAAGTCCGCCAAAGTGACATGAAAGTTGTGCAATGACTATGTATTTAAGTTATACTTCTTTCGAGTATGGTCAGTTAGCCATAATGAGATATGGTCAGCCAAGTGGTAGTCAAGTAACCACACATCACCATGATATGTAAAGCGTGAGAGTTCTTTTCATCGGCAGACAACCCGTTTTATTGAACCATCCTTCGTACTTAGAGATCTCAATTCGAAGCTTCCGTAAGTTTATAATGCTATAAATGACACTGTATTTGTTCCATGTATTCGACGCAGGAAACTTATGTACTATGGAATAATGTTAAGATACTAACAGAGTACAATGTAGTACTGTTAAACATGTACATGTATTGTCATCTTGGGAATACGTACAGTATGGGGTAAAATCGTTTTTGTCATAAACAGTTTTACACAAAAACACTAGTTCTTTCAGTTTAGGATTAGTTTTCACAACTACTGGGAAGAAGGATGAACAAATGTGGAAATACGACTCTTGTATTATACATAGAAGATATCAGTCTAACGATGCATGTTACACCAACCTGTTATCATATCAAAAATAGAAATACTTTCTTTAAAGTGGAAGTATGCCATACAAAATGCCATAAAGGGGTTAAGTGCACTTTGCAATGCGAATCTTTAATTGATTTTTTATATGAAAACGTCTTAATACACAGCTATAAATCAGGAATGGTAGGTAGGTAATAAACATAGATTTTATTCACGTAAAAGATCCAATATCTATCCTGCGCTTTGTAGATATTGGAGATATGTATCTGGCAGAAACTTACTGAAACGATACTTAATGCAAATGACAAACACCTGTGAATAACGTTGGTATGTAAACCACAGGTGTTGAGACCAGATACGATGAGCAGGTCAAACCCATGTTTACATTCGGCTGCAGAGGGGAGTTTTCCCAAGCTTTAGAGTGATCACATAGTGCAAATTTTCTTGTTAAAGGTGGTTCACATGTAAAACATAAAATAACTACTTCTTGAAACATGACGACAAGAGTGTTTAATAAAAGATGGGTTATTACACCCGCCCTGATTTTTGCAACTAACTATTAAAATACGTGTCGCTTTGTTGCACTTGGCAGACATAAACTGTTATGTAAAATACAAAACTTGTGCAATGTCACTCTGGAACTCACAGCGTACCTCGATAGTCCATCAGCGACACATGATCAAAGGCGAATCAAGTATCCATGAGAAACAAGTGTCTCCTTATTGACAAACAACACTCGCCATACAGGGATACCACATCTCATTGAGTCAGAAATTTTGTCAAGTTTTCAAATGTACAATAACATCGAACATCTAAAGTAATGATAACCAGAAACTTTTGTAGCTTTTCAATATCTGAGTTAAGATAAAATGAATTTAGTCTTTGATGATACAGAACAAATTTGTTCACATATCACAGTATCTGTTACAATAAAACTAAACAATAATGAGTTTTGAAAGTAATTTTGAGACAATTACATATACGGACAGACCCATGCATGTGTTCAGCAGTTAGAGGGGGCAAAATAAACCGACGGTCAAGTGATCACTTAGATCTGGAGAGGTTAAGATCGGTGCCCTACCTGGGACCCGGGAAGTGTCCCCTGTGGCTTCGACTGGGCAATTCCAAAGCGTACGGCTTTGCGTATTTTCTTTTACTTCGGTCATTGCTACTCTTTGTAGCAGAGGCCAAACAAGGTTTTTTGATAATATGCCTGGTTACTTTTGTACCATGATGCAGTCTTCGATGCAGCTCAGTCACATCACTCGTCATTTCTCGATTATTTAATGTCACCACCCCACACACATACGCACACCTTCACACACACCCATATTAATATACATATATATATATACCCTCTCTCAGACACACATACCCTCACACATACACGCACGCACGCATGCACGCACTGTAAACAAAATTACTAATTTAATGGTAGAACAAAAATAAGTAAGCAATGTAGCGCATGAATTAGATATTGACAATGTCCTTGATATTAAAATACTTTGCATCTGAAACATGTAATAAAGAAATAAGAGTTAGATAACCTACTGGTAATTATATTCAGTTGATGTATTTATGTGGCGAAATTTGTGAAAATAAATTAATGTGTACGAATATTACGAAATAAATTATAATAGATTCAATCAATTTCACATATGGTGTACATTACTTTTCTTTTTATACTTCATTAAAACTGAAAATATATGCATTATTTATAATCAATATAGTTATATATTTATTTCATCTTAAGCAATGACTGTGAAGGATCACGTGGCATCACGAAGAATTTTTTTATTAGAGTATATTTTCACTCCGACCCTTGCACAATGAAAATTAATGTAAATTTCAAGTTTAGTTGTAATATATGTTTGGCCCATTTTCAGATAAAAGCCCGAGACGCATATGTAACTGCCACTCTAATCCTAAACATGAACACCTGGTATTGTCATTATATCTTATTTGGGCAGAGCAAACAGTTTGTTGGGTGAAAACGTTAGGAAAAGTCGAACTATATTGCCTTATGTACGTGGTCGACATGTCAAAAACTACAAACTACGACTTATATTAATCATTTTGAAGAAATAAATAAAACTCCCCAAATATATAAAGATATATATATATATGAGAGAGAGAGAGAGAGAGAGAGAGAGAGGGGGGGGGGGGGGGGGGGGCACGCACGCACGCACATACACAAACACATGCATACATAGCGACTGAAATTAATTCAATTGTAGATTAATACTACTTGTTTTCATTGTAATATAATGTTTCTTGCGAGATTTGAAAATTAATTTTATGGATAAGAGGGTTTCACGTTCAATTTAGTATCTGAATAAATTTCCGTTAAGTAGATAAATAACTAAAAAAATTCTCGGTGAATTGTTAATAATCTTGAGGATTCCATCTACATTTTTCAACTTACAACGAGTGTTTTCAAAAGTGCATATTAACTTTAATTACTTTTCTTTAATAATGAAATGTATAATTTTACAGTCTTCTTTAACACTACTCCCACCGCCAGACTATTTTCAGAAAGTAAAAAATTCCTTCAGAATTCATAAAATAATGTCACTGATATAATGAAGAATACGCGTGTCTGAAACAGTAATTAGTAAATACATGAGTAACAGATTATAGGCGATTACTTAATCTACTTCCAGTGTAAAGAAAAGCGTAAACAAGAGCGAAATAAGTCACGTGACAACTATATAGGACTCTCCGACCTAATTACTGTCGATCGTATTGAGCTCTGACTTCTTTCGCAAAGCTTCGATTTCTGATGTGAAAATATCCTTCTGTTATTCGTAAAAAAGTGGGGAAAAAATATTGTCGTGCGAAATCCAAACCACGTCAACTGTGAGAAGGCAGTCACTTTTATTTAGTGAATTGAAAATTTACCTGTCAACTGGCAACAAAAGCCTTGCAGATAATATTATAGATGGTGAGGATCAAGAAGTATACGATCTTGTCCAACACCTGGGTAGATAAATGTAAATTACCTGTCTTTGAAACCGACACTTTTATCAAATCACATATAAAATCAAAGCATCTTCATAACATAATATGAAGGTATTTCATCAAAGACGAGCAGAAAGGACCATTTAAACATATTGAAAAGGAAACCCGATATTTACAATCATAAAGAGCGCGTATCTTGTAAAGCGAATGATTTATACAGCCTACGGTGTGGTCCAGTACAAAACACATATCATACACTGTGTATCCACACATCATAAAACCCTCGTTCTATATGATGTACCAGCGCTTCCTTTTACCCTTCTCCACGTGTTACTGGTATTAATTCAGAACCAAAATATTCTTTCCACTTAAAACTAGAAAAAAGATGCTTAACTCGTTTTATCGTAGCCTATCTGCTAATTTAATATCAGTGGGGTTTCTGATCATAACTCATTTGACTTTGTATATGATATTTTAAGATGTACAGTCTTTTCGTTAAATCATACCCCCTAGTGTTGGGTTGGCTGTATCAGTAACGTTATTCCCCTCTGTGTCGCGTAAAAACCAAGTAACGTGACCAAGAACTCATTTTTAACACAGTACAAATGCATTTGTACGCCATGACATAATTTTTGTGAAAAAGACATAATGATGGACGATTAGGAGTCGTTGGCGATAGATCGAGTTGCAGTGCGCCCCCTACATAGTTAAAGTAAAGAGAATTCGCGCAACAATGCGTTGCCAAATTATATGTACTAAAACAAAAACAATACAGTATACATGTATTTTGCTTTGTTCGTTCGAGTATCTTCTGATGTTCTGATAGGCATTCAAAACATATTTTATCTCACACAATCTAAGAAATCGAACACTCCCTTTGTTTGCATGTGTATAAAGTGACAATATATTACGTTTTAATAATAGTTCGCCATCGCTGTTCTTAAAATGTGAAAATAACCTAGAAAAATAACATTATAAAAGAAAAAAATAAAAATAAAAGGCCAATAAATTAATATATGTACCGTGGGCTATTATGTCAAACAATACAAGTAAAAGTAAGAAAATGTGACAACAAAAATTATATTATCGATCCACAACCTTGCTCTGGGCATTCCCAATGCAATATTATGAGACTCGGTGTGTCATTTCGCAATGAGTATCGTACTAGGGGACATATCATGTTGCATTAATTGGCTCGGGTAGAACTATGTTATTAGTACAAACGGATCAACAATCATAATAGGTAACATTATATTGATCAGAAGTTTCAAGTTCCACAGAAGAATGCAAAAGGCCGTGTACTGGACTTAAGTTTTCCGAATTAATAAAAAAAAAAAAGAGTAGCTTTATTGAAGAAGTTGTGCATTTATATTTAGGTTTAAGGTGTCACATTAATATGTGATAGATGAGTTTTCAGTTTTTGGACGGATCATCTAGTTGCAGTGGTCCAAAACTACATTACGGGACGGCACTTCGAATCTGAAGAGGAGAGGTGGGCTGACACTTCTTGGACCTGAATGGTCTGTCCCCCAAAACACTAAAATAAATAATCTGAACTCTTCCGGCAAGAAAATAAATATTTTGGCCACCGTGTATGATAAATCTGAATAAAAGTACATATTAAAAGTCTGCTCCTTTTGCTCTCACATCCTGACTCTACAAGTATTAATATATCAAGTAGAGACATTGATCACTAAGATTAAGAATAATTCAGTAATACTACCCACCCCGCCCAAAAAGGTTAGGGGCAACTAGCTAGGTTAATGCACCCACTTAGTGATAAGAATTTTTTAAAGATCAAACAAATAAAATCAAACAAAAAGGAAAAACCAAACTTCCAAAAGAACAATTCATTTCCTAGATTTAGCTCTTTGATGACCTACAATATATCTATCAGTGTTTGTTATTTAACCACACCATTTGTTTGGCTTTTGTCAAATTAAATGAAGCCGGCGTGGCCTAGTGGTATCGCGTCGGACTCCTGATCGGGAGGCCGGGGTTCGAGTCCCGCTCTGGTCATGCCGGTGTCATGTCTTTCGGATGAGACAGTAAACACCGAGGCCCCGTGTCGTGGTATGCATGGCACGTTAAAGATCCCTCACTGCTTCGGGTGGGTCCGTTGCAAAGGTCAAAATTTGTATGCCCCGCATCAGGCAGATGCCGTCACCATATACGTGAAATATTCGTGCTGTGACGTAAAACAAAAATCAATCAATCAAATTAAATGACCGTCCTAAGTCGGTATCGTAATTGCACTACAATCAAATATTTTGTAATGTGTTATATGTTCTAGTATATTCTTTATA
Source organism: Pteria penguin (assembly GCA_035048485.1). Taxonomy (NCBI): domain Eukaryota; kingdom Metazoa; phylum Mollusca; class Bivalvia; order Pterioida; family Pteriidae; genus Pteria; species Pteria penguin. Next base: position 5,776,412 of record CM068587.1, on the reverse strand, counting down.
TTCATGTATTGTATAGCTCCATGGTGACTTCTGCCACATAACTGAGCCAGTAACTCCTCTTTCTTCTTTCTCCCTTAAAACATGTATTTCTTATATTATCTTCGTACAATATATTTGTTACCCTAAAAGTTTAAAACATGTATTATTTTTAGATTTAGATCCTGACTATTATACATGTGCTCAAAAGACAATAAGGTCCTTTCTAATGGTTACTCTGTCTATATGACATAATGTATGTCTTTTAGTATTCGTTTTTATGTTTTAGGGTGTTTTTTTAGGGGGGGGTCAATTTAAAAAAGTTCTTGGGTAAATTCTTTAAGTTCATGTTGAAAATTTAATATTTCAACCGTATGGAACTTGCCAGTTCCACAACCCCCATCCCCTCTTCTTTTCAGGATCATGGCCATCCTCTTACTGTAGATATATAATTGTCTAAAATCAAAAGAATTCACTAATCAAAATATATTCCTGCCTGTTGATTTTAAATCAGCACTGCAAACAATTACAACTATTTTATGTAAACTAGATAAAATGGCTGATTGTTTAATAGGACTTCACTCATTTACACGTTTTCGTCAATAGGAAGTGGTGACGTGTGGCCGCTATCTCTCCATCATTTGTTTGCCACCATGTCTCCCGAGCAGGCTTAACATGACGTTCGGATTACTATCTGCTCGCTACCTTGCATTCCTTACATATCAGGAATACCCCTCTGTCCCTATCTATGCATCTCTCATAGCATATGTCAATTTGGCCCACCCCTTTTGTAAACGGCTTTGTAAAATGCTCAGGTGTTTGTAAACCTACATATAAATAAATACTGCTGTCCTTAATTAGGATTGACAGGCACCATTTAAGTTAAACACGGCCCAAGCTTTAACCTCAAACAAAACGGGTTCAATAGTTTAAATATTCATTATCCTTGATCTGAAATCTGAGCGGAGAAAGTGCTTGGATATCAGATATCCAGAACAGGAGGTCAAACTTCTGCTCCACAAAGAGTATACAGTATTGATTGTTTCACTGATTTTCTTTGATTATATCTTTTTCACAATAATGAGGAATTTGTGTATCAAAATAGGAACGAGCGTACCCATAAAGGATTTACCACACAATTCACTCACTAAACATTGCAACTGAAAATTAAGTTACTTATATGAAAGCTATTCTATCAACTTTGTTATAACATGTTTAATTTAACGAAAGTGACTTAAAACTGAAAAGCTATTCCCAAAATTTACCGTAAATATGACCTTAAAGGATGATCTTGGACTAATCTGTAGATCCATAAATTAACTCCTTTTGACAACGCATGTAGAAAATACAAAATGGACAAAACTGTAAAAAACTACAATGATTTTGACCTTGGAATTCGATCCTACAGTGAAGTATGTTTGCCATATATGACTTCAACACAGACAAGAATTTCCAACATATTTTGACCTAAAGATGAAACTAACTTTTCTTAAACATTTCTGCTTTGTTTTTTCTTGTTTTATGTTGCTTCAAGATCCGAAAGGGGACCTCTGAGTCAAAGGCCAGATAAACTAGCGACTGAGGTAAGTCAACTCCGTGGGAGACTCGAACGGGGACCTCAAGGTAAATGGCCACATAAAATAGCGACTGAGGTAAGTTAACTCCGTGGGATACTCGATTAGATATCTTAGGGTCAAAGACTAGATAAACTATCGACTGAGGTAAGTTAACTCCGTAGGAGTCTCGAACGGGGACCTCTGGGTAAATGGCCACATAAAATAGCGAATGAGACAAGTCAGGTCCGTGGGATACTCGAATGGATATCTTAGGGTCAAAGGCCAGACAAACTAGTGACTGAGGTAAGTTAAATCTGCGGAAGACTCGAACAAGGACCTCTGGGTCAAAGGCCAGATAAACTAGCGACTGAGGTACGTCAACTACGTGGGAAACTCGAACGGATATCTCAGGGTCAATGGCCAGATAAACTAGCGACTGAGGTAAGTCAACTCCGTGGGTGACACAAACGGATATCTTATGGTCAATGGCCAGGTAAACTAGCGAATTAGGTAAGTCAACTCCGTGGGAGATTCAAATGGGGACCTCTGGATCAAAGGCCAGACAAACTAGCGATTGAGGTAAGTCACTTCTGTAGAATAGTCGAATGTAGAACATTGGCTCTCTGGCTACTTAGGTTCGTCGAATCCGTGTGAGAATGGAATGGGAACCTCTGGGTCAGTGGTCAAGTAGAAGTCCGAGTGAGGTACGTCTACTCTCTCTCTCTCTATCTCTCTCTGCATATATATATATATATATATATATATATATATATATATATATATATATATATGTGTGTGTGTGTGTGTGTGTGTGTGTGATGGTGTGTGTGTGTGTGTGTGTATGTATGTATGTACATTGTTTATAAATAATATGAGATTAAACTTGCTTAAGAGATAGAAGGATGACGAAAGACGGACGGACGAACGAACATCGAGCCATAATACGCCAGGTACACACAACACTAAATCATTAAATAAAGGTGACAGAAATTTTAAGACACGTTGATAAGAACTTAAGTGATGTGTTTTCTACTACATGTTCACATTTCTACAGCTTTTAGTGTATAAATATATATTTATATATGAACAGAATGAATCGAAAGATAAAAAAGAACCATTAATAAAGTACAAATGCGCGTCAACGTATCAAAGAAGTTTCGGTGTGGCCTCAACAGGTGTCAAAAAGTGAAAATGGCCAACTTGGTGGTATTACTTCGCCTTGTAAAGATTGTATCTCTTCCACTCAACGGGCACAAACATGCATGAAGACCCCATAGCATGTAATTATAAACCAAAATGACAGGAACTAAAAAAGTCAAAGATTTTGCCATGATTAGAGTGTGAACACCTTGTCTACATAATTTACAGTCAATGAAAATCCTCTGAAAGGAGTTGTGGTTGATCGGTCAAGGTCATTTATATTTCAGATGACACAAGGTCACATGTCTCATTCTTCATATCATGTGTAGAGTGTATAAAATAACAATAAATCAGAGCTATGTTATAATGTGTTACCAGGGGTAATTAGGACTGAAGTATTAGCACCTGAACACCTTAGGAAGCCAGAACTACTTCTGGTCTAGCAATCACATTGGTATGTTATTATTTCTCGTTAAACTGTCTTAATTTTTCAAGGAATATTAGGTCACAGAAAACAAAAAAGGAAGATTGTATGTAGTGTCCCAGTACCACAATAATCCAAAACATCGATATAAACACAGAAAATTGGAGTCTTTGTTATGCACGACTTTCTGTGTATGTAGTTAATCAACAAAAATTCACTTTCCTTTGTTTTACTTTATTGATTGGTTTATTTATTTATTTATTTATTTATTTTTATCTCATCATTATTTTCAATTACTTATTTTATTCATTTATCATCATTATTGGGGGAGGGGGACTGACTCTGAGAAAAATGAGAAATTTCTCCGGATTCACTTCCGAAAATTGCAGGATTTATCGTTTAGAGAAGAAACACCATTATGTCTATTAATAGTTTGACACAATACAAATAAATCTCGTGTGTCGTTAAATATACAGCTTTCAAATTATTTAAAACTACAACGATGACTAATACGTTGTTCATTAATGCAAGTATCGAAATTTCCCGAGTCGCCTTAGACCTGCAGCGTTACATTTATTAAATAAGATAGAGGAAATTCAGACTTTTGATTTATAATATGATAATACTGAACATGTCTACAACATAAATATGATAACAGATATGTTGTGCTCAGTAAATCAGAGGGCAGCATTTGATATCACCGTATCTGACGAAAATATGAAATCCGGCGGCGGGAAGCTGTATCACGTCATTAGTCTCCGACGGAGGGCGTGCTGAGTACGTCATTATTGTAGGCAGATAGCAGTTCCGTTCCGTGTTTTAGAATTTTAAAGCTTGTAAATCAAATCAGAAAAGATGTCTGTTTATGAAATTGCAATGTTTGAAAATGCCGATCTCGAAATATTAATAGATAACGTAACGTAAACACGCTTATCATTGTTTAAACTCATCTTTACTGCACTAACAATATACATTGTTTACTTCGACAGGAAAAGAAGTGAAAATTAATGGTACAAGAAAACATACAGGAAACAAAAAAGAAATTTATAAAGGATGAAAGGACAGATAGTTAATGCTGTTACTTATTGACAACTTTATAATAATTGTAAACCTATGATGTTACCATTATAATTGTACATCTATGACATTGTCATAATGATTATACCCATATGATATTGTTATTTTGATAGTAAACCTAGGATATTGCCATCATAATTGTACATCTATGATATTGACATTATAAATGTACATCTATGATATTGACATTATAAGTGCAAACCTATGATATTGTAATTGTACACATATTACAGGCCTGGGAAATTGCGCCCATGTTTGCATGAGTAAATGTTTTGCAGAGCCCGAACACTTTTTATCTTTGCATGACGAAAATAACTTGTAGTATTAACATTCAGAGGCAAAAGAACAAATTTATACACACTGCTCCAATACAACTTATAAGACTGCAAATCAATTACAATTTAAAAATAATTTAATGAAAACAATTTAGTAAATTAGACAACAACCTATGAAACAAGTATGATCGACCAAAAAAAGGGGGGGATCCCCCTTTCCTATGGCCATGTATGATACTGTTGCTGTAACTGTACACCTATGACATGGTCAATATAATCATACACCTATGACATTTTCAACGTAATTTTAAACCTACTAGTATATTGTAAGCCTATGATATTGCCATTATATCAAGTTGCTATTCTGTAGCTAGTACTTTACTAAGACATCCATGTTCTGTAGCTAGTACTTTACTAAGAGATCCGTATTCTGTAGCTAGTACTTTACTAAGACATCCGTATTCTGTAGCTAGTACTTTACTAAGAGATCCGTATTCTGTAGCTAGTACTTTACTAAGACATCCGTATTCTGTAGCTAGTACTGTACGAAGACATCCGTATCCTGATAGACAATTGAAAGTAACTTGATACGTCATACATTAATATAGTAATTAAACGAAGTAAAAATAAATTCACCATGATTGTATCGTTTTGATCCATTATCATTATTTTTGCTAAAAGAACCTTTTGGTTTTTTTAAATGTCATGCATAGAACAAGTAACGATATTATACTGAACTTATCAAAGATTAAAAGTTACAAGAACTTGGGCTTCCATCTACAACTGACTACGTCATATTTAACTACGATCACCTCTTTAATACTGTCCAAACCCGCTATAATGATGAAGTTTTCAATTAGCAAGTCATAGCGTAGGATAATATTGTGGCCCTCGCCATAACCCCACCGCCCTAAGGTGACAGTATCTAGATGTAATCACGCGAGATGTCGCCTAAATCACGTGCTAATAATACACGTCTGAAGGAATGGAAAAAAGACCTGCGTAAATCAAGGCTGCGTAATACGCTTGTCTTTGTTAACTATATCAAAAAATTATTTCTAATTAAATGAAAGAACCTTCTGAAAAGAAAAATGACGCAAACCAAAATGAATTGATCGAGTTTAACCACGGAGTTTCCTGGGATCGCTTCCACGTGTAATATCTTCCGAAATCTTCATTAAACGCATACTGACGAATAACAAAGGTAAAAAAAACGATCATAACGAAAATGGACCACACCCTCCTCGTTAAAAAATTAAGAACAATTTTTATATATTAGATAGTATCTCGTATTTTCAAAGAGAAAACCAACAGAGGCATTCAACAGATCAAAGAGGGAGCCACATTGAGCATACCGTGCTACTATACAATGAAACAGTAAATTAGGGAGAAATGATTATCCAGGGACATGAAATGAGACATGAACGTTCTTATAATAAGCATTCTGGATATATAGGAATTATGTATCATGGTATACATGTTAACGTTCATACGACATACTAGTCTTGGTGTCGAGAGGTCGGTGTATTGTCCTTCAGATGCGACAGAAGAAAGCAAATCTTTTTGTCGTGGTAGATGCTGACACGTAAATGTCCATCGCGGCTTAGGATGAATCCGTTAAATCCGGCAGATGCCGTCACTTGATAGTGAAATGATCTAGGCGTGACGTAAACAAAACACAAACAAAACTAAACAAAGGGTCTGTTTTATCTGGAATGTATAATCTCCACAATGATTCCCCACTTCGACGCTGTATCATTTTGAGCAACAGTATATTCGCATTCGTATTTCTACCAATACTTTGGACTAACATGTGAATGAATGCCAAAATAACCATCTACATAATGAAGACACATAGTAAACTGGGCTTGAAATAATTCATTGAAACGCTATACAATACTTCTAATGGATAGCTTTGTACATTTTTTTGTTCCACTTGCAGGAAGGTACAATGAGCTATATTAATGTTGAGACACTTTATAGATACGTAATGTATATAAATGCATCACTGTCTATATTAAAAAGAGGTAGATTTTCATGTCATTACAATGACATTATCTATAGCTTATTTTATTTTTCATTGTTATAGTATATTTTTCATTGTTACAGTATTCATTTATATATATAGCAAATTAGGTAATGATGTAAGACAGGGATTGGATGAGAAACGGACAAATATATATTATCAAATTTAACTCTATGACCTGGCTGTAAATTAACAAGAGATGATAAAAATATAAATGAATACTGTAACCAAAATGGATTGATCGAGTTTAACCACGGAGTTTCCTGGGATCGTGTATTATCTTCCGAAATCTTATAGGGCAATTTTCGCTATTTCTCAGTAATTTAGAAACTTTCTGCACAAGGATGCAACAGTTGCGCTGTTTTATCAATCATGTGACGAACTGTTCTACCTGAAAGCATTTTCATTACAAAGCGCTCAAGTGACGTTTTAAAAAGTTTACTTTATATCATCGTTACAATTAAAGGAGGCACTTTTTTTAAAACAAAAGTAGGTTCAAAAGCGGCTTTCATACCAGTCCGAATTTAAGCGATTCTTTTCGATTCATAACGAACCATTAAGATCACTCGACTCATCACTACTCACTACGATTAGCTCCCCGACCGACCCTGATTCCCAAGTCGTAGCAAATCAGATGCTCAAGTTAGCACTAAATATGGCACAAGCAGTTAAGATATAAATATTCTATTCATATACCCGAGTAATCTTTCTTTCTCCAACAGATAAAATCAATCAAGTCATTAAATAGGAACGCGACGAAAATCATCTCAAAATCAATTGCCCCCTCAACTAACGCACGAAAAAAACCCAGCATGACTCAAAATCTAAACTGCCTATTTACAATTAAAAGCTATTAAGGATATTATTAATTTGTGTCACTGACCTTGACATCTCTGACTGGTGCCTTATGACCTTGAAGTAGCCGCACACTTGTCATCGTCAGCAAGTCCCACTCTCGTATTGTGTTGTCACTGAAATATTGGATAAATACCACAAAATCATATTGCTTCAGAAATTATTATCTCTTTTGGAATATTCTTTCATAGCAATTCAATTTTTAACTCTTTCATGATCTTTATATTCTTTCATGATGTTTTTTCCTCAATTATCTCAAACCAATGGAAAACTCCATCAGATAAGAACCCCTTAATGTAACCAAATGTTTACTCTTGTAAGATATATGTTATCAACTCTGAAGGAAGAATCTTGACAAAAGTATAAAGTTCAGGGGCCTGTTTTACTCACAAACTTAAGAAAAAACTAAAATATTTAACAACACAGTAAATGTCTGTATTTGCAGAAATAACGGATTTTCAGTTTGAATGGTATCTGTTTTAGCTAGTTTCTCATAAAGCCAGGGTCTTTTTAAGAGTATTCAAGAAAAAGTTTTGTAAATTCTGGTGTCCAGAATTTACGGTTTGTTGTAAGTTCTTTACAACAAAAGGCTCAAAACTGATAGCGGCAAGAAATAGGACTCTTAACATGTCTTCATAATGGCACTAAAGCCAGTGTGGCCTAGTGGATAAGGTGCTCGGCTTGTGACCGAGAGGTGCCGGGTTCGACTCCCGCTCTGAGCGCACCGGTGTTATGTCTTTTGGATGAGACAGTAAAAACCGAGGTCCCGTATCACGGTAGGCATGGCACGTAAAAGATTCCTCACTGCTTCGGGTGGGTCCGTTGTAAAGGTCTAAATTTCTATGTGCGATGCATCAGGCAGATGTCGTCACCATATACGTGAAATAACCGTATAATGACGCAAAACAAAACTCAATCAATCAATCATAATAACACTAAATGAAAATTCAGTCTTATGTCTGTCTTAATTATTTGAGATAAATTTGTGTCATATAAAAATATCGGAGGAAATGAAAGGTAACCATTCATTTATTCATTCATTCTTGTTAATAGATTAGATCAAATTCTGATGAGAGGTCTTGGATTTTTTTTTTTCGTAAAGACGGACAGAAAGACTACCAGACATGCAGAATGACACCCACCATTTTTATGCTCCGACATTTATTAGCTGCATTAAAGTTGTATTCATCCTTTATATGAAGTATGAACATACCCTGATGAAAATTTGCCAATATAAAGCCTTATTTTTTCTTTGTATTTTAAGCTCTAGCTGCTGAGTGACCTTGACCATTCAGAAATGACCTCAGTGATCTCTGTCTGAAAAGTCCAATCCCGAAAAACATTTGTATAAATTATGATCAGTACCTGTGGAAAATTCTCTCAAATAAAATACCCCTCAAACGTATCTTGAGTAACCTTTGTCCGAAAGCTCATATCTCGAGTGGCAATTAACAGTAGTGTGAAGCATAATCATTGCCTATAGAAAATTCACTAAAATGTAGGCTTTTTTGTATTTCAATTTCTATTTTCTGAGAGACCTGGGCATTTCAGACAGTGACTTTCTTCTGAATATCCATATACCGAGTGACAGTTATGTAAAGTATGATCAAATTCTGCAAACGGTTTAGGAGATATGAGTTCGGACAGACGGACGGACACAGCTGGACAGACACGGACGCGGCAACGACTATTTGCTCCCCCAAATTTTTCGGCCTCATAGAAAAGACAGTAGCAATAAAGTTATTTATGACGATAAATGGTAGAGATACAAAATGTAATTGAGAAGGGCATCTTCGTTTGCCAGTGTTCAGAGATGGACAGTGGTGTTCAAACATTACAGGAAAGGTATTAGAAGTGACTCGGCTGTTCTTCAGCATAGAAGCACATGATCTTTGCTGTTTGGGATCCTTAAGGAATTCTCGATAAAAACTATCACCAGGACAGACAGATATTCAATAGAGCATATCATTCCTCACTTCTCAGGCGACTTCTGAGAAACAATGAAGACTAAGCGCGATAAAAACCTCAATTAAGGTGAGCTAGTAAACAAGGACAATCTATTGGATACCGCCATGGTTGTGGTTTTGAACATACCAAAATACCATTTACTCTCCATAAATAGTTCCCTCAGATTTCTATTTGCTTCCAAACATGAAAAAGGCCACATATGACGCCCATTATCACTCAGAAAACCGTGGAAATGTCTCTGGTAGATTTTTATCACTCGGAAAACGAGGGTAATGGGCTCTGGTTGACCTTTATTACAATAAAAAAAACCAATTCTTAAAAAGGCATAAAAATCCTTTAATATTCCTGTCCCAAGCGTATAAACACTGAAGAGGAATAAATTGAATTATAAAACAAATTCTTCTTGGAAACTCATTTACTTTTATATACGCCAAATACAGCTTTTCAGCCATCCCTCGTAGATTCATTCATATGAGCTTTTTTCAGACTAACTCTTATTATCAAATAAAGCCGGCGTGGCCAAGTTGTATCGCGCTCGCCTCCTGATCGCATGGCCGGGGTTCGAGTCCCGCTCTGGTCATGCCGGTGTCCTGTCTTTCAGATGAGACAGTAAAAACCGAGGCCCCGTGTCGTGGTATGCATGGCACGTTAAAGATCCCTCACTGCTTCGGGTGGGTCCGTTGCAAAGGTCAAAATTTGTATGCCCCGCATCAGACAGATGCCGTCACCATATACGTGAAATAATCGTGGTGTGACGTTAAACAAAAATCAATCAATCTTATTATCAATTACGACAAAAAACCTTTATTCTGCGAATTATGCACCTTGTCTTCTTCGTCTTTTCGCCACTATCCCTTCTTCTCCTACCCTCCTTTTTTTCTATTTAACTTTATTTCTAATTTATTTATGAACATGAAGGAGAATGAGCCTTACCCAGAAGCAGTAAAGAATCTGCCTTTGTGGAATATCAGCTTATTGATTGGAGCATCATGTGCCTGGATAGCTGCTTCGCTCTCACCCGTCTCTCGATTCCAAAAGTATACATGGCCTTTAATGTCGGAGCTTATTATCAAGTCACCTTGAAGCTGCAAATAAACAACAACGCATTGGGCTAAAAAAACAAATCATCTTCAATCTGTAAGAATATACAACAACGCATTGGTTTATAACCAAATCATTTAAATCTGCAAATATGCAACGCATTGGGCTAAAAAACAAATCATCTCCAAGCTGCAAAAATATACAACAACGTATAGGACTGAAAACCAAATCATCTTCAAGCTGCAAATATACAACAACGCATTGGGCTTAAAACAAAATCATCTTCAAACTGCAAATATAAAACAACGCATTGGGCTTAATACTAAACTATCTCCAAGCTGCAAATATACTACAACGCATTGGGCTTAAAACCAAATCAGCTCTAAGCTGCAAATATACAACAATGCATTGGGCTTAAAACCAAATTATCTTCAAGATGCAAATATATAACAACGCACTGAGCTTATAGCCAAATCATCTTCAAGCTGCAAATATATAACAATGCATTGAGCTTACAAACAAATCATTTTAAGATGCAAATATATAACAACGCACTGAGCTTATAGCCAAATCATCTTCAAGCTGCAAATATATATATTAATATGGTATAAAAATATCATATCACCACTGGACAATTACTATACTCCAGCCTGACCAAGGCGACTTGTTGCCTTACCACGACAGAAAGGACTTGGTCCTGTCCATTCTTGAACACATGGAGACACTCCTCAGACTTAAGGTGAACTAATCTCAGGGTCCTGAAAATAAATTACTCAGAAGTAAATCATCTTGAAAATTTATCCCAGGTGAGGGTTATACACAAGGATTAACAATGACAGAAACATGTTGTTCTCAATTTTATCAATTAACTGAGCAAAATTCAACGCACTATAAAGTAAGTGACGAGTTGATTCATATATCACTGGATAATTGCATCCTTCAATAACATAATGAAATCTGACATGTTAAATGCAAAGTAATGATCTGGCCACTCCAAAGCTTACAAACAAGTAGCTGTGAGTCGGTCTCAGGTAATTGGTGAGTACAGGAGAACACTCCCTTTTGATTAGGACAAGTGGGTGTTGATGTATCGTAAATAATCTAATATTCAACGGAATTCTTCATACCTTTTTATCAACGCACATGTAACCTGCGCATAAACGGCATCAAAAAGTCCTCCAAAGTTCAAAGAATGGGATGTGTCATAGAATATTAAACACTATAAGATTCACTTATCTATCAAAAGAGAACTAATCACATCATACTACTTATCTAAGATGTGACTGTGCAGCCAGAGAGAGGGGTTACCCTAGTCAGTGATTCAGCCATCTGGGATTGGTTTTCAGAAAGAGGAAAACTCGATACACAGAATCGGATGGGTTCGATCATCAGTCAACATTGCAAACAAAAGCACTTAGTCAGCATAGGGTTTTCTCCATTCGTACTTACAATCTTTTACTTAATACTTGTTATTCAGAGGTCATGTTTTGTCATACCCGTTACATATTGTGAACAGTGAAGACAAACACTCATTCAGTAACGCAATTATCGCCCAATATGACAGCTGGCGGCTTTTTTTAAAACATCAAACACATCAAATTAGCTAATGGACTAGAAATTGGACAAGAAGGGTCGTTACTTGCTCTAACTAATCGTGCTTTCTCTTGAAGAGTACACAGACATTGTCAAACATAAAACTGAAACTGGTACCTAATAAAGGGTCGTTACTCTGATACAAATCATCAAACAATTCTCTGCTACATATCATAAATAAATGACCAGTTAAAGAAGTATTACAGCTAAAGCATTACATGTCCCCTTCCGTTCCAAGCAAAGTTTACAATGCATGTCTTTATAAAAGGCTGACATTTATAAGAGGCTGATGCTGTAAATACATTTCTAGCATTATATAATGCATACGTGGGTCACACTACAATTGATGGATAACAATTTTTCCCACTACGTGAGAGCCCTAACACAATTCGAATTTGACCTGTAACTTATCATGACAAAGCAATGTACTAAATATCAAATTATAATCTACAAGCATGACGAAAGAAAAATGCGGAACACTAAGCATTTGCATTAATTTTCTAAGTCCAAGGGCCATAAGTCAGCAAAACATTAACAAACCAGAACAAAATTTAAACTTGATCTGTAACTTGTCATATTTAAACAATGTATCAAAATGTCAAATGATAATCTGCAAGCATGAACCTCCCCCCCCCCAACCCCCAAAAAATTAAAACAAAACAAAAACGAAAGAAAAAACCGCAGAAAACGGAGTTTTTGCATTGCACGACTTATGAGCAGACAGATGGATAGAGTGACTAATGAAGGGTACCCGCATCTCGATGTGGTACCCTGACAAATCTAAACAGCTGAATTATGAACACGTTCTAAGATTAAAAGAACAAAGCTATAAAATCAGCAAACTGCGCCTGTATAACGAAGCCAATTGAGATTCTCATTTACTAATCACCATTTCTAGCTCATTACACGAAAATGTCAAGTTTTACATACAAAATTATTACAATCTTGAACATGAAGTTCTCAAAACAAACACATAAATATAAATTAATTGTTGACGTAGGTTATCTGATATGTAATCTTAAATTTCATCGAAATCAGACTAGATATTGGTCTGAAATGGGCTTATTACAAAATTTAGAATATTTCTATCTATAACGAAGTATTCAGGGTAAATTTATTTATTCATATTACAAACCTCGACATGTATTTTATGAATATCAAAATACACCAGATTTCATTCATACAATCTGTTTTAAAGAAAAATGAAAATTGTGATAAAGCAGATGGTAATAACCACATGGTCCAACTAGAACACAAAGTCATGAACGGCTCGCCATAGATTACTTGTTGATGAGAAGAAGATCCTACTTGTAGGCAAAAATCTACCAAAGAAATTGACCATTTCACTGTTCTGATACAAGTGTAAATCGACCATGTTTTTAAACATGCAAATGTAAATGTATTAGTATCAATAAAACACACATACCTTTTATATTTCAAGTCGTAAATATTTATTCAATAAAATCAAGAAAAATATTTGTGGTCACTGTAGTATGTCCAAATTTGAAAAAAAATTTAAGCAATTGACAGAAACATTTTGTTGAAAAATTCCAGAATATTGAAATGTTAGAAAAAGACTCCTTTTCTGAGATTTTTTTTTTGGAACTTTATATTTTCTGTTACATTTTCAAAAATATGGGAATACTCATATGCTTGTTTGACAGAACCTTATAAGATCTCAAAATGTAGAGAAATGTTATTTAAAGTATGAGAAGGAATCTGCCTCTCAAAATATACTTGGCACCAACACATTATATGATACACATATTCAGCAGGCAACATAGACAATCTTTTACAGAACATGCATCTTTCTGACAAAAGAACAAGATGTCGAAAAAGCTAGTTTCAGCATAAAGAAACAAAGTGTCAAAAATTATGACTGTGAGATTTGGACCCCATAATGCATAGCTGTCTTCCTCTCATCATCCCGCATCTATGTATAAAATATGAAAGCTGTATGTGAAGAACTACTGAAAGTCATTGTCGTTGAAGTCGTTGAAAAATATGACCGTGACCTTCACCATTGACCGTTTGATATCAGAATGTATAGATATCTTCCTCTCATCGTCCTGCAGCTATGTATAAAATATGAAAGCTGTATGTGAAGAACTACTGAAGTTATTGCGATAGAACCAAAGTGTTGAAAATTATGACTGTGATCTTGACCTTCGACCTTTTGACCCCAGAATGTATAAATAACTTCCTCTCATCATCCTGCATCTATGTATAAAATATGAAAGCTGTATGTGAAGAACTACTGAAGTTATCATGTTAGAACCAAAGTATTGACGGACAGACGGACGAACAGACAGACGGACAGACAGATAACGTGATTCCTATAGGGCTCCTGCATCTGAATGCGGAGCCCTCACAACAAGTGTTGCCAGGAAGGCGAATGAAAAATATGAGGGGCAAAATGGTTACACAGACATGGTTAAACAGTAACGAGTCTCTCTAGGAATGGTGAATTTAAAACAAAATCACAATAAAAGCCTCTAAAATATTCAAAATTTTCACGATGTAAAAATGCATATGCGATGCACGTGTGCTTGTTTGTGATCTGAGAAATGATTACTTATATATCAAAACTTATGAAACAAAACACTTAAATTGCTAATCTTATGCATTAAACAGAATGATTGATGTACATAGAGAACACAAGAGATCAAACAAGGAGCATAGGTCACCTATCCCACTTACAAGACAACATAAGCCGTTCCCTTTCAGATATTGTTTTGTTTATTGATCAAAAGCCGTATAGATACAACCATATTCACAATTAATGATAAATAGACAATACAATGTATAAGAGTACGATGTGTAGATAGGTGACATAAGACAATACAATGTATACGAGTACGATGTGTAGATAGGTGACATAAGACAATACAATGTATACGAGTACGATGTGTAGATAGGTGACATAAGACAATACAATGTATAAGAGTACGATGTGTAGATAGGTGACATAAGACAATACAATGTATAAGAGTACGATGTGTAGATAGGTGACATAAGACAATACAATGTATACGAGTACGATGTGTAGATAGGTGACATAAGACAATACAATGTATACGAGTACGATGTGTAGATAGGTGACATAAGACAATACAATGTATAAGAGTACGATGTGTAGATAGGTGACATAAGACAATACAATGTATACGAGTACGATGTGTAGATAGGTGACATAAGACTATACAATGTATAAGAGTACGATGTGTAGATAGGTGACATAAGACAATACAATGTATACGAGTACGATGTGTAGATAGGTGACATAAAACAATACAATGTATAAGACTACAATGTGTAGATAGGTGACATAAGACAATACAATGTATAAGAGTACGATGTGTAGATAGGTGACATAAGACTATATACAATGTATAAGAGTACTATGTGTAGATAGGTGACTTAAGACAATACAATGTAAAAGAGTACGATGTGTAGATAGGTAACATAAGACAATACAATGTATAAGAGTACGATGTGTAGATAGGTGACATAAGACAATACAATGTATAAGAGTACGATTTGTAGATAGGTGACATAAGACAATACAATGTATAAGAGTACGATGTGTAGATAGGTGACATAAGACTATACAATGTATACGAGTACGATGTGTAGATAGGTGACATAAGACAATACAATGTATAAGAGTACGATGTGTAGATAGGTGACATAAGACAATACAATGTATAAGAGTACGATGTATAGATAGGTGACATAAGACTATACAATGTATACGAGTACGATGTGTAGATAGGTGACATAAGACAATACAATGTATAAGAGTAGGATGTATAGATAGGTGACACAAGACAATACAATGTATAAGAGTACGATGTGTAGATAGGTGACATAAGACTATACAATGTATACGAGTACGATGTGTAGATAGGTGACATATGACAATACAATGTATAAGAGTACGATGTGTAGATAGGTGACATAAGACAATACAATGTATAAGAGTAGGATGTATAGATAGGTGACACACGACAATACAATGTATAAGAGTACGATGTGTAGATAGGTGACATAAGACAATACAATGTATAAGAGTAGGATGTATAGATAGGTGACATACGACAATACAATGTATAAGAGTACGATGTGTAGATAGGTGACATATGACAATACAATGTATAAGAGTACGATGTGTAGATAGGTGACATAAGACAATACAATGTATAAGAGTAGGATGTATAGATAGGTGACATACGACAATACAATGTATAAGAGTACGATGTGTAGATAGGTGACATAAGACAATACAATGTATAAGAGTACGATGTGTAGACAGGTGACATAAAACCGGGCTCGAGAACCGGTATAGCAGATTCAATCACTTTTAAAACAGCTTAAGCCTTATTGATAAAGTGGTAACAAAATACTACTATGCCTCTCAACAAATGTTACGTTCACGTCAGAATTATCAATTCAGAGATTACTCAGATAAATGGCTTTAAATAGAAATAATAAATTCTATAGCACATCCCACAAAATACAGGAACAAACAAAGTCAAGTTTCCATGCGCAGATTCGGACATTTTGTTGAAAGGAGTCCATCTTATATACTTTTTTTTAGCTTTTTCACGATACAGATCATGACAGAGAGGTAGTAATGAGTACTATGTATGTGGGTGCTGTTTCTTTGGTACTACAAACGGGAGCCAGCCACATAGCACGTGCGAGGAGGAATAAACAGGAGCAAGCCACATAGCACGTGCGAGGAGGAATTAAATATTTGGAACATATGTACTCGTGATATTGAGACATAAAGAAAAGCGTATCTTTGATACTTTAATTATACAAATTTCAATGTGAAACGTTTCCTTTAGGAAATCAATCATAATTTTTCTAATTGAAAAATGTCGTGGATAATTGAATGCACTATGCGACAGCACAGCTGTGTGTTTGTTGATCCCCGCTCGGTTTCCAGCTTGAATCTCCAGTTTCTAGTAGGTTTTTTTTTTCGTTTAAAGAAGTCGAACGAGAAGTAACCGTCTTAAAAATTTTGTATTAAACAGTCTCTCCGTTAGTATATGTGAAATATGGCATTATCGATCACGTGGCTTGCTGAAGAAAACTGTCCATATCTGCATGCATTTCCCGTTTAAATATGACAAAAATACTGCCTTAAGAGCAAGGTACAATTCCATTGGCTCTGTATCTCTTTATTCTCGCTATAAACGTTATCACAAGACAAGATGGCTATCATACTATTATCAAATTCTGTTATTAACTTGCCTCTCTTCACTTATTTTCATATGTACAAGTATTGATAATAAAATGTAAGCATTATTATTTTAAGTATTAATTATTCGACTACGTTATAATTATTACAGATATATTAGATATTAGACTGTATTATTCTATTTATATTTTAATTGAGATGGCTCGCACGAAAAGCAGGTGCTATGGCAGACAGAAGTCTGGCCATTGATTAAAATACCTATCACCTTTTATGTATAAATCAACTTAAAACAATTAGATTAACTGAAATTCCATTATATGACTCTAATTTGAGTTCTACCATGCCAATAAAAATCATACACGTTTCAAATTCTTTAAAAGTATTAAATCATCAAATCATCATTTGGATTTTTGACAACAAACATTTATATGATATTGCAATCAATGGCGCATATATATATATATATATATATATATATATATATATATATATATATATATATATATATATATATATATATATACAGAGAGAGAGAGAGAGAGAGAGAGAGAGGTGTATTTTGAGTCCTGGTTTGACTTGTAAAATATGTGCTGCATATACATACACATTAACATACAATAAACACACACATATATCTGCAGCGCATAATTAACAAGTCAAATCATGGCCACACAATACACCTTTAAATGAGCACAAATACCAACGAATGAAAATACCACCAGCCGATGCCGTCATCGGAATCGAACCATAGACCGTTGACGCTTAGTTTTGTGTATCCAAATTATGGGCCGTGTCTGAGCTACAAGAGGTAATCACTAGGAAACATTGACGCCATTTAAACTTTCTGACGTTTATTATGGCTAAGGAATTCGGTGGTACATAGATAATGCACTATACACAAGGCAATTCATACTCTACATTTATACTCTTCTAAAAATATTGATTTACTTGTGGTTTTAAATTATCATTGTAAATATGTACGTAACATTTGTAAATCAGCATTAAAGACGTACCAAGTACCAGATCGATATAGAATGATCGATTGTTGATCAATTAGTAAATCAACGTAAGTAGAGTCAATCGCTTAACTTTGAACTATGAAATATCAAATCATAATTTGGGATTCCCTGTGTTATATACGCAGTAAGCTATGAAATAAGGGGTTTGTTTCAATATTTTTCTTTTGTCATATCGTTTCTTTCTTTTTTGACTAGATTCTAACAGTCATCACGAGTTGACAATGGAATGCCCGTGATCTACAGAGTGGTTAGATGGAAACTGACAAATATGGTGCGTAAGGTTACACTAAATGTTAATGAGTCCGAACATCTGGAGAATAGCTCTGCTCCTTAGGCGACAAATGTAGAAACAGAATATGATGTACGACAAAGCACTAACAACCCAGTAAAACCACTAGTCCTATCAATCCCAAGATGCCAAAGTGACACACAATTATAGGCCGTACAAGACACAATAATTAGATTTGGAAACTCCAAAAGTGCATATATTATAACAAACTTACGATTGACGTAAATAGGCTTGTTTTTACACTTTACTTAAGAAACACTGAATAATGCAGCATCTGAGAACGTTTTACACACTTGCGTATGGAACGTCTGAAAGTTGGTTTACTCGAGTGATTTACACCTCTTGTAGTACATACAAGAAATTTTCGTTAAACGATGACTTGGACTAGATATGATGGGAATAGTCTCTGATCACTAAAATAAGTTGATGACGTTGAAGAAATAATTCAGTAGACACTGCACGAGCTTAAATCTCTCCTACTTTACATTGGATCACTTTCAAATCTTTAGTTATGTATCCGGCGACCAGTGTTATATATCATAAGAAAATCACCGTCAAACGTAAACCGTCTCTTTTATCAAATATTCGTTGAATAGGCAATAAAGTGAAGCTTTTATGTCATAATTCCTTTTTGATTTACGTCACTTCAGATTTACTTTATTCTTATCTGAAGATATAATAAGAAAATCATATATCAAAGCTACAGAAAGTGTGCTGCCAGATTGTTTAGTGTAACATGACGTATCCTTAAGGGAAAGTTCAAAGTTATACGACATAGAGTTTGATGAACGATTGTAAAAGATTCACTTCAAACTAAAACAACTTAAACCTTGGACCCTCTCGATGTTTAATTATTTCAAATATTCAATTTTCTATTCGATTTCATCATCCACACATAGGTACCAGTTTATGTAAGCAAAGAAGGACAACTCCGACATTTAAACTTTATCTTGGTAATGAGATTATTTTGTCATTTAGTTGTTTTATGTAGGTTTTATTGCTATACCATGCTCACTACTCAGCGTCATTAAGATGCTCTCACGGCCATGTTTTATTCTAAATTCCTTTCTTTACTACTTTTTCCAGGTGTCCCAGTCATCTTATAATAATAAGTGGTGTTACTCTACCCTCCCGGTGTCACGCATCTAGACGAAAGGTCAAACTACTTTAAATGCAAAACAAATGTTACAAAATACACACAGTAATAACTTGAATTTTTTATGAACTATTATCACTTAAAACATGAACATTTACTTTATCATTATACATGTCCATCACGATGCGATGAAAGCATTCTTAACACCGATTATTTATCTTTATTTCATTGCATAAAATTTACTGTGAATTAATATTTATTTGATGAATTTTTTTCATTTCACTTATTGTTTTTATTATTATTATGATTATCTGTTGTTGTTATTGTTTATTATTGTTATTATTATTATTATTATTATTATTATTATTATTACTTATTATTGTTATCATTATTATTAATTATTATTATTATTATTATTATTATTATTATTGGTGTTGGTGTTGGTGTTGTTGTTGTTGTTATTGTTTTTATTATTATTATTATTATTAATTATTATTATCATTATTAATTATTATTATTATTATTATTATTATTATTATTATTATTGTTGTTGTTGTTGTTGTTGTTGTTATTATTAACTTACTATGACTTAAATGACAATGTGATGCAAGTCTTTATTCAAACTTTCTTCAATACTTGTATAGATTACTAAGATCTTCCCATGTTAAATTTGTTTAGGTAGCACATGATATTTATCATCCATACACACAGAACACAAACACAGGGCCCATGGTCTGTCATATAAGAAATATCTTGACGTTATCATATGGCAATCTTGTTGTTAATAGTAGTTCAGAGAAACTATTATTTTTGTATATAAACTTTTTCTAAATGATTATATTATGGATTTTGAACATTAAGAATGTTGAAAGAACTCGGTCTCTCATAGGTGTGGATAGGAAATATATTTCATGTAGTTTAAAGTATAATTCTATTGATGATGAATCTTATTATCTACATATACTAAAATATACCTACCCTACTAAACGTTGTTTACAATTAGGAACATACAAGTATCCAAGACTGAATATGCTGAAATTCAACGAACTCCTTCCTTGCAAAGTTAACATGAGGAACGCCAATGTAGCATATGCCCCCCCCCCCCCCCCCTGGTTATTTTTGTAACATGGGCATAACTCACATGACCACATAATCACACATAAACAATTTTTTTCCATTCAATAGTGTGTAATGATTGACAGATATGTCACTTGTCTTCATTTAATTTAGACATCAGTATTAACTGACGCAAAACAAAATCCAAATAAATATACCAAAGACAGGTATCCTAATTATAACTTATTAAGTTGACCTAGGTATCCCTAAGATGTATCTGTATACCAAATATCAATTCAATATATCTAGCTGTTTCTGAGATAACGAGCAGAAACTGCTAATTTGAAGAAATTTTCTAAGTCCAAGGGGGATAACTCTCACAAAAATTATTGAACCATAACCAAATTTAAACTTGACTTAATTATTCTTAATATGTATCAGTATATCAAATATAAATTCAATATCTTTATTGGTTCTAGAGATAATGTGCGGAAACTGCTAATTTTAAGAAATTTCCTAAATCCAAGGGGAATAAATCTGACAAAAATTATTGAATCATAACCAAATTTCAAGTTGCCCTAGATATACTTAAGATGTATCAGTATGCAAAATTTCTATTCAATATCTCTATCCGTTCCCGAGATAATGAATAGAAACTGCTAATTTTAAGGAATTTTTTAAGTCCAAGGGGATAACTATGACAAAAATTATTGAACAATAGCCAAGTTTGAATTTGACCTAAATATCCTTGAGATGTATCTTTATACCAAACATTAATTCAATATCTTTACTGGTTCCAGAGATAATGAGCGAAAATTGTAAATGGACCGACCTATCGACCGACAGCAGCAAAACAATATGCCGCACCTTCGATTGATTGATTTATTTATGTTTAACGTCACACCACGAATATTTCACGTATATGGTGACGGCATCTGCCTGATGCGGGGCACACAAATTTTGACCTTTGCAACGGACCCACCCGAAGCAGTGAGGAATCTTTAACGTGCCATGCATACCACGACACGGGGCCTCGGTTTTTACTGTCTCATCCGAAAGACAGGACACCGGCATGGCCAGAGCGGGAATCGAACCCCGGCCTTCCGATCAGAAGTCCAGCGCAATACCACTAGGCCACACCGGCTTCCCCCACCTTCGAAGAGAGGAATAATAAATATTGCAATTTAGCAGTTGTTAATTCCATATATATATGTATATAGATACATTGATTGATTGATTGATTGATTTTTGTTTAACGTCACACCACGAATATTTCACGTATATGGTGACGGCATCTGCCTGATGCAGGGCATACAAATTTTGACCTTTGCAACGGACCCACCAAAAGCAGTGAGAGATCTTTAACGTGCCATGCGTGCCGTACCACGACACGGGGCCTCGGTATTTACTGTCTCATCCGAAAGACAGCACACCGGCATGACCAGAGCGGGAATCGAACCCGGCCTCCCGATCAGGAGTCCAGCGCGATACCACTAGGCCAAGCCGGCTTTATATATATACTACAACTCATCTTTCATACATCTTGTAAACGCACGTGTTTGTAATGTAATAACATGCACGTATATTCATTCATTGTACACCTCATCATGTCTGTAAAATCTCTAGAGTGAATAACGTTTTGTTGTGTTATATTTAAATTGTACATACCACTGTATATAGATTAAAACTGCATTGTACGTGCCTTGTAGAAGGTAAAATGCGGCACGTGGAGGGACAGACGGACTTACACTGGCTACACATTATCCATATGTAATTAAGGACTTTACAAGATGACCACCCGATATTCCGTAGGCACAATAGTCCGAAGGGCCAATAGTCCGAAGGCCCGATACACTAAATGCCCAATAGTTCGAACGTAAACTTTTTTACCTAGTAAAGTCTAGTTATTTTTAACTGGTCAAGTCTAGTTATTTTATTAATTACACATGTACTATTATCACATGACTTTCGGACTATCGAGCCTTCAGACTATCGGGCTTTCGATTTACTGGACCTTCGGACTATTGGGTTTTCAAATCTTTGTACTATCAGACCTTTGGAGTATCGGACTTTCGAACTACAAGACCCTCAGAGTATTGGGTTTTCTGATTGCCGGATCTTTGGACTGTTGGGCCTTTGCATTATTTAATGGTAAGAGTTTCGAACAATAAGGCCTTTGAACTATTGGCCATTGGGACTTGTTGAATTGTCGGACCTTTGGGGCCTTCGGAATACCGGGTTGTCACCCTTTAAATTAGTTTGGTACCGAAACCTGTAAGACTTCACAGCTACCCGTCACAATAGAGGATATGAAGTGTACACAGCTACCTGTCACAATAGAGGATATGAAGTGTACACAGCTACCTGTCACAATAGAGGATATGAAGTGTACACTGGCATTATTTTTAATTAACCTTTCCCTATTGTTTGGTGAATTACAGGTCCGTTAAAGATAGGTCTGCACATCTGACGGTCAATATTATATAAACATGCTTAGTTTACTCCGAGATATCGATCATCATGTTTTAATGTTTTCCAGATATAAAACTTAATTCAAGAAGCGTCAAGTTATGACAATTAATGACTATAAATCATTGACGTTTTGAGTTATTACACTTTGGCTGATTTTATATAATGACTGTTACATGAGAAATGTCAATATCATGAAAGTGGAGCATAGCATGAAAGTCATGAAGGGATTTCATGAACATTTCACTTCCTGTAATAAACATAAAACGTTAAAAGAAATATATTTTTACTGATATTATGATGTTATATTTGATAAACAATAAACTTAACAAACTTTACAATATTACATTTCAACGATATTGTATCATACCAATACCCCACGGCTCAGACACTTACTATGCTTATTATATCACAGTTATAAATTAGATCAAATTCTTTTTGATAAATATAAAGTATTAAGCTCTCGCATTTTAGTTTCTTACTTTCTAATTTACTGTAATCAAAATTCGGATACTAATTTTGATGAAATCACTAAATAGAAATATCTATGATTGTATGACTCAGCTTATACGGATTTCAACAGGTAGGGCCAAGGACAACAGATATCAAAACTCACTGCACTTTCACCATTGATTCTATTTCGACCAATTATATATATATATATATATATATATATATATATATATATATATATATATATATATATATATATATATATATATATATATATATATATATAAAAGCACAAAAAAGGAAATTGTAACAACATTCACTATTCATAAGTATCGGATCAACCTCAATGAAGGTTAATGCAAATCGCTCGAGAAAAAGGGGTCAATATAAAAGCACAGGTAAGCGATAACGATACTAAAACAATTTAAAAATTGCCAAATTTTCGAAGCAATCTGCTTCTTCTTCAGGACACACACAAACAATCACTCACATAAATATAAAGACACGAAAAGAAAGATAGAAAATATATACAACGAATATATATATATGAATACTTGAAAATTCATCTTGATACATTATATATGATTGTACCAAGCTTGGCGTACAGACTATATACGTTATCATTCAGACTGAGCTATACAAACGTTATCATTCATCATACACGTCATTTTAATAGGAATACAATATATTACAGTGGCGGATCCAGCGCCCCATTTTACTAGGGGATGGGGTTCGAAGGGCGACTTTTGTCGATTTTGACAGAAAATGGACCAAAATAAAAGATTTTTATTAAATTTTGGGTGACTGCCGGGGGGCGCCCCTCCGCATCCACTTAAATCCGCCACTGAATCCAACATACTGCAGGATCTCTGTATAGTAAGGTGTATCATAAACTGACAGATTGACAATATTATTCTAGATGTTTTTGATGACATTAAGGTCATGCGCGGATACAGCGGGGGGGTTAGGGGGGTCTGGACCCCCCCTGGAATCCGAAAATTTTACCAAAAAAAGGTAATATTTGGGCATTTTTGGGGTTGGACCCCCCTCGTCTAAGAGAAAAATTTACCTTTTTTGGTTGGACCCCCTCTGACAAAAATTTCTGGATCCGCGCATGAAGGTATAATGTAATACAACACACATTCAGAACTTTTTAAACCAAACCATCACGTAAATCTCTAACGATTTCTTTCTGTGCAAACATGCAACAATAAACTAGCTGTAAAGAACTTACATGTTGCAATGAAAATATGCAACAATAAGCTAGCTGTAAAGAACTTACATGTCACTTGCACCAGACACCAGGTAGGTTCCATCATATGCCAAGCAGTTGACACCAGCTTTATGACCCTGAATGACCTTGACTGGAGCAAACGTAGTCCTATGCCACACCCTCACAGTACAGTCATGTGATCCAGAGAATCTGTGAATCAGAATGTTTGGAAAACACTTGTTCATCCAGCAGGACCTTATGTACGTTATTAGAGAAACACCTGGCATGATAAATAATTAGAGAGTTCTGACATCTCATTGACAGATCAGTGAATATATTACACCAGCCACACATCACTGACATTCCACACCATTTCATATTTCTACATCAACAATACACTTTATTTGTACCTCACATATCCATCATAAAGTCTCTCCGTAGTAATACCTACTACATTTTTGTGTTCAGGCTTTAACGTGGTAAATCCAATTTCGCTCCAATACTTCCGGTAATTTTACATTTCGATGATATATATTATATACACATTTTGATTACAATCTTGGTACTAATACTTACACATTGTAATTACAATCTTGGTACTAATACTTACACATTGCCTTTACAATCTTGGTACTAATACTTACACATTGTCATTACAATCTTGGTACTAATACTTACACATTGCCATTACAATCTTGGTACTAATACTTACACATTGCCATTACAATCTTGGTACTAATACTTACACATTGCCATTACAATCTTGGTACTAATACTTACACATTGTCATTACAATCTTGGTACTAATACTTACACATTGTCATTACAATCTTGGTACTAATACTTACACATGGTCATTACAATCTTGGTACTAATACTTACACATTGCCATTACAATCTTGGTACTAATACTTACACATTGTCATTACAATCTTGGTGCTAATACTTACACATGGTCATTACAATCTTTCTACCAATACTTACACATGGTCATTACAATCTTTCTACCAATACTTACACATTGTCATTACAATCTTTGTACTAATACTTACACATTGTCATTACAATCTTTGTACTAATACTTACACATGGCTATTACAATCTTGGTACTAATACTTACACATTTTGATTACAATCTTGGTACTAATATTTACACATGGCCATTACAATCTTTGTACTAATACTTACACATTGTCATTACAATCTTGGTACTAATACCTACACATGGTCATTACAATCTTTGTACCAATACTTACACATGGTCATTACAATCTTTGTACCAATACTTACACATTGTCATTACAATCTTTGTACCAATACTTACACATTGTCATTACAATCTTGGTACTAATACTTACACATTGTCATTACAATCTTTGTACCAATACTTACACATTGTCATTACAATCTTTGTACCAATACTTACACATTGTCATTACAATCTTTGTACCAATACTTACACATTGTCATTACAATCTTGGTACCAATACTTACACATTGTATTTACAATCTTGGTACTAATACTTACACATTGTCATTACAATCTTGGTACTAATACTTACATATGGTCATTACAATCTTTGTACCAATACTTACACATGGTCATTACAATCTTTGTACCAATACTTACACATGGTCATTACAATCTTTGTACCAATACTTACACATTGTCATTACAATCTTTGTACCAAAACTTACACATTGTCATTACAATCTTTGTACCAATACTTACACATGGTCATTACAATCTTTGTACCAATACTTACACATTGTCATTACAATCTTTGTACCAATACTTACACATTGTCATTACAATCTTTGTACCAATACTTACACATTGTCATTACAATCTTTGTACCAATACTTACACATGGTGATTACAAACATTG
Source organism: Pteria penguin (assembly GCA_035048485.1). NCBI lineage: Eukaryota > Metazoa > Mollusca > Bivalvia > Pterioida > Pteriidae > Pteria > Pteria penguin. The sequence goes on along the minus strand of CM068587.1, from coordinate 5,749,788 downwards.
TACTGATATTTACACATGGTGATTACAATCTTATTACTGATGTTTACACATGATATACACAGTTTTTGTACTAGTGTTTGCACACGGTAAATACAGGTTTTGGGGTGACTTTTACACAAGGTGTTTGCAGTTTTTGTACTGTTACTAGTACAAGGTAAAGAAAGTAATATATTGGAAATTACACATGGCAAATATCGCTTTCTGTAGTGACTTTTACAATAGGTAATTACAGTTTCAATTAAGGAAATCTAGGTAATTAGTTTTTGTACTGTTAGTTACACAAGGTAAATATAAGAAAGTTATGCACTGGTAATCACACACCGAAAATACAGCTTTTTGTAGTGATGGTTGTAAATAGTCAGTACAATTTTGTACCAAGTGATCACATTTTTTTGTAATGATAACCGTAATTATTAATTATGTTAAACACAGATTCTGTATTCATGTTAATTGGAAAAGTATACAGTTTGTTCTACTCAAGAGGTCACAAGAGGTCAAATAATGTCTACTTACACATAAACATGATTGATATGTATACAGGACACACATCCCCTATGCTCTGACAGAATCATTCGCTTCTCAAATGTTCTCAGGTCCCATACCTCAAATAAGAATGACAAACCTTAAAATCAGGTGTGCAATATTGAAAACAAACATATCTCACTACTGAAAGCTTAGAAGCAGACTAACCAGTAGAGCAGTAAATGTACTAAAATCATTTAAATGTTTTAACACAGGAGTTAGGTCTGCAAGGATAATGAAATATACAAATAAAGATCAACTAAGGAATGACTGTCTTTTTTTCTAGGTTCATTGGGAATGAACTTAGGTGAGAAACAGAAACAAACAAATCACGTGAACCGCGAAGCGGTTCTCGAATGATTTGTTTGTTTCTCACCCAAGTTCATTCCCCATGAACCTAGAAAAAAAGACAGTCATTCCTCATATTTACAATGCATTTTAAAAGGTTCTTTTTTGAAAACAAAATATCAAATTCCCCGTTATCAAACTGGCAAGGACCGAATTTTTCCAAAAGTGGAAAAGTACCCCCGCCACGCAATATAGTGCGTGTCTTGAATGCTAAAAAGCACTTTTCTTGCACCATAAACTGAATCGTACGATGTCGTAAACAGAGGAATCACACTCATTCATTCAAATAAAAAACAATAATAGAACATCGGCTTTAAACTTGAGTAAGCCCCGCCTCTTTTTATATTACTACGCATGTGATTTGCCATACGCCAGGTACTACTTCCAGGACCCAAGTTCATGGGCTGATGAACCGAGACTGTTTAGCATGGTTCATCGAAGGAATTAGACTAGCATTGTAAATATTATAAAATTAATATGGGTTGAAAACTTAGCATTTAGGATAATCATGAAATGCTGAAAAATACACAGAAATATATGTGTACACTAAACCTTTCTATTAAACCTGGAATGTTTTGTTATTAAAATATATTTATAAAGAAATGAAGGTTTATGAATTATACATGTAGCATTATATAATAAATATGAAATTGCTTTAAATTATTGATATTTTGTTGAATAATCTATACTTTGATGTATATATAACTACATATACATAAGTGCATCCGAATTCTACTCTACCATTTAACTTCATAATTAAAAACGGAAAACTGAAATATCTATTGTGGTTTACATTGTCAAAACATTCAGAAAAATCCCAACCCTACCATCTACTGACAATAGAATAATGTGCTACAAGAATTACAAGTATGAAAGTTATAGCACTGTATAGCACAAGTTAAACGAAATACGAAGATTTATTGGGTGATTTTCCATATAGTCTAAACGAAGAAGCAAGAACCAAATTGGGTTCTTTGTATTATTTTTCGTGGACTTCAGACAAGATTTTTATGACACTACTGTTACTTTTGAACATCCTGGCATTTTGAAAGTAGTATTAAAGTACTTCTCCTTAGGTGGATAAGAATCACGCTACCGTCTACGGGGCATATTCTATATACATGTATCAGGTTACCGTCTACAGGCCATCACGTATATACATGTATCAGGTTACCGTCTACAGGGCATCACGTATATTCATGTATCAGGTTACCGTCTACAGGGCATCACGTATATACACGTTTCAGGTTACCGTCTACAGGGTACCACGTATATACATGTATCAGGTTACCGTCTACGGGGCATATTCTATATACATGTATCAGGTTACCGTCTACAGGGTACCACGTATATACATGTATCAGGTTACCGTCTACAGGGCATCACGTATATACATGTATCAGGTTACCGTCTACAGGGCATCACGTATATACATGTATCAGGTTACCGTCTACAGGGCATCACGTATATACATGTATCAGGTTACCGTCTACAGGGCATAACGTATATACATGTATCAGGTTACCGTCTACAGGGCATCACGTATATACATGTATCAGATTACCGTCTACGGGGCATATTCTATATACATGTATCAGGTTACCGTCTACAGGGTACCACGTATATACATGTATCAGGTTACCGTCTATAGGGCATCACGTAAATACATGTATCAGGTCACCGTCTACAGGGCATCACGTATATACATGTATCAGGTTAATTACCGTCTACAGGGCATCACGTATATACATGTATCAGGTTACCGTCTACAGGGCATCACGTATATACATGTATCAGGTTACCGTCTACAGGGCATCACGTATATACATGTATCAGGTTACCGTCTACAGGGCATCACGTATATACATGTATCAGGTTACCGTCTACAGGGCATCACGTATATACATGTATCAGGTTACCGTCTACAGGGCATAACGTATATACATGTATCAGGTTACCGTCTACAGGGCATCACGTATATACATGTATCAGGTTACCGTCTACAGGGCATCACGTATATTCATGTATCAGGTTACCGTCTACAGGGCATAACGTATATACATGTATCAGGTTACCGTCTACAGGGCATCACGTATATTCATGTATCAGGTTACCGCCTACAGGGCATGACATATATACATGTATCAGGTTACCGTCTACAGGGCATCACGTATATACATGTATCAGATTACCGTTTACAGGGCATAAAGTATATTCATGTATCAGGTTACCGTCTACAGGACATAACGTATATACATGTATCAGGTCACCGTCTACAGGGCATAACATATATACATGTATCAGGTTACCGTCTACAGGGCATCACGTATATACATGTATCAGATTACCGTTTACAGGGCATCAAGTAAATACATGTATCAGGTTACCGTCTACAGGACATAACGTATATACATGTATCAGATTACCGTTTACAGGGCATAAAGTAAATACATGTATAAGATTATCGTGCACAGGGCATCACGTATATACATGTATCAGGTTACCGTCTACAGGCCATCACGTATATACATGTATCAGGTTACCGTCTACAGGGCATAACATATATACATGTATCAGGTTACCGTCTACAGGGCATCACGTATATACACGTATCAGATTACCGTCTACAGGGCATAACGTATATACATGTATCAGGTTAATTACCGTCTACAGGGCATTACGTATATACATGTATCAGGTTACCGCCTACAGGGCATGACGTATATACATATATCAGGTTACCGTCTACAGGCCATCACGTATATACATGTAACAGGTTACCGTCTACAGGGCATAACGTATATACATGTATCAGGTCACCGTCTACAGGGCATCACGTATATACATGTATCAAGTCACCGTCTACAGGGCATCACGTATATACATGTATCAGGTTACCGTCTACAGGGCATCACGTATATACATGTTTCAGGTTACCGTCTACAGGGCATAACGTATATACATGTATCAGGTTACCGTCTACAGGCCATCACGTATATACATGTATCAGGTTACCGTCTACAGGGCATAACGTATATACATGTATCAGATTACCGTCTACAGGGCATCACGTATATACATGTATCAGGTTACCGTCTACAGGGCATCACGTATATACACGTATCAGATTACCGTCTACAGGGCATAACGTATATACATGTATCAGGTTAATTACCGTCTACAGGGTATTACGTATATACATGTATCAGGTTACCGTCTACAGGCCATCACGTATATACATGTATCAGGTTACCGTCTACAGGGCATAACGTATATACATGTATCAGGTTACCGTCTACAGGGCATCACGTATATACATGTATCAGGTTACCGTCTACAGGGCATAACGTATATACATGTATCAGGTTACCGACTACAGGGCATCACGTATATACATGTATCAGGTCACCGTCTACAGGGCATCACGTATATACGTGTGTCAGGTTACCGTCTACAGGGCATAACGTATATACATGTATCAGGTTACCGTCTACAGGTCATCACGTATATACATGTATCAGGTTACCGTCTACAGACCATCACGTATATACATATATCAGGTTACCGTCTATAGGGCATCACGTATATACATGTATCAGGTTACCGTCTACAGGGCATCACGTATATACATGTATCAGGTCACCGTCTACAGGGCATCACGTATATACGTGTTTCAGGTTACCGTTTACAGGCCATCACGTATATACATGTTTCAGGTTACCGTCTACAGGCCATCACGTATATACATGTTTCAGGTTACCGTCTACAGGCCATCACGTATATACGTGTTTCAGGTTACTGTCTACAGGGTATAACGTATATACATGTATCAGGTCACCGTCTACAGGGCATAACGTATATACATGTTTCTGGTCACCGTCTACAGGCCATCACGTATATACATATACATGTTTCAAATTTAAACAATGTAGGATTATTCCCTAATTTCTTTCTTGTTTTATGAATATAGTGACTTAGAAATATTAGAGTTAATTGTGTAATAGAAATTTTTTCTTAACTGTGACCTTGAAGTTGAGTAACTGTAATCGTATATAGTAGATTTTCATGTATTGTCTTCTATTATCTAAATACGCCAGTAAGCGGTATACGTTATGCATTGTTTAATAGATAACATCACAATCCAATGTTGAAAGCAAGCAAGGCACTGATGCTTCACACATGTGGGGTTTTAATAAGGAAAAAATTCCGCATAAACATATGTTTGGAAGATGGTCAATATTTATAACGCGGAGTGAGACTTGTACAATCTGTACATAAAATTCTCTAAACCTTTTTTCAAGTGAACTTTATATAGTTGAGAGAAGCTTGTTAGTCTGTGTTGAAGGAATTTTATAGTTGAATTTGTTAGATAGTGTGGGTAGAATTTGTTAGATAGTGTGGGTGGAACTTACTAAATAGTATGGGCTGAAGTTGTCAAATAGTGAGGTTGATTGATTGATTATTGTTTCACCTCACTCCACGATTATTTGACGGCATCTGCCTGATGCGGGGCATACAAATTTTGACCTTTGCAACGGACCCATCCGAAGCAGTGAGGGCTCTTTAACGTGCCATGCATACCACGCCACGGGGCCTCGGTTTTTACTGTCTCATCCGAAAGACAGGACACCGGCATGACCAGAGCGGGAATCGAACCCCGGCCTCCCAATCAGGAGTTAAGCGCGATACCACTAGGCCACGCCGGCTTTGTTGAGTAGTGTCATGGAACTTGTTAGACAGTTTGTGTAGAACGTGTTAGATAGTATGGATGTAACTGGTTAAGTAGTGTGATGGAACTAGTTAGATAGTTTGTGTAGAACGTGTTAGATAGTATGGATTAGATAGTTTGTGTCGAACGTGTTGGATAGTATGGATGTAACTGGTTGAGTAGTGTGATGGAACGTGTTAGATAGTTTCTGTAGAACGTGTTAGATAGTATGGATGTGAATTGTTGAGTAATGTGATGGAACTTGTTAGGTAGTTTGTGTAGAACGAGTTAGATAGTATGGATGTGAAGTGTTGAGTAGTATGGATGTGAATTGTTGAGTAGTGTGATGGAACTTGTTAGATAGTGTGAATGGAGCTTGTTAGTGTGGATTGAGCTTGTTAGATAGTGCGGATGGAGCTTGTTAGATAGTGCGGATGGAGCTTGTTAGTGTGGATTGAGCTTGTTAGATAGTGTGGATGGAGCTTGTTAGATAGTGTGGGTGGAGCTTGTTAGTGTGGATTGAGCTTGTTAGATAGTGTGGATGGAGCTTGTTAGATAGTGTGGATGGAGCTTGTTAGATAGTGTGGATGGAGCTTGTTAGTGTGGATGGAGTTTGTTAGATAGTGTGGATGGAGCTTGTTAGATAGTGTGAATGGAGCTTGTTAGTGTGGATGGAGCTTGTTAGATAGTGTGGATGGAGCTTGTTAGATGGTGTGGATGAAGCTTGTTAGATAGTGTGAATGGAGCTTATTAGTGTGGATGGAGCTTGTTAGATAGTGCAGATGGAGCTTGTTAGATAGTTTGGATGGAACTTGTGAGATAGAATGGATGGAGCTTGTTAGATAGTTTGGATAGAGCTTGTTAGATTGTGTGGATGGAGCTTAGATAGATAGTGTGGATGGAGCTTGTTAGATAGTTTGGATAGAGCTTGTTAGATTGTGTGGATGGAGCTTAGATAGATAGTGTGGATGGAGCTTGTTAGATAGTGTGGATGTAGCTTGTTAGATAGTGTGGATGGGGCTTGTTAGATAGTGTGGATAGAGCTTGTTAGTGTGGATGGGGCTTGTTAGAAAGTGTGGATGGAGCTCAGACAGACAGTGTAGATGGAGTGTGTTAGATAGTGTGAGTGGAGCTTGTTAGATAGTGTGAATGGATAGTGTGGATGGAGCTTGTTAGTGTGGATGGAGCTTGTTAGATAGTGTGGATGGAGCTTGTTAGTGTGGATGGAGCTTGTTAGTGTGAATGGAGCTCATTAGATAGTGTGGATGGAGCTTGTTAGATAGTGTGGATGGAGCTTGTTAGTGTGGATGGAGCTTGTTAGATAGTGTGGATGGAGCTTGTTAGATAGTGTGAATGGAGCTTGTTAGATAGTGTGAATGGAGCTTGTTAGATAGTGTGAATGGATAGTGTGGATGGAGCTTGTTAGTGTGGATGGAGCTTGTTAGATGGTGTGGATGGAGTTTGTTAGATGGTGTGGATGAAGCTTGTTAGATAGTGTGAATGGAGCTTATTAGTGTGGATGGAGCTTGTTAGATAGTGTGGATGGAGCTTGTTAGATAGTGTGAATGGAGCTTATTAGTGTGGATGGAGCTTGTTAGATAGTGTGGATGGAGCTTGTTAGTGTGAATGGAGCTCGTTAGATAGTGTGGATGGAGCTTGTTAGATAGTGTGGATGGAGCTTGTTAGTGTGGATGGAGCTTGTTAGATAGTGAGGATGGAGCTTGTTAGATAGTGTGGATGGAGTTTGTTAGATAGTGTGAATTGAGTTTGTTAAATAGTGCGGATGGAGTTGATGAAGCTTGTTAGATAGTGTAGATGGAGCTTGTAAGATAGTGTGGAAGGAGCTTGTTAGATAGTGCGGATGGAGCTTGTTAGTGTGGATGGAGCTTGGTAGATAGTGTGGATGGAGCTTGTTAGATAGTGTGGATGGAGTTTGTTAGTGTGGATGGAGCTTGTTAGATAGTGTGGATGGAGCTTGTTAGATAGTGTGGATAGAGTTTGTTAGTGTGGATGGAGCTTGTTAGATAGTGTGGATGGAGCTTGTTAGATAGTGTGGATGGAGTTTGTTAGTGTGCATGGAGCTTGTTAGATAGTGTGGATGAAGCTTATCAGATAGTGTGAATGGAGCTTGTTAGATAGTGTGGATGGAGCTTGTTAGATATAGTGTGGATGGAGCTTAGATAGAAGTAAAATATATAAAGTATATAACACTTCAACACCTTTTTAATACCGTTTCTTTATTTCTTAATTCAACTTTATTATCAAATATTACTTATTACTTACAATGATTGTGGTATCCCAGGAACCTGTAAGGAGGGTATTTCCTTCAAACTGGAGACATCTTATTCCACCCTGAATAAAGAGAGCACAAAATAAAATATTGCTCGTAATGAAGAGAAAAATAATCTTACTGAAGACTTTATATAAACACTGCCTATAATTTAAGATTTTTTCTTCTCTTTTTTTTTTTAAGTTCTAAACAGATATTGGGGGAGCTAATTTACATTTAGTAAAATACAAAATGAATACTAGAGGGATTTTACAACCATTTCAAAAGTCAGGAGAGATAAATCTTGCTTCAGAATACACAGTCAAATATTGTTAAAAAGACATAGCAACAAAACTAATTTACATTTTTGGAAAACAGGTGGAAATGTTCATTGTTCATTCCTCCATCAAGCATATACAATAAGACTTACCTTTGTACACACATATATAGAAGGACTTGGTTTCAACAGTACTTATATCATTTTGAAAATCACTTCAATATTTCACATATATATGATATATAGAACAGAGCAATGAGTGAAATACTAATATCAAGCTCTCTCCTATGATGTACATGTTGTAATTATATCTGTATTTGACCAACATTGATAGTTTGAAATGTTAAATGCTGATTTAAACCTAATATAAAGCAATGAAATAAATTCAGAGGTAAAAAGAAACATATTACAATAAATATAATTCTAGGTTGCATAATTTGATATAGAAATAATGCAATTAAAGTAACATACTACAGTTTGGATTCTATTACTACCAATGATCACGTTGTGCACTTCAGCAAATATTTCTCCACTGACATCATTATCATACAAGGGACAACCTGATAGTTAAATTTAAGTGTTGGTTTGTCAGGTTTATGCAGTGCTTCAGGCAGATGCTGTCACCATATAATGGAATAATTATAGAATGACATAGAGCAATAATCAATCAATCTTCTAGGAGCATATATAAAAGGAGTAACCTTTGCAGAAGCATATATAAGACAGGACTTACCTTTGTAGCAGCATATATAATAGAACTTACCTTTGTAACAGCATATATAATATAACGTACCTTTGTAAAGCATATATGATATAACATTCTTTTGTAACAGCATATATAATAGGACTTGCCTTTGTAACAGCATATATAATAGGACTTACCTTAGTAGCAGAATATATATTAGGACTTACCTTAGTAGCAGCATATATAATAGAACTTACCTTAGTAGCAGCATATATAACAGGACTTACCTTAGTAGCAGCATATATAATAGAACTTACCTTTGTAACAGCATATGTAATAAGACTTACCTTAGAAGCAGTATATATAATAGGACCTACCTTTATAGCAGTATAATATAATAGGACTTACCTTAGTAGCAGTATATATAATAGGACTTACATTAGTAGCAATATGATATAATAGGACTTACCTCAGTAGCAGTATAATATAATTAGGGGTTACCATGCGAGTCTTTTACAAAAACTGACAGGGTATCGGCAAATACCCGGTCAGAAATTGAGTTTTGAAACGGAAATTCGCCGATACGTCAGTTTTTGTAAAACACAAGCATGGTAACCCCACTCTAATGCATTTGACAAAAATGATTACAACTAGAGGCCAAATCGCTAATCACTGTCATATATCAAAAACTGCAGGGTATCGTGACGTCACATCAGAAACTGCAGGGTATCGTGACGTCATATCAAAAACTGCAGGGTATCATGAATACCCTTGCAGTTATTAAATCGGACAGCCAATGAGATAGCGTGTTACAAACAAAATGCATTAGAACAGGACTTACCTTAGTAGCAGTATAATATAATAGAACTTACCTTATGTCCATAGAACTTATGAATGCTTTTGCCACTCCTGATATCCCATAATCTGACTGTGCGGTCAAGGCCAGCTGTGATTAAGCGTTTCTGGTCAAACCATAAAGCTACCACTCCATTCATATGACCCTGTGAAATAAAAATGAAAATATTTTAGTTATTTCAGCTGAATAAGCCAGGTATTACAAGCTGACATAACTTTACAGGAGCATCTGCAACTTGTTTGCAGTTTAAAAGATCTTTTTACTGTAATGTAAATTAATTAAATGTAGTTCAGTATTAAATTTAGTTTAAAGTTTATTCAACAAGAAAAGAATTCTGCTATTATAAACATGAAAAAATTATGAGCAATTAGAATATGACAGCGACTGAGATATGTGTAAGATTATGACTAATCAGAACTGACCTCTAGTTTTCTGACTCTCCGGACACTTTTGACAACTCCCATGTACCTTTGAACAGCTAGCTGATACTCTGTGACATCGTCATCACTTTTCTTCCATTCCAAATGTAAAGTAGGAGCAGACTTTCCCTAGAGAGATAAACAATCCGTATTGAGCCTGACACAATGAATCTCATTTGCTATTAATAATATAGAATAAAATATCATGACATCACCACGTGACGTATCATGGAGAATTCTAACGTTTCCTTATCTAATCACACTGAAAATACACATCAGCTTAAATTGTTGACAAGTTGAAGTAAGTCAACGGTGAACCAGATATGAATGGCCATTAGACAAGTACTAAGAGCAAATGATGTGCAAGATGAAGGTTATTCCTTAATCATTCTCATAAATACTTATGTTTTTTGGGGGGTTTTTTTGACAATTTGAAATTCTACTTTGTTTGTGTTCATATTATGTATGTGAAACATTGAAATAGATATATTAATGTATTTTCAGCTAATTACTTAAATATGAAATGAATCTATAACAAGTTAAAAGTCTGCATGTTACATAATTTAAGAGAACAGACTGATTGATAATTTATTCATCGAAACAATGATTAATCTTATCAAAAACTATCTACATGTATACCCATTAGTGTTGTAAAGTATGTTTAACAAATCTGCTAACCACACTGGACCCGATAAAAATCTGGATAAGAATTCTCACCAGTAAGTCATTGCCTGGACGAGAGTGGATATGGTTACTCACCAACCATTGGCTGTTTATGGTACTCACCAGTAAGTCACTGACTTCATTCAAGCTGTCTATGGTATTCACCAGTAAGTCACTGACTTGATTTGAGCTGTCTATGGTACTCACCAGTAAGTCACTGACATCATTCAAACTATTTATGGTACTCACCAGTAAGTCACTGACTTGATTTTAGCTGTTTATGGTACTTACCAGTAAGTCACTGACTTGATTTGAGCTGTTATGGTACTTACCAGTAAGTTACTGACTTGATTTGAGCTGTCTATGGTACTTACCAGTAAGTCACTGACTTCATTCAAACTATTTATGATACTCACCAGTAAGTCACTGACTTGATTTGAGCTGTTTATGGTACTTACCAGTAAGTCACTTGATTTGAGCTGTCTATAGTACTCATCAGTAAGTCACTGACTTGATTTGAGCTGTCTATGGTACTCACCAGTAAGTCACTGACTTGATTTGAGCTGTCTATGGTACTTACCAGTAAGTCACTGACTTCATTCAAACTATTTATGATACTCACCAATAAGTCACTGACTTGATTTGAGCTGTTTATAGTACTCACCAGTAAGTCACTGACTTCATTCAAGCTGTCTATGGTACTCACTAGTAAGTCACTGACTTCATTCAAACTATTTATGATACTCACCAGTAAGTCACTGACTTCATTCAAGCTGTCTATTGTACTCACCAGTAAGTCACTGACTTTATTCAAACTATTTATGATACTCACCAGTAAGTCACTGACTTCATTCAAGCTGTCTATGGTACTCACCAGTAAGTCACTGACTTCATTCAAACTATTTATGATACTCACCAGTAAGTCACTGACTTGATTTGAGCTGTCTATGGTACTCAGCAGTAAGTCACTGACTTATTTCAAGCTCTTTATGGTACTCACCAGCAAGTCACTGACTTGATTTGAGCTGACTATGGTACTCACCAGTAAGTCATTGACTTCATTCAAGCTGTTTATGGTACTCACCAGTAAGTCACTGACTTGATTTGAGCTGTCTATGGTACTCACCAGTAAGTCACTGACTTCATTCAAACTATTTACGATACTCACCAGTAAGTCACTGACTTGATTTGAGCTGTCTATGGTACTCACCAGTAAGTCACTGACTTCATTCAAGCTGTCTATGGTACTCACCAGTAAGTAAATGACTTCATTCAAGCTGTTTATGGTACTCACCAGCAAGTCACTGACTTCATTCAAGCTGTCTATGGTACTCACCAGCAAGTCACTGACTTCATTCAAGCTGTTTATGGTACTCACCAGCAAGTCACTGACTTCATTCAAACTATTTACGATACTCACCAGTAAGTCACTGACTTGATTTGAGCTGTCTATGGTACTCACCAGTAAGTCACTGACTTCATTCAAGCTGTCTATGGTACTCACCAGTAAGTAAATGACTTCATTCAAGCTGTTTATGGTACTCACCAGCAAGTCACTGACTTCATTCAAGCTGTCTATGGTACTCACCAGCAAGTCACTGACTTCATTCAAGCTGTTTATGGTACTCACCAGCAAGTCACTGGCCTGATGGAGATCAGTACGGACATCAAATGCAAACTCATCTCGGTTTTTCTTCTGAGGCTTCTGCTTGACCATGGATATTAACTGCCTGAAAGATTAATTAAATCATCATAAAGTATTGTCTGTTTGGAAGGTATTACATTCCGTATGCCATCATATTAATTGATATATTCCTTATGTTTGCATTACATAAATAAAAGAATTACATACAAACTATTCAATATAAAACCTTCAACTTATTTATTTCCCTTTTAAAGTTCATACTGCTAACTCTAACCTGACTTCAGTTTTGGATTTATGACTTCTGAATCTTTCCCGTTCTATTTCCAATAATCTCTCCTGTTCCTCCTTTAATTTTTTCTCCTTTTCCTCCTTGGTTCGTTTGACAAAGTCTTTTTGTTGGTCCTTTTGAATTTTCTCTAGTTCTCTTGGCTTTTCTTTTTGTGAGGATGGTGTCAAAGCTTTCCAGAACAGAGGTGGATGAGTTCTCACAAGTTCTTCACCTATGACAATTTTCAAATTTTGTATAATATCATTTCAACTAGTAAATGGATTATTTGTTACATCACGATAATTTCTCTGATAAAGTGATGGTATCTGCCTGATGCACTTCACAGAAATTTCTACCTAAGAAATGTACCAACAGACAGAGGTGAAGAATCATTAGTGTGGCAGCCTCTTCCATGACATGACAGGCAGAGAGGGACCATAAGTGTTGCAACCTCTACTATGACACAATGGGCAGTGAGGGACAGTTAGTGTGGCAGCCTCTACTATGACACAATGGGCAGAGAGGGACCATTAGTGTGCCAACCTCTACCATGATATGACAGGCAGTAAGGGAATATTAGTGTGGCAACCTCTACTATGACACAATGGGCAGTGAGGGACCATTAGTGTGGCAGCCTCTACTATGACACAATGGGCAGTGAGGGACCATTAGTGTGGCAGCCTCTGCTATTACACAATGGGCAGTGAGGGACCATTAGTGTGGCAACCTCTACCAGGCAGTGAGGCACCATTAGTGTGCCAATCTCTACCATGACACGATGAGCAGAGAGGGACCATTAGTGTGGCAACCTCTACTATTACACAATTGGTAGTGAGGGACCATTAGTGTGCTAACCTCTACCATGACATGACAGGCAGTGAGACACCATTAGTGTGCCAATCTCTACCATGACACGATGAGCAGCGAGGGACCATTAGTGTGGCAGCCTCTACTCAGACACAATGGGCAGTGAGGGACAGTTAGTGTGGCAGCCTCTACTATTACACAATGGGCAGTGAGGGACAGTTAGTGTGGCAGCCTCTACTATTACACAATTGGCAGTGAGGGATCATTAGTGTGGCAGCCTCTACTATGACACAATGGGCAGTGAGGGACAGTTAGTGTGGCAGCCTCCACTATTACCCAATGGGCAGTGAGGGATCATTAGTGTGGCAGCCTCTACTATGACACAATTAATAGTGAGGGACCATTAGTGTGCTAACCTCTACCATGACATGACAGGCAGTAAGGGAATATTAGTGTGGCAACCTCTACTATGACACAATGGGCAGTGAGGGACCATTAGTGTGGCAACCTCTACTATGACATGACAGGCAGTGAGGGACCATTGGAATGGCAGCCTCTATTATGACACAATTGGTAGTGAGGGACCATAAGTGTGCTAACCTCTACCATGACATGACAGGCAGTGAGGGACCATTAGTCTGGCAGCCTTCACTATGACACAACTGGTAGTGAGGGACCATTAGTGTGCTAACCTCTACTATGACATGACAGGCAGTGAGGCACCATTAGTATGGCAACCTCTATTAAGACACAACAGGCATTGAAGGACCATTAGTGTGGCAATCTCTACCATGACACAACAGGCAGTGAGGGACCGTTAGTGTGGCAACCTCTACTATGGCACAATGGGCAATGAGGGACCATTAAAGTGCCAACCTCTACTATGACAAGATGAGCAGAGAGGGATCATTAGTGTGGCAACCTTTACCATGACACGACAGGCAATGAGGGACCATTACTGTGCTAACCTCTACCATGACATGACAGGCAGTGAGGGACCGTAAGTGTGCTAACCCCTACCATGACACAACGGGCAGTGAAGGACCATTAGTGTGCTAAAGACTACTATGACACGACGCGCAGTGAGGGACCGTTAGGATAGCAACCTCTACCATGACACGATGGGCCGTGAAGGACCATTAGTGTGCTAACCTCTACCATGGCATGACAAGCAGTGAGGGACCGTAAGTGTGCTAACCCCTACCATGACACAACAGGCAGTGAGGGACCATTAGTGTGGCAGCCTTTACCATGACATGACAGGAAGTGAGGGACAGCTAGTGTGCCAACCTCTACTATGACATGACAGGCAGTAAGGGCCTGTTAAGGTAGCAACCTCTACCATGGCACAATGGGCAGTGAAACTCTATTACAGTGCTTGGCATCACAGGCAGTGAATGACAGTTACTGTGACAACCTCTACCATGACATGACAGGCAGTGAGGGCAATTAGTGTAGCAACCTCTACCATGACATGACAGGCAGTGAGGGCAATTAGTATAGCAACCTCTACCATGACATGACAGGCAGTGAGGGCAATTAGTATAGCAACCTCTACCATGACATGACAGGCAGTGAGGGCAATTAGTGTAGCAACCTCTACCATGACATGACAGGCAGTGAGGGCAATTAGTGTAGCAACCTCTACCATGACATGACAGGCAGTGAGGGCAATTAGTGTAGCAACCTCTACCATGACATGACAGGCAGTGAGGGCAATTAGTATAGCAACCTCTACCATGACATGACAGGCAGTGAGGGCAATTAGTATAGCAACCTCTACCATGACATGACAGGCAGTGAGGGCAATTAGTGTAGCAACCTCTACCATGACATGACAGGCAGTGAGGGCAATTAGTATAGCAACCTCTACCATGACATGACAGGCAGTGAGGGCAATTAGTGTAGCAACCTCTACCATGACGTGACAGGCAGTGAGGGCAATTAGTGTAGCAACCTCTACCATGACACAATAGGCAGTGAGGGCAATTAGTGTAGCAACCTCTACCATGACATGACAGGCAGTGAGGGCAATTAGTGTAGCAACCTCTACCATGACATGACAGGCAGTGAGGGCAATTAGTGTAGCAACCTCTACCATGACACAATAGGCAGTGAGGGACCATTAGTATAGCAACCTCTACCATGACACAATAGGCAGTGAGGGCAATTAGTGTAGCAACCTTTACCATGACACGACAGTCAATGAGGGACCATTACTGTGCTAACCTCTACCATGGCATGACAAGCAGTGAGGGACCGTAAGTGTGCTAACCCCTACCATGACACAACAGGCAGTGAGGGACCATTAGTGTGGCAGCCTTTACCATGACATGACAGGAAGTGAGGGACAGCTAGTGTGCCAACCTCTACTATGACATGACAGGCAGTAAGGGCCTGTTAAGGTAGCAACCTCTACCATGGCACAATGGGCAGTGAAACTCTATTACAGTGCTTGGCATCACAGGCAGTGAATGACAGTTACTGTGACAACCTCTACCATGACATGACAGGCAGTGAGGGCAATTAGTGTAGCAACCTCTACCATGACATGACAGGCAGTGAGGGCAATTAGTATAGCAACCTCTACCATGACATGACAGGCAGTGAGGGCAATTAGTATAGCAACCTCTACCATGACATGACAGGCAGTGAGGGCAATTAGTGTAGCAACCTCTACCATGACATGACAGGCAGTGAGGGCAATTAGTGTAGCAACCTCTACCATGACACAATAGGCAGTGAGGGCAATTAGTGTAGCAACCTCTACCATGACATGACAGGCAGTGAGGGCAATTAGTGTAGCAACCTCTACCATGACATGACAGGCAGTGAGGGCAATTAGTGTAGCAACCTCTACCATGACACAATAGGCAGTGAGGGACCATTAGTATAGCAACCTCTACCATGACACAATAGGCAGTGAGGGCAATTAGTGTAGCAACCTCTACTATTACACAATGGTCTGTGAGGGACCATTAGTGTGGCAACCTCTACCATGACACGATGGGCAATGAGGTACCATTAGTGTGGCAGCCTCTACTATGACATGATGGGCAATGAGGTACCATTAGTGTGGCAGCCTCTACTATGACATGATGGGCAGAGAGCGACTGTTAGTGTGGCAACCTCTACCATGACATGATGAGCAGAGAGGGACCATTAGTGTGGCAACACCAATCATGACATGACGGGCAAAGAGGGACCATTAGTGTGCCACCTCTACCATGACATTATGGACACTGAGGGACAGTGTGACAGCCTCTACTATGACACGACGGGCAGAGAGGGACTGTTAGGGTGGCAACCTCTACCATGACACAATGTGAAGTGAGGGGCTGTTAGTGTGGCAACCTCTACCATGACACAACAGGCAGTGAGAGATAATTAGTGTGCCAACCTCTACTATGACACAATGGGTAGTGAGGGACCATTAGTGTGGCAACCTCTACCATGACAAGATGAGCAAAGAGGGACCATTAGTGTGGCAACCTCTACCATGACACGACGAGCAGAGAGGGACCATCAGTGTGGCAATACCTATCATGACATGACGGGCAAAGAAGGACCATTTGTGTGCCAACCTCTACCATGACATTACGGACACTGAAGGACAGTGTGGCAGCCTCTACTATGACATGATGGGCAGTGAGGCACTGATAGGATGGCAAACTCTACCATGACACAACGGGAATTGAGGGACCGTTAGTGTAGCAACCTCTTCCATGACACAGCTTCTTAGTTTTTATGGTCTACTGCAATAGAACATTGGGCCAAGTACACTATACTAACTGAGCTATCCAATAGATTAGTGTAAAATACTTTGAATTCATGAAGACTTTACTCGTACATCATTTTATGCATGAAAAATTTTTCATGACTCTGCATGAAAATAAAGCCTCCTTTGATCTGACAACTGTGTATCCTCTCACACAAATTATGTTTCAATAATATATCCAAAGCACAATCACAGTGAAAACTGCCGAAGTATGGAAGGCACATGTGGAAAAAAAATTATCTCGTGAGCACAACTTACTGTCATGTGCACGAGATAGTTATGTGGTGTGCACAACATGAAAAGTTGTGTGCTTGAGTCGTACACATGAGATAATTATGTCAAGCACACATTGTGCACACGAGATACTTATGTCATGCACACAACTTTATCAGCCAATAGCAGTTTCTTTCACACATAATGCACATTATAATTATCTTGTGCACACCACTTTTTATCTCATGCATACAACTTTTTATGTTGTGCTCATCACATAACTATCTCATGTTGACAACTTACTAAGTCGTGCGCACAAGATTTTTTTTTTCCCCATGTCCCTTCCATACTTCCGCAGAAAGCAAACTAAAGCAAATTATAAGAGTTGTACAGTAATTCCTTAAATTCACAGCATATATATACAAGAGAAAGCTTTGGTCAATTTTGACTGAGTTCTTTAATCTATTACTGACCTTCCCCTTCCTCCTCCTCTTCATCATCTTCTTTCCCCTCAAAGATAAAGTCCCTCAAGTCACTGAGATCTTCCGAAGACACATTACTCACAACATCACTATCTTCATTTTCTTCCTTCATAGGGATACGTTTTAGCCTTACAGAGTATTTCCCCCTCTTTTTCTCTAATTCTTTTATTTTTTTCTTGTGTTCTTCTCTTTCTAAAGCTGACTGGGTCGCTCTCTTAATCTCTAGTTCAACTAAAGGAGGAAAATTAACATTGACTATACTAACATTTAAACATTTGAAAAAACAAGGATTTTCTTTGTTTACCATAATAATTTACCGATACATAAATTTGATAAGTTACAAGTTTAATTGCAAGTTTATAACTTGGAAGTAAATGTATCGAATAAGTACAATATATTTAGTTATTAAACATGATAATAGTTATATATTCTAAAATGGACTGTCCAAATAGACTAAAACAGCATTTTAATTGCTTGGAGACAATGATAAAAAGTTATGCCAATTATATTGAAGAAAAGGTGAACATTTAGAAATATATTTGAAAATATGTGTTCATTGTCTGAATTATAACAAAAATTGATTTTAAATTTTTGCCATTATTTCCTCTTAAACATACTTCTTCATACTTTTTAAATTCAACCTGGAAAATTGCCCTAGTCAGTAAGTTACAGAATTTTTGGAGATGAATTCATTTCAAAATTCATTTACCATCAGATGCTTAAATAATTAAACTAATATGAATAGATGTGTCTGATTTAAATATCATATGAAATGCATCTCATGCATTTATATTAGCACATCTTCTCATGTATGCAGTCAAATATAGCTCTAAAGTTCTTTTAAATTTGCAATCATATGGAATCTATTCATATTTACAATTATGAGTAGGTCACAAGATTTGTAAGTGTATGTATAAAATAAAAAAAATATGCAAAAAAATATATGATTTATAGAGAAGCTTAATTACAAAACTGCAATTCCCTGAAAAACAGAATCTCAAAACAAAGGTAACTACTATATGCTTATGCAAGAGTAGCACATTAAACAATTTGTATTGTAAGAAAGCGAAAGCAGAACAGAAACATTTATGATGTAAGAATATGATATCATTCTATGTTATGTCACTATTTAACATACATGTAATTCAATATTATTTTTCTGTTACACAAAGTAAATGAAGTGTACAATTGATTAATGTTCTAATGGTTCATTATAACAGAAACATTATTGAATCTGACCTGTGGAAATCAAGGATTGAATTCTGGCCACATTTGTGAAATTTGGTCAATTTACGACTAAATTAGAATTTATATAATGATCATCATACACGCCATCATACCTGGGCCATCTTCCAATAAAATACACAGAATCTGAGGTTAATGTTAAGCTGTGTAAGATGTAAAAGATTGTGTGTGTATGTGTGTGTGTGTATCATGTTCATTTATATAATAATTATTGATGTATGTATATACATGTTGATAACATTGATGTATATACGTATGTATATACATGTTGATTACATTGATGTATATGTAATTGTATATACATATGTTGATTACATTGATGTATTTGTATGTATATACATGTTGATTACATTGATGTACTTGTATGTATATACATGTTGATTACATTGATGTATTTGTATGTATATACATGTTGATTACATTGATGTATTTGTATGTATATACATGTTGATAACATTGATGTATATACGTATGTATATACATGTTGATTACATTGATGTATATGTAATTGTATATACATATGTTGATTACATTGATGTATTTGTATGTATATACATGTTGATTACATTGATGTATTTGTATGTATATACATGTTGATTACATTGATGTATTTGTATGTATATACATGTTGATTACATTGATGTATTTGTATGTATATACATGTTGATTACATTGATGTATATGTATGTATATACATGTTGATTACATTGATGTATTTGTATGTATATACATGTTGATTACATTGATGTATATGTATGTATATACATGTTGATTACATTGATGTATTTGTATGTATATACATGTTGATTACATTGATGTATTTGTATGTATATACATGTTGATTACATTGATGTATTTGTATGTATATACATGTTGATTACATTGATGTATATGTATGTATATACATGTTGATTACATTGATGTATTTGTATGTATATACATGTTGATTACATTGATGTATATGTATGTATATACATGTTGATTACATTGATGTATTTGTATGTATATACATGTTGATTACATTGATGTATTTGTATGTATATACATGTTGATTACATTGATGTATTTGTATGTATATACATGTTGATTACACTGATGTATTTGTATGTATTTATATGTTGATTACATTGATGAGATGTATTAGTCTCAAAATAAATGAAGTGAATTGAAATTGAAAAGCTGATACAGAATCTCAATTAAGTCACTATTTGTTTTAATATGGTATTTATGATTCTTGTTTTATATTCCTGAAACTGATGAACATATCATTTCTCCATAAAATGCTTGTCACAACAATTATCAAAAGAAAGGATATAAAGAAATTATTTTGACATTTTACATACTTCTCTCACTTTTTTGTCATTGTTTGTGTCAATGACTACAAAATTATGTCATTTATGATCCATAAATTTTATCATAAGAAATCAGATCATATCACACTTAGCAATTATAACCACATTTCACATGATAAATTACAAATATAGAATTAGGTCTCCACTCCATGCACATAATGTATGGGAAATTCTCCATAAGACTATGTACCCCAGTAAGAGATTCGTAATAAAATGAATGCTCCACAAAACAACAAGAAACTACTAGTACAGACTGGGAATGAGGAAGTTCCTAAACACTTCCAGGAAAAAAGCACTAATGCTAAAATACAGCATATAAGATACAGGCATAACATAAAATACAGATAATTAATTATAAATATTTTATGTAAAAGACTTATGCTGGTATATAAAGAGGAACACAATATATATGCCAACATTCTATAAACAATACCTTGTCCTGTAGACAGTCTACGCTCAGACGATTCTGCAATACATGTTTTTCACCACAAGATCATAACAAAATATAAATGTCAGTAAAATGTAGAAGATATAAGATACAATAACTATCAAATTTATGTGTATAAGCCTCATTCAATTACTTCTTAACTATATGCATGATGGCATTACCATTGTAGCAAGATACTTTCTTCAACATTTTTATTCATTAAACTTATAAACAAGCATGACCTTGACCTTTCTTTTCAATTTTAATGCTCCCCACAAAAGAGTGAGGTGATTTGTATAAATGCTCTCAATGATTTATGTAGCTATTTTCTACATCTATTATTGCTACTGTTCTATTGTATATTCATTGATTAAGTACATAAAACCTGATTCTTGTCAGTCAGAAGATTGATGGAGATGATCACAATTAGAGACTCTCTTGATATACAATCTGTTACTTATGCAAATTAATCATATTGAGGAAATATAAAATGATATGTTTGAATTGGAAAACAATTTTGATAAACAACTTAAACTAAAAGCTGCTACTGATATATTTAATGAAGCACACAAAGCATATGCAAAATGAAATGAGGGTGATTATTAAAAAGTAATATGATGTACAGCTATGATGAATATGAGTGGTTTAAATGATTCTAAGTAATATAAAGCTGTTTATTAATGAATTTATTCAGTGACTTCTAACAGCTAGAATTGCGATAATTATTAGGGCCTTGCATTGATGTGGATGCCATACATGATTTATACTGTCCATCTGTGTGTACCTCTGTCTGTCTGTCTGTCAAAACTCAAAATTTTTACTCTACATATTTCAAATTTCACATACAAGTACAGAATGAAAGGACCAAGTAGCCACAAAGTCACAGGCCACAAAGTCACAAGGCACAAACTGTGAAAAAGTCAAAGGCCACAAAGTCACAGGCTACAAATCAAGGTCAAACACGAGAGCCTTTCATGACTTTGTCATATCAATTTTAAAGTTAGTTTTATTTCTTTCAATTTTTTTTATGTTGTTCTGTTTAATTTAATGTTTAATGCTACACCAGGATATTTCACATCTGAGGTTTAAGATAGCAGACAATTTGAGGTCACAGAGAATCTGAGGTCACAAAAATTATTCAGCAGTGACTGGGACAAGAGTGTATGCCCTGTCCCAATAAAATAATGAATAAAAGTATATATAAGGAGAATAAACCAATGAATGTACATCAAGGAAATACATGTAAATAAATCCTCTAACAAAATATTTCAAAATGTAACCAAAGAATATAGAGGAGACTCTATTACTGACAACTTTTATTGGTACGTTGCTATGATGATGGATTTACCTTCATCTATGGTCTGACTTTGACGTAAAGCAAAAATACCAGCACTTACTGGAAAGGCAAAAGCCAAAGAGATAATTATCAAAATGATGCCTTTTGTCTTAAAGCAATTAGTAAAACATTTTGTGTACAATGACATGATACATGTATAAGTCATAATCATGATAATAGGTCGTATTTCATTCTCTGCCGTATAATTTATCTTGAACTTTCTAATCTAGGTCACATCCTTGTTGTTCGACTAATTCATGCTGTGAAATATATATCATAATGACATTATAAAACAAAATCCTTTTTGTGAAATATGTTAAGAATTTATAATTTCGTTATAATTTATTCTATTTACCCTAACTGTAAAATATTTTGTCTTCTTCTGTCGTACCTTGAACTGTTAACAACTATTCTAAATCATACTGTAAACTATTTCCCTGTGTCCTATTTCCATGTATAAATTAAACCATGCTGATAATTATTGTTCCCAGTCTTACTATGAATTGTCAAGATGAATTCATTTTACTGAGTAGTTATTTGTAATAAATGTTTATGAATTGTTATGGCAATAAAACTGACTGATATGCTTGACTATACGGTAACTTGAATTATAATAGTGATTCAAGAATTTTATATTCAAAAACCTGGAATGTATATGAATATTATAAAATTTCAAGCGATGTATGATTAAAATTATGAATATACAGAACATGCATTCTAAATGTAACAACAATACTAATGTCTGATCATGAATATGATTTATATTCCAAAAAAACGATAACTACTGGGAATACAAAGGACAAGAACTAAATGTAACCTGAGGACTTTAAAAAGTATGGCATTACAAGGTATGGCTGTATATAAAGTATGGCATTACAAGTTATGGCTGAACATAAAGTATGGCATTACAAGGTATGGCTGTATATAAAGTATGGCATTACAAGGTATGGCTGTATATAAAGTATGGCATTACAAGGTATGGCTGTATATAAACTATGGCATTATAAGGTATCACTGCCTACAAGGTATGACATTATAATGTATCACAGCCTATGAGCTATGACATTATAGAGTATCACTGCCTACAAGCTATGACATTATAGGGCATCACTGTCTACAAGGTATGACATTACAGGGGCATCACTGCCTATGAAGCTATGACATTATAGAGTATCACTACCTACAAGCTATGACATTATAGGACATACCTGCCTACAAGCTATGACATTATAGGACATCACTGCCTACAAGCTATGACATTACAGGGCATCACTGCCTATAAAGCTATGACATTATAGAGTATCACTGCCTACAAGCTATGACATTATATGACATCACTGCCTATGAGCTATGACATTATAGGGCATCACTGTCTTCAAGGTATGACATTATAGGGCATCACTGCCTATGAACTATGACATTATAAGGTATCACAGCCCATGAACTATGACATTATAGGGCAACACTGCCTATGAGCTATGATATATATGGCATCATTGCCTATGAACTACATGTACTATGATATTATAAAGTATCACAGCCTACAAGCTATGACATTATAAGGTATTACAGCCTATGAACTATGACATTATAGGGTATCACTGCCTACAAGGTATGACATTATAATGTATCACAGCCTATGAACTATGACATTATAAGGTATCACTGCCTATGAAATATGACATTATAATGTATTACAGCCTATGAACTATGACATTATAGGGTATCAATGCATATGAACTATGACATTATAAAGTATCACTGCCTATGAGCTATGACATTATAAGGTATCACAGCCCATGAACTATGACATTTTAGGGCAACACTGCCTATGAGCTATGATATATATGGCATCACTGCCTATGAACTACATGTACTATGATATTATAAAGTATCACTGCCTACAAGCTATGACATTATAATGTATTACACCCTATGAACTATGACATTATAAGGTATCACAGCCTACAAGCTATGACATTATAAGGTATTACAGCCTATGAACTATGACATTATAAGGTATTACAGCCTATGAACTATGACATTATAAGGTATCACTGCCTATGAAATATGACATTATAGGGTATCAATGCATGTGAACTATGACATTATAAGGTATCACTGCCTATGAAATATGACATTATAGGGTATCAATGCATGTGAACTATGACATTATAAGGTATCACAGCCTATGAAATATGACATTATATGACATCACTGCCTATGAGCTATGACATTATTTGGTATCACTGCCTATGAGTTATGATATAATAAGGCATCAATGCCTGTGAACTATAATATTATATAGTATCACTGCCTATGAGCTATGACATTATAGCATATGGCTGCATACATGCACCTAATAAGCTTTCCCTGCTTACAAGCTGTTACATCATAAGGTATCACTGTCTGCAAGCTATGATATTATATGATAGCACTGTTTATAATCTATGACATTACTGAGAGTGATTGTCTACATTCTATAACACTGTATAAGCTATTACATGGGTATTACTGCCTCCTAGTTTCAGTATCATAAGGTCTCATGGCTTACAAGCTACAATATTATAGGGATCACTATTTCAAGTTATGATATCTAAGACATCACTGCCTACAAGGTATGATATCATAGGACATCACTGCCAACTAGCTATGATATCATAGGGAATCATTACCTCCAAGTTACTAGCATGGCATTATAGTACATCACTGCCTACAAGCTATGACATTATATGGCATCCTTGCTTATAAGCAATGACATTATTGGGTATCACTACCTACAAGCTATGACATTATAGAACATCTCTGACTACAAGCAATGACATTATAGGACATCTCTTACTGCAAGTAATGACATTATACAGAATCTCTGCATACCAGTTCTGACATTATAGGATATCACTGCCTACAAACAATGACACTATAGGGCATTTATGCCCATAATTTCTGACATTATAGGGCATCTCTGCCTACAAACAGTGACACTATAGGGCATCTATGCCTACAAGCTATGACATTATAGGGTATCACTGCCTATAAGCTCTGACATTATAGGGCATCTCTGCCTACAAGCTCTGACATTATTGGGCATCTCTACCTTTAATTTATGACATTATAGGGTATCTCTGCCTACAAGCTACGACATTACAGGGTATCACTGCCTACAAGCTATGAAAATAAAGAGTACATCTGCCTTCAAGCTAAGTCATGGATATATAGAATACCAATGTACCTGATGATGAGGGAACTGGGGTGTATTCATCATAGTGGAATAGTTTTTTATACTGTTGAATAATATCCCGGCTATCAAGAACTATGCTGACTGATTTCTCAGACATTAAATCAAAATGTACACTCTCTGAAATGTAAATGTAAATACTCTAGGTATGAATTTGGATTTCTGTTGCAAAAAAAATCTCTCTTTATAAAAAAGAATCATTTCCTCAAATTCCCATGCAATATCCTATTGAAATGTACGTGTATAGTTTATTGGTGAACACAGAATCACAATAAAACCTGTTGAATTCACAACAATCATATATAGTGGTAGATGGAAATTAATTACAAGTAACAATAAAAATAATTACTCTTCACCATCGGACAAATCAAATAAGAATCATGCATAGGCTATTTTTTCAATAAAATCTGGGTAATTCAAAAAAATAAATTGTTGAAATATACTTCAAACTTATGATATTAATATGACTTTTACTTTCAAAATGTATTTTTGTGTTTCTGTCCAAGCTTTCTTTTGAAACATATAAAAGTTTTGAGAAAGACCATATATTCTGCATACCATGATTGTTCAATATCAAAATTAATATACTTTGTGCCCAAGCATTAAAAATCATATGAATTCTAATGATTCAAATATTAAATGAAACTACTACAAGTTTAATTTTTTTATATTTTGCATGCATGCTCCCCAAACCAATAAAGGCACGGCTTTTCTTTCTGTACACTAAATTACATCATGATATGTCTATATAATTACTTCATGCTGTTGCATGCTTCATAACACATAGAAACATGCACCCCCAATGAAGTAAAATCCATTGCAGTTACCTGTATCAGAGAGTGCAACACATTCCTACTCCCTACGCCCATCAAACATGATACTGTTCACTATTATCAGGGTGTTCATCACATCCCTACTCCCTAAGCCCATCAAACATGATACTGATCACTGTTATCAGGGTGTTCATCACAATCCTACTCCCTAAGCCCATCAAACATGATACTGTTCACTATTATCAGGGTGTTCATCACAATTCTACTCCCTAAGCCTATCAAACATGATACTGATCACTATTATCAGGGTGTTCATCATATTCCTAGTCCTTAAGCCCATCCAACATGATACTGATCACTATTATCATGGTGTTCATCACAATCCTACTCCCTAAGCCCATCAAACATGATACTGATCACTATTATCATGGTGTTCATCACATCCCTACTCCCTAAGCCCATCAAACATGATACTGATCACTATTATCAGGGTGTTCATCACAATCCTACTCCCTAAGCCCATCAAATATGATACTGATCACTATTATCAGGGTGTTCATCACATTCCTAGTCCCTAAGCCCATCAAACATGATACTGATCACTATTATCAGGGTGTTCATCACATCCCTACTCCCTAAGCCCATCAAACATGATACTGATCACTATTATCAGGGTGTTCATCACATCCCTACTCCCTAAGCCCATCAAACATGATACTGATCACTATTATCAGGGTGTTCATCACATCCCTACTCCCTAAGCCCATCAAACATGATACTGATCACTATTATCAGGGTGTTCATCACATTCCTACTCCCTAAGCCCATCAAACATGATACTGATCACTATTATCAGGGTGTTCATCACATCCCTACTCCCTAAGCCCATCAAACATGATACTGATCACTATTATCAGGGTGTTCATCACATCCCTACTCCCTAAGCCCATCAAACATGATACTGATCACTATTATCAGGCTGTTCATCACATCCCTACTCCCTAAGCCCATCAAACATGATACTGATCACTGTTATCAGGGTGTTCATCACAATCCTACTCCCTAAGCCCATCAAACATGATACTGATCACTGTTATCAGGGTGTTCATCACAATCCTACTCCCTAAGCCCATCATACATGATACTGATCACTATTATCATGGTGTTCATCACATTCCTACTCCTTAAGCCCATTAAGTGATTATTTACAAAAGAATCTAGTCTGTTTAAAAAAAACAAGAAGTGGATATTCATAACCAATTACAAATGTTTTATAACTACATCCAGTATATCATATGTATTTACAAAGAGCAAGATGTTTTATTTACAAAGATAATAATTTGCAAATTGCAATTGATAGATTAAATCAGAGTGGTTTCCTGTGTTGCACTCAAACTGATAAGCCTACTCACAATCCATATAAATACATGCACCACAATGTGTACACATATATACCACATGTGTATAATGAATAAGAAATACCATATTCTGGTGGGGCAAGATGGTTAGTACAGAGACAAGGTTAGACTGAAAAGAAAAAGGGGGTTATAAACAAATACACAGCATAAAGATAAACATTGGATGTACATCTAACTCAAACAGTTCATATAGCATTTACAAAAAATACAAAAGGTTAACAAATTCCTCAAGGTCACATTTATGAGAAATCAAAATAATGAAATTCAAACAAACAACACTGAAAAGAATCATATTAACAACGACAGGAAAACTGAT
Organism: Pteria penguin; assembly: GCA_035048485.1. Lineage (NCBI taxonomy): Eukaryota > Metazoa > Mollusca > Bivalvia > Pterioida > Pteriidae > Pteria > Pteria penguin. The sequence continues at coordinate 5,721,743 of CM068587.1, read as the reverse complement.
AAGCCAAAACATTTATGAATTAAGTTATCTTAGGTTCTTGTTAATCACATAAAATACTTCCCTAATACCAATAAAGCATAAAATGTTGCCCATTCTATAGAAATGTATAGCATTATATATGTATATAAATGCTTAAAAAAATCATGATTTACAACAACAAATCACAAATCAAAATAATAAATGCCCATAACCTAAATTTCCCTTTTCCATGTTCCTTGTACAAACAACAATTATAACTTACTAGCTTGACTCCTACGACGCAACATTTGTTTCTTTAACTCTAATGTTGCAGCAAAAATATATATACCATTATTAATTAACTATATAATCCTCATATTACAGAAGATTATTCTCCAAGTGCTCAACAGAGTACTGAGTTAAAGACTGAAATGGAATTTGGCTGATTTATAGAACTGAAAAAAGTGATTCATCATTTTGTCTTGTACCTAAAGATGTATCTTAGGCCAACTGTTTTAGCAAACAATTGTTAAGACAACAGAATAAGTAAATCAATTTACAAGAGTTCTTTTATTCATAAAATTCAATTTTCAGAAGCAATACAGCTAATCAGTTTTATGTACCCTGGTATGTTTTGTTTTTCAGCTGTGTTTATGATCCTATGAAATCAAAGTCTTTATTTGCCACCATTAATTCTCTCATCAACTGATCTTCATATCAAGACAATTATGGGGGGGGGGCTGATTCTGAACATCCACATGCTCACACTCAGCTGTGTTGGCTGGGAGGACATTGTCAAAGCTAGTTGGACAAACTGTATGAAATTTGGAAAGTTATCCTTGTGATCTTTAATGAACAAAGCACTTTTCTGACAAAGAACTTCGTAAATTAGAACTTAACTTGTGTTTATTTCAAAACTATGAGCAAGTATTGGTTGACATAAAAAAGATTCTGACTGAAGTACACATGACATCTGTTTATATCTACATTTAGATTCAACATCAAATTCGTTTTTGACCAAGTACCATTGATAATACAGGCGCCTTTATCATAAAATAAATATAATAAGAATAAATGTCTGTTGGTACCATCATGACGACTTGACCAATGGATTATATGGACTGTATAGTATAGATACAGAGGAGTATGTTCAACCGATCACACTTTAACATTTATGTTATGATAGAACTACATGTAACTGTATCAATAGGACTCTGTAAGGATGCTTAATCAGAAACTTATACAAAAGGGGAATAGATCAGAATATGTGCAATAAGCAATAAAGTCTCTCTATATATACCTTCTTGTGCTTCTTTAATTTTCCGTATCCTCTCTGCTTCTTCTAACAATGCTTTAGCTGAAAATAAGTTTTATGATTTCAAAGACATGATTTCAATGTATAGAAAAGTTTATAAGGCACAACGGGTAAGTCAGTTGAACTCTGGAATGTGAAAAATGATCAAGGAATAATTTGACATGCTCTTTGAATTAACTACAACAGACAGTACATGTACAATATTTGTGTATTAAAGAGATTCCAGATATGGTGGCCTCCACCATTTATAGTCCTCTGGGTACATGTATCACATAAACCTTTGTTACCACCCTGTGGATCAGATTACATATACAGATTCAAGGTCAAATACAACATAGTATGGGCAGATATTGATAGACCATGTCAAATACACCATGGTATGGGCAGATACGGATAGACCTTGTCAAATACATTACAATATGGGCAGATATTTATAGACCTTGTCAAATAGTATGGGCACATATTGATAAACCTTGTCAAATGCACCATAGTATGGGCAGATACTGATAGACCTTGTCAAATTCACAATAGTATGGGCACATATTGATAGACCTTGTCAAATACATAATAGTATGGTCAGATATTGATAGACCTTGACAAATACACTATGGTATGGGCAGATATTGACAGAGTCCTTGCCAAACTCACCATAGTATGGGCAGATATTGATAGACCTTGTCAAATACACTATAGTATGGGCACAGATTGATAGACCTTGTCAAATACCCCATGGTATGGGTAGATACTGACTGATCTTGTCAAATACACCATGGTATGGGCACATATTGATATACCTTATCAAATACACCCTGGTATGGGCAGATATTCATAGACCTTGTCAAATACACCATGGTATGGGCAGATACTGATAGACCTTGTCAAATTCACCATAGTATGGGCAAATACTGATAACCTTGTCAAATCCACTATAGTATGGGCAGATACTGATGGGCCTTGTCAAATACACCATACTATGGGCAGATACTGATAGACCTTGTCAAATACACCATAGAATGGGCAGATATTGATAGACCTTGTCAAATACACTATAGTATGGGCACAGATTGATAGACCTTGTCAAATATGCCATGGTATGGGCAGATACTGACTGATCTTGTCAAATACACCTACTGATAGACCTTGTCAAATACACCATACTATGGGCAGATACTGATAGACCTTGTCAAATACACCATAGAATGGGCACATATTGATAGACCTTATCAAATACACCATGGTATGGGCAGATATTGATAGACCTTGTCAAATACACCATGGTATGGGCAAATATTGATAGACCTTGTCAAATACACCATGGTATGGGCAGATATTAATAGAACTTGTCAAATACACCTCAGTATGAGCAGATATTGATAGACCTTGTCAAATACATATAGTATGAGCAGATATTGATAGACCTTGTCAAATACATAATAGTATGAACAGATATTGATAGACCTTGTCAAATACATAATAGTATGGGCAGATATTGATAGACCTTGTCAAATACACCATAGTATGGGCAGATATTGATAGACCTTGTCAAATACACCATAGTGTGGACAGATACTGATAGACCTTGTCAAATACACCATAGTATGGGCAAATACTGCTAGACCTTGTCAAATACACCATAGTATAGGCACATATTGATAGACCTTGTTAAATACACCATAGTATGGGCAGATAGTGATAGAAAGCAACATAACAAGTTAATGACTCTTTTGTGTGTACTTGTCAAATCATACACCAAAGGGTTAATTTTTATAATCAACAGGGGAAAGCAAAATATATGTGATATAAGTTACATGGTCATCTAGTGGGGTTATACGAGATGAGGTATACTGACCCTGTAGCATCTTGTACAGTCCCACTACATTACTATGTAATGAAATTACACCACCTTTATAGTCTCTAATATTTTATCAAAACTTCATTTGGGAAATGTTTTTTGATTAGACATGTGGAGTTATGAAAGAATATTCTTGGATTATGATTAAATGTCAAAAGCTAACATGAAAAGCTAAGGCATTTCCAAATCACTAATACTGGGTTCCAGTATAAAAGAATACATAGTAATCAAGTGACATGCTTAATCCAATAGAAACAGTTGATTTCACAACAATTTGACTAAAGTTCAGGTATAATCCCATATTTTCCCTGACCTATTTATCATACTGTGCCAGTATATGTACTACTAAAATGTGTAGTAAGTGATACACTAACAAAATACAGTCTGAAAACATACTAACATCACATGTAATTATCTGTTTTAATAGTATTTATCTTTGTTTTTAAGCCATGAAATGCAGCATATCCCTAACATGTCTATACTAAAGAGGTATTTAGAGACCATGAGAAAATAGTCAGACAGGTTCAGTGTTTTAAGATGAATCCTCTATTCATATGTCAGATCATTTTAACAGATAGACAGGCTCACAATTTTAAAAAAAGAAATTGAATATCAGAACAACATGTTAATTACCTCTCATTTCAGCTTCATATTTCATAATAGCTGTAATTCGTCTTAGCTCCTCATAAGCTAATCGCCAATCAATCCCCATGCTTTTAGTGTTAGCTTTCAGTACCAACTCTTCCATATTCAGAATGCCCTCCATCACCCCTGCAAAGACAGTGACATATCATTGCAAAGCAATAATTGCATGTGACTATATTACTACATAATACTAAAGGTGTTTGGCATAAATAAGAATTTGGGTTTTTGTTATAATATCTATGCAAAATATATGAACTTCAGAAATTCATCCTCATCAGACCCTTAACCTAACCAAACTATACACAATCAACCAACATTAAAACCTTCTAGATTGTACTTGTATACTATGTTAATTGTGTATACTGAACTAGGAATTATAAGTAAAAATCATGGGACACATTTAACTTCCCAACTTTGTTACTGGAACCTACATGAGCACATTCCAAGAATCTATCTATTCATTTTTATACTTTTTACATTAAACAAACATTGAAACTAATCACAGCTTAGATATATTTATTAAGAATAAAATAAAATGATAACCATACCACGGAAAAAGCTGAACGTCTGTGTAAAACAATTAGATTCTAGTACTCACATGATATAGTCACCATAGTGACTTACCTAGTTCATGACACTTGATCATCCACAGACTGTCTGATGCACATAAATAACGCCATCTTCTACACACCTACAAAGACAGTCAAATTATTACATTCCACCCTGAAGTAAACAAACATTCTGGGTATTGCTGACACAATACATGCCTCCTAGAGGTCCCTGCAACCAACTGTGTAATTTCACCATCTGTAGAAGGGCAGAAACTCCACTAAAAGTCAATCAACCATGACAAAAGTAAAGTTTAATCTTTACCTTAAGTTTATCATTATCTGTAAAAGGGCAGTAACTCCACTAAAAGTCAATCAACCATGACAAAAGTTAAGATTAATCTGTTACTTAAGTTCATCATCATCTGTAAAAGGGCAGTAACTCTGCTAAAAGTCAATCAACCATGACAAAATTTAAGTTCATTTTATAACTTAAGTTCCATCAGAAGTTTCCTAACAATATCTTTAAAGATGACAGAGAAATTTCAACAAAACAGATTTTCTGCAAATAGCAGTATCTGTGCCTAAAAGAGATAAAACCAAAACAAAAGGTGAACTTATTCTGTAAGTTGCCATACTGATGAAGTACATTTACTGCAAGTTTTATCTCAAAACCTGTGAAAATAGGAGAGAAAAGTCTTGAAAACAGGCTTGTAACTTATGGAAAGAAGAATGGACAGGTAGGTAGATACATGTAGATATGAATATGGAAACTTAGTTCCCTCCAGTGTTATTGCTTGGGAACTACATAAGTACACCAATCTGATTAAAACCAAATCTTAATTCCCCATCTCTATTTGTTCCATTACAGATAGAGATATGGCGAAACCCCGTAAGGGGTCATGTTCTGGTAAACTCTGATTTTAAGCCAAACAGTGGATCGGCTACAAATTCCTAGGAATGAAATTAACATCCCCAGCGTGCGTGACCTACAAGGTAGTTTTAGAATAGTGTTCGTTACATTTTGTGTCACTTGCACATGCCTAGCCGAGTTCATGGATTGTCTATGGGAAATAACGGTTTCGGAGTTCACCAGAACCTAGCCGAGTTCATTGATTGGCTATGGGAAAAAAACAGTTTCAGAGTTCACCATCACATGACCCCTTACAGAGTTTCACCAGATCTTTATCCACAATGGGACAAAGGTAGAAGCGGAATAAAGATTTGGTTTTAATCAGATTGAAAAGTACACATGAGTATCAGTGAAACTGATGAATGCTCCCAGAACGACAGATATACATATAATGCAGGAAATTTATGACTGGCAAAACTGATGGATGCTCCAAGAAGCACAATAATAATGAAGGAAATGAATGACTCAATATATAGAAAATCATTGTATTAATTGATGACAATTTCAAAACTCAATGTATCATATGGATTTCCAATTGAGTTAACTGTAGAACAAGTGATCACAGTATCTTAACTAAAATGAGTAAGCTTGACCTTGATTAGTTATGAAATAAAACTTTTTATCGTGACCTTGACCATTCAGAAATGACCTTGAGTGACCTATATCCAAGAGCCCTTAACCTAAAAGACAAATTTGGTGAAGTATGATCAAATTCTGACGAAAGGTGTAGGAGATATAAGTACTTCATCGTACTTTAACTCATAGTTAATAAGTGACCTTGACCTTTCAGAAATGACCTTGAGTGACCTATGTCCAAAAGCTCTAACTTAACCTAAATAACATTTTCGTTAAGTATGATCAAATTCTTATGAAAGGTATAGGAGATATGAGCTCGGACAGATGGATGGACTGATGGACAGTCAGACAGACAGACACATGGACACCACAGTGACTATATGCTTCCCCGTAACTTTTCGGGGAACATAATAAAACACTCTTTATTACTTTTTTAATGAGAGCCTAATTCACTGTTATGACTTTAAACTCTTGATGTGATGATGCCAGAGAAAAACAAGTCAGATATATCATTGGAGACAGACAGAGATGATTGAGCTAGAGCTTGATGTTAACATACCAAGTACATGTATCAAGGATATTAACACTATCCAATTCAATGGTTGAATGCTGAAGTACTAACTTATACATTAAGTATATAGCTCAATGGAAAGAGACTCACAATTAAACTATATAGTGCAGAAAGAGAAACGATATGTTATCTAGCATATGACAAGAAGGCTTATGAGGATAAATCTTATAAATGTTTCTAGAACAAGTGACTTCATATGCTGGTCCAATTAAATTTGTTAGAGGTATCACAGAATTCTTGTAAATTAAGTAACAACATTGAGAAATGTCTGAAATCTGGCAGAAGAAACAAAATGTTTTAAAAGCTGCCTTAAAGAACATTTGCGCCAGGCGTAAATAAAGTTAAAATTGAGATGTCATGGATGCTGAATAAAATAATTCCAAATGTTGTTATTCTTCAAGAGAATCAGTGAATTAGAAGTCTGAAATATAACCAGAACAATGTCAGAAATAAATAACACTTCTACTCATATCATGTACATACCTGAGAAGCAGACCTGATGTCTGTAGGAGACAAGAAGGAGAATACTAATCATATCATGTACATACCTGAGAAGCAGACCTGATGTCTGTAGGAGACAAGAAGGAGAATACTAATCATATCATGTACATACCTGAGAAGCAGACCTGATGTCTGTAGGAGACAAGAAGGAGAATACTAATCATATCATGTACATACCTGAGAAGCAGACCTGATGTCTGTAGGAGACAAGAAGGAGAATACTAATCATATCATGTACATACCTGAGAAGCAGACCTGATGTCTGTAGGAGACAAGAAGGAGAATACTAGTCATATCATGTACATACCTGAGAAGCAGACCTGATGTCTGTAGGAGACAAGAAGGAGAATACTAGTCATATCATGTACATACCTGAGAAGCAGACCTGATGTCTGTAGGAGACAAGAAGGAGAATACTAATCATATCATGTACATACCTGAGAAGCAGACCTGATGTCTGTAGGAGACAAGAAGGAGAATACTAATCATATCATGTACATACCTGAGAAGCAGACCTAATGTCTGTAGGAGACAAGAAGGAGAATACTAATCATATGTACATACCTGAGAAGCAGACCTGATGTCTGTAGGAGACAAAAAGGAGAATACTAATCATATCATGTACATACCTGAGAAGCAGACCTGATGTCTGTAGGAGACAAGAAGGAGAATACTAATCATATCATGTACATACCTGAGAAGCAGACCTGATGTCTGTAGGAGACAAGAAGGAGAATACTAATCATATCATGTACATACCTGAGAAGCAGACCTGATGTCTGTAGGAGACAAGAAGGAGAATACTAATCATATCATGTACATACCTGAGAAGCAGACCTGATGTCTGTAGGAGACAAGAAGGAGAATACTAATCATATCATGTACATACCTGAGAAGCAGACCTGATGTCTGTAGGAGAAAAGAAGGAGAATACTAATCATATCATGTACATACCTGAGAAGCAGACCTGATGTCTTTAGGAGACAAGAAGGAGAATACTAGTCATATCATGTACATACCTGAGAAGCAGACCTGATGTCTGTAGGAGACAAGAAGGAGAATACTAGTCATATCATGTACATACCTGAGAAGCAGACCTGATGTCTGTAGGAGACAAGAAGGAGAATACTAATCATATCATGTGCATACCTGAGAAGCAGACCTGATGTCCGTAGGAGACAAGAAGGAGAATACTAGTCATATCATGTACATACCTGAGAAGCAGACCTGATGTCTGTAGGAGACAAGAAGGAGAATACTAATCATATCATGTATATACCTGAGAAGCAGACCTGATGTCTGTAAGAGCCAAGAAGGAGAATACTAATCATATCATGTACATACCTGAGAAGCAGACCTGATGTCTGTAGGAGACAAGAAGGAGAATACTAATCATATCATGTACATACCTGAGAAGCAGACCTGATGTCTGTAGGAGACAAGAAGGAGAATACTAGTCATATCATGTACATACCTGAGAAGCAGACCTGATGTCTGTAGGAGACAAGAAGGAGAATACTAATCATATCATGTACATACCTGAGAAGCAGACCTGATGTCTGTAGGAGACAAGAAGGAGAATACTAGTCATATCATGTACATACCTGAGAAGCAGACCTGATGTCTGTAGGAGACAAGAAGGAGAATACTAATCATATCATGTACATACCTGAGAAGCAGACCTGATGTCTTTAGGAGACAAGAAGGAGAATACTAATCATATCATGTACATACCTGAGAAGCAGACCTGATGTCTGTAGGAGACAAGAAGGAGAATACTAATCATATTATGTACATACCTGAGAAGCAGACCTGATGTCTGTAGGAGACAAGAGGGAGAATACTAATCATATCATGTACATACCTGAGAAGCAGACCTGATGTCTGTAGGAGACAAGAAGGAGAATACTAATCATATCATGTACATACCTGAGAAGCAGACCTGATGTCTGTAGGAGACAAGAAGGAGAATACTAATCATATCATGTACATACCTGAGAAGCAGACCTGATGTCTGTAGGAGACAAGAAGGAGAATACTAATCATATCATGTACATACCTGAGAAGCAGACCTGATGTCTGTAGGAGACAAGAAGGAGAATACTAATCATATCATGTACATACCTGAGAAGCAGACCTGATGTCTGTAGAAGACAAGAAGGAGAATACTAATCATATCATGTACATACCTGAGAAGCAGACCTGATGTCTTTCAGAGACAAGAAGGAGAATACTAATCATATCATGTACATACCTGAGAAGCAGACCTGATGTCTTTCAGAGACAAGAAGGAGAATACTAATCATATCATGTACATACCTGAGAAGCAGACCTGATGTCTGTAGGAGACAAGAAGGAGAATACTAGTCATATCATGTACATACCTGAGAAGCAGACCTGATGTCTGTAGGAGACAAGAAGGAGAATACTAATCATATCATGTACATACCTGAGAAGCAGACCTGATGTCTTTAGGAGACAAGAAGGAGAATACTAATCATATCATGTACATACCTGAGAAGCAGACCTGATGTCTGTAGGAGACAAGAAGGAGAATACTAATCATATCATGTACATACCTGAGAAGCAGACCTGATGTCTGTAGGAGACAAGAAGGAGAATACTAATCATATCATGTACATACCTGAGAAGCAGACCTGATGTCTGTAGGAGACAAGAAGGAGAATACTAATCATATCATGTACATACCTAAGAAGCAGACCTGATGTCTGTAGGAGACAAGAAGGAGAATACTAATCATATCATGTACATACCTGAGAAGCAGACCTGATGTCTGTAGGAGACAAGAAGGAGAATACTAATCATATCATGTACATACCTGAGAAGCAGACCTGATGTCTGTAGGAGACAAGAAGGAGAATACTAATCATATCATGTACATACCTGAGAAGCAGACCTGATGTCTGTAGGAGACAAGAAGGAGAATACTAATCATATCATGTACATACCTGAGAAGCAGACCTAATGTCTGTAGGAGACAAGAAGGAGAATACTAATCATATGTACATACCTGAGAAGCAGACCTGATGTCTGTAGGAGACAAAAAGGAGAATACTAATCATATCATGTACATACCTGAGAAGCAGACCTGATGTCTGTAGGAGACAAGAAGGAGAATACTAATCATATCATGTACATACCTGAGAAGCAGACCTGATGTCTGTAGGAGACAAGAAGGAGAATACTAATCATATCATGTACATACCTGAGAAGCAGACCTGATGTCTGTAGGAGACAAGAAGGAGAATACTAATCATATCATGTACATACCTGAGAAGCAGACCTGATGTCTGTAGGAGACAAGAAGGAGAATACTAATCATATCATGTACATACCTGAGAAGCAGACCTGATGTCTGTAGGAGAAAAGAAGGAGAATACTAATCATATCATGTACATACCTGAGAAGCAGACCTGATGTCTTTAGGAGACAAGAAGGAGAATACTAGTCATATCATGTACATACCTGAGAAGCAGACCTGATGTCTGTAGGAGACAAGAAGGAGAATACTAATCATATCATGTACATACCTGAGAAGCAGACCTGATGTCTGTAGGAGACAAGAAGGAGAATACTAATCATATCATGTACATACCTGAGAAGCAGACCTGATGTCCGTAGGAGACAAGAAGGAGAATACTAGTCATATCATGTACATACCTGAGAAGCAGACCTGATGTCTGTAGGAGACAAGAAGGAGAATACTAATCATATCATGTATATACCTGAGAAGCAGACCTGATGTCTGTAAGAGCCAAGAAGGAGAATACTAATCATATCATGTACATACCTGAGAAGCAGACCTGATGTCTGTAGGAGACAAGAAGGAGAATACTAATCATATCATGTACATACCTGAGAAGCAGACCTGATGTCTGTAGGAGACAAGAAGGAGAATACTAGTCATATCATGTACATACCTGAGAAGCAGACCTGATGTCTGTAGGAGACAAGAAGGAGAATACTAATCATATCATGTACATACCTGAGAAGCAGACCTGATGTCTGTAGGAGACAAGAAGGAGAATACTAGTCATATCATGTACATACCTGAGAAGCAGACCTGATGTCTGTAGGAGACAAGAAGGAGAATACTAATCATATCATGTACATACCTGAGAAGCAGACCTGATGTCTTTAGGAGACAAGAAGGAGAATACTAATCATATCATGTACATACCTGAGAAGCAGACCTGATGTCTGTAGGAGACAAGAAGGAGAATACTAATCATATTATGTACATACCTGAGAAGCAGACCTGATGTCTGTAGGAGACAAGAAGGAGAATACTAATCATATCATGTACATACCTGAGAAGCAGACCTGATGTCTGTAGGAGACAAGAAGGAGAATACTAATCATATCATGTACATACCTGAGAAGCAGACCTGATGTCTGTAGGAGACAAGAAGGAGAATACTAATCATATCATGTACATACCTGAGAAGCAGACCTGATGTCTGTAGGAGACAAGAAGGAGAATACTAATCATATCATGTACATACCTGAGAAGCAGACCTGATGTCTGTAGGAGACAAGAAGGAGAATACTAATCATATCATGTACATACCTGAGAAGCAGACCTGATGTCTGTAGAAGACAAGAAGGAGAATACTAATCATATCATGTACATACCTGAGAAGCAGACCTGATGTCTTTCAGAGACAAGAAGGAGAATACTAATCATATCATGTACATACCTGAGAAGCAGACCTGATGTCTTTCAGAGACAAGAAGGAGAATACTAATCATATCATGTACATACCTGAGAAGCAGACCTGATGTCTGTAGGAGACAAGAAGGAGAATACTAGTCATATCATGTACATACCTGAGAAGCAGACCTGATGTCTGTAGGAGACAAGAAGGAGAATACTAGTCATATCATGTACATACCTGAGAAGCAGACCTGATGTCTTTAGGAGACAAGAAGGAGAATACTAATCATATCATGTACATACCTGAGAAGCAGACCTGATGTCTGTAGGAGACAAGAAGGAGAATACTAATCATATCATGTACATACCTGAGAAGCAGACCTGATGTCTGTAGGAGACAAGAAGGAGAATACTAATCATATCATGTACATACCTGAGAAGCAGACCTGATGTCTGTAGGAGACAAGAAGGAGAATACTAGTCATATCATGTACATACCTGAGAAGCAGACCTGATGTCTGTAGGAGACAAGAAGGAGAATACTAATCATATCATGTACATACCTGAGAAGCAGACCTGATGTCTGTAGGAGACAAGAAGGAGAATACTAATCATATCATGTACATACCTGAGAAGCAGACCTGATGTCTTTAGGAGACAAGAAGGAGAATACTAATCATATCATGTACATACCTGAGAAGCAGACCTGATGTCTGTAGGAGACAAGAAGGAGAATACTAATCATATCATGTACATACCTGAGAAGCAGACCTGATGTCTGTAGGAGACAAGAAGGAGAATACTAATCATATCATGTACATACCTGAGAAGCAGACCTGATGTCTTTAGGAGACAAGAAGGAGAATATGTATAACAGCAGCTTATCAGACAGTCGATTGATGTCACGTGCATCTCTTAACCTAAAAATAATCCAGTAATCCAGAAATTCCTAAGAAATCACAAGCCCAGTATACATACTGTTTGTTTTACTCTATGTCTAGTGTAATCATTCCTATCTCTTCATCTCTACAATGCCAAGGCTCTATGAACCTATCCCTTACACACAGAACTAAATGAGAAACTGATGTCAGCAAACATCAAGTTAATGTGAATATATTTATATATACATGCATATATATGTTCTAAATATGAATATTCATAAATCATTTAATTATGGTCTTCTACAGGAAGAAGTAAATAATGAACAAGATATGTTTGTGAAACATGAATGCCTCAGCATCTCCAAAGTCCAAATAAGGCAAAATTACGAGGTCAATGACCTTGATTTAATTTGAAAGGGCTTTATTAGTGGAGTATGCATGCCATAAATCAAGTCTCAATCTCTCACGGTTTTAAAGTTATGGTAAAGTTTAAAGCTGACAACAGACAGACAAACAAATAAACCAATAGACACACAAACAGACAAGTCAAAAACAATATGCTCCCGAACTATCAATGCAGGATATAAAAATCAAATGTTTACTGGTACCTTCAATCTGAAACAAGCAGTTTATTTGCATGATAGGTTTATAGAAATTTTATGCTCTGACTGTGAGTTTTTGAGAGACAGAATCATAAAGTCTTAACACAATATACACAAGAAAATTGTAGGAAAAATAACTCTGTATAGATACTGAAATTCATACTTGTATTGATTTGGACTGAAATGAGAAATATACTCTGAATCAGAAGTACTAGAACACTAACATCATTATGGAAACTGACAGCTTTATAACTAATAGTTCCAATCTCCTCAGGAGTATGTAGACAAGTCCATTTATTTATACAGTCATAGATCACTCAGATCATTTCAAAACTTTTCTGCACTTTATAAAGTCATAAGAGATATCTACAGTCATTATATGTTTATACTTATATATTTGTGATATTATTCTAGATAATTATCGGTTAATGTGGAATAAGCAATGGCTTACTTTTGATGCGTGTAATGGTAGAGAGTACTTAAAACCTCTGCATTGGCAAGCTTTAGTATTTCCTTCATTAAGTTGATCTTTTCATAATCCTCCCATAGCTCAAGCCACTGATAAAATACAACAATGATAAAATAATAAAAACAGACCAGATCTACAACGGAGTAAGTATGAATAGATTGTAGTACTACCTTAATGTATCAAGATACTCTTCTTGACCTCCTTCAATTGCCAAGATAAACCCTGAGAAAAAACTGTAGCACGTTTGTAAAATATATGTCTCCACTATAGGTTTATTTCATAGCAGAACAAAGCTCTTCTAACTTAAATATTTTAAATAAATGTAAAAGTCTGATGTGCCATAGCTCCTATAAAATATTACTAGTGCTGACATTGACCTTAGTTCTATTGACCTCAAACCAATAATCCTCCCCCCTTTTAACTAGATTTAATACATCCAAATATGGTTTATATTGGATGTATGGTACTTGATTTATCGACTGAAAACTGATTATTCAAGTACCGGTACATTTTTACCAATGGTGACATTGACTTTTGAATTATTGATCCCAAAATCAACAGACATTTTACCCTTTGATAAAAAAATGACACAAGTATATATCCAAATTTTGTTTGGATAAGATGCAAGAAACTTGCTTTATGATCTTGAAACTAATAATTGCAATTAATATTTACTCGTAGTGATCTTGATCTTTGATCTGTTGATACCAAAGTCAATAAGCATTTTCTCCTTTTGATAAGCATCCAAACATCACATTTTGCTTTAGATTGGATGCAATGGAATTTAGCTATCATCGAAAAATCAATTCTGTGATAGTAGGACGAAAGGGTTAAGGGCAATGCCAGATGGGATATATACAAAAAGAAACACAACATATGCAAATTGCCTTTTAATGTCATTTTGCTGTATGTCGGTATTCAAAGAATAACAAAAATTTAGACCTAGTGGAAATTCAGCATACTTCTCCAAAGAATTTTCCTCCAAAAATACCCCACATGTATTAATTCCTCTGAAACAGAAGCTAAGTTTTGGCAGGAAGTGCTCATAGGATTAAGTCTAGGAACCACTGTTACTTTACTAAACTGAAGACCTTGACCCACTTTTCTACTTACAGTCCATATCTGCTGAAGCTGTTCTTTATAATTAGATGCAAGATCCTGTTTCTTAGCTTTTACAAAGACTTTGCCAGATTTGGGTTCTTCAGGCCACCATTTGACCCCTTTAAATGAGCGCTGAAGTGATATTGGAATATCCTGTATCTTATTGGGTCGCTTCACTGCCCCAAACCTGATCTCTCGCTGCATCGATCCTACAATGTTATACAGCACATTATAACAAACCTGATCTCTCGCTGCATCGATCCTACAATGCTATACAGCAAATTATAACAAACCTGATCTCTCGCTGCATCGATCCTACAATGTTATACAGCAAATTATAACAAAAACACTCCTTATAATCATGCATTTCAGACTATTGTAGGTGTGCTCATAACTGCTGATTACATTTGTCTTTGTCATAGGGAATTAGGTTATGTCATCATAAGTGGTTATCTGCCTTTGAGCAGGTACCTGACATAGAATAACTGTGAGATACACCAGGCATGAAAAATAACTCTGTATTACGTACGAAGATTGATAATAGGAGTAATCTGTCTGTGAAGCAGACTCTGGTTAGCATCCTATTTATCAAAGAAATAACTCAATAACTTGTCATTAAATCAGAGCATATAATAACAAGATGTAAAGCAGTGAATGCTCTGATGATAGCAATATATCCAGAAATAATTTACAAAGTCAAAAGTGAAAGACATGTCAAAAATTCAAATACCACTGGAAATGTCTTGTCACAAGAAATATACATGTTAAATATAAAAGCCATTTAATATATCTGACTATTCAAAAGCTATGGTCAATACAAACAGAAATACAGACAAACTGACAGGAAACAAAATAAAAATTATATATTATTTGGTTGGTTGAGTAGTGTCAGCAAATTCTTCAGTTATAGCGTGACATGTAAGGAAAAAGTAACCAACCTCTTAAACATAGTGGGGCAATCCAGGAATTGAACTCAGATTGTCCAAGCAATTAACCACTGCACCAAGCCTGTCTTTAACCATTACATACCATTAAATTTCCAATTCAATGAGTATAAACAATAAGGATATGATGTTATGTTAAAGAACATAGTATATATACATATACTATTTAATTGTTATGAAAATTAATTATGTTATAAGAACATATCTGAATTACACTAGACTAATACCGGTATTACAATTTCTTAATTACCATAAAAGAACTACGACTAATTGACATTCTACATATTGTACATGTATTTGAATTTACCTTCTCTAATTAGACCTGTCCTGGAGAAGAAATCAGGTGTGCTAACAGTCGTTCTACTTCCAAACAGCTGATACCTTATATCTGAAGCACTTCTTCGAGATTTCTGAGACATACTCCGCGTAAGACCTATCTGTTCCTGAATGAATGATGCTTCAAGCGTTCTTGGAGTCATGATTCTCACATTTCCCATATCTTTTGGTACAGACTGAGATCTTTTCAATGATGGTACAATGTTTCTCTCGATCATAGGCGTATTGAAGACTGCACTTTGATTGTATTGACTATTTTGTATATTAGAGCTTTCTTGTTGTATAATTTTCTTATTTGAAGTATATCCCTCATTATTTTCTTTAGATTTAATATACTTTTCTAAAATCCCGACTTCTTCTATGGCATCTTTCAATATATCAGTTGCTAAGTTATCAGCAAAAGTCTCCAGGGGTGGCATGACGGTATCCTTAGAGACGATAACCATCTCCTTTATAACAGCAAGTTGACCAATGTCACTATTTTCCTCCTTCAACCACTCATTATCTCTTCTTCGAGAATTCAGACTATCCCTTCTGGTAGATGTTTCATCTTGTGAAGTAGAGTCATCAAAGATAGAGGAATCTGTATCTAAAATTTTATCTAAATCAACATGCTGTACTTCTACTGCCTGTATTTTCCTTGGTACACTCGGTGCTTCACTGGCAGTGACACTACTTGAATCATCTTGTTGAGCCTTAATTGGTCTCTCTTCTATCATTTTAAGACGTGATGATCTTGAAGCTTTTGACTGCATGGAATCTAACCTTGACAACGATCTTGACAGTGGCCGTGTTTTGAAGGGGGAGGAAGGATATCGCATCTTATAGGCAGCAGAATAATCCCGATGACGTACTGGCTCTAGAGTGGTCGATAAAATGTCTAGCTGTCTGATATTACATCTATAAACAAACAAACTTTTCTTTATGACTTAACATTGTTTGAAAACTTCTGAAATTTGGTCAAAGTTCAATGTCAGTGTGAATTAGTTATTAAAAATGACTGCATGTTCATCAAATGGAATGGTATATTAGTGGCAAAACTTAATTGCTATATTTTGAAGCTTGTTTCTGACTCATCTACTATATACAAGCTGTTATTGTGTAAGTTTTTTCCTTTCATCTGAACATATATGCATTACACTCAGTAACACATAGTCACATTAAGTGTATACTTATCATGCCCACATATAATTTTTACCATACCGCAGATTTGTACCGATTTCTATTATTTCTTCATAATATATTCACTGGTTACATAATAATAATAAAGTTATCAATATATTATCATATACACGTATATACATATAACTATGATTCGTTTATTTTTAAACGATCACATTTCCTTTTTAAACTGAAGCACAAACCTGTCCACAATTCCATATAGAACAGTTCTTTGTTGCCAAGCTCTCCATGATTCAAACCATTCACATACAGTACGGTAAATCTGCTGATTGTTAAATTTGGAATAACCAGTTTCTGCTGGTTTGCTGCTTTTTGAAAGAGGGGGTAAATGAACCATGCCCTCAAAGTTGCCATAGCGAAGTCCATCTGGATTACGCAGGGAATAACTTCGAGTTAAATTGATGGGCACAATTGTGGCTGGCATGTTATCTAAAATAAAATATTATATATAAATCTAACATCATATATTTTTTCTGACTGACTCACCAACTAACTGACCGACCGACCGATTGACCAACCGACCAACCTTGGATGGACAGATTGACTGACTGATTAGACCAATTGAATTTAACACCTTGACCAATACTGATGAGCCATAGGTACTACAGGTAACTCCTTCCAGTAAACATTTAGGAAAAAATCTTCATTTACGAATACTCAAAGAAATGTGTGAATGAATATTGGTAGAGAATTTGTTATTCATAAACATACCATAAATCTGTGTATATGTTTATGAATGAATACAATAGGTAAATGCTTTAATGTGATTAATATCCTCTCATAAAATTGTATCATTTCAGTAGGGATAAACACATGACGCTGTTTGACAAACAAGTGACATAATAAACATGTGATTATGTGAATATTCAACTATCAATACACTGAAGATGAAAAACACTTCTTACTACCATGTACAGTCTCCTCTGAAGCAACAGCTGCTGAAGTAATATACCCTCTCACATTAAAAGTGTAATGGAAAACTTTCTTGGCAAAAACAATTAACACTGCCCATAAAAGTTTTGACGTTATAATTGTTGTGTCTTACATAATATTGGGTGAAATACAGCTAATTTAACTAACCAAGATATATAAGTCCCACAGTTAATGTATTACAATCTATATACAATACTAGAAAAATTAAAAGACTACACCCAAAACATCATGTAGTCCCTCAGTTAATAAGAAGGGATCTATTACTAGGAAAATAAGAAAACTACTTTGAACATATGATATGTTGTAGTGTGGATTTAGTTCTTTTCCAGGGTAGATTTCAATAAATGCCGTGACGTTATAGAAGATGCTTTAACTACATATTGTAAACGTTGGTGTAAAAAAGAACAGGTAAAGGTTCATGCTCTTAATGATTGGAAATACGAGATTTTAAGAATTGTCGATATCCGTATTAAGAACTTTACGGAAAATCCGCATTTATTTCAACAGCCTAATACATTGACGGCAAATTCTATTAAAAAGAAGATAGCTGACTTACATGCTAAATATGTCTTTGTTCCTGCTGATAAAGCAGGTAATAACATAATAGTTGTTTGAAAACTATATTATATTGAAGTACTTAAAAACGAATTAAACTCCACTCATACATATGTGGAAAGCCCTACCTCAAAAGACAGCACCTTGCACGATCACCTCATGACCATGTCCGACCTCAAAATTAAAACTGATAAATCTGATCTACCAACTATATATTGGCTCCCAAAACTACATAAAAGTCCATATAAATCACGTTTCATATCTAATTCTAGCCACTGCTCTACTACGGTACTATTGAAGCATATTACGTCTGCTCTAACTGCTATAAAAGATCATATTATCAAATATTGTGACGTCGCATTTCATAATAGCAACATCAATTACTTTTGGTCGATTAAAAATTCTCATGAAGTTATAGACAAACTTCTTTCGCTAAACTTCAAAGCGACTCAAATTTCTACATTTGATTTTTCTACACTTTATACATCTCTGCCTCATGATTTGATTAAAAGCAAGTTGCTGTCTCTTATACAATGGTGTTTTCACGGAGAATGTAAAACGTACATATGTACTTCCAATAACTGTGGATTCTTTTCCAACAAACAATATACTTCATATAAATACTGGACTTGCAAAGAATTATGTAAAGCACTAGATTTTCTCATGAATAATATTTTTGTGCAATTTGATGGCAAGATATATCAACAAATAGTTGGGATTCCTATGGGTACTAACTGCGCGCCTCTGATAGCAGATTTATTTCTTTATTGTTATGAGAGGGATTTTATGGTTTCTATTCAAAAATCAAAACGTTTTGACCTCATTGACAAATTTAATAATACTTGCAGATATCTGGATGACATTTTGGTTATCGACAACCCTGAATTCGAACAATTTATATCAGAAATATATCCACCAGAGCTCACATTGAATAAAGCTAATACTTGAGAAAAATCTACACCATTCTTAGATTTAAACATCAAAATTATCAACCACCTAATATATACCAATATTTATGATAAACGTGAGGATTTTGGATTTCCTATTGTAAATTTCCCTTACTTGGATGGCGATGTCCCTCGACTCCCATCATATGGTATCTATATATCTCAATTAGTTCGATTTGTCAGAGGCTGCACCGATGTTTTGGACTTTCATAAACGAAATATACAAATTACTATTAAACTTTTAACTCAGGGTTACAGATATCACAAGCTAAGAAAAACATTCGGCAAATTCTTCAGATCTTATTCAGAACTTCTATCTAAATATGGAAATATTTCTTTTCAACAGTATGTATCCAATGGAATTTCCCATCCTAATTTTTACGGTGAGTCGTATATAAACTAAGGAAAGTAAAAGGCTCCGATAACGTTATTTCATCATGTAATAAAATAGTCAAACGTCTTCTAAATAGACAATATGATATTGAGATCATCAAAAAGACTATAGGTCTTGTATTTGGCCCCTCTACAGCCTTTTGCAGACTCTTACTTGAACGTTGCACGCTGACTAACAGGGCGGTGGGGACTATATGACGGGCCTTGTCCAAACCTCTTTCAGAGGAGACATGGTCCTGAACCTCGTCCCCTCTGACTGTTAGTCGGGACTCCTACAGATCTAGGGTCTTAGCTCGCTTTCAGACTGGCAGAGCACAGTTTATCATGTTGATGTCACATATATTTTTATACTGATATATGTTTTACAATACCTTGCGTGTTTATATTTTTATGACCTCTCAATATGCGATACCTGTTGACCCTTGTTCTTTAAATGGAGGATTATTTATAAATTTTCAAATGTACGTCCTTTGATTGTTCTGCTGTTACGGTGAGTGGGAAGGTG
This sequence comes from Pteria penguin, assembly GCA_035048485.1. Taxonomy (NCBI): domain Eukaryota; kingdom Metazoa; phylum Mollusca; class Bivalvia; order Pterioida; family Pteriidae; genus Pteria; species Pteria penguin. Next base: position 5,701,338 of record CM068587.1, on the reverse strand, counting down.
GGCCCGTAAACTGGTTAACCACACCATTTGTTTGGCTTTTGTCAAATTAAATGACCGTCCTAAGTCGGTATCGTAATTGCACTACAATCAAATATTTTTGTAATGTGTTATATGTTCTAGTATATTATTTATATTCATGTATTGTATAGCTCCATGGTGACTTCTGCTACATAACTGAGCCAGTAACTCCTCTTTCTTCTTAAACTCTGAATAAATTTTGTGAAACTAGTTTTATTTATTTTTTAATTCACATTAACCACTTTTATGTAAAGTAACTTTTCATTACCTCAGCATATATGTGTACCGTTATTACATAATAATCATTTACATCTTATTGGCTATTGATTTTAGTTGATGCATTTATTCTTTAACTGACTGCAAAATTTATATGATATACGATATTCATGAGCAAGTTACTAAAGTCTTTTTTTCTGTTGAATTGTTGATATATTTTTTTCATTGTCACAGTTTCCTCTGGTTGATTCTTTATTTGTTCAGCTTGGATCCTACATTTATTGGACCCTGTTGTATTAACAGGCATTATTATAAGCATTTCATATATGCATACTTAAACAGTGGCGGATCCAGAAGCTCATCTGAGGAGGTTCTTTGCAGGGTTAGGTGGTTTTTTAATCCCAAATTTTCAAGAAATTGGCCACCATTTATGCTTATTTCAAAGATTTTTGGTATCTGAGGGGGTTTTTCCAACCCCCCTCCAACCCGCCCCCCTAAATCCGCCACTGTTAAATGTTTACTTATTATGGAAATTTGTCCCCAGTCAAAAGTTTCAAGTGCGATAATCTCTTAATTCGTATTATACCTATGGCATATAGATATAGAAAATTATTTATTTTAGTGTAATTTAATCATAACATATATTTACAGTGACTATCAATATTGGTATTATTTTGTAAGAGCCCGTACGAAGTGACTAGACGTAATCCGGCTGGTTTTGAGGCGTAAACCAGCTGTAAACTAGACGGATGTGGTCATTACGCCTCTCTGACCAGGCGGAATTGAGCAGGACACGTAATTTGTAAAGATTCCGTGTCTCACACAGAGACGGAATTTCATGAAACCAGGCGTAATGATAACGACCAAGCGTAATATTAATCTTAGAATTTTCGCTACAGACGGAAATTTGGACTTAGAAATTTTAGTAGTGGGAAATGCTGTACCGAGGCGGAATAAAAACTTAGAGAAATCAACATCAACAGGCATTATTTTGATACGTGAGAATGAAGTGTTATTTATGAAACATATATATATCAAACGTCTCTATATAAAATTTGAATAAATTGTATAACTCTTTCTTTTTACATATTTTCCCATGATTGTAATATTTTCGAAGTTAAAAGACAAAAATATGGTAACAAAATGCAAAGTTGATAACTTCGGCAAAATCGGAAAATGTTTAAAAAAAAAAAGTTTTACATGCTGCATTTTCATTTATTCAATTAATTGAGTAGATTTTAGAGTTTACAACTTTAATCAGCTTCCTCAACTGTCAGGTTATGGTTATGATATTTAAGGTGAATCATGATTCATAAATAACGATCCATTCACGTACCGATTCGTTGCACTTTGATTCTAAGACAGAATGTGTAAGCAGGTGATCGTCATTTTCTTCATTCTCATTATTCACTTCAATCATGCTTAGATCAACTAAATCACTTTTTTTATCTACACATTCCAAATCATTGTTAGCAAAGACAAAATCGAAATCTTCTATTTCATTATCCTTTTTCGAATCAGAATTATACCTTTTTTCTCAGTTTTGGTGTATTCATCGTGTGTCGTAAACTGACAACTAAATCTCTTCGAAACTTCAGAGAAATATAGATAGGGCACAAATAGGTCAGTTCCCGATTTATCGATCTGTTAATTTATTCCTCATTAATTTGTAGTTCTCGTGATCAAGTAATCATGACTCGAAATTTTCTTTAACTTAAAATTTATATTGTTCAATTAACTCAGTATAAACATACTAAACTTTTTTCGATGAAAAATATCAATACCATTATATTAACATATGCGCAATCAAATCTCCTTGTTGGCCTCATCATTAGCAGCATGGGCTGTTGAAACATGATATGAAAATCTGGGATTCCCGGCAGAGGTTACGCTTGCATTAGGCGCGCAGTCTTATAACGTAAGTTCTCCTGTTACTCGTTTGAATTTTTACTTTGAGTTCGTCAAAACTCGGACATTGAGAAGCACAATGTTTGCTTGCAATTTTTCATGGAAGATGCAACTTTTAAGTGTTATTGGACAAAACAACAAGGGATTGGTGTTAAACGGCAGCTTCGAAGTAAAGGAGACCGTGACAGTGATATCATGGGGAAAGATCTGAGATATATAACGGGGTCATTGTTCGTTCAGGGTAAGTTGTTTTTAGAAATTTATATTTTAGTTTAAAAATTCCATTCAAAACTGTGGTAACAATCCAGGTGTCTTCCGACATTTGACCTTTTTGTTCTAGCTAACTTGACTGAAACTTTCTGTACATGTACTTGTGAATTCATTTAACGAGTAAAATAATGTATATCCGAATCAGGGACGTATATAACACAATATACGTCCCTGTCCGAAACAATTCCATACTTGTACTAGTAATACTGTTAAATTGATTTTGATAAATTCATAGACTAAGCCGTTTCTTCGTACAAATTGTAATTATGAAATTAATTTACAAATAGATATTTCATATATTGTATATTTTATTTTATCTAGTCTTGCAATTTGAATTTTTATCACGTGACAAACGTACCCTCGACTTTTACGAGACTTCGCGATAAACATGATGGCTGCGCCCATGGGATTGTAAACATTTCGTTTCCACGGCCTTCCATTATTTAATCTATCAAGTAAGGAATCGACTTTGATTTATTAATGAATTATATTCAGTTTCAATTACTGATACAGTTTGTGGTTTGATAATATTAACGCCATGATGTGCGTTACCTGGCACCAGTGCACCACCTGACTTAGCCAATAGACCAATCCAGTATTATTTGTACGAGTTATCTACCGTGCGCAACGATTGACGCGCCACGGTTAAATGTTACTTCCGGTGTAAACAAAGCGTCATTAGTAACTGTCTATAGATGAGAGTTAACACACCATAGCGGTTGATTATTGCAAATAGAAGTGCCGATTTTTTGTATGATGTTCTCTTTGTCAACTTTTTGTATATATTTACTGTAGACTTTTTGTACAAATAAACTGTACATAGCTTTGATGACTTTTCATGTATTTTACTATGGTCAGTATGGATAATGATATCGATGATCTCCCTTCTCTCTCGGAAAATTGATGAACTTCGTTCTTTCCTAGAAAAAAGGGGTCTAAGTCGCGATGGAACCAAAACTGAACTCGCCGCTTTATGTTTTGCAGCGTCAAAAATGCAAGTTCCAAATGTCACTTCTTTTAAAAATGCATTGAAAAAAGACATCCGTCAATATTACCGAATTTCGACACTGGAGGATGGAACACTAACCTTTTAATATGTGTAGGCCTATTGTTATATATTCGGGGAATCTGAGAATTGTGTGATGAATGTGCTGTATGAAGTGATGCAGTAGATTTATTTTGAGAAGTTCTGTTGGATTATCTATTGAAGTTTCATCATTTATAGGTCAAAGCATAGTAATTCCATTTCCAATAGGGTCCCATGATAAATTACCATTAAGATTTACACAACATCCTACATTTCAGCTATATACAATCCATATATCAAAATGTTTGTCAGACCATCCTCTGTCAGAATTTTAACAGTTGCCAAATTTCAAATGTAAACAACAACCCTTTTTTAGGTCTTAAAATTTTTACATTAGTCAAATGAGATAAAAAATCATGATTTTACAGCAGAAATCGATCTTTATTTATAGATAGATCAAATAATTTCATCCAATCACAGCTCCTGATACAATGAAATAGTAGTCCCTCTCTCCCTACATCACATCAGTCAATCATGATTCTCATTAATTACTGTCCTTTGACCTTAAAACTGTTTTTGACTTTTTGTTTAGAGTAGGTGGATGAAGTATTCCCTTTCCTAAAGGGGGGGGGGGGGCTCTAGGAGTTGTAACAGACTGACTATGACCTAAATGTTAAGTGGGATAAGGATGAGTATTGGTTGATAATTATCTATAAAATGTAAATAATACATTCTAGAGTCAGGTTTGGGTGTCCATATCTTTGTTGGGTCATTTTGATGTCTAATGATTAACTATTTTCACCCAACACTGCTGTTCCACTGCATCATCCTTTGAAGGAAAAGTAAATAACTTGAAAGGCAGGTCACAAATACAAGAAAATTTGCCATAATTTGTATTGTGAATAACAGATGTAGAAAAGTTTTTTAAACATGGCAGGCATTTTCAGTGATTTTGAAAATTTTGTCAGTCAGGACTATGAAATATATATAGAAAAAATTCTGCATATTGTCAGTCTTAATGAAAGTTTGTCAGTCAAAACCTTCGGATTGGCACTTTTCAACATCACTAGCTGCTAATTGAATAAGACATATCTTACTCTTCCAAAGTTTAAGTCTATATCCACTGTTAGAACATTCTGTTAAGCAACATATTCTATTTGACATGACTGTCAATTTGATAGTAAATACAAAAATAGATGAAAACAGCTAGTAGGATGTATGAATTGAATGCAAGCATATATATTGTAAGACAAATTGTGGATATACAGAAGTTGTTTCAGTCTGAAGCTGACAGTTTATAATAATGTAAAGGATACAAAAGGCAAATCTGGTCATACCATCCTTGAGGGTTTCTTGTAATTATATGTATTTATCATAAAGTTGTTGCTGTTATTTATATTTGAGAAGATGAACAGGGGTTAATTATCACCCCTCACCTACACTATTCACTCCTTCTCTCCTTTACAACTAATTTTTTCCTCATCCACCTTTAACCTTGTCCAACTTTTATTTGCTCTGCTCTTCATGGATATTGAAAAAGTCTTAAATTAGTATATTGCTGTTTTCACAATTAATGTGTAAAATTATGTGACACTGCAACTCCTAGTTGAAGTGAAACAAAGCTGCGGGCTTACAATGGAAAACACGGATATTGTATGTATATACTCGTCATACTATTTAGTATTGTGAAACAATGAGGGAGAGAGTGCTGATCTCTAACCAGCTGTCTCTAAGTTACTATTAAGATGACACAATACCAGAGAGCTTAGGAGTCCACCCAAGTTGTATATTGCGCCACAATTTCCGTCATATTGGTTTCAACACTGCTCTTCAAATATTTATATATTATGAGAATTCCAATCATTTGGCAAAGTGCATCACTGAAGAGACATAAGTTGCTGAAATGTGCATGATCTGGTGCACAAATTAAAAGGTGTGTTCTATGTTTATTAAACCTAGTAATACTTAAATATACACTGCGTGTAACTTGATCAATACTCTACGATAAGGGGAACAACCTGTCATATGAGAGAATGACTCATAATTATGAGTACTAGTCTGTCGAGTTGTCAAATGCAAAATTCCCCATCCTGTCCGTCAGTACCATCATGACCATTGCCATTGCCTTCACCCGTCAAGCCAGTTTATTGAGGATTACGGGGATTTAATCACATTATTTTTCGAGCATCTATGAACAAATAAACATGACATTGTAATTACTGTAGCTGTAGCTACCTTTTTAATCCGCCATAATTGTTAAATGTTAGTGGAACAATCATACATTCGCGTTTTAACGTTGTTTTGGAAGGTGTATAGATATTTCAAAAGCGTGGAAATAGAAACCGGAAGTAGCGTTTAACCGTTCAAGAAAGGTAACTCTTGTGAAAAAAAATGGCAGCCGTAATACTGGATTGGTCTATGGCTGGCTATGGTTATTGCATATACCGTATCATGGCGCACTGGCGGATCCAGGATTATCCGAAAAGGGGGCCCACACCTGTATTATCTAAACTACAAAGAGCTGGAGTGGGGTATTCCAGTGGTATGGGACTCGCGTAATGATCAGGAGATTCATGTTGTATCTGCATTGGTCATGATCTGTGGCGTATCCAGGATTTCCGAAAAGGGGGGGGGCTGCATGGGTATTAGCCAAACTTCATGGCCATTTTTGGTGCAAAATCTGGATTTTTACCAGTAAATATGTGACCAAAAGGGGGGGTCCTCTAAATCCGCCACTGATGACAGTATCAGATGGTAAAAACCGAGGCCCTGTGTCATGGTCGGTGTGGTACATAAAAGATCCCTTACTGCTTCGGGTGGGTCCTTTGTAAAATTCAATATTTGTATGCAATTCATCAGTCAGATGCCGTCACCAAATATGCACATTAATTAATCATAAGTGTGAAGTTGAACAATAATCAATCAATCAATCACAGTCCCTAACTGCTTCTGATTGGTCTGACTTTCAGTTATAAAATTTATGTGCACTACAGTTCAGACTGATGATGTCTCCAAATATGTTAAATAATTGTAGCAGTAATGTTTTTACAAAAATTGACATTGATGCAAGCAATTTATTCATTTATTTGCAGATTCCAAAAGAGCCACTTCTGAAAACATATGAGATGTTCTCATTAGTCTGGACAAAATTAGAAGTTCAACTGCTGCTGCAAGAGTATCTAGCAAACCAGGATATACCCTATGCTATAATTTATTAGTGGGGGTATTCAGCATTAAAGAAATGGCAAATACTAGAGTAGAGGCCAGGGACTAACTAAACAGAAAGGAGATAATCTTCCAATTTTGTCAAAAAACTAAAATTGCATCTGTAAAAGGTAAGAAAACTGTTACATTAAAGAAGCTTTTTATGAAAAATCTAAATTTTTGAAATAAATTCTTAATATTCAAGCTCTGAAAGCAATTGTTTTTGGAGAAAATCATTATGTACATTTAAATGGTCTATTTATATTATATCTGCAGGCTTCTGTGTCCACTCAGGTGTAAACAGAATGAGAAGCCCATTCCTGGAGAAAGTGAAATGAACAATGCTATTACTGAACAAGTGTCACATGCAAGGAAGAAGTTGAAAAAAAAAAAGAGAAACTTTTCACATTAATTAATCAAAGTGTTTCTTAGTTTAAGACAAAATGCATTTTATGACTTTTACATCTACTCTTAACTATTATCAGAAATTCTTTTATAAAATTCAAAACAGGAAATGTGGTTTTGTTTCTTTTCAACCTTTTATGCAAGATTACAGACTGTTTCTTCAAATTACGCCTGGTTTCTAATACGCCTGGTCACTAATATGCCTCTTATTGTACAAATTACGCCTGGTCATTGAACAAGAATAATTTCTATATACGCCTGGTTTTTTCTAGCCAGGCGGACTAATTTGCATATTTGGGACAAAATTACGCCTGGATTCCGCCTAATTTTCCGCTTGGTTCTTGTATTGGGTGTAATACAGTAAGTTCCACCTGGTTTACGCTAGTCTGACGCCTGGTTATCCGTCTCATTTACAGGCGTAACATTTCGTACAGGCGTAAAGCATGATAGCTCTAGTGAATTTAAGAGTTGTCTCATGATAGAGAAAAAGTAGTTTGTGTAAGAGAAAAATGTATGCAATGTATAGAATAATGAGAGTTTAAAGAATGAAAATGTTTTACTGTGGTATTGTATATGTATTACTTATATAATTGTTATTACTTTGTTAAGAATTCAAAATAAACGTCAACTGGTACAAAGACTTATCACTTCATATATTCTGACCCTCTGATATGTTAACCCACTGAATGCAGGAATGATGTTCTGATTGGTTGGTTGGTTGATTAAATACTGGTATCTTACGTCGCTTTCAACAATTTTTCAGTTATATTGCGACATGGAGGCAGGAGGTAACCAACCTCTTAAACATAGTGGTGCATTATCCGGGAATCAAACTCGGATTGTCGGAACCGCAAGCAAAGTGCTTCACTCCTAAACCAAGCCTGCCCTTGTTTTGATTGGAAAATAATAACATTTAACATAAAATTGTCATGATATTGTATTGATCGTGTCTTATGTAATTAGATGTAGTTGAAAAAATGATGATTTTGCCACTCAAAATATCAGTACCCCACTTAACGCGAACACTTCCGTCAGTTAATTGAATTAACCTGTTAACTTTTTAAAGTCGCGCTTTAAGTTAAAACTAATTTACTTGTCGTGTACGGTCTTAATTGGCATTCCAATAACAAATTCAGACTTCTTCGTATAAATTATGGAAACCATGAAGATACCTTTTTGGCTTTTGATTTATGTAAACCTCCCTGTTATTCCCCCTACATGGTCTTGGAGTGATTGTTTACATCGTTAGTCCTCCATCTTTGATGTTTCTACGTAACTTTTCGGAAGACATGTGCTTTTCGGGACTTTACATTAATTACCATTATCTGCAAAGAGTTGTCTTTCTTATTGGCCCCTGCCGGGAAATTCAAATTTCACGCTCACAGAAGAAAAAGTGTGAAAAGATGTCAGCATTTGAATCTTCTGACGAGGATGAATCTAAAGAATATGATTCATCACCTCTGAACATTTCATGGTAACATTTAGCAAATGAATTTACAATAGTAGTCTGAATTTCCTCGATATGTAACTGATATCGTTTTTAGCTTAGATACTACAGAGTGCAGTTCAGTTCGATATTTTTGTACTGATACTGGGCTTTCTAATAATTCATATTATTCCAGTATTGTTAGAATACTCAAGGATACTGGTATAACTATTATCCTTGCCAGAAAGTTTAATATCTCCGCCATTTCAGCATTTGCCTGATTTGGCAATTTAATTTTTGTAGAAATGCCAATTCAGATCAAAATGCCAAATCAGGCAAATGGCGGGACCGATAAGAAAGACAAGTCTTTGCGGATAATGGCAATTAATGTTATATTATTTGAAATTTGACTTCTTTCCTCAGTTTTATTGAAAAGAATTAAGCTGTTAAGACTTAAGTTTAAGTAGTTATAATTTTGATTTTTTTTTCTTTTAGTAAATTATAGTCATCTGGATTTCTATAGTTATCTCTACAAGGAATGTTGTAGATGGGGGCTTTAATGGCATAACACTCAAGCAGCAGAATATTATTTATCACTATTTCTTATTTTAAAATCCATATTAATTGATAAAAAAATGTATTGATGATGTATATTTAGTCAATGTGTGTTTATATGTATCAAATTGACTTGATTATAACATAACACAAAGCCCTAGGCGTCCCTAGGAGCATCTAGGCTTAAAATCAGACTCTAGGCTTAAATTAGTCTGACCCCATGTCTCTTTCAAAAGATCAGACAAGGACAAACCATCAATGATGCCTGGCATTACTGTGGCCATTATTGCATTAGCCATTGCCACCTCTTGTTCATGAGCATGAGCCATCTATTCGTCTTGATTTATGCTTTTGTAACAGGCAGGGTGAAAAATTGTGGCAGGACACAGGAATTGAACTCAGAAATTTCCGCTATCAAGACTGACGCTCTCACCATTGAGCTGTCTGGGCCGATACCAGCATCCGTCACAACTGCACTATTTTTACACAATAATTTTTAATTTGTACATGGAGGCATGTTGGTGCAGTAGACACACTCTAGATTTTGAATTTGACTACTGACATTCGATTCAAGTTGTCTGAAGGAAATTTTCCAAAGTGGTTTATCTTCTGTCTGCCTATCTGTGCTTTGAATCATGAGATACCTGAGACAATATAAAAACTGTGGCCATGTGTCATAGTATACATTGACTGTGATGTAAAAGATCCTTCAATGCTTTTAGAAAGTCTATTGTATATGTTTAAAGATTCTGAGGTCTGGTATTGCAAAAAAAAAAAACATTATAAGGACCATTCTCAATGGAAATTTCACTGATTTTTCCCAAACTTTTTCCTAAACATTGATCTTTTAGCATTATGCAAATGGACCAAAAAAAAATACACCCAGTAATAAAAACGAAAGGAATGAACTGTACTGATGTATATTTGTACTGATCATCTGATGTACATAAATACTTTAAATTTTTCACTATTTTGAAGGTTGGATTTATCAACATTGGGATGTGATGAAGTCTATGGTATATGCTCCTTACCAGGTACTATGATCTATAATATTATAGTTATGTAATATTTTATTATATAGTCATAAGATATGACAAAAACAATATATAGTCATATGTTTTATCCATTAAATTGCTCGATTTAATAATTGATCAAAGGTAAAAGAAACCTACATATAGTATCTCACTACCTGGTACATTGAAAGTACTAGTGCCTGTTCCCTACATTGAAAGTACTAGTGACTGATCCCTATATGAATGTCATTGTACTAGAGACTGATCCCTATATCTATATGACTGTCACACATGCATTTCATTTTACTAGTGATTGATCTCTATATGACTGTCATATGTCATTGTACTAGTGACTAATCCCTATATGACTGTCATATGTCATTGTACTAGTCATTGATCCATATATGACAGTCATATGTCACTGTACTAGTAATTGATCTCTATATGACTGTCATATGTCATTGTACATGTACTAGTGACTGATCCCTATATGACAGTCATATGTTATTGTACTAGTGACTGATCCATATATGGCTGTCATACATCATTGTACTTGCGATTGATCCATATATGGCTGTCATATGTCATTGTACGTGTGACTGATCTCTATATGACTGTCATGTGTCACTGTACATGTACTAGTGACTGATCCCTATATGACTGTCATATGTCATTGTACTAGTGATTATCCATATATGACTGTCATATGTCATTGTATTAGTGACTGATCCCTATATGAATGTCATTGTACTAGTGACTGATCCCTATATGACTCTCATATGTCATTGTACTAGTGACTGATTCCTATATGACTGTCATATGTCATTGTACTAGTGACTGATTCCTATATGACTGTCATATGTTATTGTACTAGTGACTGACCCCTATATGACTGTCATATGTCATTGTACTAGTGACTGATCCCTATATAACTGTCATATGTCATTGAACTAGTGACTGATCCCTATATGGCTGTCATATGTCATTGTTTTTGTGATTGATGCATATATGACTGTCATATGTCACTGTACTAGTGACTGTTCCCTATATGACTGTCATTATACTAGTGACTGATTCCTATATGACTGTCATATGTTATTGTACAAGTGACTGACCCCTTTATGACTGTCATATGTCATTGTACTAGTGACTGATCCCTATATGACTATCATATGTCATTGTACTAGTGACTGATTCCTATATGACTGCCAGATTTACTTGATTCCATTGTGTTTGATTCAGAAATCATTTACAGAAAAATTTGAACATATATATCTGACATCTTCAGACATTTTGAAGAATCACTGAAATTTGAAACTAAAGATTTCCTAACTTAGGTATTACAGTACTGGTATATGCTATGTTTTTAATTATGTTTATATGCTCTACATTTGTCATATGCCACATGTAAGGCAACTCTCAATTACTTTTTGTGCACAGGATGTAAATTCAAAGACACATGGAGAAGTCTGGAAAATGACATAAGTGAGTGAGTCTTTCTGTATGTACTGTATTTCTCTAAGTTAAAGGCCAGCAAATTCATTCATCAGTAATTACTTTACCAGTAGTGAACTTAATATGAGTTCTCCTTGTTGCTCAATCCTGAATCTTTCTGTATGTACTATATAATCTGAAATAATTTCTTGAATAAATATTATTTAAACCAAGTTAGTGAGATATTCTTTTACATGTATTACCTAATACTGTGTTCTTTTGCTTGTAGGCATATTTGTGGGATTTTTGTATTTAGTTGTTTTTCTTTATTTTCTTCTTTTTCTTCTTTTTTTTTTTCATGGTTGCCTGCACCCACAAAACTTTCCATGAATTATGATAAGAAGATAAGTATATGTATAGAAATATTTTATAGTTGCAAGCAAACATACCAGTATACACCCCCTTGTGCTACTGAACTTCAGAGGGTCCTTCACACTTGTTGATGCAACAGATATAATACCAAATAAGGTATTTACTGATCAGGTGCAGCCATCATATAGATGAAAACAAATCCCTCTATGGTATCAAATTAAACAGATTGCAAAAACATGATTAAGTACAAAATTTGATGTCAACAAGTGACTTGGCTCTTTAAAATTCCCTACCGCTCCAAGGAAATCCAAACTCAGAGCTGAAACAGATTAATTTGAAAGCTAACAGCTTTTATCTCAAATACAAAGTTGCTTAACATAAATTTATACTAATGTAGTACATGTACATATAAAATGTCTATAGCAAATATTCTGAGTGTGTACATTGTGTTCTTCCCTATAAAGAATGTCTCCAGAATGAGGAGGTGAAGGACATTTTCTGTCTGTGTAGTAAAGGAGAATTGAACAAGTACAGAGTACCACATCTGCTGACCTCGCTGGCTGAGGGCAACATTACAGTTCATCACTTTCACTTCCCAGACGGAGAGACACCCTCTATCCACATCATGGTGAAACTGATTGAGGAGCTCAAAGTGTGTATAATGAATCAGAGGAAACCTGTCATTCAGTAAGTCAGATTGCTCCATCTCCTTTCTACTTTAAGTGTGTTGTGTTGTCAATAAGTAGTGATGTAAGGATTATCGCTAACAATAGAATTCCTATAACAGATATTTTTATTTCAATCACTGATTAAATTTTCATAATAAAAACTGTTTATGGAATGATAAGAAACAAGAGACACTCAATATCTAAAAATTTTGGCCACTTGGCCTTTATCACATGAAAACATGACTTTACGCTGGGCTGATTTAACCAGCAGTTATGGATTTCACCTAGAGATTTTGTTATATTTTGTTTCCACTTGATAAAGACCAAGTGGCCAAAAATTTGTGGATTCTGAGTTTCTTGTTACTTATTATTAATTCATACATCCCTTCACAGGACTTCTTACCAGTATCATTTCTATTTATGGAATAAATGTCTTTTGTAATTTGTTTGTTGTGGTATGATATCCATTAATCCATTAATTAAGTTCCATATTGCACGTTACAAAAGACACTTATTCTATATATTTTCACTTATATCAATTTCATAACTCTAACTTTGATACACTCCGTAGAAGAAACAACCATAATATGTAATTACAACCAATGTTTATTTCTTCTGGCTGCCATGATGATCTCTATGTAAAGTTGTGAACTCGTATGATTTTTCGAAATACTACATTTATGAATGTCATTTGTAAATGAAAAAATTCATCATAGTGCATTAATATATTTAAAAGCTGTTTTATTGAGAAATGCTCTATTCAACACCAGAACCATATTTAATTGAGCCAAAGAGTCTGCAATCATTAACAATGTATGTGATCGAGTTACAGCACGCTGAACAGATGTGACTAATTTAAATTTTGAGAAGTTGAAAGTACATCCAGAGAAAGTGGAATTGCAGAAATAAGCAGGGAATCCAGATGACACATTCATATTCAGTCTGGAGATAGAATGGGAAATCTCCTCATTATAAAAGTACAATGTATTGTTATAAATAGACATACAGATAAATTTAGAAATCTAAGTGTATAATTCCACTGGAAAAAGTACATTGCATGATCCAAAATGGGATTATCCTGTGGTATCGCAAGTGGAATCTCCATAGTATTGATAGGGTATAATATATAGATATGAAGTATGAATAGATTATAATCTGCAGAAATAATTGTCTTATCTTCTCAGAGACAAATGTCAGACAAAATGAAAATTCTGCTGGTGGGCCAAAAAGACAGGAAAAAATATATATCCTTTTGTGCATTGTAACAACATCTAAGAGCAGTTCAAATATATAAAAGACCCATCATACACTCAGACATGTCTAGCTGTAGATGTTGTAAATAAACTTTTTCAATTACCGGTACTAATCATTGTTAAGCAATTGATTATTGAGATTAATAGATAACAAATTTATCCAAAACTAGTTCTCAATTGAGGCATTGCAACACTTGGGCATCACTCTGGCAAACTGAAATGTGCTACCAACTCAGCTATGGTGTTTCCCAATATTGTACAAGAAGCTCAGCTGTGTCTGGAAATGGTACAAATTCGATGAAATTTGACATATCTCTTTGCCTTACAACATGTTGGTAAAAAACATTGGTACATGTATAATGACTATGTGTACACATGTGGAATAGGGCAGTAAACACTATATTCTGGTACCAGTAACAGCATGGTCTAACATCATGTGTATGTAAAGTGGCATAAACACTATATGCCAGTAACATCATGGTCTAACATTATGTGTATATAACATGGCAGTAAACACTATATATCAGTAACAGCATGGTCTAACATCATGTGTCTATAACATGGCAGTAAACACTATATGCCAGTAACAGCATGGTCTAACATCATGTGTATATAACATGGCAGTACACACTATATGCCAGTAACAGCATGGTCTAACATCATGTGTATATAACATGGCAGTAAACACTATATGCCAGTAACATCATGGTCTAACATCATGTGTATATAACATGGCAGTACACACTAAATGCCAGTAACAGCATGGTCTAACATTATTTGTATATAACATGGCAGTACACACTACATGTATGTGCCAGTAACAGCATGGTCTAACATCATGTGTATATAACATGGCAGTACACACTAAATGCTAGTAACAGCATGGTCTAACATCATGTGTATATAACATGGCAGTACACACTATATGCCAGTAACAGCATGGTCTAACATCATGTTTATATAACATGGCAGTACATACTATATGCCAGCAACAGCATGGTCTAACATCATGTGTATATAACATGGCAGTACACACTATTGGGTCTTTTCGTTGTGCAAAGTTATTTCCCATTTGAGCAGGTATCTGACGTCAAATAATTGTGACGTCATATAATTTCTATATTACTTCTTGTAATTTTACACCAGTTACCATGGAAATGGTTGACGTCACAATGGTTTTGACGTCAGATACCTGCTCATGTTTATATAACATGGCAGTACATACTATATGCCAGCAACAGCATGGTCTAACATCATGTGTATATAAAATGGCATAATCACTTTATCATTTTATGCCAGTAACATCATGGTCTAACATCATGTGTATGTATCATGGCAATACACACTATGTGCCAGTAATAGCATGGTCTAACATCATGTGTATATAACATGGCAATACACACTATATGCCAGTAACAGCATGGTCTAACATCATGTGTATTATATAGACTGACAAACTCAGTGATTTATGTTCATATCTATGTATATAAATGATACCCAGTAATTTCTATTTTCAGTTGCTATGGAGGATTAGGAAGGTCTTGTGTTGGTTAGTTCACGTTTTCATCTAATACTACTTTATAATCCTGGCATGCCAAGTACAGGTGTTATGTTTTTTCACTTTAATGTGCAGTAATGTATGATTTTGTATTTAATACATGCACATACTTTTTCTGGGTATTATAAAAAGAAACTGGTGATTATTTTGTTTCATTTTGTTATATATATGTAAGTATTATTCATTTATTCTGCCCCAAGCTTGAAGTGTCATTTTATTCTTAAATGGGAAAAGTAAAAGTATTTCATGATAAGAATATCACTTGTGCTATAGATAACAATTTAAATCTAAGACTTAGTTTTACTCATTCTTTACTAATCAGAAAAATATTACCAGTATGAACTTGTTTACATTTGTTTTACAGTCAATTTATCTGCATTTGAAACTCTTTGTTACTTTCCTTCTTTTCAGTTGCTGCCTGTTGTCTGCTGCAGTTTGATAGCAATGTAACTTCTGAACAAGCAATTGACAAAATGAGAGAGCTTCGAGGGCCACGGGCTGTGCAATCTGTTAGAGTAAGATATTTAGATTTAAAGTACAGAAAGTATAGAAATGTACTGCCTACTGGTACTATAGCTATCCTCCATCTTTTGTTTTTGGGGGAAATGGTGGTATATTGAAAATATGGCAGTAGGTTAAAATTTCAGTGTCATATCACATTTAGACGTTATTAATAAAGCAAATAAAACTGTCTTTGATTCTTTCGTAGTAAAATAGAAATTATCCTACTAAAGTCTATAATCTGGAAACTATGATTCATTTGAAAACTGTTCACCATAATTCAAGTTGTTGATCGAGATCATGTGTGAATAGAAAAAAAGTATGTTTACATGTAATTGTCAATGTCAAAATAATTCTGGCTTTTAGTAATATCAAATAGTCATATCAATGGCAGAGAAGGCATCTGCAGTAGTAATGCACGTGTGTATTAAGTAAAATATTATTCACATATGATGTACATGTATGAAATAATAACTTCATCATTATTATCAGTGTTGGTTGTCTCACTAGTTCTCATCAAGTCAACAATTCTTAAAATCATATCCCATTGATTTCACAATATCATCCACATATTCTTAAACCATCAAAAGTAAATCTTTTACTAATCCATGTTGACAATTTCTACTGATACAAATGAAAACAAGGGCAACTCCAAGCATGGCATCCCCTGGGCATAGCAGCAAAATCCATGGTACTAAACTGACTTTTGACCCAAAATTAATAGGGATCTTCCTCTTAGTCTCATTACACTTAAGCTATATGTGAAGTATGAACCAATAGGGCTAAAATTGTGGCTTCTAGAGCATCTAAAGGGTTTTTTTAAGATGACCTGTAGTGACCTTAACTTTTTACCTTATGATCCCAACATAAATAGGAATCTGCCTGTCCTTATAGTAGAGCTGTATCTGAGGTATGAACCCAATAAGGCCAAAACTGTGACTTCTAGAGCGTCTGTAAGGTTTTGATACAGATGCACGCATAGACCCTCACATGAACAGTACCGTTACTACGGTAAATTCCTCCTGCAACACAACAGATGAAATCATTGTAGTATATTTGGTTATCACTGTGTATGTTTTTGTTGGCTTGTAAAAAGTGTGGTCATCTAGTTGATACTCTGTAGTGGAATTATACTAAGAGAAAATCCTTATATCATTCAAATGTTTTGTTGAAATACAGTGGTTTACATTTACAAATTTATTCTTCTGAAAATTGTGGTTTGATGTCAGAACCAAAGTTTATCAGGTGGTGATATAACAAGAGTATACTAAATATCCATCAGACTTAGAGTACATTGTACCATGAAGTTTCCTTACATTAACGTCAATGTAAACTTAACAAGTATAGTTATTTTCACATGTAAATTTTCCTGCAGAAATTCAATCGATTCCAAATACAAAGAAATATAAAAGTCCTCAAAACACTGCCTCCAAAACATAGGTAAACACACAAGCACATTCTTCTTCTAGGATATCGAGATCAAACACTCATTTTACAGTTTAAATGCAACTTGGCCTTTATCCATTGATATAAGGTATATACGCATTTCATTATGACGTAATTACAAACATATATATGTGAAATTGATTGATTGATTGATTTTTGTTTTACGTCACACCAAGAATATTTCACGTATATGGTGACGGCATCTGCCTGATGCAGGGCATACAAATTTTTACCTTTGCAACGGACCCACCCGAAGCAGTGAGGGATCTTTAACGTGCCATGCATACCACGGCATGGGGCCTCGGTTTTTACTGTCTCATCCGAAAGACATGACACCGGCATGACCAGAGCGGGACTCGAACCCCGGCCTCCCGATCAGGAGTCTGACGCAATACCACTAGGCCACGCCAGCTTTTTATATATGTGAAAAGACCATCATTGATATAGAGAGTTATATTCATAATGTGTTTAATTATGAGTTTCAAAATATAATTTTTCAGGCATCTGGCAACTTTGAACATTTTTTGGTGATGATCACTGAACACTGAATCTAATTTTAGAAGCTGCATAAGATATATGTACATGTATATCTAAGTATATATGTCCCTATGTATATTTAGAGAAGGAAATATGTCATATACACATAAAACAGCCTAAGTTATCAGTCTTTGACCAATCAAGTCTATCGCCTGACTGCTAGATTTTTTAAAGTTATTTACTGTGCTGACATCTAAGAACTAAGACAACAAATTTTTACAGTATTAAGACATAAAGCAAGCTAGAATATACACATGATTATGCTCATTCAAAAGAGTGTGTCTTACGTAACTGAAATTACCAGTAATCATCAGATTAATCCTACTAGGTTTGTACTTGCTGAATAAAAAAATGAAGTCATGTTGAATTTTACCTGAAAAATCAAGTATTCATTATAAATATAGATTCTTTCTTCAATGTATTTCTTAATTTGAATGAAGTGTAATTTTAATTTTCTTTGCAGCAATATAATTACATCCATGATTTTCGCCAGAAGATTGACCAGTACAATCAATCTGTCGAGGAAAATGACCGCTCTCTGTCCAGATAAAATAAAGAGAAACCGGATCCACATAGCTATTTGGCAGTCAGTGATTAAACAGTAGCAATTTATTTATGGTATATTTACGTTGTATAAAAGGAATAGCTTGAATGCTTTAGATGTTGTGATTATCCTTAACAAACTCTCTATGCTGTTTTGAACATGGTGCATATAAAAAGAACATAGTTATTTATGTATTTTGTCTTATGTTAAATGTTTGTTTTAAGATTTTAATATAAAAGATATGTACATAGTAGTACTATAAGATTATATGTTTTAAGAGGAAAAATGTTTTAAATTTTTGCAATTCTTTATGAATGTTAATTTAAAGCTGTATACCCTATGTTCGCTAGTACAGCGCATATTGTAGGTAAATTTATTCTAAATTCATGTTTTGATTATATATATATAAGCCTAAAGCATGTTAAAAAAGGGCCTTTGCAAATGTTGTGATCAAATTCACTATATTAAGTAAGATATGGCTGTTTAAAACACGATGTTTGTAAACAGAATGTTTATAACCAAATTATCACGTGATCTAATTTGGAAGCCGCATCATGGAGGGCGAGGTAAATAAAGTTGACAAGTAACTTAAAAATCCGCATTCAAGTCTGCTAAAGCTAGTATTTACTGAATTTGTTTTCTTTAGGAGTCTCCTTTCATTATATTTGTTTTGATTAAACTGCACATGCACAAAGTCGGGTTATGGTTGTATTTATGGAATACCCACCTTTTTTATGAAGTATTTTCTTTTTATTTCGACATCTCCATGGGTTTGAAGCAACAAAAAATGTTATTAACTCAAAGTTAATAATATCAGCCATACGAGAAAAATACAGTTTTTGTTTTATATGCCCTAATTTTTTAAATTATACCAAGTTGTAGGGTATACAACTTTAAAGAAATAATGTTTATGAAATATTGATTGTTTGCGTTGGTAATCTGTGTCATTAGTTACCTGTGCATATAATATGATGACTACCAATTGTTCAAGTTTTACATGAATGAACCAATAGAAATGTTAATATTGATTTATTGCTTTGTTAGATAATTTAATTATATCAGGAGAAAAAAATGTAAGTTGATCTGTAGATTTACCAAAATGCTTATTATCTCTTCTGATAGAATTAAAAAAGTGATTTAATGAAAAAAGTGGTAATATAATTATAAGAAATTATCTTAAATGTGTACATACAAAATTAGGGTACCACAATAAGGTTTTCATTTCATATGTATCCCTATGGTGAGAGTATTTGTGATGTCATAGTTTTGCTCTACAGTTGAATTTTTTTATTCCTGTATACTCAAACACAAATAACTTGAACTTGGGGGTTAGTCCAACTCTTTTTCAGTCCCCATTTAAGTACCCTAAAATGTTTGTTAAAATTTATCTCTTAATCACTAGAACTTTTCCAGACACTGATGATGTTAGCAGCCTAATGTCCGGCAAACCACTTTTAGTCAGAATTTTCACTATAATGTTATTGCTTTGATCATGATGTCACAATAATTTGACGCAAATTTGAGCAGCAGAACATATACATGTATCAAATATTGCTCCTTACATCTCATAAAATTAGAGGAAGGCATATCATAAAGGAAATTTGTTGTATATTATTTTAAGTTTTCAGATCAACCTGTGATTCAACTAACGACTATGGAATTGTCTTTGATTTTTGCAGAACTTGGGTGAGCTTCACTTGTAGGACCACATTGACCCCATATTGAAACAATATGCACCAAGTGCCATAACTTAATATATATATTTTATATACTTTATCTTCTGGGCATTTTGTCTGCTTTGTGTCTTGTCTGTTTTATATGTAACATTAAAGTACTTTGAATAAATGATACATAAATTTAGTTTTATTTGCATCTTAGACTGATTTAATATCAAGTAATACTCTGCAATGCCATTTATTGAAGCTTGTACTTATGTAATAAGTTATCTACAGTCATGTGACATCAGGACAAGAATAATAACATGTGTAGCTGTAGACTACATCAGTTACATCCATTTGTGTAAATGAAACAGACAAAATATAAAAAAAGACATTTATAGCCATATGTAATGTACAGGATTGTCATCTCCATTAGATCTTTTGCATCCTTGAGCGAACTTGTATCCTGCAAAATAATACATGCACCTGTTATATAAACCTAGAGTGTAGGTATTTCATATTACACTGAAATTAGATATTTGAAATTTATCGTTTCCCACATCAATTCTATAGACCCTTTCACAATAAGTGAGAGACTGACGTTTTTAAGGAAGAAATGATTACAGTTCTCGCATAATAAGACAAAATCAATATCTGATTATGGCATCAAAATGTTTTGGCAAACGTTACTATTCTTCCCCAGAAACGATTGTCCTGCAGTATAGACCCTTTCACTTTTACTGGCTAATTCACTCTTCCACAAAATGCGATTTTTCATTGTGAGGATGTCCGACAAAACTCGGACAAATAACGCATTTGTTTATGACGTCATAAGTAGAACAGTTAAAAGTAGGCAGAATGTCACGTTCTTTTACGAACCGTGGTGGAACTGACATTTTGGTTGGCAAAATCATAACTGTTCCCGGAAAATGACGTCGTCGACAATCAATTATTCATTATAACGTCAAAACTTTCACAGGAAACGTTATCATTTGTCAACCAAAACGTTCTTCTTCCAATACGAAGTGTACTCAAAAGTTGAGCGTTATACTTCATGTATTGCAGTACCGTAATAGTATGGGGGCTAAGGGTCTAGAACTATATATTATAGATCTGGGGGTTTCGATATATAAAGTTATTTCCCATGAGCAGGCATTGATCACTGTAAATATCTTAATGTCGTCTTTAAGCTCAATAGAGCATATTCTTTGAACTAATCATGACATGCCGACTATAAATAAATATTATTTGATTCGATGTGGCGTCAACCACTTTGTATGACGTCACAATGGTTTGATGTCAGATACCTGCTCATATGGGAAATAACTTTGTATTACGGAAAGACTCGATATTATTACTTTTATTTGATTTTTCTATTAGAGTTATCCTTCTTGTTCCAATGTCAAAACAACATGGTTCAGCCACAGCCACGGAGACTGTCGTCGGTAACATTAGTAGGGCTTAGCATAATATTTGCGTCCAGCATTGCAGGTTATGTGTATTGGGATCACTTTAATGAAAGAAAGGTTCATATTTTATATTGTGTCATGTTTCACAAACACTGAAACCACGCTATCTTCCCGAATTTACCCTGTCAGATTATATATGTATGACATTGAGAGTCGAGCCGGCGAAGTTCAATCGGTATGGTATTTGGTTGGATGTTGGGGTGTTGTTTATGTCTAAATTTTTGCAGGTAGATACAGACAGTTAAATACAAATATTTGATGTCGTTGCCACTGCCAATTTAAATGAAGATAATCCCCGTAACATTCCGAGGATGACCTGGGGGATAAACTCGTGTTTATCATAGACCGTGATGCAACTTTACTGAATTATATTTTGAGCACAAGAGCTAATAGTTACGACTGCAACGGAAGAGCTATTTTGTCCCATCTCTTCAAAATAGCTCTTCTGTTGCAGTCGTAACTAAACAGCTAAATGAGTCTTAAAACTTTTGAAATTCATTGAGGAATCTCGTGACGATTGACTCTTTTTCCATCTTCAAATTTTATATGACCGCAGTTTGTGAAAATAAGATTTCGAAATATCATATTCCTCGTAGAAAGTAATGATAAATCCCGAGACTTATCTACCAACAAATATGATACAAATTAGGTCATATGACCAGTCTGACTTCAAGAACAGATATACTACACCTCCATTTTCACCAACCAGGTGAACCCCCTGTCCAGAATATTTTTTTACCGGCCCTTTGAGCTGGAAAATTTAATTTTCCTAC
The DNA here is from genome assembly GCA_035048485.1 of Pteria penguin. Taxonomy (NCBI): domain Eukaryota; kingdom Metazoa; phylum Mollusca; class Bivalvia; order Pterioida; family Pteriidae; genus Pteria; species Pteria penguin. The sequence goes on along the minus strand of CM068587.1, from coordinate 5,679,083 downwards.
ACTGTGAGCCAAAAATGAAAATGTTTTTTGCAAAGTCTTCCTGTCCCTCCCCCCATCCAACCAAAAAAATCAAGTGGTTGTTCCCTAATACTTTTTGACACTAAGGACTGAATGAGAATCTCTGACCGAAAAAGTTGTACAAATAATTGTCCCCCGCTTTTAGCATAAGCGAGGGTCATTAAATCTCATTTGTCTGTCTGTCTGTCAAAAAAACTTTAACCTTGGTCATAACTTTTTAACCATAAGACGTAGGGCCTTCATATTTGGCATGTGTGTCCCTAATTGCAATACCTTTCTGTTGGTACCAGAATTTTTTATCATGTGACCTTGACCGTGACCTTTGACCTACTTCAATGTAACTTTTTAACCATAAGACGTAGGGCCTTCATATTTGGCATGTGTGCAAGTAGACATGCACAACCATGACAAAATATCACAGATCAATGCACCCTTGCTGACAGAACCCCGAAAGTGGGGGACCACAATTCTCTGAATTTGCTTGTGCTGTTATCATATATGACTGTGTTGTTGCACAGTCAATAATTAAGGGCTTGGTTAATATTGTTTGCCAGCTATACAGTATACATCTGCTCTGCTTCAAGTTTTATAATGCCCAATTCTTTAATGAAAAAGAGATACCAAACATTTACAAGTGTATTATAGGTTTCGGTTTTATCAGAAGTGATAATGCAAATTTTCAGTCATATTCCACTAAAATTGTTGTAAATATATGAATGTGAATGAAATACATTGATTTTGTGTTTTAATTGATGGGGGTTTTTTTTGTAATGGATCTATCTAAATGTAACAGGACAGAAATGGAATGAGCTTCGCCATCCGTTATCATCTGTTAGGCGGGGCTTGTGTACTGTGAGTTAGATACGACGTTGAACGTTAGCAACCTTATAACGTCATAAGAATGTTTTATTGTTCTTTATGTCATGTTTGCGTGAAAATGTTTTATTTCCTTCCTTAACATTAGGACTGCAGTTATTGGCAGCGAAGTCCATTTTAAATAATTTATAGGATTTTTATACTCCCTGATGGGAGAGCATATTCGCATAGTTGCTGCTTTTAGCTGTCATCATTTTTTGTCCAGAGCATAGCACAAAAACAATGAGAGGTTTAGATATTATCATGAAATTCATAGGTAAATAGATCTCAGTAAGGAGAAATACAGTACACAAGAACCATAACTTTCTTTTACATGATTTATGAGTTATCGCTTTTTGAGGTTTTGGTTTTCTTTTTTTTTTAATTTTGTCTGGAGCATTACACAAAAACTATAAGACTGGTGTCAACATGAAACTTCATAGGTTACGGTAGATAGATCTCGAGAAGTGCGGTGTAAATAGGCCGTTTGGAACTTGCATTAATTCACGGAGAATCCATCAGTTCTACTAATTCTCTTGATTGCTTTTTTTGTAAGTTTTAAACAGGAGATGTATATATGCTATGAGTATGATATAAGTTTTAATGGACTTTTCCTTCAAACTAACTGAAAGATATTGATGAAACTTTGTAGAGATGAAGTACTTAAGGTTCCCTACAGATGTTGTCAAGAGTTGGCACGGTGGGGTAACACATGCCCAGAGAGTACTCTCCTTTGATGTGAAAAACTTGATCAAACTGGCCTCATAGATCATCAAATCGAACATATCAGAGTGACCTAAAAGTGTTGTTGTAGACCTTGAGCTGCCATATACCCCTGTTCCCCCCCAGGGGGAATTTTCGAGGGTATATTTTACTGAAAGCTTATTAAAAATGCTACAAAATGAGCCATGTTTGCACTCTGGCTGTACACAAAAGCTGATCGTCACATTTATTGGCAACTGTGGCTTTGATAGACGCATTTTGTTACCCATTTGGTAAGTGTTTGTTTAGTACCCTTCATCTTCATTGTTTCCTTGTCACAGAAAAGGCATTTGTTAGCTTGAAATAACAAAGTGGCAGGAGATGAGGGTCTTTGTGGCTTTGAGGTATTAGGAGTGCTCTCATGCATCATATGAAGCAGAAGTTGATTTTTTTCTACCCTGCTTATATTTGTGAAGTAATTCATATCAGTACCATGTTTTGAAGGGTCTAATGTGTCTAGAATATTTAAGGAAATATGTTCTAATCTATCTTTAACGGAATCATACTTCAGTCTTTTGCTTGCCACGTCCTTTATCTTTTCAAAACCAGCTTCTGTAAGACTACCCACCTCTTAATGCAATGTATTATTAAAATGAACAATTCAAGTCCTACCTTACTTAACGGTAGAGGAACTTCAGAATTTTCATTTTTGCCTTAATTTCACTGGTTGTTCCATTCTAAGGGAACACGATTAAGTAAAAGTCGTATAAAATATCTAATACAGGTATGTATTCAATAAAAATTGCTTTCCTTGCCTCTGCATTGATTAAAGATCTTTGCATTTATTGATCATTTAACAGACGGTGTGCTGAAATATCTGAGTTTTAACCATAGATGTTTCCATCGTTTCAGTTAATTCCAAAAAAGTGTACATCTATAACCCCATCTGCAATGGATATAAAGACAAAGATTAACAAAATTCTTGCACCTTTGTTAAAATTGGTTATTTCTCAGATGATTTTCCTGTTTTCTATGTTTTCTGTTTTTTGTTTGGGTTCTTTTTTTGGGGGGCGGGGGGTTGTGGATGGGGTGTCTTTCAAATTGTGTATTTGCAAAGTGCATAGAAATTCCTATAACATGATGCATTTAAAACTCATAAATGATAAAGAATAAATGATTTATAAAGATTTTCCCATTTTCAGCGATTTTCATAATCGGCATCACTTTAATGGAAATTATTTTTAAATATCCCTTTTCGATGCTTCATGATTGGGTAAATGGCATATCATTAGATAGATTAAACATTGTTTTATCATTCCATAACTATTAAAACAAATATTTGGATCTACACTAAGCCGGATACACGAAATGGAATAAAACAAGGAAAAAATCTATTAATTTTGCAAAAATAGCACATTTAACCCAAAAAACCACATTTTTCATACATGATATGGTACTGAAAACTCTTTTATTGGAAATATCATATAAAAATCTATAAGGTTACATGTTTTTTTTCAGGAATTTATTGAGTTGTTTACATTTTATTCAAAATTTCCCATTTTTAGTGATTTTCATAACTGGCATCACTTTAATAGAAAATATTTTTAAATATCCCTTTTTGATGATTCATGATTGGGTAAATGGCATATCATTAAATAGATTAGACATTGTTTTATCATTTCATAACCATCAAAACAAATACTTGGACCTATACTAAGCCGGATAGACGAAATGGAATAAAATGAGGGGAAAAATCTATTAATTTTGCAAAAATAGCACATTTTACCCCAAAATTCACATATTTGATACATGATATGGTACTGAAACCTTTTTAGTTAGATAGATCATATCAAGATCTATCAGATTACATTTTTATTCATGAATTTATCGAGTTGTTTACATTTTATTCAAAATTTCCAATTTTCAGCGATTTTTGATAAAAATCTGATGTTTTTGCCCCATAACTCAGTAAAGCCCCAACGGCCAGAGTGCAAACATTGCTTAAAATGTTTCCCAGAGAATGTACTTTAACATGAGGTATGTCTGCAAAATTCCCCCTGGGGGGGGGGGGGGAACAAAGTGTTTCTGGATCATGGACTATTGGTTTTGGTTCCATTCTGAAGTCAATTTTTCTTTCTTTTTTTTTTTCCTTATTTATTTATTTTTTTAGGCTCCTTGAAAAATTTCAGGAGAGCATATAGTTGCTGTCGTGTCTACGTGTCTGTCCGTCCATTTGGCCATCTGTCCAAGCTCATAGTTCCTATACACTATTGTTGTGTAGCGCAGTGTAATCTTAAACCTTCATGTTGTGAAGATGGAATGTAGGAAATAACATGTTTTACAATTTTCAATCCTCATGAATAGAAAAATACCCAAACTGTGGACAACTAATAATCTAGAAATGCCATATATTTCTTTGGATCCATAGGGGTCAGAGCAAAAGAAATAGCAAAACATGTTAATATCACTCTCATAATGCTTCATGGCAATTAAAAGGTGTAAATTTCACATTGAGAGCGACACATCTCAAATAAAATGCTTTACACTTTTACCTATAGCAGTTACCCATGAAATATAGAAATGTTTATAAGTAATATTGATACATGTACTTTTGTTTATAATATTCACAATATGCATAGAATAATGCGTTTGTAGTAAACATTGTATTGTCTACCACAATAGATATTTATATTCAAAGAAGACAACTCTGGTAACATTAAGTTTACTATGATGGATATACATGTACAAAGAAAAATAACTCCCAATGATCATCATCAAAAGCACAGCTATATTCAACACCAAACTCAACATTTTATACGTTTTGAAGCAAATTGAATACATAGAGTATGCTTTCCCTCACACTGCCAATGACAAATTATCAAAGTAAATCTCTATTGTAGCATAACCACACATCCCTTCTCACTCACATGCTTTATAGATATTCTTCATATAGTTTTAGTGGAGAGTAAGTGTCTCAGACAGTTTTATGTTAGTGGAGAGTAAGTGTCTCAGACAGTTTTATGTTAGTGGAGAGTAAGTGTCTCAGACAGTTTTATGTTAGTGGAGAGTAAGTATCTCAGACAGTTGTATGTTTATGGAGAGTAAGTATCTCAGACAGTTGTATGTTTGTGGAGAGTAAGTATCTCAGACAGTTGTATGTTAGTGGAGAGTAAGTATTTCAGACAGTTGTATGTTTATGGAGAGTAAGTATCTCAGACAGTTGTATGTTTGTGGAGAGTAAGTATTTCAGACAGTTGTATGTTAGTGGAGAGTAAGTATTTCAGACAGTTGTATGTTAGTGGAGAGTAAGTATTTCAGACAGTTGTATGTTAACGGAGAGTAAGTATTTCAGACAGTTGTATGTTAGTGGAGAGCCATATTTCAGACAGTTGTATGTTTGTGGAGAGTAAGTATCTCAGACAGTTGTATGTTTGTGGAGAGTAAGTATTTCAGACAGTTGTATGTTAGTGGAGAGTAAGTATTTCAGACAGTTGTATGTTAGTGGAGAGTAAGTATTTCAGACAGTTGTATGTTAGTGGAGAGCCATATTTCAGACATTTGTATGTTTGTGGGGAGTAAGTATTTTAGGCAGTTGTATGTTAATGGATAGTAAGTATCTCAGCCAGTTGTATGTTTATGGATAATAAGTATCTCAAATAGTTGTGTGTTTGTGGAGAGTAAGTGTCTCAGACATTTGTGTATTTGTGGAGAGTAAGTATTTCAGACATTTGTATGTTTGTGGAGAGTAAGTATCTCAGACATTTGTATGTTTGTGGAGAACAGACAATTGTATGTTAGTGGAGAGTAAATATCTAAGACAGTTGTATGTTAGTAGAGAGTAAGTATCTCAGACAGTTGTAGGTGCATGTATGGAGAGTAAGTATCTCAGACAGTTTTATGTTTTAGGAAAGTAAATATCTAAGACAGTTGTATGTTAGTAGAGAGAAGGTATCTCAGACAGTTCTGTGTTTGTGGAGAATTAGTATTTCAGACAGTTGTAAGTTAGTAGATTGTTACTATCTCAGCCAGTTGTATGTTTGTGGAGAGTAAGTATCTCAGACAGTTGTATGTTTGTAGAAAGTAAATATCTCAGACAGTTGTATGTTAGTGGAGAGCAGACAGTTGTATGTTAGTGGAGAGCAAGTATTTCAGACAGTTGTATGTTAGTGGATAGTAAGTATATCAGTTGTATGTTAGTAGAGAGCAAGTATTCCAGACAGTTGTATGTTAGTGAATAGTAAGTATTTCAGACAGTTGTATGTTAGTGGAGAGCAAGTATTCCAGACAGTTGTATGTTAGTGAATAGTAAGTATTTCAGACAATTGTATGTTAGTAGAGAATAAGTATCTCAGACAGATCTCATAAGTATTTCAGACATTTGTATTTTTGTGGAATAGTAAGTATCTCAGACAGTCGTATGCTGGTGGAGAGTAAGTATTTCAGATAGTTGTATGTTTGGTTGGGAGCCGACAGGTCCCTGGTTTGAACCCCACTGTCGGCTTGATGATGTCATGTCTTCAGGATGAGACAGGAAAACCGAGGTTTCATGTCACGATAGACGTTTAACATAGTACAAAAGATTCGTCACTGCTTGCGATATGTCTTTGCATTGAAGTGCAGTCCTATTATCAATACTGTCACCATATAGGAATTCATCTTGGCAGTATATAAAACAAGATTTACAATGCTAGTTTAATTCCTTCGATGAACCATGCTAAACAGACTCGGCTCATCAGCCCATGAACTTGGGTCATGGAAGTAGTAACCGGCGTATGGCAAATCACATGCGTAGTAATATAAAAAGAGGCGGGGCTTACTCAAGTTCAAGGCCGATGTTCTATTATTGTTTTTTACTTGAATGAATCTGTTAATTTTGAGCAATCAAAGAAATTACCTGGACAGATAGAGCATTTTTTAGCATTCTAGACACGCACTATATTGTGTGGCGGAAGTACTTTTCCACTTCAGGAAAATTTCGGTCCTTGCCTGTTTGATAAGGGGGAATTTGATATTTTGTTTTCAAAAAAGAACCTTTTAAAATGCACTGTAAATATAAGGAATGACTGTCTTTTTTTCTAGGTTCATGGGGAATGAACTTGGGTGAGAAACAAACAAATCATTCGAGAACCACTTTGCGGTTCATGCAATTTATTTGTTTCTCACCCAAGTTCATTCCCCATGAACCTAGAAAAAAAAGACAGTCATTCCTTAAGTACACAGAATAATTCAGAATATAGTATTATTCAGTGCAGGTTGTAATGTGAGTATACTGCACATCAAACTTATTTAATTGGAATTTGAAATTTATGTGAAGAAAATGACATAACTGTTTAAAACTCTAGTTACCTCTAATACTCTAACCTTCATTCCATGTATTTAGTTACACTATTTAACTATTAAAATCGACAAATGATAGTAACTTAAAATTAGAATAAACAAATATCAGACGAGTTGCAGAAAAGAGAGTGTACATACGTCAGGTTAGATATATAATGCGTATTTGTTCATTAATATTACCAGTATTATACATTGTAGTAACCAGCAGACACGAATGTGTTTTGTCAGATTCCCTGATGTATACGGATCTCAGTTTGTCATTGAATTCAGAGATCGTTATCAAGGCCCTGCGGATGCGTGTGAAACACTTATGCCCCCCGGCGGCACCAAAGTCCAAAAAGTTATTTTTAGCGTAAAGGTCACTGTCAAGGTCATTTGAAAGGGTTTCATTAGTTGAGTACGCATGTCAGATATGAAGTCGCTATCCCTCATGTCGGTCAAAAGCTCGTAAGAGCTTGTGTTGTATTGTTTTTTACCGACTTATTACCGACTTTAGATAAATATTCTTATCCCTCACGGTTCAAAACTTATAGCCAAGGTTAAAGTTGACAACAGACAAACAAACAGTCAGGACAGAAACAATATGCCCCGATCTATCGATCCAGGGGCATTAAAACAACGAAAGATATGAGTTGATGAAAAGTATGTGTTCGGTTACTGTTTGTAGCCGCAAGTAGAGGCCCTAAATGAATGATAGGGCCACAATTCCTTACGTTGCGTAAACTTGCATTTTTGATCAACGGAATGGTCGGCACGATTCTACGCATTTCGGCATCAAATGGAGCAAATATCTAACATATATAAACATAAAGCAAACGATCGGCATTGATAACTTACCCCCTATCTGTCGTCTGAAGGCTCTACACACATTTTTTCCCAACCTGTTTCAAATATGCCGGTTTCTGTGTCAGCCATTCGGTCTCGCAAGATCTCGTTAAAAGAAACCTCACAAAAAGAGGCGGAGCTGCTTTACGTGACTTACTGTGTGTAGTGTGTCTTTACGTGACTTACTGTGTGTAGTGTCGCTTTACGTGACTGTTACTGAGTGTAGTGTTGCTTTACGTGACTTACTGTGTGTAGTGTGGCTTTACGTGACTTACTGTGTGTAGTGTGGCTTTACGTGACTGTTTCTGTGTGTAGTGCGGCTTTACGTGACTGTTACTGTGTGTAGTGTCGCTTTATGTGACTGTGTGTAGTGTGCTTTACGTGACTGTTACTGTGTGTAGAGTCGCTTTACGTGACTGTTACTGTGTGTAGTGTGGCTTTACGTGGCTGTTATTGTGTAAAGTGTCGCTTTCCGTGGCTGTTACTGTGTGTAGTGTCGCTTTACGTGACTGTTACTGTGTGTAGTGTCGCTTTACGTGACTTACAGTGTGTAGTGTCGCTTTACGGGACTGTTGCTGTGTGTAGTGTCGCTTTACGTGACTGTTACTGAGTGTAGTGTCCCTTAACGTGACTTACTGTGTAGTGTCGCTTGACGTGACTGTTACCGTGTGTAGTATCGCTTTAAGTGGCTGTTATTGTTTGAAGTGTCGCTTTCCGTGGCTGTTACTGTGTGTAGTGTCGATTTACGTGACTGTTACTGTGTGTAGTGTCGCTTTACGTGGCTGTTACTGTGTGTAATGTCGCTTTACGTGACTGTTACTGTGTGTAGTGTGGCTTTACGTGACTGTTACTGTGTGTAGTGTCGCTTTACGTGACTGTTACTGTGTGTAGTGTCGCTTAATGTGACTTACTGTGCGTAGTGTCGCTTTACGTGACTGTTACTGTGTGTAGTGTCGCTTAACGTGACTTACTGTGCGTAGTGTCACTTGACGTGACTGTTACTGAGTGTAGTGTCGCTTAACGTGACTTACTGTGCGTAGTGTGGCTTTACGGGACTGTTACTGTGCGTAATGTCGCTTTTTGTGACTGTGTGTAGTGTGGCTTTACGTGACTGTTACTGTGTGTAGTTTGGCTTTACGTGACTTACTGTGTATAGTGTCGCTTTACGTGACTGTTACTGTGTGTAGTGTGGCTTTACGTGACTGTTACTGTGCGTAATGTCGCTTAATGTGACTGTGTGTAGTGTGGCTTTACGTGACTGTTACTGTGTGTAGTGCGGCTTTACGTGACTTACTGTGTGTAGTGTCGCTTTACGTGACTGTTACTGAGTGTAGTGTGGCTTTACGTGACTGTTACTGTGTGTAGTGTCTCTTTACGTGACTGTTACTGTGTGTAGTGTCGCTTTACGTGGCTGTTACTGTGTGTAGTGTCGCTTTACGTGACTGTTACTGTGTGTAGTGTGGCTTTACGTGACTGTTACTGTGTGTAGTGTCGCTTTATGTGACTGTGTGTAGTGTCGCTTTACGTGACTGTTACTGAGTGTAGTGTCGCTTTACGTGACTTATTGTGTGTAGTGTCGCTTTACGTGATTACTGTGTGTAATGTGCTTTACGTGACTGTTACTGTGTGTAGTGTCGCTTTACGTGACTGTTACTGTGTGTAGTGTCGCTTTACGTGACTGCTACTGAGTGTAGTGTCGCTTTACGTGACTGTGTAGTGTGGCTTTATGTGACTGTTACTGTGTGTAGTGTGGCTTTACGTGACTGTTACTGTGTGTAGTGTCTCTTTACGTGACTTATTGTGTGTAGTGTCGCTTTACGTGACTTACTGTGTGTAGTGTCGCTTTACGTGACTGTTACTGTGTGTAGTGTCGCTTTACGTGACTGTTACTGTGTGTAGTGTCGCTTTACGTGGCTGTTATTTTGTAAAGTGTCGCTTTCCATGGCTGTTACTGTGTGTAGTGTCGCTTTACGTGACTGTTACTGTGTGTAGTGTCGCTTTACGTGACTGCTACTGAGTGTAGTGTCGCTTTACGTGACTGTGTGTAGTGTGGCTTTACGTGACTGTTACTGTGTGCATTGTCGCTTTACGTGCCTGTTACTGTGTGTAGTGTCGCTTTACGTGACAGTTACTGAGTGTAGTGTCGCTTTATGTGACTGTGTGTAGTGTGGCTTTACGTGACTGTTACTGTGTGTAGTGTGGCTTTACGTGACTTACTGTGTGTAGTGTGGCTTTACGTGACTGTTACTGTGTGTAGTGTCGCTTTACGTGACTGTTACTGTGTGTAGAATCCTTGCTCCTTTGTCCTGATCCGGCTTCCTCGAGTCATTTAGAATGCGGTAAGAATTACGTTATACAATGCTAGTTCTGTCATCTTTTTTTCAGAGAGTAAGACAGGGTGTTTTGAGGGATATTGAGAGACAGAGACACAAGAAATCTACAGCAGAACATTGGTAAGTCTCTTTACATTAATTCTTATTGTATCTTTTATTCAGTTAATAATAGATTAGTTACCTAATGCTATAGATTACAGAAATAAAAGTTCAGGCATCGTCTCTAATTTGTTGTGTAAATATACGAAAATTTTCAAACATGCTATTCATTAGTTAACAGACATTTTCAGTGCCATGGGAGTGTTAAGATAATTTACATAATTTAAGAACAGCGTCCCAGCTCATTTGTTTTGCAGACATTATTATTAGGAATGCATATTGAGATTTATTTTTAGTTTACAGAGATTATGTATAGTTTTAGACATTGTCATTGGGAATATTCATTTGGTTTACATTGTTAATTGGATTGTTCATCTAGTTTGTTATTGTCGATTTACGTAGTAGTTTGCAAACATTGTTTATGGAAGTGTTCTATAGTTGACATTCATTCTCAGTAGGGGTTTGTTATTACAATAGACATTACAAACGTTCATTTAGTTAGCATACATTGTTGATATAAGTGTTCACTTTTTACAGACATAGTTAATGGGATAAAGGTTACAGAGATTATCAATTATGGTGTTCGGAAAATTTCACACATTTTATTATTATTTATAGGAGATACCATTCGGTTGGAATTGTCTCTCCTGTTACGATGGTAATTTCTGCGTACTGTTATAGATGACATTGTACAAAATACTCGGATATTTTCAACATGCCTCATCATTAAAAATACATACTTTGTAGGAATGCTCGTTTTGCTAATGGTATATGTTGTAAGTTTGATAAAAGGTCATTTCTTCACTGAGGTTATGAAATAATGCCTGGACCGGAATATTACAGACTTTCTGTTGATTTATACCAAGCTGCACATGATAGTTGTCTATGACATCAGAATGTATTGTTACATTGACTTATAGTCATATTTTTATAGTCAAGGTCACAGTGAACTGAGCTAACAACTGTCTTGGCAATCGCTCTTCCTTTCCTCTGACGAACAATATCAAAGTGCGTGTACACAGGATTGTTGTCCATGAGTGATAATGCCCCAGTGATAATAAGCTTGATTCAAAGCACTTTCTTTAAACTAGAGGTTTTACTCATGAGAGAAAATTATGCCTTTCTAATAAAGAATATGATGAATATTGAATTAAACCGGATTTATGTTTTATGTCTAACGATGGGTTTTGACCTAGACTCTAGGTTCGGTTAACTCCAAGGTTATAAACCTTAATAATAATGAAACAAAGATTTTGCTTTTGTTGAAATTTAATGCTCGTAATAACCAAAGTTGCTAATGCTATGAATAAACGACAATATTATACGCGTAAATCGTTTTTATTCGCTAGTATTTTATTTTCGTGGAACCTGTGAGAATGACCCCTTGCTAAAATAAAACCCCGCGAACCAGTCCCGTAACTATTTATATGGTAAACATAACGATGGTAGTGCATCAGTGGAGCTTTGAAATCAGCAGGATGGAATAAAATCTATTGATACTTAAAAGCAATACTAAAGGTAGTGCGGCGTAGCCTCATGCGTTTTCGTCAATTAAATATACATACGACAAATAAATTATGACCGTGTACGATGTGCATGTATACATTGATGATACCGTTGTTACCAGCTAAGCTATTTAGGCTCGTGATGATTTTATTTCTACTCCGGAAGGTATTTAACTGTTTTCTTCCTGTATGTTGGTTTTTCACCCATGCAACTATTTAATCAAATGAAAGTTAGTATAAGTGAAGTTATCTCTTCCTCTTTCTTTGAAAATATGGGATCGGAAAGTATCCACGCATACTGACTGCCCGTTCCAATAGAACAGTATTATCCGTATAGTGACACAAAATTCATTGGCGTGGCCTACCTGTGCTAATTACCATCAGATGCAATCTGCAAGCTATAATAAATAATGTGATGTTTTATATTATGTCTTCAGTAATGTATTCCGGACAATGTGCACATGGTAACTGATGATTTGATCATGATAACACATATAACGTAACCAAATTCTAGTCGAGCGTCATATGCTAACTCAGCATCTAATGGAGTGATAGCATCCGACATCAGATAAAGTCCACCACCTTAACCTCCCTCTTTATGCCGGGAAGCCACTTGTCCACTCTCCTTTTGATAACCCCAGACCTCTCTCGTTCATGCACACGTGACATTGCTCATGTTATGGAATATATCATATACATGTGTATTTAACTTCAGTACAGAAACTCGCGTCCTTGATTTGATCCACACTGGCGGACTAAGAGGTGCCGACCCCCCCCCCCCCCCTTTCGCCACATATTTACACATAACAGTCCAGATTTGGCTCCCACACTGGCTGAGTATTTTGGCTAATACTTGACTTTCACGTGTGGGCCCCCTTTTTTGGAAATCCTGGGTCCGCCATTGATCCATCAAGGGGCCTGTAGTAGTAAAAGTTTTAAAGGAAGGCGAAGGAGTAAACCTTCAAAAATGGCCCAAAATGATCTTTCGGAATACACATGTATTTTGTCGACCAGGATACCCCAGGTCCCTTAAATCCTCACACAAAACCGAAGACTTGCACAAGATGAAAATGTTGGTGGTTTTTTACCTGGGGTTTTTTTTTTTACAACAATAAACGTTTTAGGGACCTTTTCATTACTTAACCCAACACCGTTAAATTGATAAAATGCCATTGGTTTCAGTGTGACACTTATCACGCCCCCCCCCCCCTAAAACAGCGTAATGATTTACAGAAGTCCTCGTTTCACTAGTTTCGCCCTGCCCTGCGTGCACTATGTAGATTGTTGATATATAAAGACAAGGGGAATGCGGCATATCTCCGGTGATACTGCTCGCGTGTATCATGATATGTTTACACTGTATAAATATTTACACCTCCTGTAATCGTCCAAGTATGTTTAAGATATTTAATTTACATGCAGTATTAATAAACATGTAATAACGGCTCTGTATGATAAACATAACATATCGGGCATATTGATAAGCAGCTAGACTGGCGGATGCAATAGGTTCTATGTATACTGTACTTACAGAGATCAAGTAAAAGTTTCCACTGGGAAGTAGTTTTATAATATATAAAACGCTCGGTTTTCACAAATTCGACCACGTAACCTTTATCAAGTAAAATAAACGATGTTGAATTCTGAGCGATATAAAATCTATGCTAATGTTACAAATCATAATATAGGCCAAGTGACCGAAAATTTCTTAAAAGTATGTCATTGATTTTATAATACTGTTAATACAATGTACTTGTTTAGTTATTGGTCAGACATTAAAGTGACTAAGTGTTCCTGAAAATTCGGTTACAAAAATGTTGGTAAATGTGATACTATAATTGTTTTTGAGGAATTTGCTTTTGTTTCTCTGTCGCATACGAGGCACAGTGATACTATGAGATCACTCTGTTCCTCTTTCGTCTGTCTGTCCATACATCTTCTTCTGGTCAAATAGCGAAGAACTCATGTCATCGCGGGTGGTCAGTGGAGTGCCGTCCGTACTCTTTTCCTTGTTACCGCCAATCATCATGAACAGCAAGTCCTATACAAAGATATTGATATTGATACCCATACGATATTCAAAATGGCCGTCATGGCAATATCTGGAAAGTCTTGTTATTACTATTTCTAACCGGTAAGTCCTATCAAGTATTGCCCTTGACTTTGATTGCAATATCCTGTATTTTATCCGATATTGAAACTTTTCATGTCGTAATTTGTTACTGCTATTCTTCCTGAATGGTCAGTCCACTGACTCGGTAAAAGAGTATGACCTTTAGCGGCAAAGCCTTTCCTTAGTTCCGATCTGTCTGATAATCAAAATGACCGCTTTAAAGGAACTTTGGCGTCTTGTAGTATTGAAAGCTTCTAGCTATTGATAATTCTTCTGAGGTATGTTGTATTGTAGAATTATGATTTTTATATATATTATTCTCGAAGTCGGACATCCGGGTATTTGATAACGAGCATTTGGGGTAAAGCATCGGACTTTATCATTGAGAGCAATGCGTATTCCGGGAGGAATTTTGGTTAAAAGGAATAATTAAAATATTTTATCATTCAAATAAGTAAATATTAAATCCATGTTTTACACATTTCAAATCATATTTTATTAGAAAAACCCTTTAGAATTGATGCAGAAGAGCTTAAAGTTGCATTAACGTTAACGATAAACCCCAAGTTTCATGGCCAGACTCCTCGGGCGTCTATATAGACCAATAAGGACAGTGAAGTCAAGCCGACTTTGAGAATATATATATATACATGTGTGTGTGTGTGTGTGTGTGTGTGTGTGTGTGTGTGTGTGTGTGTGTGTGTGTGTGTGTGTGTGTGTGTGCGTTTGTTTGTTTGTGTGTGTGCGCGCGCAAACATTTACACAGTATAAAAATCTTGCGGCAAACATGTCTTCTATGCGACCAGTGCGGCGTCTGTTTCATTCATGAAATTCTGGTGAACTATTTCCGTGGGAGGTGCATGCGTTCCTTAGAACACTGCAGTTTATTTTTGTCATGGTAGGACAGAAGCTAGCATCTTTCAAACGACCTTTACACGAATATGCCCGTCCTACATTAATGTCGCCTCAGGTAAAAAGAAGTTTTGAAGCGAACGCTTTGCGGGCATTGTCCATGATACAAGACAGCAGTCTGATTAGAAGTATTTTCATACATTATGTGAACAGATAATGCCTTGCTGAATATCGTAGTCTCCTTTTGTCCTCTTTAATGATACATCATTACGACGGAAATCATAAAAATGAACCTTTTTTGCAGAGGATTATTGGAGTTAGAGAGTACATTGGAACTTCAGTGGTGGATAGTGGTCAATGGTCGTAGAAATCTTCGAATCACAGTCATGAAAGACGATCAAGAGAAAATGACCAGTCGTGATTTAACATGTGGGGGAAAGTTTAGTGCTATGACCTACTTGATAATCAGGGGTCAACAATCGTGACATTTGCTGAAAAAAGTATTTATATTTATTCACATTCAACTTTTATATGTATATACCGATACTATCTCACTACTTAACAATGTTTGTATAATGTATTAAAAATGTTAGGCGTGTATATGTATAAAAATGTTATACATGTGCATTTACGTGTATAAAAACGTCACGCGTGTACCTGTATAAAAGTGTTACGCGTGTACATGCATAAAAATGTTATGCGCGTGTATGTATAAAATATTATGTTTGTAGGTGTATTAAAGTGTTCGTCGTGTACATGTATAGAAATATAAATAGATGTATAGAATATAAAATTCATTTCTTGAGTTTCTTTGCATATGTTACACCTGACCACGACTAAATGTTCATTGTATTGAAAAGTTGATTAAATGAATGACATGACTCAACAGTCACCCCTCCCCCTCCCCTACACAGACCCACAAACTTTCTTCTCTAAGAGAAAGAATAAAACCAAAAGCATGTCATCTAAAGAGTCAGGGTTCAGATGTGGACTGGACCTTTATGTGGATAATAACATGCCATCGAGTACGAATATAAAAGTGTACCGGGGTCTCGAATGTCAATGTCATCTACGGTTCAGGTCACTGTCATGTGTTTATAGGCCCGCATGAAAATATGGGCGTATTATGCTATACCGCTGTCTGCCCGTTTGTCCTATCTATCTTGTTTTTGCAACTCCTCCTAAACCCTTTGGGGGGTTTGGATCAAACTTGATAAAAAAAAAAAAATAATAACACCGTGAAGATGTGCATATTGGAAAGGGAATGTGTTGTCCAAAAACATTTCAAGAATTATTGCCCTTGGACTTATAATTTTTTAGTTTTTCTATGCAAAATACGTTGCCTTTGCAACTCCCCCTAAACCCTTTGGTAATTTTTGATGAAACGTAAGCCGGTGTGGCCTAGTGGATAAGGTGCTCGGCTCGTGATCGAGAGGTCGCGGGTTCGACTCCCGCCCGGGGCACACCGGTGTTCTGTCTTTCGGATGAGACAGTAAAAACCGAGGTCCCGTGTCACGGTAGGCGTGGCACGTAAAAGATCCCTCACTGCTTCGGGTGGGTCCGTTGCAAAGGTCTAAATTTGTATGCAATGCATCAGGCAGATGCCGTCACCATATACGTGAAATAATCGTGGAGTGACGTAAAACAATAATCAAACAAAACAAACAAAAATTGATGAAACGTAGAGCAAAGCAAGAGCATCATATGTGCATATTGGAAGGGGAATGCTGTCACAAAAAAATCAGATTGGGCTTTCTATGTTAAACACCTAATTCCTTTGGTGGATTTTAATGAAACTCGGTACAAAGAAAGATCACATTACGAAGATGTGCATATTGAATAGGAATTTTTACATCTCAAAAATTAATACAACCATAATCAGTTTATTATCAACATGGGAAATGATGGATGCGCGAAGATAATTAACCTACAAACAACTGAAGATGAAAACTGCTCTATTTTGCTAGTATCAAAGGTAGTCTAAATTTGCCACAATTAGATTAGATACATGTATTTAGTTTTAGTTTGTATGATATCTAGGAAAATAAAGTGCGGGCGTATTATGTGTCGTTGCACGGTGTCCTATTTTTTATAATTGATGAGCTCAATAGGTAACGTGTTTGGTTCAGGGTCGAGAGGCCTCGAGTTCAACCTCACTGTCGGTTCGTCTGTTTTTCGGATGAAATCCCTTTCACGGAGATCTTTCACTGCTTCTTGTGGGCCTGTTTCAGAAGTTGAAAGGGTAGACGAAAACGTTGATATTATGTACACATTTGTCATGTGTGACAGAAAGCGAAACCTACCAGATATAGCCAGAGAAGTTGACAAAAGTTAATGGGCTGATCAATCAATTATAACCGACATCTTAGGCATGTCTGTAAGGTCTTGGCTAGATGGATCCCTAGAATGTTGACTGAAGATCAAAAGAGAAATATGTAATGTTTCTTTGCACCTTTTGTCTCTCTGTGAGGATGACTTTATGGGTCGAATTGACACCCATGATGAAACTTAAATTCACCATTTTGATCCTGAATATAAGAAACAAAGCATGCAATCGATTCATCCGGGTTCACCCACTACTAAAAATTAAGTTGGGAATTCAGTTGGGAAAGTCATGTCCTCAGCCATTTGGAACCATCGGGCAATAATCATGACTGTTGAATTTCTTGAGGAAGGCCACACAATAAATGATGCATATTATGCAAATGAGTTAAAGAGGCTGCGTCAGAATATGGTAAAAGAGAAGAGGAATTCCATGCAATTCTTCACTTCCAGGATAATGCACCTGCTCACACTTCCCAAATTGCAATGACGGCTGCGGCAGAATGCAGCTTCAAGGTAAAATCCCTCCTCATCCTCCAGAACTACAATCTGGCCTACATGGTAAGCATTTTGGAAAAAATGGTTGATTGGTGTTTTGCGTCGCTTTCAACAATATTTCAATTATATCGCGACATGGAAGCAGGGGGTTACCAACCTCTTAAACATAGTGGCGCATCCCGGGAATCGAGCCCGGATCGTCGGCGCCATAAGCGAAGCGCTTAACCACTACGCCATGCCTGCTCCTGGAAAAAATGAAGATGTCATGGACGCTGTATATTGTAGTACTTGGGGACCAGAACGAAGCATTATATTTTGAAGGGATTCAAACGTTTTAATAGATATGGAGAAAGTGTATCGAGGTGGAAGGAGATTATATTGAAAAATAATGATAATTCTTTCAATCCTTGGTATTCCTAAATACAAGGGACCGACAACTTTTTGATCATACCTCGTATTGTTGCAAAGATGGCAAGGTGTTGACCATAAGCGAAAGATTTTTGATTGAAGGAAAGCGAGTCGTAGGAAAAAATGAATTTGTTTGATTTTTATTAAGGCATCGAGCATTTGCTCGACAGTCTTCTAGCGATCGTAAAATTTTACTTCTACACCGCAAGTCTCAATTCACGTAACAAAGTAGTACCTTTTTTAAAATACTTAAAGAAGTAAAAGTTCTTGCAAAACAGGCTTTGTTATCCTTGTTATTGACATTTCATTGCACAGAAATAGGTTTAAGCATACCGGTAGGTCTGCTTAACTAGAATTATCAATATATTGCCCTAAAACACTTGTTATTATTCTGTCGCGTATTGTGTGTGTTAAAATGTTCATTCGCCGTAATGACGCAAGCCGATTATGAATTAAGTCGCACTTCATGGGAATTTTTTTTCCGAATAATGGAAGACCATGTGACATATTGCCTTATTTGGGGAAATCGTAGTGGGACGCTTGTAACACACCCGATCAAGGCCTAATTTGACATACATGTATAAGCGCCAAAATGGAAACCGCTCGCGCGATCTTCGAAATATATATATAATATAACAATAATAATAATAATAAGGGACAACTCCCTACAAGAGTATCAGGTCACAGGTCCAAAATAAATTGTGGCGGAAACCAATTACTTTATCGCTACTTCAACCAGCCTGACCACTCTATTCTCTCAATGAAAATTAGAATTATAGAAAAAATATATCATCCCACAAACAATGCCAATTTGAGC
Source organism: Pteria penguin (assembly GCA_035048485.1). Classification (NCBI taxonomy): domain Eukaryota; kingdom Metazoa; phylum Mollusca; class Bivalvia; order Pterioida; family Pteriidae; genus Pteria; species Pteria penguin. The sequence goes on along the minus strand of CM068587.1, from coordinate 5,660,399 downwards.
ACTCCTTTTCGTCGGAAAAGAGAAGAATACTGGATAAGACGTCTCCGCACTGCTTCGCCCTATGGATGCAATGACAATATTAGTAGTATTGGTAACCTAACTAGTCCTTGGTGTCAATCAGTTAACGTTCTCGGTTTATTCAACAAAAGCCAAAGGAGGCATCGAAGTCATGGTACACGCAAATACAACAAACCTGAAATACATAATATTTCCTTTGATGCACTTTTGCCATTTATAAATAAACCTTTGAGCCTTCATCACATTCGTACAAAACTTTATTCTATTTCACTCAGAAAATTACGCGAGTTGTACGTATCGTCCAGACACCGTATATACACTGATAAAAGCTGTACAGAGTATAGACTAGATGGAATTATTATGGACATATCGACCGCTAGACTCTTTTGTCCCGTCAAGTCAGAAATATCTATGGAAAAATCTAATCGCCCTTTCATCAAAATTAAATTTGCAAATAAAGGCATTGATAATTTAAATTTTGGCCAAATTTTAAATCATAAGTCTGTTTTAGAGAAAATACCTCCATATTTCAAAAACAAAGATCCGCCATGTATTTCCTATAGCTACATACCATCAGTTGCATCCAAAATTTATAATTACAAAGGGTTTCTACAGTGTCTTGATCTTAGCAACTCTGCATGCCATTCTCAACCGTGTGCATGTTCCTCGTCTAATTTTGTATATTCTCCTTGTGGCCATGTCATTACTGGTGATTTTGATATTGTTAAAAACACTAAATTAAGAGAACTTTTACTTAAAGGTCCAAAATACAGAGAACCCAAATCATTCACAAAATTTTGTAAAAAAGAACCCAAATCATTGCCAAAATTTTGAGAATATTATGAACTGCTGCGAGGAATATGCCACACGATGGGCAAAAAGAGAGGAAGTACAGGTCGACACTCTTTCGGATTGGATAAAATCTATTGCAGTACTGCTGAGATCAAAAATTAAAAAATTACAAGGCTCTGTAAACACCAAATTCGAATCTATTTTTAAAGATCCTGATGTTGTCAGAGAACTTACCTTCCTCCAAGAACATTATATCATTACACCAGCAGATAAAGCATCTAATAATTATACATTTACTTGTAAGAAATATTACTTTGACAGCCTAGTGAAAGAATTAGAATTAAATTCAGCTCCAGGAAATCCTACTTATACTCTCACGAACTTTTCGGTTTCGGAAGTACTTGAGAGTCATAAATCTGTCTTCAATACGTTTGATACTGACACAAATAAATTAAATTTAGAACTTCCATATTTGTACCGCATTCCAAAAATGCACAAAAATCCTTACAAACAACGCTTTATCGCTGGTTCCTCGAAGCGTTCCACAAAATCTGTATCGATGCTACTCACAAAAAATATTATCAGAAATTAAATCTGGCCTTCATATATATTGCGAAACAGTGTATTCCAGAAGTGGCATTAATCAAATGTGGATCCTTAAAAATTCAAAAGAGTTGTTAGAACATCTAAAATCAAAAAGTTTTACTAAAATTCACTCCATCAAGTCTTTTGACTTTTCGACTCTTTACACAACAATCAGAAATTAAAAGACAGATTAGCGGAAATTATTCAAAATGCATTAACTAGTAAAAACGGAAGCCGCAAATTCAAATATATAGTTATAGGCCATGATAAAACTTACTTTGTTAGGGAAAATTCTGATTCCAAAAATAAATACACTGAAAGTGCTGTCATCCAGATGTTGAACTTTCTTATCGATAACATTCTCGTGGTGTTTGGAGGAAATGTTTTTCTACAAATTGTCGACATTCCAATGGGCACTAACTGTGCTCCGCTTCTGGCTGACATATTCCTTTACTCATACGAAGCTGAATTCATTCAGTCTTTGCTTTCGCAAGGAAAAAACAATTGGCTCTTGGCTTCAGTTTTACTTACAGATATATAGATGACTTGCATTCAATTAAGAATCCTTCATTCGTGGATTACCTTAGCATCATATATCCAAGTGAAATGGAGGTCAAAGAAACGACAGAAAGTAGTAATTTTACTTCGTATTTAGATATTATGTTGTCTTTCGACATTAATGGTCAATTGAACACCTCACTCTATGACAAACGTGACGATTTCAAACTTTCCTTTCATAAGTAGCAACATTCCATCATCCCCCCCCATACGGCGTATTCATATCTCAGTTAATAGTTATTCCAGAGCATGTTCATATTACAATGACTTTGTTCTGAGGGCTAGGCGACTTTCAGTTAAGCTGCTAAACCAGGGTTATATATGTGCTAGACTAGCAACGTCACTGAGGAAGTTCTACGGTCGTTACGAGACTCTTATTACTCTATATGAATTCTCGTTATCCAGACTTTTAAATGATATTCTGGACTGAGACCGATTCTGATCATTTTACACAGATTTTACACCTTCTATACTAGAAGGTTACCTACTTTGACTTCTCCATATATAAATATATATGGAATTTACACGATTTGATTTTTTTCTACTGGGTATATGTGACGTTTGTTGCTAGCAAACAGGAAATGCTAACTCTCCCCGGGCACCTGATCTCACTCCATCACAGGGGTTCACATATGCTCTTCAAGTATACATATTTTGTTATTTTCCACTTGTTTTTCATTTTCACTGATTTTGTATGGCCTCTGGTTTCATGATTTTTAGACTTATGGTTTGGCTTTATCCATCATCTTTACGTATATTTAGATATAAATTTCAGAGTAAAAAAGAAGAAAGAGGAGTTACTGGTTCAGTTATGTGGCAGATGTCAACAAGGAGCTATATAATACATGAATATCAATAATATACTAGCATATATAACACATAACAAAAATATTTGATTACGGTACCGACTTAGGACGGTCATTTAATTTGACAAAAGCCAAACAAACGGTGTGGTTAACCGGTTTACGAGACCACCTTCCCACTCACCGTAGCAGCAGAATAATCAAAGAACAAACAAAACATTTCATAGCTTCCTTAATATAGACTGGCAATGCGCGTCACAAAGATTTTAAAATATCTAGACAGGTGACCACTAATAATGACCACTCATAACGAGGCTGACCTAGGTTCAAGTGACGCGTTATCGGTTATTTTTATCTCACTGGATTTCGTTTTGTTTCATTCATTTAACCTAGGATCAACAAATATCGACAAAATTAATTACATCCTCGAGGCTAATCATCAGATACTGTATACCTATGCTGTGTATGCTATGGCAGACGAATTTTCAAAATATCTACACGCAGTGTGTGCTGCTTGTTATCTACCCATACCGTCTGTGCTATAAATAACACTAGCTGGAGAGGGAATAGCCTCTACAGAATGTCTCTTCGCACAGCGATAACAAGCAGGAACAGGAAACTCCAGTCCATTTTAAATAAAGATGATGTGTACATAAATAACACATGGTCTACCCCATATTTGGAAAGGTTCCCACGACGGCATAGAAAATGGCAGCCGAGAATGTTGATAAATCGCTTACAAAATTTTAATGCGGATATAAAGGATGATAGCATGAATTAAGACAGAATTTTAGATTGAATGCATGAAAAATAAATTGAGTAGAACTCGCATGTGAGGTTTTTATATCAAATCAACCGATAAAGTGCGAATGTGATTCACAATTGGCTTGCGCCATTACGGCGAACGGCATGGCGCTGTAGCCCTTACACATGTGCACAAGCAATAATCGACCGAATAATAAGCAGTGTGTTAGGACAATATATAAAAACTGATAGCCCTAGTGTCAGTGTTAGTAGCGTAGACAAAACTGTAACCTAGACCATATCTTAAAACAAATTAAGCATAAGACTCCCATATTTTACAGGCAATGGTAACAACTCGTCCATTTCTTTGTAAAAAAAAAAACCATCAAGAAACGGACCCCATCAAGAAACTTTTTACCATACATCTTCCTTTATGACAAAGCCCCACCGTAGGGCTATGTTGCCCACTGACAACTTACTGTTGGTTCTTAAGCTTTTATCTTTACTCTTTTCCAAAAATTACTGGAATTCAACAAAAGTGATGAACACAATTGGTCAATTTCTGCTACTTTTGATAGCTTTAAATCAAATTTAGCTCGACGTCTTTGTGGCTCTTCAAGCCTTTGATTTTATTTTAAACCAAAATTATATTATTTCACTTGTATAGTACCTGATTCATCGCACAGAGGTGTAGACATGTTTATGAAATGATCCTATCCGAAGCAGTGAGGGAATTCGGTTTTTACTGTCTCGTCCGTTACAGGACACCGAAGAGACTCGCACGCAGGAATTTTCGGCCACAAGCCAATCATCTGATTGAACTAAGCTGGCTGGAAATTCAGTTTCACCTAGCAGTGTTTTGCCGATCACAATACATTTTGCTCATTACAGTTTTAGATTATTTCGATTTATGCACAACCATACACTACATGTCTAGAGGGTTTATGTATCAGTAATGTTCTTGATCCTTTACAGTACAAACCTCGAAGTATCTAAAGCTTACATATCACAGGTTTTCAAAGTAGATGTAAACTAATTAACTACTGAGACAATTTATTCTTTCATTATGAAAAGATTTATTACGTGGTTACCGATGATTATGATTCATGTATAACCAACGAAATTGTAAATACACAGACATACAGGGAGACACCTTTCTCTTTCCCCTTGATGTACTTTGATTCGTTTTTAATGTACGGTAAATGCACTTTGATGTACAGTTGCGGCAGCAAGCACCACCACTTCCATCATCACCACTACCACGACTCTCACTTCCATCACCACCACCACGACTCCCACTTCCATCATCACCATCACCACCACCACCACGACTCCCATTTCCATCATCACCACCACCACCACGACTCCCATTTCCACCACCACTTTAACCACTCCCTACACCATATTCACCACTACCACGACACCTCCACTTTCACCACCACCACTTTCACCACCACCACCGCTCCCGGCCGCCCCTACCTCAACTATGCATCAATGTGCATTTACTGAACATTAAAAAATAATCAAAGTACACCAAGGGGATGGAGAAAAGTGAATTCCTGAAGAGGAAATGGATGGGAATTGGTGAGGAGGAGGATGGAATTTTGGAGGAGGAGAGGAGAATTTCTGAGGTGGAGGAGGTTATTCTTCAGTGATTTGAAGATACGCTTCCGTACTTTGAGGATATGCTTTAGTGATCGTTCCTAGTAAAGATTATCAAACATTCTGATTTTTTTTTCAGGGTATTAGGTTCGATATTCCAGTCCTCCCCCCCTCTTCCAATATCAATATTAAGGAGTGACGTATCAGGAATCTCCATGTGACGTCACAACATTCCTTGCATTTTGGGTCTGTATAAATCCAAATACGTCACAACCCTATTGTGTCACCGAACAGACGTCCGTATAGATTCAAATACGCCAATCTTCTCATTACTAGTATTTTCGGTAGGGGACGTGGTGTGGTTAATGTCTGGAAATGAAATTTCAAATTGATTGGCTCATTCCCATGGGGTGGAAAGGGTGTGGTTTGATCTAACCCTAGGCACTATAGATTGTCATTACCGTTGAAATATCAGGGAGCCTCTCCCAATGTTAAGGTATCTGGAGTAGGACTCTCGGTTTTCCACTACTTACAGTTTGCAGTTTGTCTCAATTAACCTCACTTTATAGAGTAATTGCCCTTTGGTGGAAATCAATATTCTGAAAATTTGAGGACCGCTTTGAGATATTCTGGAATATTTTGTCATGTCATGAGATAATGAAGAGAAGAGTCAAGTGTATGTTTATCTTGAGTTCCTACATATGTGAAGTTTAACTTTTGTTGCAATTTGCCCCCAGTTTATCTCAACTGAGCCAACAACTCAAGTGAGCTTTGTTTGATCAAATTATGTCCGTATTTCCGTCTGTCTTTTATTTATTATTTTTAACATTTTCGACTTCTCCTATACGTTATGAAAAATTGTTATCAAGTTTGACAACAAAAAAACCCCAAATGGTACCTTCTTCCCTACAGATGTTGCTAAAAAAAGACTTAAGTCAATTGTTACACTAATATTTAAAACATTTAATATGTTTAAACATTGTTATAATAATGTTTAAACATAATAAATGTTTTAAATATTAGTGTAACACAATTATTTCATTTTAATTGATTTATTCCAATATCAAACGTTCAAATAAATTGACATGTAAAATGGTTTAATTCTATTTGTGGATAGACTAAAACTCAATAAAATCCCAATCTTAGTTATAAATTCATTGAGAATATGAAATTATGACTTAAGTATTTTCTCAGTTTATGGCGCCGGACCCTGATCTGTCAAGGCATGGATCCAGAGTGGGGCAACAAAGGCCCCAGAGGGCACCCTCCCTTTGTCAAACTTCTTTAAATCAACAACCCGAATGTATCAGAGTGATGTAGAAAGATGTCGTAAGAAGTGTTGTTAAGTTTTTGGTTCCATTCCGAGACAAATATTTGACGCTGTAAGACTCTATTTGGATTCTGTATTTTTTTTGGGGGGGGGGGGGTTCAATTTTGAAAAAATTAAATTTCTTATGTGCTTAAGGTGTTCAGATGGGCGATATAGGCCCATTTTGGTCTTATGTTTAACTTTCTCGGGTAATTTCTTTAATTATGTCATTGTACATTGCTTATAATGCATTAATTTTGTGTATGCTATCTGATTTTAAGGACAGACATGTTATTTTTAAGAAATGAGAAAAGAAAATATCTTAGGATTTATTTATTTCAATTTTATTTAGATTGAAAAAAGGTCGAAGTATACCTTTTGTACACATTTATCAGAAGCTCTGATGACTTCTTCTTCAGAATAAATAGAAGGATTTTGATGAAACTTTGCATCAATGAGGTACTCAATATCCCCTGCAAGTGTCGGTGTTTTGGACCAATTCCGTGGAAAGATTGATACAGGGCAGGGCGACATAGGTGCTTGAAAGTACATTCAGTTGACAAACTTCTTCAGACCGAATGCATAGATCGGCATACCAGATGAATCAAACTGATGTAGAAGGGTTCAAGTAATGTCTTTGATTTTAGCTTACCTGAGCTGAAAGCTCAAGTGAGCTCCTCTGATCACATTTTTTCCAGCGTCCGTCGTTTAATTAGTCAGTAATTTTTGAACATTTCGTACTTTTATGCTTGAATCACATGCGGCTTTATATGCCACTAGTATCGGGTTGTGTGTGTGAGAAGACAATAGGCACGAAGAGAATAGGTAACAGGTAACCTTGAATCACAGAGCTACTTTCAACCAAACTTTACACAAAGCATTCTTGGATGAAGGGGATTCAAGTTTGATAAAGTTAAGGGTCACGCCCTTTCAGTTGAGATATAATATAAAACAATACAGTAAAAATAGTGGATGTCTTAAAAATCCTTTCAAAATTTTTTAGACAATAAGTCACACTCATTATATGGGAAAAATCATGTTGGTTCAAAACATGGCTTCCGGTGCCAAAATGGGGAGACACTAGAAAATATGAAAATCCTCTGCCGGACTTCAAAGTTTTTCTTCCCAGAACTACTGAACCAATTTGTGCTGGGACAAATCATAGATACAAATAAAATGTATTCAAATGATGGAAAATGCACTTCTCAAAAGGAATATGCTTGGTAAAACAGAAAAATATATTATTCTACCAAGAACCATTGGTCAGTTTTTACCAAAGCTGGCACAAAGTGAAAATACATGAAACAAAGTAGAATATTTAAAATAAAACGATTTTCATGAATTGTAGATTAATTTCGTCATACATGTATCTGAGATCTTAAGCACTTGTATTCTTTAAAAGTTTGTTCTTACATTTATCCATGCAAAAAGAAAAGTGCATTTACTGAGTACATTCATCAAAGAATAATGGTGTGTCATCTCTGGTAAAAATGACAATGGTTCTTGAAAACAATAGAAGAGTTGTTACAATTATGGTACTTCGCCTCCCTTTAAATCAAGTTAGACTAGGATGGACGATGTGCCACATTGGCCTCTGGTACAAATATCCAATGATCAGTTATTCCATTATTCCAGATTTCGTTCATAGTTTGACATTTTCTAGTTAAACTCATTGGTTATGTTTAGTATGAGGTCTTTCAGATGAGGTTCAAATATTATTTTGTCGCAATGACCCATTTTCACATTTGCCGTTTAATGAGTTCTGTTTCTTCGTTTGTTGAAGTTTGTTATCGTATTTTACAACGCAAGCGTTGCTCTTGCCCCTTTGAGTCAGAATCTGTGTTGTTTTGGGAACTGAGTAGTAAAAAGACAATGTCACACGACTTTTTCATAGTATATCTGCAGTATTATCCGATATCAATCTAGTATTATGTACATCGCAAATAATTTGTCTTGCCATGACCTTGACCCATGTCATACCTATCAGTTTGTTTTGTACGATTTTGCGGCTGAAGTTTTCCCGTTAGGATAGTTTTAGACTCCGTAGGGTGGCATATATTCATTACACCATTGGTTTAATTGGACTAGCTTTACCACAATACATAGTACATGTGTATGTAGTGTGAATCTATCATCAGCAATACTAAATCTGGATAAACAGAAAGTACGAGAAGAATTCTAATGACGTAATTGGCTGTTCTTCGTCATTAATCGTGGATAACCAACCAATTTATAAATACTCTACAAGCCAGCTTATGTATCATACAACCACCTGTGTCAGTATTTTAAGGATGAATGTTTTCTAATGTATCCAACTTCTCACACTCCTACACCTTTCTCTGCACGTTGATTTGATTATCTCTGTTCATCATATGACGTAACGACCCTGAAATGCAGATGCACTGTTTGATTAAGCATTCACCAGTGGACATCCGCATTGGCGGATATAGAGGAGGGGGTGCAACACCAACCCCCCTTTCGGTTGAAAAATGCCCCCCCCCCCCAAGTCATTTTCGACCATTTTAAGGGCTGCAACTCAACCTCCCCTTTCCAGACCGATAGTGCAAAACATTCGTCATAGGAGACTGCAATCCCCCACCCCCTTTCAAAAATTTCTAGATCCGTCTATGCTCTGCTAAGAGGAGTTTTGGTACTGGTTCATTAGACCTCCACTCCCTATCGATGAGGTGTCCGGTTGACCCCCAGCATAGTATGCTTATCATATAATTGGTATGTTCATTGATTCAGAGTTCTCAACAATTTATTGGTGGTGGACTCGCTCATTTTACTTTTTTCCCTCGGATGGAAAGAGTAGGACATGAGCTGTACTTTCGGAGAATATGATGCAGTATAACATTCCGCAAATTTAATCTTTCAGCTAAGTGAGTAATTCAGACCCGTGTGGGGCTCTCCTTTATATATACATATTCTCAATGTTCAAAGCATAATATTTGTATTGACCATATGCTACGAACAATCATTAAACAATGAACTAGCGAATCAAATTCCAACGTCTTATGCCATTTTGATGCATCTGAAGTTAAAGGTTGGTGTACACGACACAGATATGTGATTAAAGCGCCGGAAGATGCCGTAAGACTACATATAAATGATAAATACCAGTTCAGATAAGATAATAGTTCGTGAAGATAATTTGCTCGCTCAGGTATGTTCTAAGCCACATTCCAAAGATGTTCCGAAACTTTAAATCGCTTAATTGTCTATCGGTCGGTTGTGTCCTACGAGTTGTACTGCAATTTAGGAATAATCGAAAACGATACGATCGTTTTCTATCTTTAACATACATTTATTTGTTTTTGTTGCTTAACGTTACATCATGTCTGTGCTACTTATGTGATGGTGACAAGTGCTATGCTGCATAACGCTACATCAGGTCTGTGCTATTTATGTGATGGTGGCAAGTGATATGTTGCCTAACACTCCATCAGGTCTGTGCTACTTATGTGATGGTGGCAAGTGCTATGTTGCTTAACGCTACATCAGGTCTGTGCTACTTATGTGATGGTGGCAAGTGCTATATTGCCAAACACTCCATCAGGTCTGTGCTACTTTTGTAATGGTGGCAACTGCTATGTTGCTTAACGCTACATCAGGTCTGTGCTATTTATGTGATGGTGGCAAGTGCTATGTTGCCTAACACTCCATCAGGTCTGTGCTACTTATGTGATGGTGACAAGTGATATGTTGCTTAACGCTACATCAGGTCTGTGCTATTTATGTGATGGTGGCAAGTGCTATGTTGCCTAACACTCCATCAGGTCTGTGCTACTTATGTGATGGTGGCAAGTGCTATGTTGCTTAACGCTTCATCAGGTCGGTGCTACTTATATTCTGACAGATCTCATTTCCCACCACAAGGTGTATGGTTACTCCCAACCAGAATGTCTATGGTGACCATCAGCGAGTATATACTGGCAGATCTCGCACCCAACCAGATAGTCTAAGGTGACTCCCAACCAGAAAGCCTATGGTGTCGATCAGCAGGTATACACTGGCAGATCTCTCCCGGCCAAAAGGCCTATGGTGACCATTAGCAGGCTAAAGTGTTCTGTTTATATTTAGGGAACCTTGTGGCCGAATCCCATTACGGCGTTGTTGGTTTCCAGACATCAATCTGATATGATAGTATAACTTACTTTTCAACATGTATGATAACAAGATAACAATCAGTGCTGCAGGTGGATATATTTCACAGGTCGAACTTTATTAAACAATGCGCCATGCGGGTTCCACTACCAGTTGAGTGCAAATGCTATGGTGTTAGATACCAGTTGAGTGCAAATGCTATGGTGTTAGATAATAATCAGCCACTCGTAACTGCGGTTCGAACCCAGTCTTGACAGAAATGAGAGGCTACAATGAGTCCCTTGTAACCCTTGTATGCACAGAATTCGATCACTTTCTCACTCGACCTCGTTTCCATAATATACATTCATGTTAAGGTATGAAAGAACGGATATTATTCATTTCCATAGGGCGTGTACCATATGAAAAAAATGTCGTTTTGCGAAATCGTCTTATATACCACGAAACATGAATAAGCTGTACACGAAATGCCGGAAATCAATTGTATGAAACCGCAAAAGCAATCGGAATTTACCTGTACATGGTTTGACTCGTACAGTGATAACATTCATTTAGGATGAAGGTTAAAACCGCTATGACGTCTGTTATATTGTGACAACTATGTTATGATTTTAAAAGGTACAACGAAGATCATATTTACAAAACATGAACAAGGTTATATATACATATATATATATATATAAAGCACAAATAGAATCAGTGAAACACCTGGGAGTACTATGGACCTTGGATCTCCGAAGAAATACCTGTAGGAAATAAAGACAAATTAGACAAACATATAAAGCACAAAGACACTACATCTAACAAGGCACCCAATATTTCACTTATATTCGTTACCCGTCTGGGACTCGAACCCACGACCTATGGTACCGAATCACCTAGCTGTCATGCATCCGACCGTCTAACCGACTGAGCTACCCGAGTCCTTCTCCACTTTTTGATTTCTTCCTATCCCTTTTTATTTGAATGAAAAATTTATACATGCATATCTGTATGTAAATATACAATATATGCGTTATTTATTTATTTGATGGATACATTGAGGTTCAATAATTATTTATATTTAAAAGTCATCTCTGTGACAACCTTTGTATCATAGACGAGTCAGATGCCTTTTTCTTTCATTTGCGTTCGCAATATATTGTGCTATCTTAAACCATGATTATTTCATTAAATAAAAATTGCAACTATTAATCACGACGATGACGATGAACGAATAACAATGGTAAAGGAACACAAACACTCTCTACTTCTCTCTCAAATTTTCGGCCTCACGACCTTTAACAAGCAATTTTTCAGATGACAAAACAATTGCTTGATAAAGGTAGTGAGGCCGAAAATTTGCAATACAGAATGTTTGTGTTCCTTTACTTTTTATGTACCGGACTTCCCTTTGGAGGACTTCTTCGTATCTGTATTACTGATTAACAACGGATTTATCTAGCTTGGCCTAATTTACGAGGAGTTCCGAATTGGATTGCCGATTAGATCGGAAGTTATCACGTGACTGCGACCTCTGGCGGGGTGGAACCGAAAACCCCCATGTAAATTTCTTGCTTAGAGAGTTACCATCTTGTAAACAACAATTTGACCATTTCGACTTGCCTGTTGGGCAACGGAGGAAAGGAGCAAGCACAACCATGGACGCTTACAATAATGACGATGGATATATGGAAGAGGAGGAGGAATGGGATAGGGAGGGATTGCTGGACCCGGCGTGGGAAAAACAGCAGAAAAAGGTCGGTTTGCGGACATAATTTTAGTTTAAACCTAGCATCATGTTTATATAAAAAGATTATGAAGCCTAGAACAGCAATTATCATTATAAAGTCTGAATTATAAATCTCAATTTGAAAGAAACATGATTGTATGTATGCATTTGAAACAGTATTTTGTATTGAGTCGAAACGCTCTACGGTGGTCGCCATTTTGAATTTGTCAGATCAGAAGCCAAATAAGGAATTGCTGATAAATAGGGCGGAGCTATTAGATTATTATGCTAGAATGATTAAGATTTTAATGCGTCTCGTCATAACTCAACGACCTTTCGCCGTTCCTCCACTTGTGTATTATTATGAAAACCGATTCTCTAAATTTGTAGTTACATTCATTCCCCATCAGTCCTGTACTTTGCATTATGTTTTGTTATTGAGATCTACTTCTACTCTATCAAAGTTCAAACATGTGTTCAAACTTTACATTCTACTATCATTACTTTATAACTTATCATAATTTGTGCATGATTTCATCTTATTTCTTGCTCAAGTAATAAGTAATACCGAACGCATGCTTACTGAAGTGGAACACGTCAAAATATATGCAATACCTGACATTCCATCAGAGATATCACATTCCGCATCGTTTAATTCAACACGTAATTGCCACTATGGCACAGGGTGTCTATGGTGGCACTTTCTTCATTTTTCTTGCACACTTATTGCATATATATATAGATATATATATTTGCTTTTGTTATACCTGTAAATAAATTTCAATATCACCTTGGGGTTAACTGTTGACCCCAATGGCCATACATGGACTTGCCACTGTAATCTTTGGTGTTTCATTTCATCAATGAGAGATCAAAAGAAGTATGATTTATACGTACTATGAAAAGCATAGATATAAGATATTTGCATTATAAGATTTGATTCAGCTGATTCAGCCACTTTAGTAGTATACTGTCTGTCCTATGTTGCCCTTGATTCTCCTTCTTAACAGCTGATCAGCCTGCTTCAGCTTTGCTGTATTTATAGCAGAGAGAGTAAACAGATATACTGATAGAGATAGAGGTACAATCATACCTGGGATTCCTACATAAAGATCTTGCAGTAAATCACTTATCAACTCTTTCAGGAGAAGTGGGAATAAAGATTATTTTCTATTTTTAAAACTTACAAAAATATCTAATTCATTACTTCACTACTTTAAGTTGTAGCATGATACATACATTATTTTTTTGTTATCAACATGAAATTATCTAAAAGTTTGTATCATATATATACATTGTACATGTACATCATGTATATTACAATACATATACCAGTAAACAGAGTTAAGTTGTATAATGTAGTTGATATGAGTACACATAGATATAAAGCCCCCACCCAACCCTTATTCTTGTCCCCACCTCAGTATGCTGTATGATATCATTATCAAACCCAGCTGCAATTCTCGTTTATTTAATGCAGTGTTTATACTACTTTAACTGTGTTCATAAAAACTTCATTGTAGATCCTCTATCTTCTTGCACTGAAGTTTTTTTGTTAACATGCTGCTAGATTTATATGTGCATATAATATATAAATTTAGAATTAAATCGGAACAGTGTAAATGCAAATACATATACATACATGTATTCATGAATTTGCCATAGAAATTGTAAAACAGTACATTGTAATTGCTGCTTTTTATCCCCCGGAATCAATAGATCGTGGGCACATTGTTTTTGTCTTGTCTGTTTGTTTGTCTGTTTGTTGTCATCTTTAACCTTCACTATAACTTTTGAATTGTTTTTGTCCTGTCTGTTTGTTTGTCTCTTTGTTTTCATCTTTAACCTTCGCTCTGACTTTTGAACTTTGAGAGATAGAGACTTCATATTTGGCATGTATACTCCACTAATAAACCCTTATCAAATTACACCAAGGTCAGTGACCTTGACCAGGACCTGCTTCATACTACATTTATATAGCCACTGGCGGCATATTGTTTCACAACACATCTTGTTTATTTTCATTCATTGTTATACCAGCAAAGTTACTGCATTGTAGACCTGCATTTTTTTCTGTGTTATAAGAGCATGGTCCTGCTTGTAGATCAAGCTTTACACAATTTCTCCTCACCTGAAATTAAATATATATACATACATGTACATACATACATGTAAATGTGCTGTTTGTACTTGTAACATGTCCTTGATGCAGGGTCATGTCTACAACTGTTACAAAGTCTTAATCTCATGAATTACTGTGAATATCATTGTCATACATGTATACAGACATACTCCTACTGTAAAGCATAGTGTTTAGACAAAAATAATGGTCATTTCTGAGTTTAATTAATTACTCCAGGTTTTGTCATGAAGAATTAAAATCTGTGCTCTCATTTAAAAAAAAATTCTTGATTTGTATGTAGACATACATGCATACCTTTTTATGCCCCAAATTCATGAAATTGATAGAGTGGGGACAAATTATTTTTGTTCTGTCTGTCTGTATACAATTTTAACATTAGACATAACCTGCCGGTGCTTTCCTATTGTGTTTTCCTTGTGGCAACACCTTTCCATTGGTACCATAAGTATTTCCATTTAGCCTTCAAGTTCATTTTGTTGAACTCTCAGAGTTTTTTTTTTTCTTCAGATCAGGTCCATTATAATGATAAGAATATTTCCCAAACATTGATCTTTTAACATTATACAAATGGGACAAAAAATTCCAAAACGTAAAGGTACAGACACCTTTAAAAAAAAAAAAAGAAACACTGACTCTTCATCCTTCCATTCTGTTTAAATTTTGTGTATTTTTACTTAGATAAGTATTTACAATGTACATGACTCTTACTGGTATCTTATTTTTTGACAGTCTTAATATACATGTATGTACTGAAAATATGTAAATATAATATTATGTAAGTACTACATGTAACTTCATTGTTACAGACATGATACAATTTCACTCTAAAAGTTTTTTCAGATGTTTCTTTCTTTATCCATTAAATATAGTTTGATAATTTTCTGAAGGCAGTGTTCTCATTAAATAACCTAATGAGTCCCAGACTCATCAAAATGGTTTTGGGACACCAATATTTGTATTTCCTTTAACATTTGTAATGAAGATTAGTCCCAAGACTCTAATGGGACTCATGATTTCCTAGGTCAAGTAAGAACCCTGGAAGGTAAGAGTGATAATTTCTTTAAAGTTTTTAGAATTTTGATCAGGAAACTATTTCTGAGTTTTTGATTACAGTTTGAAATTCTTGAATATAACCACAAAAAAAGCATGGACTACAGACAAACATTGACACTTAAGTTACAGAAATTAAGCAGTATTTTCCCTTTTTCTTGTTCACATGTAATTCTTTTTATTAAAATAATTTAAAAAATTTTGTTCAGAGCATATGTGTATGGGCAAACTATCCCACTTATCTATATAAGATTTTATTATAAAAAAAAAGAAAGCACAGACAGGGCTTCTTAATATATTGATATTTATTAAGATTATCATTCATATGTTTATCTTTTTCTTTCAGACCTTTACAGCATGGTGTAATTCACATTTAAGGAAAGCAGGGACACAAATAGAAGACATTGAAAATGACTTTCGAAATGGTTTAAAATTGATGTTACTGTTAGAAGTAATATCAGGTGAACAGCTACCAAAGCCAGACAGAGGCAAAATGAGATTCCATAAAATTGCCAATGTGAATAAAGCTTTGGATTTTATTGCTGGGAAAGGAGTTCGTCTAGTTTCAATTGGTGCTGAAGGTATGGCAACCTTTTTATCAGTGGAATGATATATTACATGTATTTTTGGTGTTTCTGGGACTCTGGATATTGTTTTGTTTTCAAGAGATCTAGGTTCCAGGTGAGTGACATCAAGGTGTATTATATAATGTATGTAGACAATGAGATTATTATGGGTTAATTGTACATGTATATATATATATATATATATATATATATATATATATATGGAAAAAAGATTCTGAATAGGTTAATTGGAAATACAGTGGACTGCCAACAAGTGCCTTCCAAAGGATTTTAACTGACTCTGTAGACTTTCTCACAATTCAAAAAACTGTCAAAAACAATTTCTTTAGTATGTCTCTCATTGAGTTAAAGAAAAAACCGATACATTAGCTATACAATGATAAGTTTTTAGATCAGAGATTGTTTCAAATAAGCTCCCATACATCTGAAATGAAGGATTGAAGTTTTATAACTAATGTGAAATTTGGTGGGAATTGGTACCCAGTCATTCTGGCTCCTTAACTAAATTCCAAAAATGAAAACTTTCAAAGTAAGACATTTAAACATGATTGATAGAAACTACTCTCTGATGCTCTTAGCAACTCTGCTGTGTATTAACTTTACTATGTACATGTATTATTATGAACCAATTTTTTCTTCAGCTCTTCTCTTTTCTTATTATAGCCTTCCTCAACTTCTAACTTCTATATACATCAGTTATTAAATTGATTAATAACAATATGTTTAACAATATTATGAATGAGCAAAGATGAGTACAGTCTGATGATTTATTATTTATAGAAGATGTCTAAGAATGACATGGAGACATGGTTCTCCATGTAAATCGCACTGATTGTAACCACATGACATCCCCCTTTTCATACTGTGCTTTCAACAGACTTAGCTAATATACATGTATGTACTGTTGCCACTGTACAGTGTAGATATTGTCAGTAATGAAGGCCATCTGTTGATGCTATCATGTGACCTTGTAGACAATAGATATATATGTATTGGTGATGGTGTCCCAGACATGTGTGGATCATTACCTGGTATCTCTGCCACACTGTTATACCATACATGTGAACACCTTGATAGGGTATCACCTACCAGACTGTGCAGAATTGACACATGCTCACATTTATGCATGGTGACTCTCCAAGTCAAGGGTCCCCCATCTGGAATACATCCACTGAATACATCCAACATTGAGTAGGATTGTACTTAGTCTGTACATTATGTACGGTATATGACTTGGATCAGCAGTGCTGCACTCTCAGTTTTACAGATATTAATCAAAATTAAAAAGCAAGTCCTCTTATCGGGGTTAATTCATTGTAAAATTCACGTGGCATTGTTCCAAATTTCAGCAAGATTTTAAAAATAACTTTATCTAACTTGCTAGTATTAGGAGCGTTCAGGATGAGGAGGATAGAATGTTTCAAGGAGTCATTCAGAGTTCTCGGTAACGTGCGTACACGCGTCAAAGACGCGTCACAATCTATCAAGACTCACGGCTTTCAAAACTGGTGCGTCCGTGACCTCGTCCTTGTAGCCGTCTACATTTAGTGGTAGTTAATGTTATTCACGCTACTGGGTATTGAATTGGGAAGCCCGATTGTGTAAATGTGCATGTAAAGTATAAATTCCAAAGTGTATCAGTCCATGTCCAGTATTCAAAGTCCTGTTAAATAGGGTGATGGTGGTTTCAGCGCGAATCCAAAATGGAATGAGACAAGCGTCTGTCTCTGCAATTCTCCAACTTAACTGAGTAGTTGTATTACCTTGAAAGCATAATAAAGTCTCGCGTGTTCACATTGAGGTATGTGACAACTGTACTGTATCTGTTATGGTCAAATACATTTAGTGCTCGGATCAGACGAAGATAGATGTAAATTTAGTGAGTATGGGTGGAAGGAGAACTTTTTTTTAACGCAGTACAACTGAAACATTTTACCATAGTAACAATTACATAACGGTTGAACAATTTTAGAAACGGGTTGCTAATTGAATTTTCTAGGGAGTATAGTAGACTCACTTATTAATTAATTAATTGATTTTTGTTTAACGTCACACCACGAATATTTCACGTATATGGTGACGGCGACTCAGTTATTACAATTTTCATCAGAAAATGTTTTACAAATCAAGCTTTTCATCACGAATCAATTGAATTTGGCATACATTCTTAGGCAGAAGATTTCATATAGGGATCACTAGAAAAGTGGGAGATTTTGGGATGGGAGATGGAAATAAAGGAGGTGGGAGACAGGAAAGAGAATAGGGAGGAAAGAGAAAATGACACTACAAGGAGACATAGGTGGGAATAGGTATACAGGGGCAATACAGGGATTGAACGAACTCATTATAGAGGCTAGAAGTGTTTGTAGGGGAGAACCACACATTCCTCTCAGTCTATCCATCGTCACCCTTCTTAATTCTTCTTGTGAAAAAGACAGGAATAATGATGCTTTTTAATATTAAATACCTGATAAGCAATGATAAGTACTGGGTATAGTTTTCATTTGTATTGACAGTATTATACATCACAGATTTGAAGTGAAGAGGAACGTACACTAACAGAATACACATCGTCACATGTAATCCTGATTTAACATGAAAAAGGTTTAAATTAATAGGTGTGAATTGGAACTCATCAAAATTTGACTGTGACTTATGAATTTTGCTTGAACTCACCATTGCAAACTCTGCAGGCTGTAATTCATTGTTTATAGGGTGTTTGGTGCAGGTACATGTATATACATTTTGTATCGTGTCAGAGGTATTTGACATGCTGTGAAAATTCTTTAAAACGCATTGGAAAAAATAAACTGTGCATAAAAATACGCATTTACATATCACCTTACGCATTAGATGTCCAAGGCGATGCGTACGTGATCGTCATCATTAAAACTGAAGTAAAACTGCCTCGAATTCGGATTGGGGGTGGGGGTGGGGTGTTTTTTTTTACTGCTTGCGAAATGATAAGGCGTTGCTTAAGGCGATACTTAAGTCATAAATGTGTTGTGTTTTTGTGAAATTGTACAATGAAAAAATAAACTTGGGTTATGTTTTCCAAG
The DNA here is from genome assembly GCA_035048485.1 of Pteria penguin. Lineage (NCBI taxonomy): Eukaryota > Metazoa > Mollusca > Bivalvia > Pterioida > Pteriidae > Pteria > Pteria penguin. The sequence goes on along the minus strand of CM068587.1, from coordinate 5,641,331 downwards.
AAAGATCCCACTTCGATTATTTCAATTCCTGTGTGAACAAGGGATGTCAAGTTAATGAAGTATTGTACAACAAAAACAGTTCAAAATTTCGAGATCTGACTCATCTGTGTTAGTCAATTACATGCATCGTTCTACATGTCAAAAACAGGTAATTATAAAGGGCGAGAAAAGAGATCCGACTCAGTTGTATGACAAAATCCATCCATTTAGTGAAGAGAATAATCCAAGAAGTGTATTCAACTATCGGGAAGGTCCTTTTCTTCCTTTGGAAGTTGGATACCAAACCTTCAAGAGCATGTGTGTCTAACGTATTATAGTGCACTGGAAGATCGCTATGCAAAAAATTGTTTGCGATATAATACTACTAGTAATATTAATAGTAAATTACGATCAAAGCTATATTTCAAAAATACCAATAATGGCAAAAGTCGCTAAAAACTGTAATGCCTTTTCAGCATTGCGGGAAAAAATCGAGGGTGAAAATACCACTTGGTATTTTAAAAATCAGCATTTTATTTGAAATCAGGGTAAATACCTTTTAGACTCAAAAATTAACTGGAGCTCTGATACTCTGAAAATCACAAACTTTTGAAGGCCCTATATTCTTTATGCCATGGATGATGCGGCACATCAGATGAACTCAAAATACATGTAAAAATACATAATGCATGTCAACGTTTCAAACAACTGCTGGAGAATGAGAGTGAGCATATAATATTATTACAAAATACGGTAAGAAAACAATGACATAAGACACATCACACAGACATAAGCTATCTTACATAAATGACGGTCATCTTTTTCAGTCTTGAAGTAAAAAATTACGGCGAACAAGGGCATGGCGCCACGCCGTGCTTAAAACACTAAACTGTCGTACATTAAGTTCGTGTCTTTTACAATAACTATTAAATATAGCCATGTTTGTAAAATGTTAAGGCTATTTAGGAATAATATAAAATATAAATAATGGTCATTAAATTTTACCATAAAATGCTACTTTCTCCATTTTTATCGCACTGACAATAATTGATGTGGTTCCACAATTTAGATATTAAAATCAACATCATGATGACTCGGTCAAGCTAGTCTGTAAAAGCCATACATAAGTGAGTGATCGATTTAGTAATTAAACGTTCTCTGTTTCCAGTCTCTAATCTCTATAGGTCCGTGATCATGGTTCCCTATATCAGATGGGTTGATCACGAACCTTCACCATAATATGCCTAACTGTTCATAGAGCTAGTGTTGACAGTAAGTATGTCAACATTGGAACTGTTCAATTGTGATGCAACGACCACAACACACTTGGAAGTGGAGGACAGACATGCATATAATTATACCATTAGTGCTCAGCTGTCTCAGACAGTTGTAAAGTATATATATAGCTTATTCATCGAATGCAAATACAGCATATAGATATACATATAAAATCAACATAAGTAATATAACAAGGTTAAATCAGTAAGTGTCACGATAAATTAATCACAGTTGCAATAAATAATGTCCTAATAAGTAGAATGGCTTACACTGATCTGGAGTCTGAAACTGTCACAAGTTTTGATTCTTTTTTCGAAATCCATTGAAGAAAGAAAAGGGGTTTTTTATATGGATGTTTAGTATGTGTTGGCTTGCAGTTTCTGAAATGTGATGATAGTGTGAATCCCAAGAACAAGAGGGAGGTGTAAAATCAAAATAAAATAGGTATTTTTTTAAGTAAATACGAATTTGGATATTAGTAAACCAACGTTAATTTATTATGTTTTGTACGGTGGATCAGTCTGGTCTCAATGGCAGCCCATAAAATGTAGGAAATTTGATGATGTCATTCCTCTTCTTGACCTCACATTTAGTGAAAGGCGAATTTTCAAAGACATATTGACTGTGTATGTGAGTGGTCAGATACGAAAAGGATGTCTTCATAAAATTTCAAACCAGAATGAATTGATGACAAAATAGTGACATTTTCTCGTAAGTTTGGCCTCACATTGACATATTATGAAACCCTTAAGGTAACCGAAAACACAGATGAGCATTCATAAAATATGGGTATTTACAAAACGTACAAGTTTTATGAAAGTACATGGGTTGTTGATGTTAAAATCTTGGGATACTCAAAGAAGAGGTAGAGGAAGTGTTTTTTTAATTTTAGATATTTGCATTTAAATGTGATTATCTATTGTCCACTCATCACATTCCAGTCTTACTCATGATGAGTGGATAATAGAAACTCAGCTCGCGGCACTACTAATATTAGCAATACTTAAATCAAAGTTTGAAAGCTTTCCTTTTTACCTTTGAAAATGGAAGGTGTATTGAAATATGTATTCCATTTTTTTGTTATTTTTAATTTCGACCTGTTTCAAAATTGTTGAATAGTATTTTTCTCGCACATTAAATTTTTGATTAACAGTAAAAAATTTCTGCATTTTCTAAAGTCGTTTATATGTAACAGACTACACCCCTCCCCGTCCTATATAATACTTCTATTCATTTTGCATTTTAAATAATGAATACGAGAGACAACAATACATTAAAATTCGAGGCACGTCAATAGAAAATACATGAACCGAATAGTGTGAGAAAATATATGTTACGTTTTTATATCTGTTTAAGAGAGTATGGGCTGAAGACGTTGATGACGTCACTATCGGCTGCTGTAGCGTGACCCCTTGAACACCTGAGGCGGTTACTTTAGTACACTGTATGACAGGTAATCGTACGGATATTTGCAAGTTGGACAGATAAAGTCTCCCTTAACGTGTAATTGATACAGTACTGAATAATGAAACAAAAAACAAGATCAAGTAAAAGCAGACTGCGCTGGATACTGACATGTTATTATGCACATAACTAGATAAATGCATGATGTCTATACGTGTGTTGTACCCATACAAGCCTTCAGACAGACTTAAATGCATATAGATTAAATGTGGAAGTGCTTCCTCCTGTACACTAATGAGACTCTATTGAAACTTAGAGAATTAGTGACTGATACAATTAGTGACTGATACTTGGAGATCATTCACAACTTTTTCAGTGGTGGATCTAACTGTTTATGTGGAGATAAAGACTATTAAAGTACATGTTGACGTTCTCAAGTGCCATTACAGTTATCTCACGATTCTTTTGATTATAGTAAATTGAATGCATGTAACATGCATATGCATGCAGTATATGTGAGGTATGACAGCACCCTACATGTAGTAAGATTACAGTGAGTGATCATAAGATGACTGTCAATTCCTCAGTACTAGTTTTTCCCCTTTCTTCTAATCATGCACAGTGCAGTACATGTACTTCATCAGTGTGAGGGTGTGTTACTCAGTATCATGTTTGTACTGCCAATATGGTTTAGATTTGATTGGAGTCAGCTAGGTTTCCACCAACCTCCTTTATCATATTGGCATTTGTTGCCTGTTTTATTCTCAACTCATCATACATCTCTACACAATTTCCCCATCAGCTTGATCAAAATAGGATAAGATAAAAGTCAAAACCTCCATCTTTTTCTCATCCTGTTCCTCATACCAAGTGAATACACTTCTCAACCCAGCATGTGGCTTTAGCAGTACTAGTGTGCAGAAGGAAATTTTACTAGAATATGATTTCATATGATAATAAAAAGCTTAAAAAAACAGCATAGTGGTATTGAACTAATGTTCTTGGAAACTTTTGTTCAGAATTCTCATTCATCATGTTCATAAGCTTAGATATCATAAAGCATATACCTACATACATACACATGTACTTTGTATGAATGTTTAACATTATTATTAAGTTCATGAAATTCTAAAGAAACAGACATGTTGTATAGCTGTCAATGTAGTGGGTCAAATATAGATCACGTTCTATTATTGTCCCCAGCTTTTCGACAAAGCATGGGGACATTAAATCTCTGTCACAAAAAATTTAACCTTGGTCACAACTTTTTAACCGTAAGACATAGGGCCTTCGTACGGCATGTGTGTCCCCAATTGCAAAATACCTTTCCGTTGGTACCAGAATTTTTTATCATGTGACCTTGACGATGACCTTTGACCTACTTCAATGTAACTTTTTAACTGTAACACTTGGGACCTTCATATTTGGCATGTGTGTCCCTAATTGCAAAACCTTTCCGTTGGTACCAGAATTCTTTATCATGTGACCTTGACGATGACCTTTGACCTACTTCAATGTAACTTTTTAACTGTAACACTTGGGACCTTCATATTTGGCATGTGTGTCCCTAATTGCAAAACCTTTCCGTTGGTACCAGAGTTTTTTATCATGTGACCTTGACCATGACCTTTGACCTACTTCAATTTAACTTTTTCACTGTTAGACGTAGGGCCTTCATATTTGGCATATGTGTCTGTAGACATGCTTAACCATGACAATATATCACAGATCACTGCACCCTTACTGATAGAACCCAAAAGCGGGGGACGACAATTCTCTAAATTTGCTTGTTGATGCTGTGATGTACCTACTACCTTATCCTGAGGACTAGGTTAATATCTGGTCTATAACTATATGAGTAGAGATGGGTTCAAGGTGATACACTGGCAATGTAATCAAGTCACCTATATAGAAAGTAGAGTGTAGTGTTTATTTCGACAACACAGTCTATAATCATATATGCTGATTACTTTTTATGTTTTACTACATTTTAGTAGTGCCTTATCACATTGTTATGAAAAGCCGGAGTGGCCTAGTGGTATCGCGTCGGACTCCTGATCGGGAGGCCGGGGTTCGAGTCCCGCTCTGGTCATGCCGGTGTCATGTCTTTCGGATGAGACAGTAAAAACCGAGGCCCCGTGTCGTGGTATGCATGGCACGTTAAAGATCCCTCACTGCTTCGGGTGGGTCCGTTGCAAAGGTCAAAATTTGTATGCCCCGCATCAGGCAGATGCCGTCACCATATACGTGAAATATTCGTGGTGTGACGTAAAACAAAAATCAATCAATCAATCATTGTTATGAATGGTCCAAAGAAAATGACCAGTTTTGAACCCAAGTTTTACTGAGTAGTGAGAACTATCCTAAGGACAACTTTTTTTCCTGCTGACCCACCAAGTTAAACTGCTTGATGTTTATGTATTGCCAAGACATGAAATAATTCATCGTACTTGTTATAGAAACAGTACTTTGATAATTAATTTTTATCGACAAAACCTGAATTTTGCTTTTTATTTTCAGAAATTGTTGATGGAAATGTTAAAATGACCCTTGGTATGATTTGGACCATTATTTTGAGATTTGCCATTCAAGATATTACTGTAGAAGGTAAGCAATCATAGCATGCAGGGCTACAATCATAGATTTTGAGCATGTGATGCTGCTGTTGTCAGGGCTATGTGAGTCCATGACACTACACCCACAAAAGATACAAAAGATGAAATAATGTACTCAGGATATCACCTCCACATTCCTTTATGTAAAGTGCCCTGTTTCAACACTTGATAACAAGGTCAACTCTGATAAAATGTGGTTTGTTGATACAAACAGGTGCCCTCATGAGTTAGTAGTTTCCTGCTACCCAGGGCTTATTATGGCCTTTATCATAAGAAGTCAGGATATGCATGTCAGTGCTTCAGTCCCATCAAATGATTTGAGAAATCTGTTGTATCTTGTTGGTTAATTGCCTTCTTTATTTAGGAGATGTATAAAGAGACCTATTGATAACATGTATAGGAAAAGTAGATAATCACCTAACAGGTTTGGAGAGGTATATGGACTAGACCTTGTAATAATCCACCTGACCTACTTAGGTACACCTTGTTAGTCTTGGTTGACTGAGCCTGTAGTAGTACATGTATATCATATATAGTACATGTACAGGTAGATACACGTACATAAGAGTCCATCTGGCTGGTCAGTCCAGGATAGGCTTGGCCATGTTACATCCTTGATCCCAATACACATGTATTTAATCTTATGTGATAGTCCTTTAGAACACTGCAGATTTTTGAACTTTGAAATTAAAATCAAAAACCACACTTTGAATATTCACTAGACTGTGAAGTATTATGTCAGAGGCCTACTGAATATTTATAGGAAAGCTCTCAATCTAGTATACGTGACCAGTAATCTCATATCTTATTGCAACACACAAGAGATATTGTTTCATGAGAGAGTGCATCGACACTATCAGATTTCAGGCCAAGGCAATAAAGAGATGAAGAAATATTTTTGTATTTTGAATTAAAGCATTATTGATAAAATTTCCCTCCAATAACTTTGATGTGCAGTAATAAATCAAAAGCAATTCCTCCAGGAAAATGAATAATACTTAACCAATAATGACTATGCAGTAAAAACGCTAGTAGGGCATGTCTACATGCAATGTAATGTACTATATTGAGCATGAATTTAGGGATAATAAGTATGTTGTTTATTTACAGAATTAACAGCCAAGGAAGGTTTACTTTTATGGTGTCAAAGAAAAACAGCTCCTTACAAAAATGTCAATGTACAAAACTTCCATCTCAGGTATGTATTTGATTTTAAAGGACATTGAGAGTATGATTTTACTCTCCTCCAGTTTCACTTAACTCATGACACAATATTTATTGTCCTAAGAGCTTAGTCAATCCTTGAACTGCATTTATTTCAGTCAAGAGGTTCACAGGATTTCCTTAGACGGAGTCTCAAGGATGTGCACACAGGGCACTTGCCTCTCAATTATGTAGAAGTGTATACAATGATCATACTTTCTGAAATCATTGAAGTAAAGGTCACAATGCATAGTCCATATATGTGTGTTTTTAACAGTGATATTCATCAAAGTACAAAAGATAAGAGAGACTTTCCACAAATAACAATACTTCCTTGTTGGTTTCCTTTGTGATCTATGATCAAGGAAGGAATTGTCTTCAAGTATATGCACACAACTATTAAATTTTTATGAAGCATTTGTATTAGTACTTGATTTTAGTTACATCTCCATGATAGTTTCAGGATTCTTTCAAATATTTCCTTTACCTTACATTCACACAATCTTATGTGATCAATATGTAGCATAGATATATGGTTGTATGATGCCCCGCTATTTCAGCTGGAAGGATGGTCTGGCGTTTTGTGCCTTGATCCACCGTCATCGTCCAGAGCTGATTGATTACTACAAGCTCTCTCGGGTAATACTGTGCTCATCCACAGTTTGGAATGATCCTCTTGCTTACATACAGTTTGGAATGATTTCTGGATTATTGTAGTTAGGCTGGTCCTCTGATTAGCATTACATATACCATATTTTCCTTCCCATTTTATACCATGTCTTTGAAACAAGCAACATACTCATTAATTGATGCCTGACAAATGATTAACTTAAGTTACATGTTGCATGTTTCAAAGAAGCTATTTACCAGTTTGTTGCTGTGTGAATGATGAAAGAATTTTAAACAAAATGAGATGATAATAAAAGGTTTTCACAGACTGTAATAAAATGAAAAGCTCTGAAATTGTTAAATCATAAAACATTGATGGGTAAAAGGTTCACATACAGTCCAGTCCAGGTGTTTTGTAATTTTGACTCCAAGTACAGTGGTCCTAATCCAAGTGTAAATTTAGAAGTTGCATAAAACAGTGTAATTTTATGTAAAGGTTTGAATTACCGTTAGGTAAATTTACACCTGAATTTTCACTGTGCTCTGTGTAATTTTCTCACTTATTTGTGCATTTCCTCCAAAACACCAGAATTGTACTGTAGATAGGACTTTTTCATCATTACCAGTATTATTTCATCCTGTTATTATGTTGAGTTGTCTGGGATGAAATTGGCCTTCCCTCAGTGTTGTGTGTGACCTTGAAGTGTTCATGATTCCTAGCATGTTTATTTGTATGGTAGTCGATAGTATTATTTTACAGGCCCCTATATTAGCATACATAATTGATGTACATCATTAATACAGTTGATTCTCTTTTACTAAAATATCATTTTAGAAGTACAGAGTTCAAACTCTTTAAGATTTCTCTTGGTCCCCAGAATAGTGGCATACTGAGAATGAATTGTATTTTGTTATACATCTTTCATTATTTTAAGACCCATAACTATATATATCACTTTCTGCTTCAGCTTATTTGAATTTACAGTTCTAAAATGATAGCATAAAATTGATTTGTTGTTCCATCCTTTCATAATACAATTTTGCAAAACAAATTATATAGTTATTCAGATTTCAGGTTAATGTGCTATTTCATTTGTGTGTTTAAAGGAACAATGAATCAATGTTATTTATAGAAGTTTGATGTTTGTGTCACAACAATGAGCTACAATTATCATTTTGCACAGTCAAGGCATTGCCGAATGATATGAAAATAATTACACTTCCAACAGTTAAAGCTGACCTTTTGATACTTGAATGTATATTTCATTATGTGACATAAACATGTAGGTAGCATGGCCTGTTGTCCTGCATGTTTCCTATTGATGGTATATCCTATTTCTACAGCTTTAAAGATGGTTTGGCCTTCTGTGCATTGATACATAGACATCGCCCTGATTTAATAGATTACCATAAATTATCAAAGGTAAGTAGGGAAGATCACCAGAGTTAACAAGTTTGTTAATAAGCACTCCAACAAAGCATAGAAGTACTTAATTAACTTAGTTACAAAACAAGATGTGGTGAAAATGTTAAATGATTTATTAAAATTATTAGGAAAAAGTAATGATGAAAGACTCTGATAATGTATTGTATACATCTGATACTGAAAAAAGTGTCCGAACAAAATTAAAAGGATCCCCTGACACTCAAATCTGATTTTATCTTCACCACTGTACCAGTAATTTGTAGAAGTATTTACCAAATAATAGTCTGAAAGAGAGGAAATAGTATAGTAGAGATTTCTAGAGTCCTCAAATCACCATTAGAATCCTTTTAACATACTTTTTCATTCTTTTCAGAATGACTTAATCGTTAATGTTTTTCATTCTTTCAGAATGACTTGATGTTAAGTGAACTTTAATATCTGCCCTAAAGATTTACTGATTTGTAAAAAAAAAAAAAAATATATATATATATATATATATATATATATATATATATATAATTTCATAATGAAAGATATTTTAATGTGGAAGTACCATTAAAAAATAAACTGTTAGTATTTTATGGTTTCTTTGTTTTATAATGATATTAACATAACTATTGCAGGATAATCCATTAGAGAACCTTAATACAGCATTTGATGTTGCAGAGAAACACTTAGATATCCCAAGAATGTTAGACCCCGAAGGTAGGTATTCTTGACAGACAACAGAAGAAAGATAACTCTGGCAAATTGTGAAGAAATTTTGAAAACTGTAAAGGGAATATGGATAAATGTTTTAGATTAAAACTAAGAGACAGTTAGGTCTTATTTTAGAATCATACCAAGAATATATTTACACCTAAACTATAAATTTTGACAGATATGGTGAACTCTGTGAAGCCGGATGAGAGATCTGTCATGGCCTATGTATCCTCTTATTATCATGCATTCTCTGGAGCTCAACAGGTATCACTCCCTCTTTTATACCAATACAAATCATAGCATGTGTAAAATAGCCTAGATTTCAGTAAAAGTTTGTAATATATATTAATTTATACATTTAATTTATTGTATGTGTCCTTATGTCTCTTAGTATGTTTCTTACTTATCATATTTATTCATTTGTTAAATGAACTGTTTTATAATTACTTAAAAATAAGAAAATTTATTTAAATATTAATCTGGTTTTAACAGAGTTGTATACCTATACAGAATGACGAAGCTAAACACCAGATTTGAATTAATATAGTCTTGACATTGTTCCATTTGTGAAGATACTGATTTTTTTTCCAGGCTGAAACAGCTGCCAACAGAATTTGCAAAGTGTTGAAAGTGAACCAGGAGAATGAAAGATTGATGGAGGAATATGAGAGACTTGCCAGTGATGTAGGTATTCTTCTATAGATATAAAAGAATTTTCTTTAAATCAAATAGGGACACCGCATTTGTATATATTACATTGATTTACATTTCATTTTATTTTGCAACAGCTAGAATCTAAAAATATTTATATATTAAGGCAAATCCTAGTTTATTTATTTTGTTGGTGATATTTTGTTTGATAAGAAGTCCACTGAAGAGAAGTATGAATCAAATAAAAGCACTGGGCTGATTTAATCATCAGATACGGATTCCACTTGGAGATTTTGCTAGTTTTACTTCCACTTGATAAAGTCCATGTGGCCAAAAATGTGTGGATACTGAGTGTGTCTTGTTACATCTACATTTTCTTTATTCGATGTTAAGGAAAGGAAACTCTAGATTCAAAATATTCACAAGCACTTTCTTTTTTCATCAGCTTTTGGAATGGATCAAGAAAACAACTCCATGGTTGGAAAATAGAACAACAGATAATACTTTACCGGGTACCCAGCGTAAATTAGAAGAATTCCGTGACTACAGGCGCAAGCATAAACCTCCTAAGCTTGAAGACAAGGCTCGATTAGAGAACAGCTTCAACACCTTACAAACTCGTCTTAGGCTCAGTAACAGACCAGCCTATCTACCAACGGAGGGCAAAATGGTCTCGGTGCGTATATTCGTGATATGAAAATTTGTATTTACACCACAAGCATGTCACTTGTATTCTGGAATATAAATCAATGTCCATCAATGTATTTTGTCAAGAATTTTTGTTGAAACCTGTCAAATTAGGTTATGAAAAGATTTGTTATTTGAGTCATATTATGACAACAGTGTGCTTATTTGACATTTATTTCCATAAGAATATGAATTTAAATATACCACTAAAATGTTTTGAGTAGCAGAACTTCTGCACTTAATTAACTTCCCCAGAGTTTTCATTGGTATTATGCAAGAGGTCATTTTGCTCAATTTTTCAACATGAATGATCTTTCTTAAATTATTTGTTAATTAGATGTCTGAATTATGTATAGATTTTTTGTATATAAATTTATGAGTAAATCTGTACTTCATGTTTCATGTCTCGGACATTAATATATTTCTAGGATATAGCCAATGCGTGGAAAGGCTTAGAATTTGCTGAAAAAGGTTTCGAAGAATGGCTACTTTCTGAATTACAAAGGTAAATACTTGTATTTTAAATACACATGTAAAATATAATGTATTTTATCATTTTCATTGTGTATGATTAATATGATCATCAAGAGGATTAATGAAGTAAGTAAAAGCAGATATGTAGTACAATCATTAAATGATTAAAGTTGAAATATTAAATCATTGTAGATTAGAACGTTTAGATCATCTTGCGCAAAAGTTCCGTCATCGATGTCAAATTCATGAAGAATGGGCAGCAGGTAAAGAGGATATGTTACAGAGCCAGGATTATCTACGAGTCGGCCTTAATCAATTAAAGGTATGTGATCTTTACTACATTGTAAGCGGATATAGACACTGCTGATCATAAAGCAGCTTTTGAATCAATTTTTTGGCCTTCTTATTAAAGAAAAGTTGTTTTACTAAATGTGGTTCCTTTCAGGCAATGAAAAAGAAACATGAAGCATTTGAAAGTGACCTTTCTGCTCATCAAGACAGAGTTGAACAAATTGCAGCAATAGCACAAGAATTAAAGTAAGTACATTAGTATCAAAAATGGTATTAATAAAGTATTAATCTAATGGTGAATTATGAAGTGAATCATTTTTGTGCCATATCCTTACTGATACATACGATAACATTCATGTATGTAAACACATATAGGGTTGGCACAGTTTGATATATCTTTAGGTGATTTAGTATTGGAATCACTGTAATGTTTATTACTATTTCAGTGTTTTAGAGTATCATGATGTACAGACAGTCAATGCTAGGTGCCAGGTCAGTATACTCTAACATTAGTTTTATGATATCAAGTTTGACTTTGACATTATGTAATCAGGTTTTTAATACAAAGTTATATTGCTTCCAATGAAGTAAAGTTTGCAATTACTTATTTTTGTTCTATACATTTTTTAAACAGAGGATATGCGATCAATGGGATTGCTTGGGAACCCTTACAACACAGCGAAGACAAGGCCTCGAGGTTTGTCAATTAATTTAATACTTCAAATAAAAATTACTAAAAGCAATTGCTTTTGATTAATTTGACCAAAGAATTGTTAGACTTTGATAAGATCAACAGCTTTGAAAATTATTTTGAAAATCTTACTCACTTACTCGATATGATTTGTTATTTGTATGTAGATTTCATCTATTATTATTATATTTTTAGGTATCTATTGTTTGTGATTTTATCTTTCAGGAAGCAGAGAGGATTTTAGAAAAGATCGATCAATTAAATTTGGACTTTGCCAAACGCGCAGCTGTAAGTTAATAATAAGTTGTTTGTACCTTGCAGACTGCCCATTATATAGTTTCATTATGATATCAAGTAAATTGATGTTTGATGGACAATATGTTTATTGTGGTAATGTAAAACAAATGTGCCAGCAGATGGGATGCTAAACATTTGGCAATCATTCAGTTGATTTATTGTTGTTAAACAATGAATGTTGTTTGCTTTAATGCAATCTTAGGTATTCTAATATAGATATGTAATGTTTCATTTCCTGGCTAAATAAAGAAATAAATTTGTAATAATTTATTTAGAACTGATAACTATAGAGTATAGGTTTCTACAGTACATGTGTTCATACTTTACAGCCTTTCAACAATTGGCTTGATGGTGCAAAGGAAGATTTAATGGATATTTTCATAGTACATACAATAGATGAAATCGAGGTAATTTATTTATATCTATTAACTAATTTTGTGCACTAATAAATTTGTAAAAGTATTTTGTAAATCTTATTCAATAATTGGTTCACCTGATATGATTACTGTAATTTGAAATAAAGACAGTTCTTTTACAACAAACTTTTCTAGTAACAGGAATGATTTTGAGCATTGAATTTGTATTTCAGCAATTATTGCATGCTCACGAGACCTTCAAACAGACATTACCTGAGGCTGATAAAGAGTACAATGCCATTATGTCTTTGGCGACTGAAGTACAAAGACTGGCTCAGAGCTGTAACCTACAGCTACCCGAGAACCCCTATACTACAGTTAGTCCTCAGGTAAGCTCATAATATACAGTCCATATAAGTACAAAGTAGTACAGTCAAACTTCCTTGGAGATAAAATCTAGAATAAAAAAACTAAGAGCTTTAAGGGCATTGATGACAAGAGGCACTACTATCCCAAATCCGACAAAAATTCCAAGAGAATCAAATTGAAATACTTGAAGATGCAACTCTTTTCACTACTTGGATATGGAATATACAACAAGCCTACATCAGCAAACTTGTTTTTGAGATAAATATAAGTAGAGTTCCTAACTGTAAGATATTATATCGGTAATAGGCATCAGGAATATAACATTACCATGGTGATGGTCTAGGTATGGATGTTTTGACTGTACTATGACCAGGACTCAATATAATGAGTTGTTAATAGCACCAAAACATCTGGTAAACATTGTCATATCTATGTGAACTTTGATGCAATATGTATGATATGTAATAAGGTTATGGAGAGGATGTTCATAGCATGTCTGAGTTATCTCTTAGATGTCAGTGGATAGCTTATAAGGCATATAGGCTTTAGTATTGGAATGACTGCTACATGTACAATATTTAACAATAAACAAACTACAAGTAGAACTATGTGGTGATAGTGCATTGATCTTGTAGTGTAGCTTCAGATTTTAGGCTCCATGAAACAAGAGAGTTACATGCTTATATAGGGAAATTACATGCTTATATAGGGAAATTACATGCTTAGACAGGGAAATTTGTCTTTATTTGCTAAGTTTTTCTTGATTTTGAGATGTCTGATAGGTTCAGTGTGAAAATTATATGCTATGTGTGTACTTACTTTAGCATGAAATATGGAAAGGGAATGTTTATTTTCTAGAAGTATAATCATGAATGAGTTCATTGAGTGTGATTTTGCCATCTTTTCTTAACATATTTTAATTAACATTGTTTTAAGTTAGTGCACAAAGGACAACACGAACTCCATTAGAATTATGAATTCTGCTAAAATGAGTACACATACAGTAAATGTTGTTGAAGTAAAACATATTTTGATCTTAAAAGTTAATATACATAAGTATACAAGCATATAGAAATAAAGTACAGTGCTTTTGTATATCATAACATTTTGAAGAAAAGGATCCAAATTTAGAAACCCATGTACCAAAATGAATTAAATGATTTATTTTAATCTTTATAGAATAAATGTTGCTTGCATGAATTGATTTAGATTACTTAACAAGGAAATATCAATTCCTGCTTAACTGCTTATCATACAAGTGCAAGGTCATGACTGTGACCTTTACACTTTCTTGTGAAATCGCTTCTTTAAATGAGTTTTCTTGTTTTGCATCCTGTTTATTGCTGACTATGGATTTAACATGTATAGGAGGTTAGTATATTGTGTAAGTTGTACCATGGTAACGGAGAAACTAGAAAGTCTGACATTGCTTATTGCCTCTAATGCTATACATGTTGATATATTTTCCACATGTATTTCCAGCTTTTTCATTAAACTTAATTCATAAGTTACAGAAGAATTTTTGCAGTTCTATTCATTTTTAATTAAAATTCAAAAAGAATTTCTGCAGTTCTATTCAATATTTAATCAAAATTCATAAAGAATTTCTGCAGTTTTATTCAGTGTTTAGTCAAAATTTATGAAAAAATTCTGCAGTTCTATTCAGTGTTTAATCAAATTTCAGAAAGAATTTCTGCAGTTCCATTTAGTGTTTAATCAAAGTCAAAGCTCAATTATTTTCTAACGACAAATAAAAATTGAAATCTCACTACAAGTTGGTTAGATGTTATGAACAGCAGATAACTCTTGGGTGTGGAAATTAAGTTCATATTCATTATTATGTAATTCATATCATAAAGGTAAAAGATTCAAATTCAGTCTGAATTATATTTTGTTTGTGGTACTTAAATGTTAGAATGTTAGAAGTTTTTAACAAACCAACTCACTATAGTATTCATGCTTGGTAGCTATAAAGCATTAAATGTGTACAAACACAAGCACTAACAAGTTGTCATGTAGTTTATTCAGTAACATTTTTCCTGTTGTTACATAGTGTTCAACAAATTTGTTTATAGTTGATTATAAGAGAAAGTCATGTGTATCTTATGGTTCTGATGATACATTATAAGCATTGCTTTGCATTCACCTTTATTCTGCAAACTTAAAGTTTATCTACCATAAAAGGAAACATCTGCCACACATTATTTGAATCAGATCAATATCATGTAATCAGAATGTAATAGCAGATAGAATGAGCCAGGAGGTACAGGTGTTATCTGGTATATTCTGAATATTGTTATGCAGACTGTTAACCAGGTGAAGTCAGTTACAGTTTACCAGCAGCAATATCAGATAAAAGCACTTGTATCTACTTCTGATCCTGTATACCATGCTGTCCACACTAATAACATTCCAGGATTGTTTGAGGGAAAGGAAATCTGAATTTATTTCTAAAACCTTTTCTTTACTGTAAACTAACACTATGTTGATTAGTGATAAGTATCTTTCAGCTAATTGCCATTTGAATATATACTATAACCATACATAATGCCATTCGTAATTGTTCTGTAACTTTAGAATCAAGAATTTATCAATTAGAAGTCAAATTTCTCATTAATGAATTCTCAACAGAAATCTCATTGCAAAAATGGGTAAACTTAGGAATTTAGACAAGTCTTGCTAAATATATGATAATCTTTGGTCAGCATCAACATTTTAATCATCATTTGAATTGTTTGTACTTGTATATTAATTCTTGTTTTCACTTATTGTGTTATTGTTAAGCTAACTTTCCTATTTAGATGATGTCTTTGTTATTAATAGGACATATCAGGTAAATGGAATGATGTCAAACAATTAGTGCCAAAACGTGACCGAACTCTACAAGATGAGTTGGTGAAGCAGCAAAATAATGCTCGATTGAGAAAACAATTTGCTGAGAAGGCTAACCGTGTAGGCCCATGGATAGAGGATCAACTGGATGCTGTTGCCTCCATCGGAGTACAGAGAAGTTCCCTGGAAGATCAACTTAAGAAATTGCGACAGTATGAACAAGCAACAGCTCAATACAGAATTAACATGGAGGAGCTGGAGAGATACAACCAGGTTATTTTGTGAAAGGATTTATATTTGTTATTTATCAGAACTAATGGTTTGAAAACTTCCTCTCTTATAGAGCTTTAATAATCTAAAAAACATTTGGAAGGATTTCAATGAAAAAAAGATATGAGAGATCTTGGTCACTTTCTATTATGAATGTCTTTGTATAGATAAGCATGATTTATCTACAAATATGTCAAACATTTGAAGATTAAAAAGTTTGATCTTTTTTTGCAGGATATTCAAGAAGCCATGATCTTTGAGAACTCATACACTCAGTATACCATGGAGGTATGATAATTGATGTGTTACAGAGAACTGTAATTTGAAACATACCAGGACACATTTATGCAATTCCAGAAATTATGGATGATAGAATAAATTATCACAGTTTCAATTATATAGATTCACATGGAAGTTACTTAGTAGCGAGCGACTGAAACGAATAAAAATTCTTTTATCCTATGAAATAGTTCTAAATAATCAGTTTTTTATTATTGTGCTTTGGAAACCGTATGAATTTAACTTGAATGTAAAGAAAGAACATCATTCTGGATTCCTTCACAATTTTTAAGTAGATATTTACTACATAATACATTGAATATTTCCAGACTCTAAGAGTAGGATGGGAACAACTCCTCACTGCTATTGCTAGAAATATCAATGAAGTAGAAAACCAGGTGAGGCATTGCATAATAAAGAGTGTAGTCAAATTTTGAATAGTTCAAAGTGATTCATTTATCAGGTAACTTAAGTTATAGAGTTCTACTCATATCCAAGCATTTATCAGGTAACTTAAGTTATCGAGTTCTACTCATATCCAAGCATGTTTATTTCAAGGTTAAGAATTTCAAAAGATTTAATTGTGTGAAATTTAAGATTAAAGTTTCTTCTTATTCTGTTTTTATATTAATACTTAATAAACTCTTTTTATATATTTATATCAAACATTTTAGAGTGAAACTGATTTCTTCTGCATATATGTGTTTTGATCATAGACAGGTTTCTCAATCAGTCTCTAAGATAATAGTATGTCATTTATTCTGAATATTGTTCATAAATTGTAGCCTTTATGTATTATTTGTATTGTTTTGTATCTTGTATAACAGATATTAACGAGAGATTCCAAGGGTATAAGTGAAACTCAGATGAACGAATTTAGAATGTCATTCAATCATTTCGATAAGAACCGAACAAGGAGATTAGAGCCAAAAGAATTCAAAGCATGCTTGGTTAGTCTGGGATACAACATCAGAGATGACAGACAGGTAATTAAGCTATGATGTTTGTAATAGAGGGTCAGGAAATTTAATTGTTTTTTTTTTTGATTTATTGTTCAGTCCACACCTCATTAGATCAGTTTCATGATGCTATGATATGAATGAAAGAGAAATATGAGTTCATCACCATTAAAAAACATCTTTCAGGGTGAAGCTGATTTCCAGAGGATAATGTCAATTGTTGATCCTAACAGCTCTGGTTATGTCACGTTTGAAGCCTTCTTAGACTTCATGACCCGAGAAACAGCAGACACCGATACTGCTGAGCAAGTCATGCAGTCATTCAAAATTCTAGCTGGTGACAAGGTAAGCAAGATTCAAGCTATTAGATTAACAAGTGTAAGCAGCAGTTATAATGTGCTTTGAGTTTTAAAAAATAATATACAATATTATGTTAAAGTTACTACAAGGTATTGTAGATTAATTCACTTCATGTTCATGGAACTAATTATAGTTGATGAATCAACCAATTAGTATATGCTGAATATGAATTGTGATGTTAAGTATAAATTTAATGAAGCTGAAAACCTGTTTAATTTAACATTTAACCTAAATAGATAATTATGTATTGTTTATATTTTACAGCTGTCATTATATATGGATACCAAGAGACATGTACATATTCTCAGCTTTCTGTGTTTTGTATTTTCAGCCTTACATCACCGCTCAGATCTTGAGACAGGAATTGCCCCCAGACCAGGCAGAATACTGTATACAGCGCATGGCCCCATACTCTGGTCGCGATGCTGCCCCAGGTGCTCTTGACTATATGTCCTTCTCAACAGCTCTCTATGGAGAAAGTGACCTCTGAGTCATCTTGACCTTATAACCATGGTGATAACCTCAATTGTCTGGTTTTGCAGCATAGATGCGGTGTACCTGAGTAGTGACTGGTTAAATATGAGTAAAAGGTCGTGCCTCAGATTCATTTTACATGTATATTGATTTTGACTGAATGTTCTATCATTTCTCTGGAATGAAATGTTTAAGCTTAATTCAGATGTCACCTCTGTTCTCAGAAACAAAGCTCTGGGGTATTTGTCTGAATTTTTTATTTTTTTCCCTGAATAATCTTTGTTGTGTACAGTTATTAAACCATATGTGAATCGCTACGCATGTAGATCCATGCCTGCATAGTGCCTAGCAGGAGATAAGAGTCTATGCTGCATAGCCAATTGTAACCTATCAAATGGTATCCACTTTCTATTTATAACCTATGGTCTGGTGTATATCATTATACTTACAAGAGTCGTATGCAAAAGGGATGAGAGAGTGTTGAAGTAGAAGCTTCAGGTAAATACTATGCATAAATCACATACTTCGTCATGAAAGTTGGTTAATCGGTACAGCAATACTGGACAAAAGCTGCTGATATCCTCGTTGCTTGCATGTGTGATGTTTTTCATCTAATCAAAATTATTGACGATATTAGAATTTCTGTTGAACTAATTTTAAATTTGAATTTGTCTTTGTGTCACATATTGTGAAGTTCGTTACTATTTATTGTATTGATGTGGAGGAAGCTATAAGATGTTCACTGCCAGTGTCCACTATAAGGTCCTCCCCAACATAGAGAGGCAATCCCAGCAGCAGCAGGAAATGACAGGAACCTTGACCCGGTTTGATGTGGCATTTGCCCTTTCACCCACAATATTTGACCCGGGGTCAATATTAGGGATGTTGAACAATGATGCATTTTCCCTCGCTGTATTTATATCTTGTCAATATTTATCAAGGAGGCTGTTATGTATGTTTTTATTTGAAGTCTCAGTTTTATTATGGATTGTAAATGACTACATTGTTATAGAAAAATAAGCTATAGGTGTCTAACATATGTCAGGTATAAAGATGCTGTGGCATACTAAGATTTAACCTTTTCTATGTATCATAAGGTAGACCCTCCTGCCTTCATAAAGACATGGTCCATAGAAAAATCACAATCAAAAGGCATTCAACTGTGCTGTGGAATCAATACATGTAACATCAAAATAGTGCCATATCAGTTTAAATATTTCTTTTGATAAATTTCTACGATTTGAATTTTCTGTGGACCTATTACATTGTTTAAAATTAACATTGTCTGGGTAAAAGGGGTACTCCTTCTTGGCCTAAGACTTGTGTATTGATCAACTTATAAAAAGCATTAGAATTTTAAGAAGGTCTGCAAATCATTTTACGATTTTTATTATACATTTTATACATATTATGTAGATCTGCTTCCAAACTTCTATGCTAGAAATTCAATGCTTATGACTATAGATATGATAAGGCCGTTATAAAACATGCCTTGCGGTAATCCAATAAAGTCTTTCTACCCATTCATTTGTCCTGCTGTTTTATATTGCACTAATGATTTGAAAAGGAGTGTGTCAGGAATATGATGTCTAATGCCATTGACTATTACCAGAGCTTAGAGACAGTGACGGAGAATATGATGTGTAGTGCCAGTGTGTATTACCAGAGCTTAGAAGCAGTGACGGAGAATATGATGTGTAGTGCCATTGAGTATTACCAGAGCTTAGAGGAAGTGACGGGGAATATGATGTGTAGTGCCAGTGTGTATTACCAGAGCTTAGAAGCAGTGACGGAGAATATGATATGTAGTGTCAGTGTGTATGACCAGAGCTTAGAGGCAGTGTGTCAGGAATATGATGTGTAGTGCCAGTGTGTATTACCAGAGCTTAGAGGAAGTGACAGGGAATATGATCTGCAGTGCCAGTGTGTATTACCAGAGCTTAGAGGGAGTGTGTCGGGAATATGATGTGTAGTGCCAGTGTGTATTACCAGAGCTTTGAGGGAGTGACGGGGAATATGATGTGTAGTGCCAGTGTGTATTACCAGAGCTTAGAGGGAGTGTGTTGGGAATATGATGTGTAGTGCCAGTGTGTATTACGAGAGCTTAGAGGAAGTGACGGGGAATATGATATGTAGTGTCAGTGTGTATTACCAGAGCTTGGAGGCAGTGTGTCAGGAATATGATGTGTAGTGCCAGTGAGTATTACCAGAGCTTAGAGGAAGTGACAGGGAATATGATCTGCAGTGCCAGTGTGTATTACCAGAGCTTAAAGGGAGTGACGGGGAATATGATATGTAGTGCCAGTGTGTATTACCAGAGCTTGGAGGGAGTGTGTTGGGAATATGATGTGTAGTGCCAGTGTGTATTACCAGAGCTTAGAGGAAGTGACGGGGAATATGATATGTAGTGTCAGTGTGTATTACCAGAGCTTAGAGGGAGTGTGTCGGGAAAATGATATGTAGTGCCAGTGTGTATTACCAGAGCTTTGAGGGAGTGACGGGGAATATGATGTGTAGTGCCAGTGTGTATTACCAGAGCTTAGAGGCAGTGTGTTGGGAATATGATGTGTAGTGCCAGTGTGTATTACCAGAGCTTAGAGGAAGTGACGGGGAATATGATGTGTAGTGTCAGTGTGTATTACCAGAGCTTAGAGGCAGTGTGTCGGGAATATGTGTAGTGCCAGTGAGTATTACCAGAGCTTAGAGGGAGTGACGGGGAATATGATATGTAGTGTCAGTGTGTATTACCAGAGCTTAGAGGCAGTGTGTCAGGAATATGATGTGTATTACCAGAGCTTAGAGGAAGTGACAGGGAATATGATCTGCAGTGCCAGTGTGTATTACCAGAGCTTTGAGGGAGTGACGGGGAATATGATTTGTAGTGCCAGTGTGTATTACCAGAGCTTAGAGGGAGTGTGTTGGGAATATGATGTGTAGTGCCAGTGTGTATAACCAGAGCTTGGAGGGAGTGTGTCGGGAATATGATGTGTAGTGCCAGTGTATTACCAGAGCTTGGAGGAAGTGACGGGGAATATGATGTGTAGTGCCAGTGTGTATTACCAGAGCTTAGAGGGAGTGTGTCGGGAATATGATGTGTAGTGCCAGTGTGTATTACAAGAGCTTAGAGGGAGTGACGGGGAATATGATGTGTAGTGCCAGTGTGTATTACCAGAGCTTAGAGGGAGTGTGTCGGGAATATGATGTGTAGTGCCAGTGTGTATTACCAGAGCTTAGAGGGAGTGTGTCGGGAATATGATATGTAGTGCCAGTGTGTATTACAAGAGCTTAGAGGGAGTGACGGGGAATATGATGTGTAGTGCCAGTGTGTATTACCAGAGCTTGGAGGGAGTGTGTCGGGAATATGATGTGTAGTGCCAGTGTGTATTACCAGAGTTTAGAGGGAGTGACGGGGAATATGACGTGTAGTGCCAGTGTGTATTACCAGAGCTTTGAGGGAGTGACGGGGAATATGATGTGTAGTGCCAGTGTGTATTACCAGAGCTTAGAGGGAGTGTGTCGGGAATATGATGTGTAGTGCCAGTGAGTATTACCAGAGCTTAGAGGGAGTGTGTCGGAAATATGATGTGTAGTGCCAGTGTGTATTACCAGAGTTTAGAGGGAGTGACGGGGAATATGATGTGTAGTGCCAGTGTGTATTACCAGAGCTTAGAAGCAGTGTGTCGGGAATATGATATGTAGTGCCAGTGAGTATTACCAGAGCTTAGAGGGAGTGACGGGGAATATGATGTGTAGTGCCAGTGTGTATTACCAGAGCTTAGAGGGAGTGACGGAGAATATGATATGTAATGCCAGTGTGTATTACCAGAGCTTAGAGGGAGTATGTCGGGAATATGATGTGTAGTGCCAGTGTGTATTACCAGAGCTTGGAGGTAGTGTGTCGGAAATATGATGTGTAGTGCCAGTGAGTATTACCAGAGATTAGAGGGAGTGACGGGGAATATGATGTGTAGTGCCAGTGAGTATTACCAGAGCTTAGAGGGAGTGACGGGGAATATGATATGTAGTGCCAGTGTGTATTACCAGAGCTTAAAGGGAGTGTGTCGGGAATATGATGTGTAGTGCCAGTGTGTATTACCAGAGAACTTGGAGGGAATGTGTCGGGAATATGATGTGTAGTGCCAGTGTGTATTACCAGAGTTTAGAGGGAGTGACGGGAAATATGATGTGTAGTGCCAGCGAGTATTACCAGAGCTTAGAGGGAGTGTGTCGGAAATATGATATGTAGTGCCAGTGAGTATTACAAGAGATTAGAGGGAGTGACGGGGAATATGATGTGTAGTGCCAGTGAGTATTACCAGAGCTTAGAGGGAGTGACGGGGAATATGATATGTAGTGTCAGTGTGTATTACCAGAGCTTAGAGGCAGTGTGTCAGGAATATGATGTGTAGTGCCAGTGAGTATTACCAGAGCTTAGAGGGAGTGACGGGGAATATGATGTGTAGTGCCAGTGTGTATTACCAAAGCTTGGAGTAGTCCAGTCAGTAACGTGTTGCTTTAGGGCCAAGAGGTTCCGAGTTCGATCCAGACGGTGACTGTTCCATGTCCTCCCTTTCTAATGAGACGGATAAACAAATGTCTCGGGTCTTAGTAGATATTGGAGCGTCACTGACCCCTCATTGATGGTGTAGCACAGGCTACACTTGCTGTGCACCAGGCAGTTGCCATCCCTGTGTAATAAGTGATTTACTTTTGATGTGACGTCAATAATCGACCGGAGCCAGATGTTTGATCATGATAGGTGTATGCCACTTTGTGTAGGAGTTCGAGATGTAATAATTGCCAAGTGTTTACCAAGGGAGTATTCAAATTTTAAACTTAACACTTTTAAGGAGTTTATGTACATATTTTACCAATAATACGAAACTATGACTCCCCACTTTATATAAAACCATTGTTAGCAAAGGGTTTTAAACTTATTTAAAAACAGGCAAACTAGGCAACATATTTTAAATAAAATTTATCATTATACCCGTTTTACTGTGGGGTGCTCCTAAGTCACAGGAGGGATTTCAGGGGAAGAAGAAGAAGATTGCTTGATACTTATGGTACGAAGAAATAAGTCTGCACTAGGTCATTCATATGAAGCTTGCACTAGAGCTAGTGTTTTCAGATAGGCGAAATATCCCGACCCGGACGTGATTTTCTTCAGTTTTATGACTTGATTTACTTCCAATCGGAAAATACAACTTCAAATGTGCTGTATTTTGTTGAAAACAATAAACAAAAAAAAAAACATAAAAAAACCCCAAAAACCGGACTAGAAAACGGCAGAATTTCAGCGTCAACCCCATATGTCAGTTTTTAAATTTGGGGAGGATATAGTATTGCCGTGTCCGTCCGTCACAATTTCACGAGTCCAGGGGAATCGCTAGGTAAACTCTCTCCCCTTGACTGATTGCATTCAAAGATCGCGAGTTTTGATGGCGCCGTCCAGCGTAAAGTATTCAATATAATACTAGCCAAATTGTCCAATGAGGTTAAACCTGACTTAGTCAACTTGGTTACGAAGAAAAACGATAATGGCGACAGTCGTCTGCTCTATGTATCGTAAAATTTTTGAAACGTTTTCTGTAGACAACTAAAAGATATTCTGAAATCGAAAGGTAAAGATGCTTTAATGAAAAGGAAAGATGATTTCATTCCGTCGATCACATGCGCTACTTAGATCTATTATTTTCGTTTTGTTACAAGGTTTGTTTCAATGCTTCCGATTCGTTCATGTGCAGAGCAAGTGAACTAATCACGAATTGGCCGACGGCCTTTAGATACAATCAGGCAAGGGAAGAAAGAAGTTTACGTAGCGAACCCCTTGACTCGTGAATATGGTCGTCAAAGCTCATATCTCCAGTTAATTGGAATTTTATATTTCGCACAAATGGACAAATGTCACTCAAATTCATTTCTGCAAGGCCAAGATCACTCGGCACATCCCTAAAATGTTGAGGAAGGCCTTTTTCCCAGCATATCTCATTGACCGCCGTTAATTAGAATTCTACATTTCCCACAAATGGACAAATGTTACTCAAGTTCATTTAAGGAATGACTGTCTTTTTTGTAGGTTCATGGGGAATGAACTTGGGTGAGAAACAAACAAATCACGTGAACCGCGAAGTTTATTCCCCATGAACCTAGAAAAAAAGACAGTCATTCCTTATATTTACAATGCATTTTAAAATGTTCTTTTTTGAAAACAAAGTATCAAATTCCCCGTTATCAAACTGGCAAGGACAGCATTTTTCCTGAAGTGGAAAACTACTTCCGCCACGCAATATAGTGAGTGTCTAGAATGCTAAAAATACTCTATCTGTCCAGGTAATTTCTTTAATTGCTCAAAATTAACAGATGCATTAATTTTGTTATTACAATTCTTATATTTAATTAAATTTAATTAAATAGTTAATATATTACTACGCATGTGATTTGCCATACGCCGGGTACTACTTCTAAGACCCAAGTTCATGGGCTGATGAACCGAGTCTGTTTAGCATGGTTCATCGAAGGAATTAGACTAGCATTGTAAATATTTCTGCATGGTCAAGGTCAATCAGAGCATCCCTAAAATGTTGGGAAAGGCTTTTTTCCAGCATATCTCACTGACCGTCGTTAATAGAATTTTATCATATTTCGCATGTTTCTTGATAGAGGTTCCATGGGCCAGGGAGTTTTGGGACAAAGCTCACTCAAGGCCACGACCTTAAATGTTAGGAGAGGTGTTTGTTTTAGGAATTTATCAACATTTCATGATAAATCTACAGACAAATTGTCATTGGTATGATGGAGCATCCATCCATTGGTTTGATGGAACATTCATCAGTTGGGGTTTTTTCCTGGTGTGATATTCTTGTTTTAACAAATTTTTAGTTCTTTCCCTTCTTATTCAAAATGCAAACATTCAAAACTCGAGTAAACAATGGTTTACGATTTACACGAAGATGTAAATCTTTCGTGGCGAACTGAATTAAGTGTTAAGCCTTGTAATTGTTGGGTCATTGGTTTGAATCTCGCCGGACACGCAATCGTGTTAAAGCTGGCCTTTCATCATAAAAAGCCGAGATGTTTCGGAAAATTTTTATGGGGGCAAGGTCGACCTAGGTCAACCTCGCTCCGTAATTTCAATTTTATGAATACCAAATGAATGTCTGACCCAAATGCTCTCGCTCCCCATGTAAAAAATGTCAAATCGACAAACCGTATATTTGACTGATGGCTACCTGTACAGACGGTTAATATGACTGTACAAAAGTATGAACACTTTCATTTTCCTCACTATGTACAGTATATCGATATTTAGCATTTGCAGTACTAGACGAATTCATTTATTTACATTTTTATGTTTATTTAATTCCTTTACGACAATTTAGTTATGTGTCTAATATTTCATTCTTTACCGGTATTGTACAATACGGATGGATGTCTACATGTATAATGTAAACACGCATATATGTTATTACATTTCATAACATGATCCACCCCAGTGTATAGGAGAGGCAGGGGGCTCTTATTGCCTTATCCTTTAACCCATCTACCATATTTTACCCGAGCGGCATCAGTCTAATTTTACTCCCCTCAAATTTACACGCTTCACCTGTACTCTAACCTCTCCCCCATCACATTTTTCTTTTCCACCTCACCTCTTAAATATCAAAGTACTTACTGTACTGGTAGCCGGGCTTTTAGTAACTGGTCAAGTAGCAAAAGATTAAATTGGACTTGAAATACATTTGATAACAAATTCAAGGACAGTAGAATTTACACATATCATTATGGATGAACAATTCTTAAGCAATTGTGAAATGAAGTTTATCATTGGATAACCTTGATAAAATATCTCGTGAGGGATGGCATCTACCCTTGATCATAATGAAAACCATAGATTCATTACTGTTTTAAAAGTTACACTGCCCTTGTCATTCTTTATTATAGATAGCAGAATTATTACTTTTCTTCCTGATTGGTGTATAGTCAAAACGGCCCCAAAATAAAACGGCCCGCACGAAAATAGGAATAATTTTATGCTGAAAGCAGTTTATTAAACTGTCAAATCATTTGCCGTCTCACTATCTATAATGAATATAATTTAAACACTAGGTGAAAAAAATCTATTTTGAAATCAAAGTTGATATCCATTGTCAAAATATTACAAAGTTTGGCCGGTGTGGTAAAAAAAAAATGTGCCGTATTTGGTGTGGGCCGGTCTTGTGTGGACCGTTTTTTCTAGGGCCGTT
The DNA here is from genome assembly GCA_035048485.1 of Pteria penguin. NCBI lineage: Eukaryota > Metazoa > Mollusca > Bivalvia > Pterioida > Pteriidae > Pteria > Pteria penguin. The sequence continues at coordinate 5,614,879 of CM068587.1, read as the reverse complement.
TTGACTATAATTCTCTGGATTAATTGTTTTGGTACAACTTCACTTGCACTGACAATCCATGGCCATTAAACCTACTCTGTTTAGCAGGATATTCTACTTATCCTTGAAAAGTTCTACAGATCTACAATAGAAATTCAACATCTCTTGGTAGTATCCGACGGTTCGAAGGATAATTAATGCATGAAAAATATTCAATTATCGCCTTTTTTTGGGGTCAAAATTGCAAAAATTTAGATGTTACGGAACAACTCCGAGAGAAAACCTGAAATGGTACTTGGGTTTATTTGTCTCCATTCATGGCGACAATGATTAGATTAATTAAGTTACATCTTGATTACTACTTTGTTGGAAATGATGTCGATCTGAGAATAATGTCAGACATGCTAATCAGCACAAGGAATAATACATATATCCGTTTTCTATCTGCCAAGCGATATGGTAATGAGCAATATACAGCGCTATACCAATGTTTATGTATGACGCTTGAATTAGACACATGCTTCTATCGGCAAAAATCGACATAAGGAAACCCCTCACATACACATGTACACAAATATTAGACTAGTTGGCAATGCCATGCCTGTCCAGATCTTAAAATATCTAGACAGTTACCATAACGAGACTGACTGAGGTTCAAGTGACGCGTTATCGGTTATTCTTATATCACTGGATTTCGTTTTGTTTTATTCATTCAGCCTAGTATCAACAAATATTGACAATTTTAAATTACATCTTCGAGGCCAGGAACTTGCTATACATCACGCGCCACTCATAAATAACATTAAATACTGTATAATAATGCTGTGAATGCTACTGCAGACGAATAACATAGATCTACATATAGTGGGTATTGCTTGTTATCTGTCCTTACGGCCTGTGCTATAATTAACACTAGCTCTTCGCGCAGCGATATCAAGCAAGTGCAGGTAACTTCATTCTACATAGACTGGAGTTACCTGCTCTTGATTGCTATCGATTTAAGATCTGGAGAGGCATTGCTAGTCTACATTCTTCTTCTTCTTCTACACGAATATACACATGTATATCTCTATTTGCAATGGTACATATACATATAATTAATGATCCAATAAAGATTCAATACGTTCTGATTATTATAATGCTAGAAATTACACAAGAGATTACGTTTTGAAGCGCAAGAACACACTGAGAGAGAAAGAGGGCTTTAAAAGTTATAATTAGACTGCCTCGTTTTGAGATTCGTGCACGGCAGCTATAGCCTTGGCTTATGCCTTCGGCATTAAGCCGGCTAAAAATGAAATTCAGAATTAGTATATAGTATTCCCATGGACGCTTTTTTGACATCAGAGTGTTCGATGATACCTGCATTTGTATTTTACATCTGTATGGAAAAACTATGTTCTTCAAACGACATATTTCTTTTCATCTTAGACATCTATTCTTTCTTTCTTCAGCTAGAAGTGATCAATGGGTTGGAAGTTCCACACGGTTTTGTATAATATTATAACTGGGGATTCCCGGGTTGCGCCACCATGTTTAAGAGGTTGGTAACCTCCTGCTTCCATGTCGCGATATAACTGAAATATCGTTGAAAGCAACGTAAAACACCAATCAACAAACCATATCTCCTAAACGTCAACATGCTATCCCAGGTAGGACATTGACAGCTATGCTTTATTTGCCGCTTGGGCATTCATGTTTCAAAAATGCAGGTTGTTTAGCTGAAAATTTTACCAGTTTTTGACTTTGTTTTAACATCGCACTAATCTGTTAATAATAACTCAAATTATCACAAAAGTGACCTATAGTTTTCTGTTTCCGTACTTTTATTGATGAAAAATATTTGTACCTAAAAATATAGTAAAATGAAAAAAGAAATGAAATAAAAAAATAATAATAATACCTCTCTGAATCCAGACGCCAGAAGACTAGGGGAAGGGTCCTTGGGACTTTTTATTTTCTTTAGGCTGGAATCTTTTTGCCTGGCGCAGATTTTTTTCTTCTTTTCACAGAATTTAGTCATTGCACTGCTTTTCCCAATATGTCTGTATTGGAGTGTGGATACACATGCATGTAATGAAAGGGAAAGGGCAAAACTGTAAAAATACACCCCTTTCCTCTCATACTTTACAAATAACATTACTCAGTATGCACCCGCTGTGTAGGATCGTAAACAGATTCTTGTGTATAATTTTAAAGATTTCGTTTTTATTCAATGCCATTTCCTGTTTTTATGTTACATATTCGAACACTCCAAAAGATGGGTCAACAAACGGATGTGTAAACTAATGTGTGTTTGTTTACAGTAGAGTATATATGTATGAATGATATTATGCTTTCCAAACGTGTGGTCCGTTGTGGGGTATTGTGGTATTGGAATTTGGCTCTTGTAATCTGGAGAAAGAATAGTATTACCTGAATATAATAAGTTTTCCAATTTCTTATATCTCACTTGCCTTTTTATATTTTCACGGAGAGGGGTTAGTGACAAGTATAGGTCTACAGCGATAATATTGCCCATGTTTATAAACACGACGAGTCTAAATTTTATCATAACAGGGGAGACAGGTTTATCATGGTCAAATATTCCTAAAAAGTATATTATTACTTTGAATTATGGAAGATTTCGCCTCAGTTCATAGAAGCGGCAGTGGCGTAGAGGATGAATACAACAGTTACCGCTAAGCCACATAGACTCTTATTATGATGTTTAAAACACGGCCATTTAAATGAATATTGGTATGTATTGGAAGAAATAAACTTTGTTAAACACCCCTATAATTTGATAATGGAATTTTTGTGTTGGTTTTTTAAAAGCCCGGATGACCACAGTTATCGCTGTAGACCTATACAACTGAATACACCATAGTATTTATACATTATGGTATATGTTATACCAGGGTCCGGCCCCATAAACTGAGAATATACTCAAGTCATAATTTCATATTCTTCTGTTCATCAATTAATTAATAACTGGGATTTGGATTTTATTGAGTTTTGTTCTATCCATAAATAGAATTAAACCATTGTGCATGAAAATTTATTTGAACGTTTGATAATAAAATAAATTAAAGTGAAATATTTGACTTAAGTATATACTCAGTTTATGACGCCGGACCCTGGTCATATTAAACCATCTGAATAACTAGTGCATGTAATATAATTTGTTCGTTTATTTGTTTGTTACACACACATAATATAATAGTTGATAGTTAAGTTAATAAGTACATGTAGTAATAATTATTTCGAAACATCTCGACTTTTTTATGGTGATAGGCCAGTTTTACGGACATACCTGGCTCGCAAAACCTTTAAATCTCTGCACTAAATAGTTCCTCTTATCAAATGCAGTTGAACTCTAATGTAGTCATGAATAAAGCTCCGAGTTTCCAGAAATATTGCAAATACAGATTTTCTGTCCTTTACTGGAAAGGTTTCAATTTCTTTGCTTTATTCAAGGGATTACGTATCCCATATATTTTATTTCAAATATGAAGAGAAAATGTCCGCCGTAAAAGAAAATATTGAGTAATGTTTTGCCATGGCAATGAAAAATGTTTGAATAAGTCAATCAAAGATGAAAAAAAAACCTCAAAATTTTCCTTTGGTAACCACATCATACGTCACTAGGAGTCTCTATGATAGACCATAAGAAGAAACTGGTTCAGTTTTGAAGCAAATCTATCCTAAAACCGAGTAAGTAGGATATGACCTTAAATGTACGCTCGATGACCCATACTTGCAATAAATGTCCATCTCCTGAACATAGTCCTGGCAGGTACTAGACACTGAGTGTCGCCACTGCATGTGGGGAAAACTACGAGAAAGTTAAGCAGAAAGAGCCATCAAAACATTTGCCGATATATTATCTGAGGTATATGTAAGACGTAACATTTGCGTATTATCTCTACTAAAGGCAAGTCTTATCTTGGGACTTGTCGGACCGTTCCCATGGTCATTAATCCTCTTGAGACTATTCATCACTGCTAAGTGTTGTATCTAGGATTGGAGGGACAGACACTATTAATAAAAACAAGAAGAAGAGAGGGAAAGAAAGAGAAAAAGGGGGTGGGGGCAAAAACCCTTTAAGCCCTGTTCGGCGATCGACCCTTTTATGGGAATGAAACGTTTATATCCTCCGCAAAATGTTCCTGATTTAGTATACTGAATATTCATGACGTTTGTCGTCACATTTACTCCCAGGACTTGTACATTTGCCTTTAGTTATTATATACACAAGGAAACAAAGGTTTTTGCAGCCCAAATGGTGTGATTAACATGGTTTATGTGTCCAACTTTCCCACTACCCACAACTGTCGTGCAATAGAATGGACAAACGTTTCCAAAATTATAAATTACCCTCAATAAATAGACAAAAGACCAACAACCACCTTAAGCGGAGAGGTTATAGAAATGCATCACATATTTATCATAAATGTGATGTATAAAAAAAATATCTTGCATTATCCGCACGAGTAGGCTGTGCTCCGTCCATCTCTAAGCGAATTCGGTTCCAAGAGCTGTAGGACTCCCGACTAACAATCAGAGAAAACAAGAATCGGGACATTGTCACGACAATATTATAATTCCTAGAAAAAAAATTAGCATTGTGTAGAACATGCTCATCAGAATATATTGTGACCACATCGAAAGTTAGTGCTCAATGAATGTTGCAAGGGCTTTGTTTACATTATGACCGAAACGGCACATATAGTCAATAAATGTTTATATTGTTTAACACTGACCAATCAACTTTGAAGTTGTCAAGATGTTTTAGGATGACTTTTGTCTTACTCAGTAAATATCGGATAAAATAATTTTTGTGAACAAACCCTCCTCAATTCGTGCTGAAGTCCCTTACAGCCTTTTTTTCCAAAACACATTTTTCATCGTTCGCATTAACTTTCGAAACGCGTAATAGCACCGCCCTGACCACACAAAACAGTCATTTCCCAAAGGGTGTTCTAGGTTTTAAAACCATTTTCTACCGGAGGGTTACCAGAACTCTGTTCTGGACCCGCTGGGTATGACCCCTCGCTTTTCGGGTAAGAATCACGTCTCCCTCTCACCAAAATTCCTGTAACCACCCCCGCCCCCTTTGTATGAGACAAGTCCATGACTACCTCCATGCACACAAGGGACTGCGTCTGAATTTGGCCGGGGTTGGAATTTTAATGTTTGTCGTGTCATGAAAAAAGTATAATTTACAGATATGGTGCTCCACATATAGTGTTTACTGATACCAATAGGATTTCATTCCACAATAAACATCGAGGAGTAGCTACAGTAAGGTTTTAGTTTAGGGTTTGAGCCCAAACTAGATAGAGGGGAATAGATAGTGAGAATTTACTTCACGTTTTGAACCCTGACTAGACAGGGGGAATAGTTACAGTGAGGTTTTACTCCAGAATATAAGCCCAAACTAGACAAGGAGGGGGGAGGGAGATAGCTACAGCGAGATTTTGGTTCAAGGCTAAAGCCCAGATCAGAGTCAGTGGGAAATAGGTGGTGAATTTTTACTTTAGGATATAAGCCCAGACTAGACAGAGGCGACTAGCTATATAATAATAATTCAGGGTTTGATCCCACACTAGACATTGGGTTAAGTGGCTACATTGAGTTTTAGTTCAGGGTTTGAATCCAAACTAGACAGAGGTGAGTAGCTACTCAAAATTCATGAAATTAAGTAGAATGCTTGAATGAACACATGCAAGAATGCTATCCTTTTTTGAAAATGTGACTTCTACCCGTCAGACAAAGTTACTCCTACATGATGAATCGCTTAGCAGGTGACACGAGAACTATATAAATCTGTGCAGAGGTATTCAGAATAGTGGCATCGATTCTATTCATTTCTCAAAAGATGAAGAAATAAGGCAAATGATGCAAGTAAAAACTGTATTGACAAATGACCATCTGGTTTATGAAAGTCACATGACATTAGCTGCTCAGAATACATAAATAATCATTGCTTGGACTTCATGCTAAATGTATCAGTGTCCTTCCACACAACTCATGTGAACAGTACTATGCTGAAATCTATTAATCTTTTCTTAATATTATTATAAAGTGGCAAAGAAAGTATAAATGTAATAAATGTAAATAAAGATACATATTTACTCAGTACAGTACATTGTATAATTCTAACATTAACACACCTCCCATTCATACATGATAAATACAGTTTTATAATTATAATAAATAAAAATATTTAAATCTATAGATTAAATTAAAAATAAGTTTTGCTGTATAGACTCCCTCCAAAGGCTCTAAAAACACTGGATTGGTGACTTTTTGTTCTCTTCACAAATAAACTGTATTTTTTTCTTGGTAACAGAGAATTCTTTTGAAAATGTATACAAATATCTTGAATCTTGATTGTCAGAATTGTTATTGTTTTGAAAATAAGCAAATTTTAAGTTTCAACATCAATGTTATCTTGATATACATAAAAACAAGGAAACCTTGCTAGAATTACCAAGTCATTTCAACTTTTCAAAACATATCAAGGTATGAAGTCACCTTCTTTAACAAAGTAACATACTTGTAATTCAGAAAACACTTTTACATATTACAAATCACCAGAAAACAGTCTCAACTATGAATCACAACACTAGCTCCATCCCTTCTACACAGGCATTGCTTGAACATACATCTTCATATATATTACGCGATAAACTTACATTATGAAATTTACTTACAAATATTTCACAATCAAGATCTTAAGGACTTATAATCATATACAATATATATTTTAACTATAGAAACACTACTTTAATTCATTTTTTTTCTTGATTTGAAATGTACCGTATGTTTGTAACTAAACTCATTATAATGCTTGACATTATGCCACAATATGCCTTTTCAACCTACTGAAGTCTATGAATACTTACAATACAAACAATAATTTTAAGTTGATTTATTTTTACTGATTTATTGCTTCTGTACCATCAACAGTCTGAAGGATTTGTCCTGTGGAATCCATATTACTGAGCAGAGCTTGCACTGTCTCGAGGGGGATAGGTTCTCCCTCAGCACCCTGAAGCTGCATTGTACTACCATCTGCATTATGTATAATGATCATGCCCTCTGGTGTTTGGTAGATATTAGAAGCCTCCACCATTTGACACTCAGGAATCACCTCCCCTTGGTTATCACTAGAAGCTCCCTGTATGAACTGTACGACCTGTGTGTGATTGTTCGTGGTGGTAGTATTAGCATCAGTCCTGCTATAGTTTATAATGCTACTTAATACCTCAGTGTCCTCACTTGTGACTTCATTCTCCGAAGGAAGCAAAGCCGAATCAACCACATTAAGACCTACTTCACTTTCTTCCTGTTCTGAAACATGCATTAAATCTGTAGCAACAAAACTTTCACATCCATTGTCTTCAGGGTGCATATCTGGAATATTGCTTTCCTGAAATGAATTAGAGAGGCCATTACTGGCCATATGTTGTATGGGTATAGACTTGACTAGAGATTCACTTCCTGAAAGTTGTACAGAATAAACATTTTCCTCCTTATTAGTCACTTCTGATCCTTCACTGTTAGTAGTGACCTCCATTCCTTCTCCAACCACCATCAATGTCTCTTGACTCTCACCAATACTGGATTGCACACTTTGCTTCTCTTGTACGTTTATGATGCTAGAATTAGATATGGGAATTTGTGCATTACTTCCAGAAATCATATTGAGAAGTTCATTGGAATTCATACTCCCTAGAGAATTTAATAATCCAACATCTGAGGACACTATTCTGATGACTTTAGTTCCTGGCTTAGCACCAGTATTTTGTCCAACTTGAACAGGAATGGTTTTAGCACTAGGTCTCAAGTTTGCTGGTAGGAGACTGATGCCCCCACTGTTCACAACACTGGATGCTGGTTGTATAGTTATATTGCTAAGACTGGAAATTGATGGATATGAAATGACTGCAGATTGTGTGTTGGTTGTTAGAAGTGTGGAAGGTGTAGAGATAGTCTGACCATTGGTTGATCCTACAGTGGATCCAATAGCTGTGGAGATTGTAACTATGTGAGATTTAGGTTGAACTACAGTCTTGGAAGAGGAAGCGAGAGTTAGTTGTTGAGAAGGATGTATTATGGTTGGTTTAGATGAAATGGAGGGAATACATGTAGAATTTTCACTACTAGATGATATAGTTACTCGAGAATTTGTTACTCGAGAATTAGAAATCACTGATGCGGGATGCACGACTGTAATGGAATTCTTTGTTGATTGTATATCGTTAGATCTCCTATTTCCAATATTATCTGGAGGTAACTCTGATGATGCGTCATTTTTTGGTCTTTTTGGAGACATTGGATATACATCTATTTTTCTCTTCACTGGTTGTGGAGTAATCACTTTTCCACTTTTTGCATCAATGGTTACAAAGTTCACTTTAGATGAATTGCTGAAAGTATCTTTGACATCATATGTGCCCAGTGATAAACCCAAAGCAGCTGCTACTCCACTCTCAGTAACCTAGGATAAAGACCAAAACTGATCAAATCTACAGAATTTAAAATCAATAAAGACAACCTAGTATTTTGAGGTATGATCACAACACAGACATAGGAGGTAACAAACCTCTGATACAGAGTTGTAGACTCTTGATCTAATATAAGTAACATCAAAGGTTGATAAATCTAAATCAACTTTGGCATGATTGCACAGATATTCTTATATTGTTTTACATGTATTATGACACTTTCACCATGAAATACTCAAGTTAATGGTGCTATGTCACTGTAGCATTCACTATGGAACTTGGAACTTCAGAAGTAGGACATGGTGTCAATACACTATTAACAACTGTTTGCTTAGCCATATCTGCCATGAATGTACAAAACACACAGACAACACAACCATATTTCAACACTACTAGGAGTGTAACAATACATCAGGCTATTGATATATTGCGATAGCATTCTTTCCGATAGCAAACTGAACCAGTGATAACTATATGTCGAAGACGATGAGGTGGTGGACAAAAAAATGAATTGGTTGTCCCATGTGTAGGGCAATTTCAATAAATAATTAATAAAATTTCTCTTGTTTATGTTTTATTACTTTTGTATACTTTTTTTAATAAACCAATAGTATTGCAATAGTATCGTGATAGTAATGTGACAATAGTTATACCATTGCAATAATGTTTTATGCAATAGCAATACTATTGCAATAGTACTTTTTCCCTTCAATAGTCACCCCTAAACGCTACATTTAAGAGATCAATGAGGACTAAAATGGTCCAGTGTAGAAAGTGTCCTCGCCACACTGCACAAACCTGAAGTTTCTTGGGATCTGTATTGATGTCCTGTTCTGTTGTAGGTTGAAGGAATGATTTACACATCTTCTGCACTTGTTTGGTGAGGGCCACATATTCACGATAAACATCGTCTACTCTTGGCCTCATTGGCTCTCCCTTCTCTACCTTCATCATCAGAAACTCCCACAGGGTAATTACTTTGGCAAGTCTTGGTAATACTACCTCCATTAAGTCTTCATCACTGCAGTGCTTCACAGCCTGTAAAACCAAAAATGCCTCATGGAAACTGATGTTGTACATTTATTGTGTTTACTGTTTATCGCCAAACCAACGCTATTTCTCTGACATGGTTGTGGTCTGTGTTTAATGATGGAGCAAACCAGAGTTCTACTTAATGGCACAACCACTTTAAGAACCTATTTACATATGAACCAAGTACAACTAAATACTATATCAACAGTGTTTTTTCTTTCAAATCTGGTCCGAAAAAAGAGACAGGCACATTTGAGAAAAAAAAACCCAAAACAAAAACAAAAAAAAAAAAAACAACCTGTATCAACCCTGTCCTGGTACCTACATGTATGTATACAATATATGAATCAAGCACTAATAAATAGTAAAATACTATCAGACCAGTCCTGGTACCTACATGTATGTATACAATATATGAATCAAGCACTAATAAATAGTAAAATACTATCACACCAGTCCTGGAACTTATAGAAAAGAATAACAATACTGAGCCTGGAAACCATTTACCTACATGTATATTGATGTCCAGTACACTTGACCTTTTACCTTTTGACAAAAAATTCAATTTGGATCATTTTCATCCCATGGGAAGTATGGGTATGGGTATGGGTATGTATGGTATCTTGGCTCTAGGTGAAAAGGATAACACCATAGAGCCTGGAAACCATGTGTCTAGAGACGGACAGACAGATGGATAACCTGATTCCATATAAAAAGATATGAGGAAATTTAGCAATCTTCAAACATTAATATGCTGATTTATAGATACATGTACATAGTGAGCGTTGTTAATGATGATACTGGAATAATTTATCCATCAAACGGGCCATGACATCACATAATTCAATGCAAAAAGTATGCTATGTGCTTTTCCATGAATGCTACTAAAAATGGCTTTAGGGGATTTCCAGAAACTGAAAGTATACAACTTTGTTAACTGGCTTTGCCTGTCCTAATTTCCCGACATTCACAACCCTCCCCCATCCCCCCAAAAAAACCAAGAGGTCTTTGTGAAACACAAATGCCTCTAGCTGCAACAAATTCCAAACAAGGCAAACATTTTAATAGTAGGTCAACTGATTATTCTGTCACAGTTTTGATACCTGAGTAACTTCTATGCAAATGTTTATGACTGGTTTCCTCTCTTATGTAACATTCCATAATACTGAATGCCATTTTGTCAACTGAAAGCTGCGTATTTCATTCTTATAGATTAATCAAACAGTAATCATGACCGAGAACAATTAGTGCACAAAAGACAGCAACAACTTCACTAAAATATGAATTCCCCTTTACATATACAGTATTTCATCAAATCAAGAGCAAAGAATTACTTTGTAACAATGCAAGCAAAGAAACTCATATTGAGTACTGGCAAATAGTATACCTCATTGAGTTTATTTCTCCTTTTAGCTATGGAAGCCTGGCTTCCTGGTAGCCTTCCTCTATACCCTTTTCTGTAGTAGTAGTTGGTAGTTTTGGTAGTAGTAGAGGTTGGTGGTGTACTGGAGGTGGAATCCTGAGTATTGCTGTCCTCAGAAATGTTCCCGGTCCCATTGTGCCGCAAACCATCTGTTAAAAGATTCATCATTAATCAATCTGTCCAATGTGTCAGAGATAAATGATTATTTACCAGTGGGCCGTTTCACAAAAAATCATACGTACGATATTTTACGTACGTACAAAAAAATCCCTTAAGACTTAAGAAATTTTTTGTATGTACGTAAAATATTGTACGTATGATTCTTTGTGAAACGGCCCACAGTACTGTAAATATGAAAATTCATTCTCTGTACTTTCGAAACCATAAAAGTTTGTTACAAGCAAAGTGAAAGTAAATTATACCATTTAATGATGTTTACAATGAAGATTTTAAGCAAGTCAAATGTTAACATTTTGAGTCAGGATGGTATACATGTACTAAGATCAGAGAGCTGTTGATGATACTGTGCCCAAATCATTTCCGTGCTTTTGCATTGTATTCAAGCACGTTCCCAAAATTTTTTATAATTGTCAACCCCAAAGAAGTTTTGTGAGAGTGACTCAAACCATGTATTTGGATGACATCATGCAAAATTTATTCCGTCACAAAAACTAAACAAGAAACCGTCAAGGACGGTATGACCGGATTGCAAATGCTAAATGCAAAATGTTGATGACAGATGGACGAACAGACAAAGGGACGGACCGATTTTGTCAATTTATAGACCAGAATTGCTTTGCATTAACATTAACAATACATGTATGCAAGTGGTCACCCTAAGGGCAAAAAACAGTGTGTTCACTGAAGCGTAAAGTCAAGGTCAAGGTCACTAAATTTTTGTATTGGTTGAATAGAACATTCAAGTATCTACAAACCTACCAACTTTGACATAAGTACCCTTTAGGGTATGAAAGAAACCAAGCTAAACGCAACTAAATAACAAAATGTTGATGCTGTGCGGGCGGACAGATGGATTTCGCCAATTCATAGACCAGAATTGCTTTGCAATAACATTAACAATACAAGTACATGTAAGTGGTCACCTTAAAGGCAAAAAAAAAGTGTGTGTTCACTCAAGCGTAAAGTCAAGGTCAAGGTCACTAAATTTTTGTATTGGTTGGATAGAACATTCAAGTATCTACAAACCTACCAACTTTGACATAAGTACATTTTAGGGTATGAAAGAAACCAAGCTAAACGCAAAATGTTGATGCCGTACAGACAGACGGACTGACTGACAGACAGACGGTTTTCGCCAATTCATAGACTGGAATTGCTTTGCAATCCGGTCAAAAAAAGTGTCAGATTACAAAAGAGCGAAATTTTTTTGTAACTAGGTCAAACGTCAAGGTAAAGGTCTTAAGATCAAAACTTTTGTTACCCAATGAAATGTCTTAGCACAAGGAATGCACATTTAAAGTCCAGAAGCCCTATTTCTTGCTGTTCACAAGTTATGACCAAGGTTAAAATTTTTAAAAGTAGGTCAAACTTCAAGGTCAAGGTGACAAGGTAAAAAAATTCTGGTATCCAATGAAAGGCTTTATCTCAAGGAATACACATAACAATCAAATTCAGAGAATTGTTGTCCCCAGCTTTCGGGGTTCTATCAGTAATGATGCAGTGATCTGTTACATATTCATATTGTCACAGGGACTAAAATTAACTGTTTTGACACGGTAGCCACCTGGGCACCTAGATTTCAAAAATTAGGAGTCCAGAGTTGTGTTTGGTAGCCCGTGAATAAATGAAGACTTTCGTGACTTTTTCGAACTTAATTCAATTCCTTAGATATAAAGTTTATATACTTATTTGAATCTAATTCCAATTACTTTAAACATCAACAATTTTCTATTTCTCTTTCAATTTCAAAAATATGCTCAATCACATCACTTTCATGCTCTGACACCTCTGAATGTTTATCCTCTTGCTCTTCTCCCAGTCCCTCCCTACATGTATCCTTGTCCTACTCTAACTCTCTCTCCCCTTTACTTCTTTGTCTCTTTTTCTATATCTTGCACACCAGACTCACATATCTCCTGGACATCTTCCCTTTCATTCTGTCTCTCATTACTGTCATTCTTATCTTTTTGCGCTCTGCCTCTCATAAAGCGAAACTGGACTGTAGACTCTGCGATGGCCCACAGTAAAAGGGGTATGTGAATGCCGATGCGGACTTGAAAAAGCCCAACAAAACAAACTTGATTTATCGCTATTAAAGATGTACTAAAGTAAATATTTAAATACATGTATTACCACAATAAAGCTAGTATGAAGTTTCACAAAGAAATATTTCGAAATTTTCGAGAAATCAGTACTTTTGTTGTGTCCGCGTACTAGTTTTAATATGGACCCCCACAACTTTAAACACATGACAGATGGCCAGTCAGTGAAACGGCAGTAAATGTTTACTAACATTCAAGAATTTTTAGTCGCCACTCAGACGATCAAGGAGGAGATTTCAGGGGCTCAGAAGCAAAAGTGTTTGTCTTGGACGACCGCTAATTTTAGTCACTGTTGTCGTGGTTGTGCATGTCAACATGTATCTGCAATTAGGGACACACATGCCAAATACTAAGGCCCTACGTCTTATGGTTAAAAAAATACACTGAAGTAGGTCAAAGGTCATAGTCAAGGTCACAGATAAAAAATTTTGTACCAACGGAAAGGTATTGCAATTAGGGACACACATACCAAATATGAAGTCCCTATGTCTTACGGTTAAAAAGTTATGACCAAGGTTAAAGGTTTTGTGACAGACTAATGAATTTTAATGTCCCCACACTTTCGCGAAAAGCGGGGGACAAAAAAGTATGGAAGTCCTATCTCTTGCTGTTCACAAGTTATGACCAAGGTTAAAGTTTTTCATCACAGCTGGGTTATGATACAAATCCTGCTACGAGATTTCTACCTCCACTTGCAGCTGGATCCTCTTCTTCTGGGGTACCATGATCAGCATTTAACCTGTAGTGCCGATTGAGACCTGCTTGACCTATATATGCCTTATCACAAACAGAACAGCGATACTTTTTGGGTTTGGTGGATCCAACACCTAAAAATAGAACAAAAATTTCAATTACAATGTACATGTGTATAATATCAGGTGTACATGTATTCAGAAATAACCAGAGTTTCAATATGAATACTGAAAGTAAAACGTAAAGACATTTGTGGTCACTGAATTTACATGAATTATTTGAGGTACATACATGTACAGAATGCTGGACGTTTTGGTACAAGGATGTTTTAGTACATAAGAAAGACGTTTCGGTACAATGAAAATGACGTTTCAGTACATATGTTTCGGTGATTTATTCACTATATTTCAGTCTGTGTGTGAATTGAGGCAGCAAGTGTGACTAGCCAAACAGGTGATGCTTACTTCTATAGACACATGGGTAAATTATATTAAGGGACGTAGGCCCAAACGTATATGTATACGTAAACTTCGTCAAGTAATATTCGTATCCTCGCTAAAAAGTTCCTGAAGAAACTTTCACCTTCTGCAACATGAACAACTGAGTTTTAACTTTAGGTACTTCAAGAAAAATGCAGTTTACGTACATATAAAAGTCAAAAAGTGTACGTCTATATGTCTACTGTTCGGCTTACAGCCTTTTACAGCATTTTTAAGTATGCATGATCACAAGTATGCGAGATAAATAAGGCATATGAGTAATAAATAAATAAACATATATATATATATATGTTGTATATGGTCTTCATTATTGTTTTTTAAATAAGGTCACACATGACGCATTTCCTGAGGTACTGATAGGGCGTACAGCATGGCACATTTCCGTAACAGTTTGCTAGTGCTGATATTTTTACTTTCTTCTTGATAGATTGTCATAATATCTATTTTAATTTGTTTCTGTACCTATATTTAGGTACCTGTACCAAAACAACCAAAATCATGTACCGAAACGTCCTGCACCCCATGTACATAGGTTAGCACATAACAGTATTCAGTGTAGGGGCAACAATATGGGTACTTCACGGTACGATACGTATCACAGTACATGGTCCACGGTACGGTACGTATCAATGTACACTTTTTAACTAAAAATCAAATTAGGTGTATTACAGTTCTGTTTTTTAATATTGCAGTGGTAAGCATTATATTAAAAAAGGTACTCATATCAGTTTACGCTTTCCTTCAATGCTGATTGCTTTACAGCATACAGTTAGAGTACCTTTGAAGATGTAAATCATTAGGTATTTAAAATACAGACGTGATGTTAATTAAACTTAATGCACAATATTTCAGTCAAACAAATGCGCGAGTGAACCGTTGTTGTACCGTTTCCACACCTATCGGCTATCCAACGCCTCTGTACCGGGATATACCGTCAAACGGTATATCGTTGCACCCCTAATTCAGTGACATGTAGGAGTTCAAGCGCTACATGTAATAACATAATGTAATCTAATCTTATTAAGGCTGTTTGTTATTTAATACTACAATGTATAGATTTACCCATAAAGTTAGTGTTAAAAAGATGGTAGAAACCAGACTGCCCAGTGAAATCCACCTTACTGACCCTTACCCATTTTATTCTTAATACTGTGAATAGTCTTCTGGTACAGTGTTATGTGTACATGTATCATAGTTATACAAAATGCATCAAACCTGGTGAAAATATATGTCTGTATACTTTTTTGGATTAACATTTGTATGACTTTACCCGATTCGTAGTATGGTTGATCATCTTTCTCTTCAGTAACAGATTCTGAGGGTTCTGCATCACGTTCATCCTCACTGTACTTGAAGTCAGAATAACCTCCATCTGAATCATCTGCTGCTTCTTCCTCATCCATGTCCAGAACATGTATATGTTTATAGTCTTTGACCATGTGCTTTGGTGGCTTAGAAATCCTACCAGACCTTGTGCGAGGACGATGTTTCTTCCTCTCTTCCTTCTCCTCCTTTGAAAGCTCAGGTCCATCATATTTATCTTCTTCTTCCTCCTCTCGACGTTTCTTGTATGGTCGTCTTTGGCCTTCCTTTATTATCACTGTGCGAGTTTGCTGTCCTTGGGTGTTTCCTTTATGTAATTCCGATGGGTATATTACACGATATACTATTCTCGTATTTGTTTGTGGATTAAATAAGATACTAGATCCTTCATCTGATGTATTTTTCGCTACTTGTTGCTGCTGTAATACCTGCATTATTTGTTGTAATTGATCAGTTGAAAGTTCTTGCACTGGTGTGTAATGGTTTCCTTGTTGAACAATTCGTATAGGATTTTGACTTGACCCTAAAGGAGCCCCCTTTGCACTACTTTTCGACACAATGTTTACACTGATGGACTGTCCATCAGATGTACCTGATCCTGATAATGCATTAGCTGGTATGGTCACACAAGTTGTTGACTCTGAGGACATGTTAGAATCTTGATCTGCGAAAGAACTGGAGTTGCTATCCCCTGCCATTGTTTGAACACCACTCGAGTATGCTACTTGCATCTCAGAGGTAGTATATATAGTCTGGTCATTTTGAGCCACAGGTGTCGAAGCATACACCAGCTGATCTCCATCCCCTTCCACTATGGTATAGGTCAAGCTTTCTTGACCATCATTACCACCAACTACTGTATATGTTCCATTCTCAAACACAACAGACTGATCAGAGGCAAGTTCCCCTGGGAATTCCTCACCTGATATGACACTGTTCACAATATTACCATCACCAATACCATTACTGTACTGAATTTGTACCACTTCGTTGGAATTTGTGGCTTCCTCCAGAGCTTGTTGCAGGATTTCCTCGTCTGTAACATCGACATTGTTCACGTCATGAACCTCTGAACCTGTATCAGCTATCAAGTCGCTCGAAGTCGTCAAAACATGAGATTCTGTCATTGCCATTTCATTATTTACATTCGATGTGTCCGCCATATTTGTTTTCTTTTTTCATTGGGGGCCCTGATAATCAGAAATATTTAAAATTTTCATATTTGTAAGTATTTCTAAGAAAAACCTGATGAAAAATATGATTATAAAGATTTCTTCTTCACAAAACTACCAAACATTCTTTGTCGGTGATCGCACATCGTCGGATGTTCGGTTGGCGCGTTTCCACTCGCGTACTCGTTTTCCTGTTTAGCTTTGGACGCCAGAGGTCGCCCGTTACATCCACGCTCGAGTTCTCTCCAGCCCAACAATGCCCTCAGTGCGGTACTTGTGTTACAGTAATTTTGTAGGTAACACCAGTAACATTAGTACATTTCCAAAAGTTTTCAATCTTTATCATATCAACATTTTAATTCCGTTTCTTATCAAATTATTTCTTTGAGAACTTTCAGCAGCCCAAGAACTATCTTGCATTATAATTTTATATCACCTAACCAACTCGTCTAGGACTAAATCTAAGTTGATTAATTATCTTGAACATTACCCTGAGTGAAAGTACTCATGAATAAATATTTATACGATAATTTTCATATCTCAATAAAATGTACAAGTTTACAATACAAATAAAACTTGTCTATTTACATCCCTTTCACACATCACCACAACTTTGTTTCAGAGTTTTCTCTGAAAATTGCATTGACGGCAATTATTATTTTTTAAACAATGGTAATACCACGGTTTCATTTTTTTCAACTTTTGGATTATAAAACGACTAAATTTACAATAATACTTTTTCAATTGACCGAACTGATATAAAGACTGAAAAAAACATTTTAAGTTCATCAGATCTTAACACAAATATCGCAGAAGTCCTATCTTTCATGAGACCTTAGGTTCTGAGAAACCACGGACAAAAATGAATGAGATGTATTCATTATGCTCCGTACGTGCTACTAGGTCAGACTGGTGTCAAGTTGTAGTAAAGTTATTTTACACTATGATATATGACCACTGAGCACTATGTACTAATACGACAATATTCTGTGGAGATGATACCATTCTCACGACCACTGTTGTTTGATATTAATGCGGCAATATTTTGTGAAGATGTCACTTACTCGACCTCTACTTTATACAAATATAACAATATTCTGTAAAAGTATCAAGCACACAACCCCACTTGTATACTGATACCACAATGATTCAGTAGATCTGGAGGTACCATGTACACGACCACTGCTATAATCTATACCACAATATTCTGTAAAGGTACGATGCACACGACCACTGCTATATACCAAGACAACAATATTCTGTAGATGTACCATGCACACGACCACTGCTATATACCAAGACAACAATATTCTGTAGATGTACCATGCACACGACCACTGCTATTCACTAATACAAAGAAAAAAGAGGAGTTACGTACTGGCTCAGTTATGTGGCAGAAGTCACCATGGAGCTATACAATACATGAATATAAATAATATACTAGAGCATATAACACATTACAAAAATATTTGATTGTAGTGCAATTACGATACCGACTTAGGACGGTCATTTAATTTGACAAAAGCCAAACAAATAGTGTGGTTAATCGGTTTACGGGCCCACCTTCCCACTCACCGTAATAGCAGAACTGCTCTAACTGCTATAAAAGATCATCTTATCAAATATTGTGATGTCGCATTTCATAATATTAACATCAATTACTTTTGGTCGATTAAAAATTCTCATGAAGTTATAGACAAACTTCTTTCGCTAAATTTCAAAGCGACTCAAATTTCTACATTTGATTTTTCTACACTTTATACATCTCTGCCTCATGATTTGATTAAAAGCAAGTTGCTGTCTCTTATACAATGGTGTTTTCACAGAGAATCTAAAACGTACATATGTACTTCCAATAACTCTGGATTCTTTTCCAACAAACAATATACTTCATATAAATACTGGACTTGCAAGGAATTATGTAAAGCACTAAATTTTCTCATGAATAATATTTTTGTGCAATTTGATGGCAAGATATATCAACAAATAGTTGGGATTCCTATGGGTACTAACTGCGCGCCTCTGATAGCAGATTTATTTCTTTATTGTTATGAGAGGAATTTTATGGTTTCTATTCAAAAATCAAAACGTTTTGACCTCATTGACAAATTTAACAATACTTGCAGATATCTGGATGACATTTTGGTTATCGACAACCCTGAATTCGAACAATTTATATCAGAAATATATCCACCAGAGCTCACATTGAATAAAGCTAATACTTGAGATAAATCTACACCTTTCTTAGATTTAAACATCAAAATTATCAACAACCTAATATATACTAATATTTATGATAAACGTGAGGATTTTGGATTTCCTATTGTAAATTTCCCTTACTTGGATGGCGATGTCCCTGGACTCCCATCATATGATATCTATATATCTCAATTAGATAGATTTGTCAGAGGCTGCACCGATGTTTTGGACTTTCATAAACGAAATTTACAAATTACTACTAAACTTTTAACTCAGGGTTACAGATATCACAAGCTAAGAAAAACATTCGGCAAATTCTTCAGATCTTATTCAGAACTTCTATCTAAATTTGGAAATATTTCTTTTCAACAGTATGTATCCAATGGAATTTCCCATCCTAATTTTTCGGTGATCTCGTATATAAACTAAGGAAAGTAAAAGGCTCCGATAACGTTATTTTATCATGTAATAAAATAGTCAAACGTCTTCTAAATAGACCATATGATATTGAGATCATCAAAAAAAAAACTAGAGGTCTTGTATTTGGCCCCTCTACAGCCTTATGCAGACTTTTACCTGAACGTTGCACGCTGACTAACAGGGCGGTGGGGACTATATGACGGGCCTTGTCCAAACCTCTTTCAGAGGAGACAACCTGAACCTCGTTCCCTCTGACTGTTAGTCGGGACTCCTACAGATCTAGGGTCTTAGCTCGCTTTCAGACTGGTAGAGCACGGTTTATCATGTTGATGTCGCATATATTTTTTTATACCATTATGTTTTTTACAATACCTTACGTGTTTATATTTTAATGACCTCTTTATTTGCGATACCTGTTGACCCTTGTTCTTTACATGGAGGATTATTTATAAATTTTTAAATGTACGTCCTTTGATTGAGAGCAGAATAATATTCTGTAAAGGTACGATGCACACGACTACTGCTGTAGACTTATACAATAATATTCTGTAAAGGTACGATGCACACGACCACTGCTGTAGACTTATACAATAATATTCTGTAAAGGTACGATGCACACGACCACTGCTGTAGACTTATACAATAATATTCTGTAAAGGTACGATGCACATGACCACTGCTATAGACTTATACAATAATATTCTGTAAAGGTACGATGCACATGACCACTGCTATAGACTAATACAACAATATTTTGTAGAGGTACCATGCACATGACCACTGTTATATACCAAAACAATATTCTGTACAAGTACCATGCACACGACCGCTGTTATATACTAATACAATAATATACTGTAGAAGTACCATGCACACGACCACTGCTATATAGCAAAACAACAATATTCTGTAAAGGTACGATGCACACGACCACTGCTATATGCTAATATAACATTATTCTGTAGAGATACCATGCACACGACCACTACTATGCACTAAAACAACAATATTCTGTAGAGGTACCATGCACACGACCACTGTTATGTATACTAAGACGACAATTCTATGTAAAAATACAACACACACGACCGCTGCTATATACTAATACAATAATAATATACTGTAGAAGTACGATGCACACGACCACTGCTATAGACTAGTACAACAGTATTCTGTAGAGGTACCATGCACACGACCACTGCTATATACTACTAGGACTACAATATTCTGTAGAGTACACTACTACGACAACAGTATGTAGAGGTACGATGTACACGACCACTGCTATATGCTAATATGACAATATTCTCCAGAAGTACCGTGTACACGACCACTGCTATATACTAATACAACAATATCCTGTACATAGAGGTTCCATACACACGACCACTGCTATATACTGCTACGAAAATATCATGTAGAGGTACCATACACATGACGACTGCTATATACTAATACGACAATATCACGTAGAGGTACCATGCACATGACCATTGCTATATACTAATACAACAATATTCTGTAGAGGTACAATGCACATGACCACTGCTATATACTACTACGAAAATATCATGTAGAGGTTCCATGCACATGACCATTGCTATATACTAATACGACAATATTCTGTAGAGGTAAGCCGGCGTGGCCTAGTGGTATCGCGTCGGACTCCTGATCGGGAGGCCGGGGTTCGAGTCCCGCTCTGGTCATGTCGGTGTCATGTCTTTCGGATGAGACAGTAAAAACCGAGGCCCCGTGTCGTGGTATGCATGGCACGTTAAAGATCCCTCACTGCTTCGGGTGGGTCCGTTGCAAAGGTCAAAATTTGTATGCCCCGCATCAGGCAGATGCCGTCACCATATACGTGAAATATTCGTGGTGTGACGTTAAAACAAAAAACAAAAATAAAAAAAAAATCTGTAGAGGTACCACGCACATGACCATTGCTATATACTAATACGACAATATCGCGTAGAGGTACCATGCACATGACCACTGCTTTATAATAATACGACAATTGACCACTGCTTTATGCTACTACGAATATATCATATAGAGGTAACATGCACACGGCCGCTGCTATTTACACGAACACTTAAGAGATACCCGGCGGGGCATAATAGGGACATTTTCAGAAACTGTGCCAATTGAAATGAAAACAATCAGAAAAAAGTCATATTGAATTTAAACTCTTTTATTCAGTGAACTAACTTGTAAGTATGATAAGAACTTAACAACAAACATTGAGACCTTCAACATGTCAAATAAATTTACTGTGGTTTATATGAACTGCATTGATGCAAAATGTCCCTCATGTTACCAAATATATATCATATTTTTTTCATAATGCATCTTAAAAATTCAAAATGTTTTGTCTTCTGTTATGTGTTGAACTCGAGTATTTTTCACCAGCATATTGATTTTTCGTTTGCCAAGATCACATTAAATTTTAAGACTTATACAAAAGCAAATCTTCATTAAACGTGTTTTTCAGTTAACAAGTGTTTGTAATACTGACATTTCAAAACATATAAAACCTAACCAATTTTTCACCAAACATACATGTGCGTTGTATCTTTTTATCAAATAATTATTGTTTATAAAATATTATGTTTACTTATAATAAAAAGAAAAAACTATCTGGTAACAGGAATGACATGTCCGTAACATGAGGGACAGAAAAGTAACAGGAGTGACAAACTTTTGCCATGTTGACTTAAGCATCTACACAATATGTTAATGTAACGAGCAAACTAGGTTAAATCAAAATTAAAACAGGTTTGGAAACGTGTCTAACTACTTGTATCACGTTGAAAGCATTCATTATGACATTCTTGTTTATAATGGCAACAGTAAGGACATATGGTAACAGTAAGGACATATGGTAACAGTAAGGACACAAATATATATATGACATATATTGAAAAGTAGCAGAAAGAACAATTTTGCCCAGAATATATGACCCATTTTATGTCATTTTACCAAAAAAACATTGATAAGCTGTTATTCGTTATTATGCGAATTTATCAACTATGCACAAGACAATAAGAAACATCTTTGTTATATGATAGTCTGCCACATCCAATCAGATTATTGACATCTTCAATGGAATCGAGAGGTTTCAGTGGGACAGTAGCGATGGAATGCAATTGTGCAGTTGCTAATGGGACGCTGGCTCCCTCTAAACACATATTCCTATCCCATTTGAAATTTGCAGTTGTTCCTCAATTATGATAGAATAAAGTTATAATTTTTCGGACTTTCATAGAGAGAATTTGAAATTGATTACTTCATAAATTTGTCGAGAATTTCTTTCCGAGTAATTGGATCAACTTGTAAAAGAGAAGATGAACCTTCTATTCTAGTTGGCTCTGGTATTAATGTAACTATATTTTCATACAGATACCAACATTTATCTTTAATCTTCCTTGGCCAAAAGAAACAGTTACTGTCATTCTGTCTCCCAGTGCGATGCATGCAGTTGACATATACATCGTCAAAACCAGCATCTCCAACATATCCAGGATATAGCAGACCATCATACAAGACAACAACAACACATTCCCAAGCACTCTCTTTAGTCACTGTCGACCCACTCTCTTTAGTCACTGTCGACCCACTCTCTTAAGTCACTGTCGACCCACTCTGTTTATTCTCTACCCCACATTCTTCCCCTCCACTCACAGATTCATTACTCTCTTTAGTCACTGTCGACCCACTCTCTTCATTCTCTGCCCCACATTCTTCCCCTCAACTCACAGATTCATTACTCTCTTAAGTCACTGTCGACCCACTCTCTTTATTCTCTGCCCCACATTCTTCCCCTCCACTCACAGATTCATTACTCTCTTTAGTCACTGTCGACCCACTCTGTTTATTCTCTACCCCACATTCTTCCCCTCCACTCACAGATTCATTACTCTCTTTAGTCACTGTCGACCCACTCTTTAGTCACTGTCGACCCACTCTCTTTAGTCACTGTCGACCCACTCTCTTAAGTCACTGTCGACCCATTCTGTTTATTCTCTGCCCCACATTCTTCCTCTCCACTCACAGATTCATTACTCTCTTTAGTCACTGTCGACCCATTCTCTTTATTCTCTGCCCCACATTCTTCCCCTCAACTCACAGATTCATTACTCTCTTTAGTCACTGTCGACCCACTCTCTTTATTCTCTGCCCCACATTCTTCCCCTCCACTCACAGATTCATTACTCTCTTTAGTCACTGTCGACCTACTCTCTTTATTCTCTGCCCCACATTCTTCCCCTCAACTCACAGATTCATTACTCTCTTAAGTCACTGTCGACCTACTCTCTTTATTCTCTGCCCCACATTCTTCCCCTCAACTCACAGATTCATTACTCTCTTAAGTCACTGTCGACCTACTCTCTTTATTCTCTGCCCCACATTCTTCCCCTCCACTCACAGATTCATTACTCTCTTTAGTCACTGTCGACCTACTCTCTTTATTCTCTGCCCCACATTCTTCCCCTCAACTCACAGATTCATTACTCTCTTAAGTCACTGTCGACCTACTCTCTTTATTCTCTACCCCACATTCTTCCTCTCCACTCACAGATTCATTACTCTCTTTAGTCACTGTCGACCCATTCTCTTTATTCTCTGCCCCACATTCTTCCCCTCCACTCACAGATTCATTACTCTCTTTAGTCACTGTCGACCCACTCTCTTTATTCTCTGCCCCACATTCTTCCCATCCACTCACAGATTCATTACTCTCTTTAGTCACTGTCGACCCACTCTCTTTAGTCACAGACCCACTCTCTTTAGTCACTGTCGACCCATTCTCTTTAGTCACAGACCCACATACTCCTTCAGTAACGTTTAATTCCCTTTCAATTTGAAGAACTGGTGAAAAGAATTAGGTATCCAATGTGGAGATGACAGATCTTTTCGAGTCGAAGTCCATAATATGTAAGCAACATCTTCTCCCAATGGTTTTCTCCGCGGAAGATTGAGTCTGTTTAGATCTCTTCTAACCACCGGATTGCCAAGCATTGGATAGACAGAATAAATTGGCATTTGCAACACACTTGATAGTGCAAATATTTGCCATATACTCTGTACATTCGCTGTTTTTCTGCTGCTGCTGCTGTTAGGGCCATGTCTAGTCTAAAACAAATGGATTAAAATTTAGCTTTTTATATATAGTACTGAAAGAGCTGGTGAAATTATGTTTTTCACAGAAATATATTATAAACGTAAAGGCATTTTAGCATTGCTAATAAGATTTGTCCCTGCTGTTACATCTTTGTCTCTACTGTTACTAAAATGATGAAAAGACTGGGAGACAGATAAAAATTAAATAATATAGCATAAAACTGGTGTACCAAATACTGCCTTAAATCAAGTTAAATGGAGAGAATAAAATGATGTGTGATTTAAGAAAATTTGATTGATTAATGAACTGAAATTTAAAATGTCCCTGCCGTTACTTTATGTGTAACTACTGTTACCAAAACTGTTGAAACCCTAGAAATCATTTAATATGTGAAATCTGAATAATCGTGTCAGTCCAAAAATTGCTTAAATCAATAATTCAAAAGAGTGATTGGCATATTCATGATTTTATGAAATACAGGGCTACTTGATGGAAAATGTCAGAAGTGGTAAAATACATTCCCTTCTGTTACTGATGGTGTCTCCGCTGTTACCGAAACTATGTTAACACTGTATTACAGAAAGAAGTTATGTTTTGTTCATATTTATTATACCAAGAGGTAGATAAAATACTTGATAATCAATTAAGTCAATGAAATTATGGCATTTGCATCAAATCTTATTGCTACCAAAACAAAATCTAAATGCTCCAAAAATGACGTCCCCACTGTTACTGTTTGAAGTATTTCCTGTCATTCCTGTTACTAGTCAGTAGAAGATAAGAAACAAAGAGACAAATTTATTATTTATAGAAAAACAAGTAACGTAAAATGGTTTTAAATAGACATTTAATGTTCATATGAAGCATCTCCTTTTCACGGAAGAAAGTATCTCTGCCTTATCACGAAAACTGTTCTGAAATTTCCCTACTGTTACTTCATATTTGTCACTGCTGTTACTTTTTCTGTCCCTCATGTTACTTTTAAGAGATAACAGGAGGGAAAGTAACAGAAGGCAATATCTAATAAAGTTTCTAAAAATGGCACACAAAAGCACACTGTCATAACATTGGGCATAGACACACAGCTGCGGGTTCATATGTGCATTTCTTTTATACTACACTGTTAATGATAATTACATTTTATCGTGGGATTTACAAGGTAACAGAATAGACACTTACCAAAGGTAACCAAGCAGCCAGACCGGTATAAGTTATTCCAGTTGTTTAAGAAATGTAAATCTGCCAACTGCTTTTCCCGCCAACAAAACTTCAGGATACAGTACTACTTTCTGAACTTCTAACTGGAGAATAAATATAGAACATATATAACTATTAATTTGCACCATTTCGACAACTTATGTCTCCTCAGTGATACTCGTGGCCAAATGAAATTGTCAAAATATATAAATATTTGAAGAGCGGTGTTGAAACTAAAATGGCCGAAAAGTGAACCAAAGTATTTATTTAAGGACAGAGCTATGCATGAGGGAGATACACCATAGTTTGAGAGTGATTTACTTAATTTGATGACTGAAAATTTGAAGCATATATTTTATGTCAGTACAAAAGCACTGAAAACTAGACTTATGGTGCCCTCGGGTACTATCAGTCCACCAGCAGTGACACCGGCCTAGTGCTAATGATAAATATAGAACATATATACCTATTAATTTAGTGCACCATATGCGCATTTCTACAACTTATGTCTCTCCAGTGATGTTGTACTTTAAATTGAAGTTATCTCTCTTTCGCCATATTGGTAACAGGAGGGAAAATAAATTATGGACAAAGATATACTTAAATAAAAAATGTTAAACATCTTCGTGATATATTTTCTTGCTGTTTTAAGATGATTTATATATCTGAAAATTCCAACACGAAAAATATTTAAAATTCAATAGAAAAATAAGGAAATCGGGTTTTGACAAAGCATACCCTGGCTATGGACACATCTCTTTGATCACTCAACCCATATTAAATTTTAATTTTTTTTGCTGGTCAGTTTTTTATTCACGTATGTTTCACAATCGTTGCAAGTGTTAGCATCAATACAAAGCATTTTAATAATTCTCATAACAAATAATGACAGTTTTTAACAAAAGGACAATGATTGGCATATTTTTTTAAAATGTCTCAATAACGGAGAACTGAACTGGAGAATGCATATGTTAATTTTGAATATATTTCATCCAAGAAGTAATTTATGTAAAAGTTTGTCTCAAGAAAACATTCTTGAATACATATCTATACTGTTTTGAACAACATCCAATACAATACATGGAATAATGATAATAATGTGGGCATTTTACTAAGTTACATACACTTACCGCTTATGATTATTTATGTTGCAGACTTTTTTGTCGAGCACCGATGAATCATACGCGACGAATAGCATAATTTTTAAAAGAAGGTCACTTTTCAAAATGTTGAATCAAGCAATTTAAATTAAATAGAAAGATACATGTATATATAAATCATGATAATGCCGGGCTGCAACTACGTACGTAAATCTAAAATAAAATGTATTCGATCTCAGCAAATGTGGAATAAACAATGCAGTGGAGAAATGGAGGATGGAATCAACGGGAGAATGGGCAACCACAAGTCGTCAGTCGCCACTTGGAAAATTTGTTACTAGTGAATAAATAGTGGATAAAGCATTCTTGAGAGAAAAGAAAAATGATGGCTATTGGCAATGCTTCAATATGGAAGTAAAGTGTAAAGACATCATACAGGTGCAATAGATTGGGAAACCATACAAAATACGGAACAGGGGCAATCGCTGGTCCCTGAAAAAGGAGCCATGGTGTGGTATGCTTTTCTTGTTGAGCAGAATACTGGTATCCTTCTACGTGCTGGTGAGCGTTACTCAGTAGAGGAAACTGGTATACCAGTACCCTTCTACGTTCTGGTGAGCGTTACTAGGTAAAGATGTGACATTTATCATGCATACTCCGTAAAAGACATTTTATACAGTCAGATCACCATTTTATAAAGTCAGATCACTATTCTATTAAGTTATATCTACCTTCGAAATTGGTAATGGTAATGAGAATTTACACACTTCTAGTATATTGCGTGAAATAAATTTGCAAAGTTGAGAATCTTGAGTAGCACAGAATTAACGGAACAAGCAATAATATACATGTATAACAACTGTCATTGAGACAGATAGTGTCCACTTATCATACGACAAATATCTCAAACTTCATAGGGTCTGTAATGAACTGATTAAGGAAATTGACAAATACGTGCTGATGACTTTCAGTAATATCGTAATGTTTGTAGGTAAGGAATACTAATTGTTTACAGGTGCGCCATGCGTCTACACTTGTTACTGATGCAGGCACTTGACAATAGTCAAATATTTGTGGATCCTTTACATGAACTACCACCATTGTTTACACTGTTTTCGTCTACTAGCAATATTTTCATTTTATGATAAGTAAATGTCATTTTACCGACCATAGGTAAACAAAGTAACAGCCGGGATCGTCAGCATGTGGTTCTGCTTCATGCATTAATCATATCACGTAGTTCACAAATTGTAGTGACCACATATGAATTTAATTCTTTTTCATGAGTGTTTGCAATATGCATAAAATGAAGATCTATAAATAAACATCTAAAATGAATTTTAATACTGAAAATGAAAAAAGTGGTAGAATGTGCTTGATTTCG
Organism: Pteria penguin; assembly: GCA_035048485.1. Taxonomy (NCBI): domain Eukaryota; kingdom Metazoa; phylum Mollusca; class Bivalvia; order Pterioida; family Pteriidae; genus Pteria; species Pteria penguin. The sequence goes on along the minus strand of CM068587.1, from coordinate 5,586,555 downwards.
GTAAATTCACCTTTTTAAAGTACAACATTTTAAATGTTAATCCTTTAACTTATTGGTATCTTGCATCAACCTTACGGCATTTACATTGGTGGATGTATTTGTAATTATGTTGCAAACTTTTGTATGATGCTTCTTGTACAAAACTAAGCTTAATATGATATGAATTTTGAACATGAACTATTAAACTTACAATGCAAAACAATCCTGGCTTCCTGTAATTATTACTTGTTAATGACTCATTCAAGAGTCTATCGACTTAATAAGAACTGATTACACATTTTTCGAAAAATATTGACTGTACTGTTCTTAATAAATTCAATGATACTAATTAATAACATATTGTCAATGGAAACAGGAAAATGGACATTTTGGTGTCATCCCGATAGCTCTACACTTAGATAGGTATAAAAATCATGTAGCACAAGCGGGATATGGTGCATTAACTAATTGCTTAATAGATGTGATAACATAAAAGGTTATTAGCTATAGTCTGTTTCTTGATTCTGTTAAAAGTATGATACATGTACATGTATATCTTCGTTCTATTAACAAAAGTTAATTTAATTTATTTGATTTTGCAAGAAGTTCTGAAACAAATAAAATTTCATCAAGCTCATCACTTCAGCCTAGATATAGAGGATGAGAGTTAACGAAACATCACCATTGGTCAGTCGCTGCTTCAGCCTTTGGAGTTTGGCTTCCACATCTCTACGGATTCCTTAATTATTTAAGGATTTATTTTGTACGCACATATAAAAGAAATTACGTATGATTCTTTATGAAATGGTCTGGTGTACTTTCGTGGCTTGGGTCGAGGAACTCCTCTAGCAGTCAGTGGTAGGTTGCTGATTTCGTTGGCTGTTTGAATCTGCTTGAGGTACCTGATTATGATAAAGATGTCTGGGTGAACTTGTTGGACTTGTGGACTTGTATTGGACTTCAGCTTGGCATGTCACTCCCGCTTGTTGTTTGTGATTGTTGGTCCATTTATGTAGTAGTGGTCCCGTTTGTTCATATCTCTACCCAGCAAATTTTGAAGTTGTCAGTAAATGTTGTTGCATCTGTAGTGGAGCTGGAATCGTCGGGTTCCTTTAATGTGTACAGTCGTACATTTTCTACCTCAAATAGTGGGACCGGTGGCAGCACGACTGCGATGGCATTAATGTCTTGATCTTGTTGGTAGGGGGATTTAGAGTCTGGAGGATTGTGCTTTCTCTATCTTCACTGGGAGCACTGGAAGAAACAGCCTCTGATCTGGATCACTGGGAAGATGGCTCAAGCTGCGTTACTGACGGCAGTCTCGAAGTCTAAGGGGATGGTGTGACCGTAGCACCATTTGGCTGTTGAGACAGCTGAAACAGTTTGGTATATATTTGCTGGCTTTTCCAGGGTAGTAGTACGAATACCAAAGGGAACATATCTCGACAGCGACTTCTGCTTGGAGTGAGTATATCTAATGATTTTTTGTGCTCCTAGATCGATAGATCGATATAAGCATATTGTTTTTACCTGTCTGTCTGCTGGTTTGTCAGTCTGTTTAACTTTAACCTTCGTCATAACTTTTGTTTGAACCGTGATAGAGACTTCATATTTGGCATGCATACACCACTAATAAAGGCCTTTCAAATTGCACTTTCATTGAACTTGGCCGTGATTTTGACCTGGATTTCAAAAGTTGCATTGTTAATTTATATAATTAATTTATAAAGATATTTATAACTATTATCATTTTTCTTGAATATCTTGATTTAGTGACAAAATTGTAGGGTAAAAGGAATTAAATTAACTTTAACTTAATTCAAACAGGCTATTGCTGTTTACACTGTGCGCCATGCGATGTTTCTTTATTGTAGGACAATTGGGATATAAAAATAACAAACCAAATGTGGGACAATCAAGATGTAACCATATATTTTTGTACTTACTTATATACATAAAAGCAGAAAGGAAAAAATATATGAAGTATTAAAGAATGTCGGGTCAACCAAAAGTCAATCATTTTCACTTTATAAATAAAGTCAAATATTAAAAACACAAAAAGTGACAACGATACTTAAACATCAAATAGATTGTTAAACATTCGAAGAGTCCTGCATTTTCTTCAGTGGATTATAATTCCACGATAACACATTGAGAGACAAACAAAAGAAAAGAAATGAAAAAAAAAGAAAGATGCACAAAGAGCACTAAACTAAGTGAGACAAAAATTAGATACTGGAGTTACATAATTACATGTTGTTGGAAAAAAGGAAATTTTGTTGGGAGTACCATAATGACATAGCTTTAGAGGTCCATGCATGTCCAGCACGGTACATTTTATGAATACCACAGTGACATAACACCGTTGGTCCATGCATGTCCACCGTGGTACATTTTATAAATACCACAGTGACATAGCACCGTAGGTTCATACATGGCCACCATAGTACATTTTATAAATACCACAGTGACATAACACCGTTGGTCCATACATACCCACCGTGGTACATTTTATAAATACCACAGTGACATAAGACTGTTGGTCCATGCATGTCTACCGTGGTAATTTTATAGATACCACAATGACATAACACCGTTGGTCCATGCATGTCCACCGTGGTACATTTTATAAATAACACAGTGACATAACACCGTAGGTCCATGCATATCCACCATAGTACATTTTATAAATACCACAGTGACATAACACCGTAGGTCCATACATGTCCACCATAGTACATTTTATAAATACCACAGTGACATAACACCGTTGGTCCATACATACCCACCGTGGTACATTTTATAAATACCACAGTGACATAAGACTGTTGGTCCATACATGTCTACCGTGGTAATTTTATAGATACCACAATGACATAACACCGTTGGTCCATGCATGTCCACCATAGTATATTTTATAAATACCTCAGTGACATAATACCGTTAGTCCATACATACCCACCGTGGTGCATTTTATAAATACCACAGTGACATAATACCGTTGGTCCATACATACTTACCGTGGTGCATTTTATAAATACCACAGTGACATAAAACCGTTGGTCCATACATGTACACCACAGTACATTTTATAAATATCACAGTGACATAATACCATTGGTCCATGCATTCCACCACAGTACATTTAATAAATACCACATGGAAATAATACCATAAGCCATGCATGTCCACCGTGGTACATTTAAAAAAGATACTTCAGTGACATAACACCGTAGGTTCCATGCATGTCCAAATTAGTATATTCTTAAATACGACATTGAAATAACACCATAGGGTCATGCATGTCCACCGTGGTACATTTCATAAATACCACAGTGACATAACACCGTAGGCCCATGCATGTCCACCGTAGTACATCCTAAAACACAGACAGTGACATAATACCGGAGGTCTATGCATGTCCACCATTTTACATTATAGTACCACAGTGACATAGTATCAGAGTTTCATGAATGCTCTGCAATATTTCGAGAATCTTGAGCCATCCCTCATTAGCTTTCAGTACAAATATTACCTTATCTTTAATTACAACGCAGTCACGTGTAATACTACTGCATTTGACTCTGTTCCATCTTCATGTTCATGCAACAACTCTATATCTATTTATCAACTTGCAGGTCATATCATTACAGGTGATCTAAATTATATTTCTGACAAATATCTATGTATTTATAATAAAGGGGCAAAATACAGATTATCTTCCAGGATAGATTTTACCAAATTCCGGAATATTTTCGAAGAAGCACTACACAGTTATTGTAAACAATGGTGTAAAAAGAAGGTGTAAATGCCTTTAATGACTAGAATGGAGAAATAATAAAAATAGTCGATATTGGCATCGATAACTTTACACTAATTTTATTCAAACACCCACTTAAAATACCGATCCAGCCTATAACAATGAAAATTGCTGAATTACAAACTACTTATATCTTTTTACCCGCTGACAAAGCAGCTAATAAAATTGTTTGAAAAATATAATATATAAACTGTATTTAACTCTACTAGTACGTATGTTGAAACCCCATTTTTGAAGGACACGACCCTACCTAACCATTGTATAACTATGTGAGACTTCAATTTTAAGCATTGAAAAAAAAAATTATCTTCCAAACATGTATTGGCTTCCTAAATTACACAAAAGTCCTTTAAATCACGTTTCACATCAAATTATAATGTAGTTATTGTTCTGCTACTGTGCTTTTTAAACATATCACTTCCGCTCTTACTGCAAGTAAAGACCATGTAAAGATGATGGATAAATCCAAACCACAAGTCCAAAAATCATGAAACCATAGGACATACAAAATCAGTGAAAATGAAAAACAAATGGAAAATAACAAAATATGTCTACTTGAAGAGCATATGTGAACCCCTGTGATGGAGTGAGATCAGGTGCCCGGGGAGAGTGAGCATCTTCTGCTTGCTAGCAACACCCGCCACATATACCCCGTAGAAAGAGTCAAATCGTGTTAATTCCATATGTATTTATATATGGAGAAGTCGAAGTAGGTAACCTTCTAGTATAGAAGGTGTCAAATCTGTGTAAAGTGATCGGAATCGGTCTCAGTCCAGAATATCATTTAAAAGTCTGGATAACGAGATATCATATGGAGTAATAAGAGTCTCGTAACGACCGTAGAACTTCCTCAGTGACGATGCTAGTCTAGCACATATATAACCCTGGTTGAGCAGCTTAACTGAAAGTCGCCTAGCCCTCAGAACAAAGTCATTGTAATTTGAACATGCTCTGGAATAACGTATTAACTGAGATATGAATACGCCATATGCGGGCGATGATGGAATGTTGCTACTTATGAAAGGAAAGTTTGTGATAGCGAAATTGAAATCGTCACGTTTGTCATAGAGTGAGGTGTTCAATTGACCATTAATGTCGAATGCTATTAAACATGCTATTAAATATTGTAATGCCGTTTTTAACAATAGTAACGCCAATTACTATTGGTCAATCAAAAATTCCGTCGAAGCCATTGAAAAATTCCATTTGAGAAATTTTGAAGCTAATCAAGTTTCTAATTTTGACTTTTCTACACTATATATCTCTCTACATCATGACTTAATCAAAACAAAGTTGTTGTCTCTCATACGTGTTTCAATCGAGGGTCTGTATCATATCTCTGTACTTCAGTTATATCCCAATCTAATTAAAATTCGATCTTTATTTTGCTCCCGTACTGCGTGTCGCATAATTTACTTTATGCGACACGCAGTACTGGAGCAAAATAAAGATCGAATTTTAATTAGATTGGTTATATCCGGATTTTTCTCAAACAATCAATATGATAATTCTAAATATTGGACTTGTACGGAGTTATGTAATGCCATAACATTTTTGATGGATAATATTATTTGCCATGTAATCGTTAGATTTATCAATAGATAATTAAAATTCCTATAGGCACTAACTGCGCTCTCCTTATAGCATATTTATTTTTTTTTATTGTTATGAGAAGAACTTTATGAATTCTATTCAAACCTTGAAACGTTTCAACCTTATTGTTAAGTTCAATGATACTTAAATATTAAAATTATAGTTCAATGATACTTAAATATTAAAATTATTAACAACAAAAGCCATACATTCATGCATAATAAACGTGACGACTTTGGATTTCCTATTGTATATTTCACTTATTTAGATGGTGATATCTCTAGACTCTCATCATATGGGATTTATATTACTCAGGTTGCTAGAACCTACACTAACGTTTTGGATTTTCACTAAAAAAAATCTCAGATTACTTTTAAACTTCTAACTCAGGTTATAGATATCATAACTTCGAAAAACGTTCGGTAAATTTTAACTTATTCAGACATTTTATCTAAGTTCGGAAACATGACTTTTCGATAATACGTATTCAGCGGGATTTCCCATCCCAATTTTTACACTGATCCCGTGTACAAACTAAGGAGGATCAAAGGTTCTGATAATTTCATATCGACGGGTTCTAAAATTATTAAACGCCTTCGACACCGACAGTACGACCCTGAATGTTGCACGATGAACAACAGGGCGGTGGGACTCTATGACGGGCACTTGTCCAAATCCTTTCGTAAGGAAGAAGGTCCTGAGTCTCATCACCTCTGACTGTAAGTAAGGACTCCTACAGATCAAGAATCTGAGCTCGCTTACAGAAAAAGCATGGTTTACTAATGTTGGTTTCATTTTACATATGTTTGATACTATCATATTATTCTATAACGTTTCGTGTGAAAATTTTTATGACCTCTAGTGTTGAGAAATCTATTGATCCTTGTTCTCAATATGGAGGATTATTTATAAATATTTAAATGTCCTTTGATTGTGCTGCTTTTGCGGTGAGTGGGAAGGTGGTCGCCGGTAAACCAGTTAACCACACCAATTGAGTAACGTCTGTTACTTTAATTGAGCGTCTTAAGTCGGTATCCTATCTGCAGTACAATGGAATATTTTTGTAATGCCGTTTTCTGTGTTTATTTTACTATTACAATTTTTATGTGCATGTCCCTGGTGGTTCGTGTTGGTAAGATGTCTTCTGTCTTTTCTTTTATGATGTCTGCCATATATGTATGGGTTTAGAAAAAAATGTGTATGAGGTCTTTTGTCAATTTTCATTGATTCGTTAGTGATAGAGACTATGATATTCGTATACAGAGATACTGATACGACTACATCAACTTCTGGAAATCCACAATATGTGTAAGTGTTATGTAAATAAATCTGTGACGTTGTGAAGGAGTTGTAATTGTATGTAGTAAATATGGCATGACAGAACTCTGGACCAAGCTGTATATATATGCATACTACTATACCCATGTACAATATATCAGCAACATGTTGGTAACACTAGCACTGGCACTGACGGTTATCCTAAAAGGTAAGACAATACTTTATACTACAATGGAAGAGTGCCAATCGTGTGAGTTATTTAGACTGAAAAACCTTAATTATTGCACCATTAAGATAAAAGCAGCTTTAATGCGTAATTCAATAGAAACTGAATTAATTTATTCTGTAACGAAAACTTCATTTATATGCCTATATATGATATACAATGTACATATATTTGTATAGTTCTTTTGCATTTCTATTTTTAAAAATTAGATTTCGCACTACATACGCTACATGCCATTTGAATGTTCTTTGGTTGTATTGGCTTTGGTTGTTTTTGGCTTTGGTGTATTTGCCTTTGTGGTGAGCGGAAAGGTTTTTTACTATGCCAGTTAATCGCATCTATCGATGACAATTTTCACATCAATTGACCGTCCTAAGTCGGTATTGCAATGGTATATCAATCGAATATGTTTGTGATGTTTTATGTGATTTTGTTTGTTCGTTGTACATGTGACTTATGTTTTTCTGAAAGTTACATTACAATTAGTGATATTTTTATTTATGTTTCATTCAATATATTAGTTTCCGTAAATCGTTTTCATATATTTGTTTTTCTATTCATGAGGCAGAATTTTTCATTTATAGGTATAAGTTTATGACATTTTATTCGATATGAAGAGGAGTTCTAAAAATGCAGATTTATGAAAATGAATTAGTAATAAATAAATAAATAAATAAATAAATAAATAAATAAATAAATAAATAATACAGCTTAAGGAACCCTTATGTTTTCTTGAGTAAGTTCTTACGATTTGTTTCGCATACTCATTATAAATACGTGTACCTAATGTTAAGTCTGGTTTCAATGAAATTGGTACTTCAGTTATTTCGTCTATTTCAAGAGCAATACAAAGATCAGATGATTTACATTTTTTGTAAATTTCTAAACCTGTGTACATGTGTTGTATATTGGCTTAATCGTCTAGTGTGTACCGTGTTCGGCTTGTGTGTACTTTTGTCCGGCTTGAGAATCACTGATTAGGAATTGTTGCCCGAAATAAAATTCCCTGTTTTATGACTTCTCAAACTGAACTGTCTGTTAGATCCTGTGCCCTATATGAGAAATTTGATTGTATTGCTAATGTGGTGAATAGGAATTAAGGTGGCTCCCTAAACCGATTATTCACACCAAATGAGTCAGAGTTAGATCCCTTTTCCCTTATTGTAAGTGATAGATAAATAGGCTTGTAACAATGCAATATTTGCTAGTTCTTACAAAAGGTATATTGATGACGAAACTACATGTAAAAACCAATCAAAAAAGAATTATATCTTCTTGAAAATAGGAAAATCAATGAATGTTTGTAATCTTTAGTGTTCAACATTGAAGGGAATATATCAACTACATACATGTATTTGTTTTGTATATATACGTATATATGTTCAGAATAATTATATACACCTTTTTATGCTTTTTGTAGGTACAGCCCATGCCAATGATGAAGTACTAGTTCCACGACCGAAGCCAAATGTTCCGAGACCCATGCCATACTCGAAAAATCAGATATCCAGCAAACCTCTCTTACCACGGCCTTATCCCATTTACCCTGGACCAAGAGCAATAGAAAGGAAGGAAGTAAAACGTTTTTGGGGTAATTTTATCTCATATATATTTCTAACAGCACCTTCAATTTCAAAAGATATTTTTTATTTGAATAAACCAGCCAAATGCATCACATTTGTAATTATTGTAAAATCTGAGAGCTAAGAAAGGTCAGCGACTAACAGGAAACACCTATACGAACGAAGCAATAAAGCATCCATTTGCTAATTTTTGTTTCGAATGTTATTTGAAAGTGTCATGTAAATATTTTTTTTGGGGGGGGGGACGATTTTTGACATGGGTCAGATTTAGTTGCTGATGGTTATTCGCTTCAACCTCTCTCCTCGGTGTTTTAAGTGTTTTGCAGCACTCAATAAGTCGTGTAAAACTCTCTTAGTCTTAGCTTCACACATTTTTGTGTCATCATAGGCCCTCTTGGGCTTCTCGTTTTATTATTTTTTTTCATGGTTCTGGACTCTGTTATTTTTATTTATTTTCAGGGAATTTCTTAGACTATTTACAGGTGGCTTATAATACATTGATTTTGTATATTTTATCAGATTTTTATTGTAATGGATGTGATTGGAAAGAAATTAGATGCAGAATTGATTTCCTGGAGTTTTTTCTTCTTCAATTTTTAAAGATTAAATAAAGGAGGAAATAAATATACGCTTATTTTGTAAAAATTAGTTTGATGGACGTCTGTGTCTAAACTAATGAAATGATTTTGTTTAAACTTGATAGGGATGAAGTACTCAAAGTACCCTACATTATTGCCGTTTATGGTCCAGATCCACCAAGCGGTGGATCCTAGGCCAGATGACATATTTCCCGGAGGGTACCCTCCATTCCTTCCTTTGACAAACCAAAATCATCATAGTGATCTACAAAGGTGTATTAATATATAGAAAAGTGTATTAATATCTACAAAGGTGTATTAATATCTACAAAGGTGTATTAATATCTACAAAGGTGTATTAATATCTACAAAGGTGTATTAATATCTACAAAGGTGTAATAATATCTACATAGGTGTATGAATATATACAAAGGTGTATTAATATCTACAAAGGTGTATTAATATCTACGAAGGTGTATTAATATCTACAAAGGTGTATTAATATCTACAAAGGTGTATTAATATATACAAAGGTGTATTAATAAGTGATCATAGTTTTGGTTCCCTCCTAAAATCACATTTTGACCTTCTCTATATTCGAAAATTCTATCTCTAGGATGAATTCAAAATATCAAGTGAAAATTATTTATTCTCGATATTTTTTCTGGCATGTTGAAAATCAGCATTTCAAACATTGCTGAAAAGAAATCATTTCATTTTACACTAAAACAAGTGTTTTGCAGCTCTAAATAATTCATACAAGAAAAAAATGTCTTAGTCTTGTTTACACGTTTTGTATCATTTTCTTGATTTACACGTTTTGTATCATTTTCTTGATTTACACGTTTTGTATCATTTTCTTGATTTACACGTTTTGTATCATTTTCTTGATTTATTCGATGTATACAGAGAAGCCGTTAGGTATTTATTAACTTTTATTAGAAAATACAATGTATCTATTTGAAGAGTTATTTGAAAGTTTCATGTCAAAGTTTCTTTGTTAAAAATTGTTAGTTTATTTTACACCAAAACAAGATTTCAAATATCATTAACCCCACCCTAAAAATACCCCCCAAAATAAAATATGCATAAAGAATTCCTTTTCACATACTTTTGTGTTATTATCTTGATTTCTTCAGTGTAGAGAAGCAATTTTACAGTCTTTTATCAATAAGCAAGAGAACATAGGTGTATAGAATTCTTCAAGCATTTTGTTGATTGATGATGGGCAAATTTTTTCTCAGGTGAGCGATATAGGCCCACTTGAGCCTTTTATTGAAATGGTGAACTTTGAGGCTACTGCAACTGCATGTCTTTATTCTAGTCAACAAGAGATGTGGGAAGTGTGGGCGAAATACATATTGTCACTGGAGATCACGGAAATGTCGATGCTGGAGAGGCTATAGAGGGAATCCAAAGAAAGGATGTCGTCGATCCATCGTGTGTAAGTAGCATCTTGACGTATCGATTAAGCATAGAGGTGTCTCCTTCTATCAACATAGTAGTTACGGATCTTTGGTTGAGAACATTATGTAAAATATAAAAGCAAATGATGATTTGTCATCATGGCACTCACAGCAACATGATATAATGGACATTCATGGACTCGTAGTGAGCAGAGAAGAGACCAGGTAACCAGGAAGGTAAGCATCTCCTGTCAGACAGATCAGGTAGCCAGGAAGGGTAAGCATCTCCTGTCAAAGAGGAGACCAGGTAACCAGGAAGGGTAAGGGTCTCCTGTCAGATAGGAGACCAGGTAACCAGGAAGGATAAGCATCTCCTGTCAGATAAGAGACCAGGTAACCAGGAAGGGTAGGCATCTCCTGTCAGATAGGAGACCTAGTAACCAGGAAGGGTAAGCGTCTTCTGTCAGATAGGAGACCAGGCAACCAGGAAGGGTAAGCATCTCTTGTCAGATAGGAGACCAGGTAACCAGGGAGGGTAACGTCTCCTGTCAGAGAGGAGACCAGGTAACCAAGAAAGGTAACGTCTTCTGTCAGAGAGGAGACCAGGTAACCAGGAGGGGTAGGCGTCTCCTGTCAGATAGGAGACCAGGTAACCAGTAGGGTTAGCGTCTCCTGTCAGATAGGAGACCAGGTAACCAGGAGGGGTAAGCGTCTCATGTCAGAGAGGAGACCAGGTAATCAAGAGGGGTAAGCGTCTCCTATCAGATAGGAAACGAAGTTACCAGGAGGGGTTAGCGGCTCCTGTCAGAGAAGAGACCAGGTAACCAGGAGGGGTAAGCATCCCCAATCAGAGAGGAGACCAGGTAACCAGGAAGGGTAAGCGTCTCCTGTCAAAGAAAAGACCAGGTAACCAGGAGTGGTGAGCGTCTCATGTCAGATAGGAGACGAAGTAACCAGGAGGGGTGAGCGTTTCCTGTCAGGTAGGAGACCGGGTAACCAGGAGGGGTTAAGTATTTATTAATTTTCATTAGAAAATACAATGTATCTATTTGAGGGGTTATTTGAAAGTTTCATGTCAAAGTTTCTGTGTAAAAAAACTTTTAGCTTATTTTACACTAGAACAAGATTTCAAATATCATTAACCCCCCCCCCTCCCCCTTCCATAAAAAATCAACAAAAAAAAGAGAATATGGATAAAAGAATTCCTTTTCACATACTTTTCTGTTATTGTCTTGATTGTTTTAGTGTAGAGAAGCAATTTTACAGTCTTTTATCAATTGTCCAAACACAATAAGCAAGAGACCATAGGTTTTTAGAATTCTTCAAGCATTTTGTTGTTTGTGGATGGGCAAATTTTTCTCAAGTGAGCGATATAGGACCATTTGAGCCTTTTATTGAAATGGTGAACTTTCTGGCTACTGCAACTGCATGTTTGTATTCCAGTCAAAAAAAGATGTGGGAAGTGTGGGCGAAATACATATTGTCACTGGAGATCACGGAAATGTCGATGCTGGAGAGGCTATAGAGGGAATCCAAAGAAAGGATGTCGTCGATCCATCGTGTGTAAGTAGCATCTTGACGTATCAATTAAGCATAGAGGTGTCTCCTTCTATCAACATAGAAGTTACGGATCTTTGGTTGAGAACATTATGTAAAATATAAAAGCAAATGATGATTTGTCATCATGGCACTCACAACAACATGATATAATGGACATTCATGGACTCGTAGAGAGCAGTGAAGAGACCAGGTAACCAGGAAGGGTAAGCATCTACTGTCAGATGGAGGACCAGGTAACCAGGAAGTATAAGCATCTCCTGTCAAAGAGGAGACCAGGTAACCAGGAAGGGTAAGCATCTCCTGTCAGATAGGAGACCAGGTAACCAGGAAGGGTAACGTCTCCTGTCAGATAAGAGACCAGGTAACCAGGAAGGGTAAGCATCTCCTGTCAGATAGGAGACCAGGTAACCAGGAAGGATAAGCATCCCCTGTCAGATAGGAGATCAGGTAACCAGGAAGGGTAACGTCTCCTGTCAGATAGGAGACCAGGCAACCAGGAAGGGTAAGCATCTCTTGTCAGATAGGAGACCAGGTAACCAGGAAGGATAAGCATCTCCTGTCAGAGAGGAGACCAGGTAACCAGGAAGGGTAAGCATCTCCTGTCAGAGAGGAGAAAAGGTAACTAGAAAGGGTAATGTATCCTTTCAGGTAGGAGACCAGGTAACCAGGAGTAGGCATCTCCTGTCAGATAGGAGACTAGCTAATCAGGAAGGGTAAGCATATCCTGTCAGATAGGAGACCAGGTAACCAGGAGGGGAAAGCATCTCCTGTCAGAGAGGAGACCAGGTAGCCAGGAGGGGTAAGCATCTCCTGTCAGAGGTTAAACCAGGTAACCAGGGGAGGGGTTGGTTAAGCGTCTCCTGTCATATAGTAGACCAGGTAGCCAGGAAGGGTAAGCGTCACCTGTCAGATAGGAGACCAGGTAACTAGGAAGGTTAAGCATCTCCTGTCAGATAGGAGACCAGGTAAACAGGAAGTGTAAGCATCTCCTGTCAGATAGGAGACCAGGTAACCAGGGAGGGTAAGCGTCTCCTGTCAGATAGGAGACCAGGTATCCGGGAGGGGAAAGCGGCTCCGGTCTGATAGGAGACCAGGTAACCAGGAGGGGTAAGCGTCTCCTGTCATAGAGGAGACCAGGTGACCAAGAGGGGTAAGCTTCTCCTGTCAGATAGGAGACCATGTAAACAGGAGGGGTAAGCGTCCACTGTCAGAGAGGAGACCAGGAAGGTTAATCATCTACTGTCAGAGAGAAGATCAGGTACCAAGGGGGTGGGGGAGGGGGGGAGGTTAAGCGTCACCTGTCAGATAGATCAAGTAACCAGGAGGGGTAGGCGTCTCCTGTCAGATAGGAGATTAGGTGACCAGGAGAGGTAAGCTTACCCTGTCAGAGAAGACACCAGGTAAACAGGAGAAGTAAGCATTACCTGTCAGAGGTTAGACCAGGTAACCAGGAGGGTAAGCGTGTCCTGTCAGAGAGGAAACCATGTAACCAGGAGGGGTAAGTGGCTCCTGTCAGAGAGGAAACCAGGTAACCAGGTAGGGTAAGCGTCTCCTGTCAGAGAGGAGACCAGGTAACCAGGAGGGTAAGTATCTCCTGTCAGATAGGAGACCAGGTGACCAGGAAGGGTAAGCATCTCCTGTCAGAGAGGAGACCAGGTGACCAGGAGGGGTAAGCGTCTTATGTCAGAGAGGAGACCAGGTAACCAGGATGGGTAAGCATTTCCGGTCAGATAGGAGACCAGGTGACCAGGAGGGGTAAGCATCTCCTGTCAGATAGGAGACCAGGTAACCAGGAAGGGTAAGCGTCTCCTGTCAGACGAGACCAGGTGACCAGGAGGGATAAGCGTCTCCTGTCAAAGATAAGACCAGGTAACCAGAAGGGGTAGGCATCTCCTGTTCGGGTATCCACATTCGCCATGAAAACCCAGTAAATACGTCAAGAAATATCTCAAATGATTCTGTGTCCTTGTATTCTTTTAAGGTATTTATGTGTAGCATATTCAACAAATCGACATCTGGAATAGAAAGAAAAGAAAGTAACACGAGACACATCACCACGGATACGTATTGGAAATATGCCGAAAACAATACATTCATTCAATGGGATGACTTCATGTTTTAAGTTGATAATAAAAAAATGAACATCTAAAACATATCACAGAAATATTCAATTGTGATGCAATTGTGGTGCCCACTTAACTCTCAATTGGTTTCATTCAACGGAAACAATAATTGTGTATTGAACTGTACAATAATAATGATAGTATGGTATATATGTCTACAATATTGGTTATGATATACTGATATCCATAAACAGCTTATATAAGAAACAGTCATTGATTCTTTAAGCTATGTAAACAGTCTTCTTCTAATTGTAATACATGTATTAGCATTGCATTGACTTGTGTTTCCATATAGGGTTAAAAGTTGCCAAAACCACTGCATGCGAGGGTAAATTTGCTCATCCCAGATGCGTATGGGGTGTTATCAATGTGTATTATGCAACGTATGGTAGAATCAACAAGCACACGTGTCATTCCAAGGCCATTAAGACCACGAAATGTTCAGCAAAAGGTGCCACGAAAATAGCGAAGACGGCATGTAATGGCAAGAGAAGCTGTCGGATCAAGGCACATAACTCTGTATTTGGCGATCCATGCAAAGGGACGTATAAATATATGACAGTGTACTTTGGATGTAGAAGTAATTATGAATAGTTTCCTTTTAATGTTCGTAAATAATCTATCATATTTTATAGGCAATCACAATACTGCTTGATATATTGTGATTTTACTGTATATATAAAATTACATGTACATGTATATCTATTTCTTCGTCTATTTATATATCTATATATCTATTGATTTACCTAATAGAGTACACATGTATACTGACTATAAACGAAAACATTTTCCACTTGATATTGATGACTATGAGCATAAACGTTTAAAAGTATGATATTAAATTTCAGTGACTATTTATTTATTTATTCATTTATTTATTTATTTATTTATTATATTTGTCCTCAGGAAAGTGTTCCTCAAATGCGTCCTTTACATGGGGAAGATGTAGATGTAACAAAGGATTCGAAGGAAACGGTTTCCGGTGTAAAAAATCAAAAAGTGAAAGGGATATTGTCGAGGACGAAGGGAGATCAGATGAACTCCGACCTAGTCCCAGAGTTGGAGATAAATTGGCTAATGACGTCAAAGACCTAAAGAACAACGGACTCCATGCAACCCAGCTTCCGGCTTTTCCAGAAAAAGATATTGAGGAGCAAGTCATGCATGATAACAAGGATTTAGATGATATGATGAAACTGAAAGAAAGAGACACAGATGAAGAGACGGAAAACGAAGAAGCTGATAATATGATGACTAGAGCCGTCAGAGAAAGAGATGTAGATGACGAGCACCATGTAAATCAAAGAGACTTGGATGAAGAATCAGAGGATGATGTGACACTGTCTGAACGAGCAATAAGTAAGTTACATTTCTTTGATTTAATGACATGTGCATTTTATTATGTATAAATACATAGAGTTCTTGTCGTGTAATTTAAGAGGTAGATTGGTCAAGTGCTATATGTATCTCCACACTAAAGCTGTGGATTTGATTCAGATGGGAATTTTCAGAGTAACTCAAGTTATCATTTTCTGCCTCTCTATCTGTCCTGCGGTACCCTGTGTCTCTCTATTTTATTTACAATTTTCAAATATCAATAAAGATAATTTGTATTCAATAAGTAAGAGGAAATAATTGTGCTCTCTAATGATACTTTTCTATTGAATCAAATAAAAGAATGAAAATGATGTTGATAGATAGGTAAATAAACAAATTATATATATATATATATATATATATATATATATATATATATATATATATATATATATATATATATATATATATATATATATATATATATATATATATATATATATATATATATATATATATATATATATATATTTCTTCGGAGATCCAAGGTCCATAGTACTCCCAGGTATTTCACTGATTCTATTTGTGCTTTATATGTTTATTTCTCTTTCAGTGAAGTATCCTCTCAGAGGATCCGCCTGCGTTTACGTCGGGTAAATTCCTTCACTTTCCACGGCCGTGTTGTCATGCATGCGATTAGCTAATGATTGGCTATTTTAAAGCTCCATTTTTTTGTGGAGCTCGGGTAGCTCAGTCGATTAGAGGGTCGGATGCATGACAGCTAGGTGATTCGGTACCATAGGTCGTGGGTTCGAGTCCCAGACGGGAAACGAATATAAGTGAAATATAGGGTGCCTTGTTAACTGTAGTGTCTTTGTGTTTTATGTGTTTGTCTAATTTGTCTTTATTTTCTACAGGTATTTCTTCGGAGATCCAAGGTCCATAGTACTCCCAGGTGTTTCACTGATTCTATTTGTGCTTTATTATATATATATATATATATATATATATATATATATATATATATATATATATATATATATATATATATATATATATATATATATATATATATATATATATATAAATTAATCAATAAATAAAATTCAAAAATTGAAATAAAGTAATTTGAAAAGGTTGTACGAGTTGTACGATCCTTTGTCTTTTTATGTTGCTTTGTTCCTGATACATTGCAGGGTACTGTGGAAAGTTCGGTAAGCTGAGAGGTGGACGATGCATATGTAACAAAGGGTTTTGTACAGGGCGGAGAGGAACATGCGTTAGAAGAAGGAAAGGTATGTTGATCATTCGTACTGTATATACAATATTTGTGTTTTATGCTATTTTTCATCAATTTTATCGCCAGAACAGTATAACTTATAATTAGATAACCTAATATCTATCTAAGGTCGATGCAGAAGAAGGAGATGTGGTAGAAACGAGAAGAAAAAGGGAAAACGTTGTGTTTGTAAAAAGGGGTTTAAAAGAACCAAGAGGGGATGCAGAAAAGAATGGTAAGATTTCTTCTTTATATATTAGTACACATGTACGAGTTGTAAGCCTACTATTTACGTTGAGGCTTGTTTTTATTGTACAATAAAGTACGTTGCTTTGTTATGTAGTATTTTTTTTATTTCATTTCTGGTTTTGTCAATTTCACTTCGTGGTTTTTCAAAGTTGTTTATGTCGTATTCTAGCTATCTGTATAAAGTAAATATGCTACCGAAATACGTTCTTCAGTATGAAATAGTTTGTGTAATGCACTGAAATGATAATATTACATTTCATCATAATAAAATGGTTTCTCTTCATAAGGTAATGAACAAATCAACTCCTTAAACCTGGTAATTACAGATCCATCAGTCTAACGCCACATGATTGGATAATGGTTGATTTATTCACATGTAAAAAAAATAAATAATAAAATAATTCAATGAATACGGCGTGAGTCTTATTTATATTTTTCATATGTTAACAACAAAAAGAACAACAACAATTAAAACAACAACAACAAATATTGTTGTTAAACGTAAAGGGCATGAATACCATTAGCCATGGTAGTTTCCTATGCTTTACAAATGCCTCTGTCCATTTTCCATGTAACATAATAAACAACAAATTATTGGTAGTGCCCGAAAGTGTAGTTCCATTTTCGGATTTATCTATTGCATAATCTGACAATAGGGTCACGCGTCGTGGCTACTACGGTAGATTGGTTGTTGGCTGATTGGTGTTTTACGTCGCTTTCAACAATTTTTTCGGTCATATCGCGACATGGTAGCAGGAGGTTACCAACCTCCTAAACATAGTGGCGCAACCCGGGAATCGAACCCGGAGCGTCGGAGCCGCAAGCCAAGCGCTTAACCACTACACCAAGCCTGCCCCTACTATAGTAGATGGCACAGATGTATATATTTGTCATATCTCGGCCGAGAGACAGGACAGTGACCAGTCACTGCGTATACATGTGACTTGAATTTATGATCATTATTAGGGACATTACACCAAGTCTATCCCTCGGCTGAATGGATATATAGGTTCCTGGACATTCTCGCGAATGGTTTTATACAGCAACGCAATTAACCTTTGATTGGATTAAAATTTTGATATTCTTTACATTTCATCAGTACATGTGTACTAGTACCAGAATCTTTTATAATCAAATGGATCTTAGATTTGCAGCGAATGTACCAACAAAAATACTCAGTTTTTTTTTCAAAGATACTAGTACTGAAGAAAAAGAAAACATTGTGATGTGGTGACGACATTCACAATGACTATAACACTGTATGGTAACTTACCGATTGCCATGAGAGAGACCAAACATGAGGGTAATGATGAAGTTCGTTTACATTCATCCTGTATTATCGATTATATACCGACTTTGACCAGGAAGGAATAATATGTCAGGACAGTGGTGTAGCGCCCTTTACTCAAAAACGCAAATGAATGTACATGGTAATTTGTGGAGCATGGTATTAGTCTCTGTTATATAAATAATATTTATCAGAGTGTGTACAAGTTATGTAATTTGAAGTTTGCATTGTTTAATAGATATAATTTCCACTTTCCATAGCCCCTTGCCTTTTCTAAAAATTTGAATATACGACTGAAATTTTAAACTAGCTACGCCACTGCAGGACGATAACATTGATGTTTTCCAGGAGAAATTAAAAAAAATTTTAAAAATATTTTGTCAACTAAACTTGGCGTATATCTAGAATTTTGGGAAAGTCTTCCAAACTAATTTTAGTGGTACATAGGCCCTACATGACAGGCTAGTTAATAAGACCAGTACGGCATCAGTCCTCATAATTTTTATAGCGGTTATTTCCACCCGAGTCCTTCTGATGCTTTTTCTGGAAATCGTAGTATTGTACAATGTTGTAGAATATACTCATTTAAATAAAATTCAGTTTGCATTTTAGCATCTTCGTAATGTGCATCCGGATTGTAAAAAAGGCATTTAAACAAATAGACCTTTCGTATTTTCCCGCGTATGCCCACTTGTCTATATATGGAAATGTGGTACTCTTCAACGTTAGAGGTGCGATCAGTGGTGCCTGTGCTGTCGAAGAACTTGACGGAGTAAACTTTCGTGAGTGTATTTATTATGTTTCTTTACGTTTGTTACAGTGATCATACCTCATGAGAGAAATGATACTGCTTGGTTAATATCATCCAGTGTAACTTAGGGTATGAAAATTGTAAATGACAGTTCACACGTTCATTTCATTGAAGATTTCCTGCAAGGCCAGGGGCTCAAGAGGGATGCAGTACTCATGTGTAATGTAGATCTACATGTTTTATTTTGATAACGAATGTGCTACTTTTGATCATTTTTAGAGCGAACGAAATACGGAAAAGCCTAAACTGCTGTTTGAATTTTTTGTTTTGATGACAATGGAAATGATCGAGATCAAATTCAGCTAGATCTAACAGTAACAGCCAATGTCAATGAAATGGGTGTGTGGGGGTGGGGTGGGGATCTAACTCCAGACACTTGGTTTAGTCAGATGCTTTGCTGTTGCAATAATATTTGAAGTGATGTTACACAATTTTCATGACAATGACTGAAATGATGTGTTAGATCCATATTTGCTTAACCAGGTTCAGTTCAGACAATATTTCATTTGATAGACAGTTGTTAAAATGCGTAGCAATAATTGTTTTCAGTGATTAATTTCAGTTATTAATCAAATACTAAAAAAGTTAAAATTTGGTATTTCTATTAAGAATTTAAAGGATAAATTTTATAAGATACTGAACTTAGTATACAAAAGAAGGTGTCCATTTACTGTGACCAAGCATACATGTATATGCGTGTAAGCTGACTCTATGAAAAGTGTTATTGAGCTGAACATTTAATTAAGGCGACCGGTAGATATGGACATAATTTGTAGTAGATATAAATCTTAAGTTAATAATTTAAGTATTCTGTACTATAACATTAAGCTTCAACATGAGTCATAACACACACCACTATGTTCTGTAACTCACTAACAGTACATTTCATACAAACTACATTAATGCAATTTATACATATACAATTTTATTCATTGTAGTACACAACAAAATGATTTATGTTATCAAAGCATATAAAAGTAATGTCTACATACATGTATATGTTTGATGACTGTGTTAAGAAAGATCAAGGATCATTAATGTTAGGTGCACTACAGTCAAGTTGGAACTTTGAATGCCCACTGTTCACAGTGGGCATTCCACCTAAAATTTCAGTGGGCATTAGGAGTGGACATTTCCCTGAGCTACATGTATCAAGCTGTCCACTTACCTGTATGTTAATTCCAAGTGGCTCTTACAAGAATGTCCACTGTGTCCAGTGGACATTATTATGCCCACTCTAGAAATGCCCACTGTGACCAATGGGCAAATTAAGTTCCACCCGGACTATATTGTAGCATGACAAGTGGCCAAAATTTGTAAAAAAAAAAATTAGAAATAGTTGTTGACTCCGACATCAGATGATATTTGTATATATACACTGTCTGAATATGCATCTAATGTTAAGATTTAGCATCTTAACAAAGGGTTAATGACCGAGGTATTTTTCACTGAAGTTTGGTGTTTTACCATTTTTCAAATTTTCACCTGCAGTCAAGCACCCTTTGCTAAACGAAACTAAGGATCGATAATCTGGCAAAGATATCCTTCATTCTTTGACATAGCTTCATTCTTTAAACTCTTGACTTAAGTGAAGACCCAGTGAACTTGTTATGACCTTGTATTGGATGAGGTTTCAACCTGCATTTCTCTAATTGCTAAATTAGGAATTAAATTTAAAAAATCTGTTTTGTCCCACCAGACTTTGATATGTTTATTGTTCAGTTTTGATTTACTATGCACCAATTAGATATGGTCAGCTGTGTTTCAGATATAGATGTGTCCCACATAGTTTTATAAACCATACAGTACAGTCCAAGTGGAACTTTGAATGCCCACTGTCCACAGTGGGCAGTCCACCTGAAATTTCAGTGGGCATTAGAAGTGGGCATTTACCTGAGCTATCAAGCTGTCCGCTTACCTGTATGTTAATTCCAACTGGCTCTTACAAGAATGTCCACTGTGTCCAGTGGACATTTTTAATGCCCATTCTAAAAATGCCCACTGTGACCAGTGGGCAAATTAAGTTCCACGTAGACTGTACTGTAAATGAATTTTCATGCACATGTAACACATGTAATTATAAACATTTGCGAATTCTGTACAATCTACAGTTACCCATTTGTAATTGTATCATCTACTGGTACATATATGTGCACAGCAATCATCATTGAGTAGGGAATGAAAAGACATGCTTTTCTGATACAGGGTATATCATGGTTTATTGTAAAACTGTACAAACAGGATCGAGAACACTGAACTAGGGTATTTGTAATTAGTAGATATGTATGTATACATATGCTGTTATACCTGTAGGTATATTCAGGCAAGTCAGCATCTTTGTATCGGATGTAGTTTTAATTCCTATATGTACTGGACATTTTAAGTTTACTTACATATTGCTTTATTGGTTTATGAATATGTATATTACCAAAAAGGGATTCATACATATGTAAATGAACTATGCTGGTACATGTGTACTACAAAAATTTTGCCAGAACATTTTATTATAGAAAAGACTGAATGGATACACATCTTGATAAAACAAGAGTGAAGACATTTAGTAGTACATGTGTTATTTTCTATTCTGGAAACTGTAGTTTATTGTAAAGTGAATAATTTCTCTTACATTTGAATTCATTTTTTCTTCTCTCTAAAAATGACTGTCAAATAAGCAAGCAGTTTCAATATGTATTTTTTCCCATTTAAAACCTAGGGAAGTAATTACTGAAGAGAACATTTTCATATACATTTAGGGGATCATTTTTTTTCACATCATTCAACACAGTTTGAAAGTCAAACAATATATGTATGTGAATTGTCATTATATCAAGTTATCATTGAAATGTGGAATGAACTTCAAACAAATGTGTAATACAATAATGAATTGAAGACTCTATAGAAAATGCAAGAGTGTTACATGGTTCCTTCCCTTAAAATTTGTTTGACATGAAATTGTTTCTATTATGGATATAAGTAATTTTATTGGTATTGTGATGCTCAAGGTTCTTGGACTTATGAATTGACTGTAATAAGAGCCCGGTAAATTAGAGGAAGTGACCCCTTGCCATTTTCATCCAAACATTTGATAAGGAAGATCTCTTTCATATATGGGCCTATAATGGGGAAATTTTGTAGTGCAGATGATCTGGGTTTAATTCCAAGATTGTACCAATAACATGCATGTACCATGGAAGTTGGAAATTCCTATTTGTCACGGTGGGCAGTCCATGACTCTCCTCTGTGGATACTTTGGGAGGCCAGTTTTCTGTCTACGTTGCAGGTATGTTTATGAGGTTGGTTACCTCCTGCTTCCAAATCGCATTATGCAAAAAATTGTTGAAACCAACGTAAAATATCAACCAAATATAAATATATGTGTGTATCATATAAGTATATGTGTAATTTACCGATTACTTTCAACATAATTATGTTTCCAACCATTTACCTTCTTACCATACCGGTATATGCTGTCATCTCTTACTGGATATGTTTCCAACCATTTATTTTCTCTTCTTACCGTACTGTTATATGTTGTTATCTCTTACTGTAGCAGTGTATGTTGTTATCTCTCACTGGATATGTTTTACTTAACATATGTACATACATGTTTTTTTTATCTCAAAAATGGTTTGCATGCTCAAGAGGATAAACTTTTTCATACGGTAGTTGTTCCCCGTTTTGACCCTCAACCTTTGTCATGACAATCATGCTAGCAAAGGGAGGCATGCCAAATTAAACAGCCATAGTAGTGTGACCCAGGGCAATAGACAATTAGGATTATGGCCAGGTTGATATCACTTTCATCCAAATATGTCCTGACCAATCCTTGAGTCACTGAAAAGCTTGGCCTAATTGTCGTATAATTAAATCGGAGTGATACGTCCATCTTGTAATTATACAAGATGCTCTATGGTTGTGTGGCTCAAAAAGTGGAGCAGTGCTACACAATAGCATTGAATATGGATGAGTTTAGAACAAGTTCCTTGTGCCCCCTCTACTCTCCCTGTTCTTAACCTACAAATATAGCTACACACTAACTTTTAAGGTCACATCTTCACAATGTTAAGGTAATGAAGATGTCAATTATCAATCAAATGAAGGGATAAGTCATTTAGTACAAAGATTATCAATGGTGGGATAATAATAAAACATCAATAGGTATCTTCAACTCTACGCACAGCGACTTGTACTGTTACTGTCATTAGGTCGTGACAATCGTCACAGAAACAATAGTTAAATCCTTTTAGGTAAGCAGTGCAAATTCTAGATCCACCAGATTGAATTATCGAGCGCTTTTGATGATGTATTTTACCTGTATTCAGGTATGTATTCAGGCTATGATCGGTATGTAAGGAATGCCAAAGGATTACTATCTAGCTATGCCCAGGGACCATATAAAATTAAAGCTACATACGGATGACTTGCTCCTTGAACATTATGTTGAATTAAAATTAAAAACGCAGAACTGGAAAAGAATACTTTGGTCATTGTGATTTTAAAACATATTATCGGTGTCGGCTTGAATAGTTGCTGCATAGAAAAGCATACAAAGTATGGGTGGATCCATCAGTAGTAGAAAAAAGGAAACATTTGGATCATCAGTTTATTGTAAATCTGATTACAACTACAAGTCACAAGATATTAGGGTATGTCATTTCAAGTTTGCCCTTTATTCAGAGTTACAGTAAATCAACGACAATGATTTTATCCCCACATTTGAACATCGTTTTGATGATGCAGCTGAACTAATACAACAGTCCACTTGTAACTCATTATGAGACACGGTATATATACCTCTAATCGTGTTGTTATATAGGAACATAGGGCTTCAACCTCTGGAATATAAAGTATAACATACAACTGGGAACTGAACTTGGATAACCTGTACCGGACACGTCATACTTGCGGGTGTTTATTGACTATTGCTAATAAGAATTGTCACTTTTATCTTTTCAACTCTCAATTTACGGTTCACCAGGTCCGCCATGGGAAGGTAGAAATCTTAAAAATGATCTGTCTAGTCTATACATGGTCTCCTGTTGATTGTCCTAGACGTCCGGCATCGGAGGAATATCCGATATAGGTATATACATGTAAGTCCATGTAGCGAGGTTTTAGTCCATGGCAGCCTTTACGAACGGAACTTAACAACTACCCGGATAGTCGGAAATCCCGGACACAAGCATAGAACTTTCCAAAAGGACCTAGTCGTTTGCTCGGGTTTGTCATGTCGGTTTACACCGTCGTTTACGGTATCATCATCATTTACAAAAAGTGATACTCGCACCACCTACCCCATACAGAGCCTCGATTTTACATGACGGAGAATGTATGTAAGAGTATGTTTTGATTTTGGAATATAAGATATTAGCATACGGCACGCGAACTGGTAGCTGTAGCTGATAAAGAAGTTCATCTTCATATGATGTATACAGCAGATGTGGCAGGTATGCCGCTATGTCGCGCTACCAGATGTTATGTCTACATAACTGCGGTGCAGCAGGCTGCTATCTCATTGTTATATATGCATCTCATTTTCAAAACGACAACGAGTTTGTAGCATGTGTGATTGTTTTCTACACATGCCCCCCTCCCCTTTCCACACACATGCACCTTGCTGCGTCGACTTCTCGGATATTGTAATCGCCCTCTTACCGTATTGATACCTGTTACGTAGACTTCTCGATTATTAGTCCCCTACCGGCATCGCCGAAGGGGACTATAGGTTTGCACTCCGTCCGTCAGTCCGTCAGTCACACACACGTTTTCCTGACTTTTTTCTAAACGCTTGTAGATATTCATCCAATTTTTGGTGTGTGAGTCTACCACCATGAGTTACAGATCAAGTTCGAGTTCCGTTTCGGTCCACTGATTTTTGACGGAATTACGGCCCTTGGAATTAGAAAATTTCTTTAAAATGGCAGTTTTCCGGACCTTTTTTCTAAACGCTAGTAGATATTCATGCAATTTTTGGTGTGTGAGTATACCACCATGAGTTACAAACCAAGTTCGAGTTTCGTGACGGTCCACTGATTTATGACGGAATTACGGCCCTTGGAATTAGAAAATTTCTTTAAAGGTTGTGATCAAATACTTAACTTGCTTGCAGCCTCAAAGACAGTATGTTGTGTGTGTGTGTGTGTTTGTGTTTGTGTGTGTGTGGGTGGGTGGGTGGGTGTGTGTGTGTTTTGGGGGACTTTGTTTTCCATTTGCCGGTAGGGGACTTAGTATTGCTTAGGCAATACTTTCAGAATGCTTGTTGTAATCGCCCTCTTACCGTATTGATGCCTGTTACGTAGAATTCTCGGCTATTGTAATCGCCCTCTTACCGTATTGATGCCTGTTACGTAGACTTCTTGGCTATTGTAATCGCCCTCTTACAATTTTGATGCCTGTGACGTAGACTTCTCGGCTATTGTAATCGCCCTCTTACCGTATTGATGCCTGTTACGTAGACTTCTCGGCTATTGTAATCGCCCTCTTACCTTATTGATGCCTGTTACGTAGTCTTCTCGGCTATTGTAATCGCCCTCTTACCGTATTGATGCCTGTTACGTAGACTTCTCGGCTATTGTAATCGCCCTCTTACCGTATTGATGCCTGTTACGTAGACTTCTCGGCTATTGTAATCGCCCTCTTACCGTATTGATGCCTGTTACGTCGACGTCTCGGCTATTGTAATCGCCCTCTTACCGTATTGATGCCTGTTACGTCGACTTCTCGGCTATTGTAAATGCCCTCTTACCATATTGATGCCTGTTACGTAGACTTGTCGGCTATTGTAATCGCCCTCCTACCTTATTGATGTCTGTGACGTAGACTTCTCGGCTATTGTAATCGCCCTCTTACCGTATTGATGCCTGTTACATCGACTTCTCGGCTATTGTAATCGCCCTCTTACCGTATTGATGCCTGTTACGTAGACTTCTCGGCTATTGTAATCGCCCTCTTACCTTATTGATGTCTGTGACGTAGACTTCTCGGCTATTGTAATCGCCCTCTTACCGTATTGATGCCTGTTACGTAGACTTCTCGGCTATTGTAATCGCCCTCTTACCTTATTGATGCCTGTTACGTAGACTTCTCGGCTATTGTAATCGCCCTCTTACCGTATTGATGCCTGTTACGTCGACTTCTCGGCTATTGTAATCGCCCTCTTACCGTATTGATGCCTGTTACGTAGACTTCTCGGCTATTGTAATCGCCCTCTTACCTTATTGATGCCTGTTACGTCGACGTCTCGGCTATTGTAATCGCCCTCTTACCGTATTGATGCCTGTGACGTAGACTTCTCGGTTATTATAATGGCCCTCTTACCGTATTGATGTCTGTTACGTCGACTTCTCGGCTATTGTAATCGCCCTCTTACCGTATTGATGCCTGTGACGTAGACTTCTCGGCTATTGTAATCGCCCTCTTACCTTATTGATGCCTGTTACGTAGTCTTCTCGGCTATTGTAATCGCCCTCTTACCTTATTGATGTCTGTGACGTAGACTTCTCGGCTATTGTAATCGCCCTCCTACCTGATTGATGCCTGTTACGTCGACTTCTCGGCTATTGTAATCGCCCTTTTACCTTATTGATGCCTGTTACGTCGACTTCTCGGCTATTGTAATCGCCCTCTTACCTTATTGATGCCTGTTACGTCGACTTCTCGGCTATTGTAATCGCCCTCTTACCGTATTGATGCCTGTTACGTCGACTTCTCGGCTATTGTAATCGCCCTCTTACCGTATTGATGCCTGTTTGAGATAGTTTGAGATTTGTGGAAAGATTCCCAGTGTACATGTACCTTGCGATTCTGAAGGTCTCCAATGTACATGTAACTTACGATTGTTAAGGTTTCCAAGTTTGAGGTTTGTGGAAAGGGCCCAATGGACATGTTTCTTACGAGTCTCAGGGTATCTAAACAACGATCGCCATCACTTTAACCAAAAGATTTTATTTTGGCATTTTGAGAGAGTCACGACGACGAATGAAGTTCTTTGTTACTGAATATAGAACGGACTCTTACAAAACGACTGAAATATTTCAGGTGACGAAATACTCTGGTTTATTGTTTATCTGTAATTATACATATCTAGAAAATTAGAATTGAAAAAATCGACACTAACCCCAACAAATTTTACATTAAATCAATTTACAATTCAACTACTTTACAAAACCCCATTAAATTTGAAATTCTTGATCCTCGATAACATCCGAGTGATTACCCTTAAGATACATGTATTATAGTCATGTTTTGATGTTATTGATCGATGCAGAAATGAAGGTAGAATTTGAAACCAATTTCATGAAAAACTACATACTACGCCAGTACGAGTCTGTGAACCATGTAATTCTCTCGACAAAAGACAGGGGGAATCGTAAGTCACTGCTTCATCTTTTTGCACTTTTGAACAAAGCTTGCTTATTTAGCGCAATCGCTAGGATCGGTTAGTGAGCAGAAGGCAATATGACGCACATGTGTGAGCTATAATCAATGCAAAGTATGGCGCTCATCACCAGGCATTTCCTGCACTCGACTTCCAGGTATTTGGCCTCGCTATTGTACTATAATTATATCTCAGTAGATCTTGCATCCTGGTCGTGTGGTCATTACGAACACTCCTACCGCTACTTCTTTTGATAAATGAACATTTTGATAAAATCATTTACATCACGTTGTGCTAACTGTAGTAATTTTTCAAGAGAGAGTGAAAAACACACGCGTTTAAAGTAAAATTAAAAGATATATAATTATTTATATAAAAACTTGTACCAAATAAAGAGGCTGAAGACTTGTGCATACAGAAAGATGTATGGGTCATATTCGAGATCGGCTCACAGATATTAAAAAAAACCCCAAACGATATCTAGTATGATTAAGTTGTGAATCACTGTATACAATACAATGATGATGTGTAAGATGATACACAGGTAGTGTGACTCCATGAAATGCTGTGTGCCATACAATGATTCTTTATAAGGTAGTATGACTCCGTGAATTGCTGTATACTATTCATTGATATTAAACATGATGATATAACTCGGTGAAATTGAATAGGATGATACATATCTTGTGTGACTCAGTGAGTTGTATTTTATTATTCAATGATCCTGTATAAGGTTATTCACATGGTAGGTCTCTCATTGAATAGATGTATATAATATTCATTATCACCATATTGTATAGTATGGTGCACTGTACATATGGAGGATCACTATACTATTCATTTGTATTGTATATGATGGCGCATATGTCGTATCACATTGTAAATTTCTGTGTCTTATACAGTGGTATTGTATAGGGTAGCATAGATGTAGTATTTCTGTGTATTATTCATTGATATTTTATAGGGTGAAACACATGGTCGGGTACTCAATGAATTCCTGTTTATACAACATGTATTCTCTGATGTTGTTTTGATGGCACATGTGGATGGTGACTTGGTGAATTGATATATTGTATTTAGTGATACTGAGTAAGGGGGTACAGGTGTAATATCACTGGGTGAATTATTGTATTCTATTCTGTGATACTGTGTTGGGTCACAGTGGATGGTACAGGTGTAGTATCAGGGTAGTACAGGTGTAGTGTCACTCAGTGAATTGATGTATTCTATACAGTGATACTATGTTAGGTGGTACAAGTGTAGTGTCACTTAGTGAATTGATGTTTTCTATACAGTGATACTGTGTAAGGTGGTACAGGTGTAGTGTCACTCAGTGAATTGATGTATTCTATGCAGTGATACTGTGTTAGGTGGTACAGGTGTAGTGTCACTCAGTGAATTGATGTATTCTATACAGTGATACTGTGTTAGGTGGTACAGGTGTAGTGTCACTCAGTGAATTGATGTATTCTATGCAGTGATACTGTGTTAGGTGGTACAGGTGTAGTGTCACTCACTAAATTAATGTATTCTATACATTGATACTATGTTAGGTGGTACAAGTGTAGTGTCACTTAGTGAATTGATGTTTTCTATACAGTGATACTGTGTAAGGTGGTACAGGTGTAGTGTCACTCAGTGAATTGATGTATTCTATGCAGTGATACTGTGTTAGGTGGTACAGGTGTAGTGTCACTCACTAAATTAATGTATTCTATACATTGATACTATGTTAGGTGGTACAAGTGTAGTGTCACTTAGTGAATTGATGTTTTCTATACAGTGATACTGTGTAAGGTGGTACAGGTGTAGTGTCACTCAGTGAATTGATGTATTCTATGCAGTGATACTGTGTTAGGTGGTACAGGTGTAGTGTCACTCAGTGAATTGATGTTTTCTATACAGTGATGCTGTGTAAGGTGGTACAGGTGTAGTGTCACTCAGTGAATTGATGTATTCTATGCAGTGATACTGTGTTAGGTGGTACAGGTGTAGTGTCACTCACTAAATGTATTCTATACATTGATACTGTGTAGGTGGTACAAGTGTAGTGTTACTGGGTGAATTGATGTATTCTGTACCGTGATACTGTGTTCAGTGGTACAGGTGTAGTGTCACTCAGTGAATCGATGTATTCTATGCAGTGATACTGTCTTAGGTGGTGCCGGTGTAGTGTCACTCAGTGAATTGATGTATTCTATGCAGTGATACTGTGTTAGGTGGTGCCGGTGTAGTGTCACTCAGTGAATTGATGTATTCTATACAGTGATACTGTGTTCGGTGGTGCCGGTGTAGTGTCACTCAGTGAATTGATGTATTCTATACAGTGATACTGTGTACAGTGGTACAAGTGCAGTATCACTAAGTGAATTGATGTGTTCTATACAGTGATACTGTGTAAGATGGTACAGGTGTAGTGTCACTCAGTGAATTGATGTATTCTATACAGTGACACTATGTTAGGTGGTACAAGTTTAGTGTCACTCAGTGAATTGATGTGTTCTATACAGTGATACTGTGTAAGGTGGTACAGGTGTAGTGTCACTCAGTAAATTGATGTTTATTGTAGACAGTGATGTCGTGTTAGGTTGTACAGGTGTAGTGTCAGTCAGTGAATTGATGTTTATTTTATACAGTGATACTGTGTTAGGTGGTACAGGTGTAGTGTCACTCAGTGAATTGATGTATTCTATGCAGTAATACTGTGTTCGGTGGTACAGGTGTAGTGTCACTCAGTGAATTGATGTATTCTATACAGTGATACTGTGTTAGGTGGCACAGGTGTAGTGTCACTCAGTGAATTGATGTATTCTATGCAGTGATACTGTGTTAGGTGGGCCAGGTGTAGTGTCACTCAGTGAATTGATGTATTCTATGCAGTGATACTATGTTAGGTGGTGCCGGTGTAGTGTCACTCAGTGAATTGATGTATTCTATGGAGTGATACTGTATTAGGTGGTGCCGGTGTAGTGTCACTCAGTGAATTGATGTATTCTATGCAGTGATACTGTGTTAGGTGGCACAGGTGTAGTGTCACTCAGTGAATTGATGTATTCTATATAGTGATACTGTGTTAGGTGGGCCAGGTGTAGTGTCACTCAGTGAATTGATGTATTCTATGCAGTGATACTGTGTAAGGTGGTGCCGGTGTAGTGTCACTCAGTGAATTGATGTATTCTATGCAGTGATACTGTGTTAGGTGGGCCAGGTGTAGTGTCACTCAGTGAATTGATGTATTCTATGCAGTGATACTGTGTAAGGTGGTGCCGGTGTAGTGTCACTCAGTGAATTGATGTATTCTATGCAGTGATACTGTGTAAGGTGGTGCCGGTGCAATGTGACTCAGTGAATTGATGTATTCTATACAGTGATACTGTGTTAGGTGGTACCGGTGTAGTATCACTCAGTGAATTGATGTATTCTATGCAGTGATACTGTGTTAGGTGGTGCCGGTGTAGTGTCACTCAGTGAATTGATGTATTCTATACAGTGATACTGTGTTCGGGGGTGCCGGTGTAGTGTCACTCAGTGAATTGATGTATTCTATACAGTGATACTGTGTACAGTGGTACAAGTGCAGTATCACTAAGTGAATTGATGTGTTCTATACAGTGATAGTGTGTCAGGTGGTACAGGTGTAGTGTCACTCAGTGAATTGATGTATTGTATACAGTGATACTGTGTACAGTGGTACAAGTGCAGTATCACTAAGTGAATTGATGTGTTCTATACAGTGATACTGTGTAAGATGGTACAGGTGTAGTGTCACTCAGTGAATTGATGTATTCTATACAGTGACACTATGTTAGGTGGTACAAGTGTAGTGTCACTCAGTGAATTGATGTGTTCTATACAGTGATACTGTGTAAGGTGGTACAGGTGTAGTGTCACTCAGTAAATTGATGTTTATTGTAGACAGTGATGTCGTGTTAGGTTGTACAGGTGTAGTGTCAGTCAGTGAATTGATGTTTATTTTATACAGTGATACTGTGTTAGGTGGTACAGGTGTAGTGTCACTCAGTGAATTGATGTATTCTATGCAG
Organism: Pteria penguin; assembly: GCA_035048485.1. Classification (NCBI taxonomy): domain Eukaryota; kingdom Metazoa; phylum Mollusca; class Bivalvia; order Pterioida; family Pteriidae; genus Pteria; species Pteria penguin. The sequence continues at coordinate 5,555,045 of CM068587.1, read as the reverse complement.
TAATACTGTGTTCGGTGATGCCGGTGTAGTGTCACTCAGTGAATTGATGTATTCTATGCAGTAATATTGTGTTCGGTGGCACAGGTGTAGTGTCACTCAGTGAATTGATGTATTCTATACAGTGATACTGTGTTAGGTGGTACAGGTGTAGTGTCACTAAGTGAATTGATGTATTCTATGCAGTAATACAGTGTTCGGTGGTGCCGGTGTAGTGTCACTCAGTGAATTGATGTATTCTATACAGTGATACGGTGTTAGGTGGCACAGGTGTAGTGTCACTCAGTGAATTGATGTATTCTATGCAGTGATACTGTGTTAGGTGGGCCAGGTGTAGTGTCACTCAGTGAATTGATGTATTCTATGCAGTGATACTATGTTAGGTGGTGCCGGTGTAGTGTCACTCAGTGAATTGATGTATTCTATGGAGTGATACTGTGTTAGGTGGTGCCGGTGTAGTGTCACTCAGTGAATTGATGTATTCTATGCAGTGATACTGTGTTAGGTGGCACAGGTGTAGTGTCACTCAGTGAATTGATGTATTATATATAGTGATACTGTGTTAGGTGGCACAGGTGTAGTGTCACTCAGTGAATTGATGTATTCTATGCAGTGATACTGTGTTAGGTGGGCCAGGTGTAGTGTCACTCAGTGAATTGATGTATTCTATGCAGTGATACTGTGTAAGGTGGTGCCAGTGTAGTGTCACTCAGTGAATAGATGTATTCTATGCAGTGATACTGTGTTAGGTGGGCCAGGTGTAGTGTCACTCAGTGAATTGATGTATTCTATGCAGTGATACTGTGTAAGGTGGTGCCGGTGTAGTGTCACTCAGTGAATTGATGTATTCTATGCAGTGATACTGTGTAAGGTGGTACAGGTGGAGTGTCACTCAGTGAATTGATGTATTCTATGCAGTGATACTGTGTTAGGTGGGCCAGGTGTAGTGTCACTCAGTGAATTGATGTATTATATATAGTGATACTGTGTTAGGTGGGCCAGGTGTAATGTCACTCAGTGAATTGATGTATTCTATGCAGTGATACTGTGTTAGGTGGGCCAGGTGTAGTGTCACTCAGTGAATTGATGTATTCTATGCAGTGATACTGTGTTAGGTGGGCCAGGTGTAGTGTCACTCAGTGAATTGATGTACTCTATGCAGTGATACTGTGTTATATGGGCCAGGTATATTGTCACTCATTGATACGGTGTTAGGTTGTACAGGTGTAGTGTTACTGGGTGAATTGATGTATTCTATTCAGGGATACTGTATAGGGTGATAGTGCTCAATTTGTTATGACTTAGTGAATTGTATAGCATCTATACTTGACATGTTGAGCATTTGTATATAGAAACTCATATCACTGAAATGTTGTTGCATATATATATATATATATGAATGGTGAAGTAAAACATATTAATTCCAAAGTAATGATTTTCAAGATAAGAAAGCTAGGATTTCTCATTACATCGACTATTGACTATCTTCAAATGGGTATTATTAATAACTAGTAACTGAATATTTATTTCAATAAAAGACGGTTTGAACAGCTACCTATGTCTCTGTTCTGTTTTGAGTACAATTTAAAATATGCTTGTGTGTTAAACATGATGTGTATGTATGTATGTCTGTTATCTAGAAGTATGGTTTGAGACATACTTGTGTTATAGTACATATGTTTGTCTGCTCAATTGTGAGGTATGATCAGAGACATACTTTTGTTGTAGTATGTACATCTGTGCCAGCATTTCATATTTAGAGGTAAGGAATGAGATATATTTTTGTTATAGTATAATGTATACCTGCCTTTTCCATTTCATGGAAAGGTACATCATACTACATGCATGATTCATACTGGTTGTATAGTATGTATGTCTGTGTCTGTCTTTTCTATTTCGAGGTACAGTATGAGACATACTTGTGTTATAGTATGTATGTCTGTATGTTTTATTTCTAGGTACAGTATGAGAATACTTGTGTTATGGTGTGTATGCCTGTCGGTTTTATTTTGAGGGACAGTATGAGAATACTTGTTAAGGTGTGTATGAAACGTACTTGTGTTGTAGCATGTATGCCTGTCTATTTTATTTTGAAGAATGGTATGAGGCAGTCAGACATACTTGTTGTGTAAGTATAATAGACCTGTATAAAAGGTTTTCCACTTATCCTTACATAGTGATATCTCTAGAATAAGCAAGGTGGTGCTGTGCAGTATATGTTATGCTTGATATGTCTGGCTTCTTTGTTGGTTTGTAGGAATCCGAATGGGGCTGTAGACTCCACCATAAGGGGAATAGATATTGCCATCTGCTGACTGGAATTCTTAATATGTCTGACTTGTTTGTTGGTTTGTAGGAATGGGGCTGAAGACTCCACCATAAGGGGAATAGATATTGCCATCTGCTGACTGGAATTCTTAATATGTCTGACTTGTTTGTTGGTTTGTAGGAATGGGGCTGAAGACTCCACCATAAGGGGAATAGATATTGCCATCTGCTGACTGGAATTCTTAATATGTCTGTTGGTTTGTAGGAATGGGGCTGAAGACTCCACCATTAGGGGAATAGATATTGCCATCTGCTGACTGGAATTCTTAATATGTCTGACTTGTTTGTTGGTTTGTAGGAATGGGGCTGAAGACTCCACCATAAGGGGAATAGATATTGCCATCTGCTGACTGGAATTCTTAATATGTCTGGCTTGTTTGTTGGTTTGTAGGAATGGGGCTGAAGACTCCACCATAAGGGGAATAGATATTGCCATCTGCTGACTGGAATTCTTAATCTGAGCTCTCATCACTCACCATCACCACCATACCGTCATATAGTAGTTCATGATGACAAGTCAGGTGAGAAATTTGATGCAAATACAATATGATACAATAGATACAATACTTTCATATTGTTATTATTGATACAAATATGATATATTATAATGTGATAAATACAGTATAGTACATTTCTAATTAGATGATAATATATATACATTTGTATATAAAAGACCTGATACATGTAGTACAATATCTTAATGCAGTGATTTATGATCAATACCAGAAAAGACAGATACTTCTTCATATACAATATGTTATGATAAAAAATTGTCATACAGTGAGTCATGTGATAAAAATATATACATTTATTACATGATTTTAGCATTACATATTAAACGGAATTTTAGTGATATACAATATGTTATACATTATGATATAATATTATCATGTAGTGATTCATGATGATAGGTAAGGTGAGATATTAATTCAAGTGCTATTATCATCATGTAGATATAATTATTCATAATAGCAAGCCATGTGAAACGTTTATTCATTTGTGATATAATACAGTACTGTCATTCGGATGTTCAGAATACAAGATGAGGCATTGATACATTAATGGTAATGCACAATAATATGAAATCGTAAATTAATGAGCCATGGTCACAATTCAGATTTGACGTAAGTCGAGTATTGAGTCCCACAGCAGATTTATATGTATTGTTCCTTGAATGTTGCACCCCGATTAACAGGGCAGTGGAGACACCATGATGGGCCTTGTTTAAACATTGTCAGAGGAGATACACTCTTGAACTTTTTCCTATCTGAATGTTACTTGTTAGGTGGGACTATAGATCAGGGACCATGTCTCACTTTCAGATGGGCAGAGCATGGTTGGCTCATGTTGATGTACATTAATATTTTTGATATTTATAGATATTCCATTATAAAATTTTTGTTGAGATTATTATGACCTTAATGTGAGTAGCCTGTTGATCCTTGTTGAGATTATTATGACCTCTTAATCTGAGTAGCCTGTTGATCTTTGTTGAGATTATTATGACCTCTTAATCTGAGTAGCCTGTTGATCCTTGCTAGCTATAGTATATGGAAGATTATAAATTTTTAAATGTGAAGGTGTTTTTTTGTTGTTTTTTTACTGTACTTCTTATATGGTGAGTAGAAAGGTAAGTCTATGGTTAACTTTGCCAGTTGAATGATGATTGTCACTTCAATTGTCTGTCCGAAATCAGTACCCAAATGCATTTCAATCCAATATTTATTGGATGTCTTTTTGTGTGCTTATTTTCATGTTTTATGCAGGTCTGTGATGACTTTTCTCATATTTTCATACAATTGAGTCAGATACCTTCTTTCCTCTCTCATTATAGATACGAATATGTACGTTCCCTACAATAAATCAATTATATCACAATACAGTTGTCATTAAGTGATTTACAATGACAAGTGAAGTCAGACAATATACAGTATACTATAATAATGTGTCATCTTACTGTGATTCCTGATGACAAATCAAGTATTGATAGGTATACAATATATTTTAATACAATAATGTCATGCATTAGTTCATGATAGCAAGTGAAGCCGGCATGGCCTAGTGGTATCCTGCTAGACTCCTGAATGGGAAGCCGGGGTTAGAGTCCTGCTCTGGTCATGTCGGTGTCCTGTCTTTCGGATGAGACAGTAAAAACCGAGGCCCCGTGTCGTGGTATGCATGGCACGTTAAAGATCCTTAACTACTTCAGGTCGGTCCGTTGCAAAGGTCAAAATTTTGTATGCCCTGCATCAGGCAGATGCCGTCACCATATACGTGAAATATTCGTGGTGTGAAGTTAAACAGAAATCAATCAATCATGATAGCAAGCCAAGTGAGACATGGATAGATATGAAATACATTGTTCTGTATAATAACATATAAATATGATAAATTATAAAACAATACAATGTGGTGATTTATGATGATAATTCAAATTAGATAAATATACATAACATAATACAATACTGTCATACAGTGATTCATAGCGACTGATCAGGAAGTACTTAATGATACATTATAATACTGTACAGATATATAGCGATTGATGATGACAGGTCAGATAAGACACTGCCACAATCATGATACATTATAATACTGTACAGATATATAGTGATTTATTATGACAAATCAGATAAGACACTGCCACAATCATGATACATTATAATACTGTACAGATATATAGTGATTTATGATGACAAATCAGATAAGACACTGCCACAATCATGATACATTATAATACTGTACAGATATATAGTGATTTATGATGACAGGTCAGATAAGACACTGCCACAATCATGATACATTATGATACTGTACAGATATATAGCGATTTATGATGACAGGTCAGATAAGACACTGACACAATCATGATACATTATAATACTGTACAGATATATAGTGATTTATGATGACAAATCAGATAAGACACTGCCACAATCATGATACATTATGATACTGTACAGATATATAGTGATTTATGATGACAAGTCAGATAAGACACTGCCACAATCATGATGCATTATGATACTGTACAGATATATAGTGATTTATGATGACAAATCAGATAAGACACTGCCACAATCATGATACATTATAATACTGTACAGATATATAGTGATTTATGATGACAGGTCAGATAAGACACTGCCACAATCATGATACATTATGATACTGTACAGATATATAGCGATTTATGATGACAGGTCAGATAAGACACTGACACAATCATGATACATTATAATACTGTACAGATATATAGTGATTTATGATGACAAATCAGATAAGACACTGCCACAATCATGATACATTATGATACTGTACAGATATATAGTGATTTATGATGACAAATCAGATAAGACACTGCCACAATCATGATACATTATAATACTGTACAGATATATAGTGATTTATGATGACAAATCAGATAAGACACTGCCACAATCATGATACATTATGATACTGTACAGATATATAGTGATTTATGATGACAAATCAGATAAGACACTGCCACAATCATGATACATTATAATACTGTACAGATATATAGTGATTTATGATGACAAATCAGATAAGACACTGCCACAATCATGATACATTATAATACTGTACAGATATATAGTGATTTATGATGACAAATCAGATAAGACACTGCCACAATCATGATACATTATAATACTGTACAGATATATAGTGATTTATGATGACAGGTCAGATAAGACACTGCCACAATCATGATACATTATGATACTGTACAGATATATAGCGATTTATGATGACAGGTCAGATAAGACACTGACACAATCATGATACATTATAATACTGTACAGATATATAGTGATTTATGATGACAAATCAGATAAGACACTGCCACAATCATGATACATTATGATACTGTACAGATATATAGTGATTTATGATGACAAGTCAGATAAGACACTGCCACAATCATGATGCATTATGATACTGTACAGATATATAGTGATTTATGATGACAAATCAGATAAGACACTGCCACAATCATGATACATTATAATACTGTACAGATATATAGTGATTTATGATGACAAGTCAGATAAGACACTGACACAATCATGATACATTATGATACTGTACAGATATATAGCGATTTATGATGACAAGTCAGATAAGACACTGACACAATCATGATACATTATGATACTGTACAGATATATAGTGATTTATGATGACAAGTCAGATAAGACACTGCCACAATCATGATACATTATGATACTGTACAGATATATAGTGATTTATGATGACAAATCAGATAAGACACTGCCACAATCATGATACATTATAATACTGTACAGATATATAGTGATTTATGATGACAAATCAGATAAGACACTGCCACAATCATGATACATTATGATACTGTACAGATATATAGTGATTTATGATGACAAATCAGATAAGACACTGCCACAATCATGATACATTATAATACTGTACAGATATATAGTGATTTATGATGACAAATCAGATAAGACACTGCCACAATCATGATACATTATAATACTGTACAGATATATAGTGATTTATGATGACAAATCAGATAAGACACTGCCACAATCATGATACATTATAATACTGTACAGATATATAGTGATTTATGATGACAGGTCAGATAAGACACTGCCACAATCATGATACATTATGATACTGTACAGATATATAGCAATTTATGATGACAAGTCGGATAAGACACTGACACAATCATGATACATTATAATACTGTACAGATATATAGTGATTTATGATGACAAATCAGATAAGACACTGCCACAATCATGATACATTATGATACTGTACAGATATATAGTGATTTATGATGACAAGTCAGATAAGACACTGCCACAATCATGATGCATTATGATACTGTACAGATATATAGTGATTTATGATGACAAATCAGATAAGACACTGCCACAATCATGATACATTATAATACTGTACAGATATATAGTGATTTATGATGACAGGTCAGATAAGACACTGCCACAATCATGATACATTATGATACTGTACAGATATATAGCGATTTATGATGACAGGTCAGATAAGACACTGACACAATCATGATACATTATAATACTGTACAGATATATAGTGATTTATTATGACAAATCAGATAAGACACTGCCACAATCATGATACATTATGATACTGTACAGATGTATAGCGATTTATGATGACAAATCAGATAAGACACTGCCACAATCATGATACATGATGATACTGTACAGATGTATAGTGATTTATGATGAGAAGTCAGATAAGACACTGCCACAATCATGATACATTATAATACTGTACAGATATATAGTGATTTATGATGACAGGTCAGATAAGACACTGCCACAATCATGATACATTATGATACTGTACAGATATATAGCGATTTATGATGACAAGTCGGATAAGACACTGACACAATCATGATACATTATAATACTGTACAGATATATAGTGATTTATGATGACAAATCAGATAAGACACTGCCACAATCATGATACATTATGATACTGTACAGATATATAGTGATTTATGATGACAAGTCAGATAAGACACTGCCACAATCATGATGCATTATGATACTGTACAGATATATAGTGATTTATGATGACAAATCAGATAAGACACTGCCACAATCATGATGCATTATAATACTGTACAGAATTATAATGATTTATGATGACAGGTCAGATAAGACACTGCCACAATCATGATGCATTATAATACTGTACAGAATTATAATGATTTATGATGACAGGTCAGATAAGACACTGCCACAATCATGATACATTATGATACTGTACAGATATATAGTGATTTATGATGACAGGTCAGATAAGACACTGCCACAATCATGATACATTATAATACTGTACAGATATATAGTGATTTATGATGACAGGTCAGATAAGACACTGACACAATCATGATACATTATGATACTGTACAGATGTATAGTGATTTATGATGACAAGTCAGATAAGACACTGCCACAATCATGATACATTATAATACTGTACAGATATATAGTGATTTATGATGACAGGTCAGATAAGACACTGCCACAATCATGATACATTATGATACTGTACAGATATATAGTGATTTATGATGACAAATCAGATAAGACACTGCCACAATCATGATGCATTATGATACTGTACAGATATATAGTGATTTATGATGACAAGTCAGATAAGACACTGACACAATCATGATACATTATAATACTGTACAGATATATAGTGATTTATGATGACAGGTCAGATAAGACACTGCCACAATCATGATACATTATGATACTGTACAGATATATAGTGATTTATGATGACAAGTCAGATAAGACACTGCCACAATCATGATGCATTATAATACTGTACAGAATTATAATGATTTATGATGACAGGTCAGATAAGACACTGCCACAATCATGATACATTATAATACTGTACAGATATATAGTGATTTATGATGACAAGTCAGATAAGACACTGCCACAATCATGATGCATTATAATACTGTACAGATATATAGTGATTTATGATGACAAGTCAGATAAGACACTGCCACAATCATGATACATTATAATACTGTACAGATATATAGTGATTTATGATGACAAATCAGATAAGACACTGACACAATCATGAGACATTATGATACTGTACAGATATATAGTGATTTATAATGACAAATCAGGGAAAAAACTGACACAATCATGATGCAACAAATATAATACCGTTATACAGTGATTTATGAATTAAGCCAGGAGAGAAATAAATAATACAATGCACAATACACATAATATGTAATTGAGGGAATTGTCTGTTAAATTTATAAAATAAGTTCTCTAACATAAGGTATTAAGGATGTAAAAGTTACATATGACAAATTATTCTATTTAGATGAATTCCAACCAGGAACTTTTCCTGGATATCCTCACCAAAGAGGAACGTGAAGCTTTGCTCACAAAGAAGATGGAGGAGATTCGTAAGAGGAATGAGGCACTTAGGAAGAGGCATGAGGTATTACACAATGAATATGTCTTATATACAGGGTATGAGAAGCAGACTGATGACACAATCAAGTACACATTGAACATGTCTTATATACAGGGTATGAGAAGCAGACTGATGACACAATCAAATACACAATGAATATGTCTTATATGCAGGGTATGAGAAGCAGACTGACGGCACAATCAAGTGTACAATGAACATGTCTTATATACAGGGTATGAGAAGCAGACTGATGACACAATCAAGTACACAATGAACATGTCTTATATACAGGGTATGAGAAGCAGACTGATCACACAGTCAAGTACACAATGAACATCTCTTATATACAGGGTATGAGAAGCAGACTGATGACACAATCAAGTACACAATGAACATGTCTTATATACAGGGTATGAGAAGCAGACTGATGACACAATCAAATACACAATGAACATGTCTTATATGCAGGGTATGAGAAGCAGACTGACGGCACAATCAAGTGTACAATGAACATGTCTTATATACAGGGTATGAGAAGCAGACTGATGACACAATCAAGTACACAATGAACATGTCTTATATACAGGGTATGAGAAGCAGACTGATGACACAATCAAGTACACAATGAACATGTCTTATATACAGGGTATGAGAAGCAGACTGATGACACAATCAAATACACAATGAACATGTCTTATATGCAGGGTATGAGAAGCAGACTGACGGCACAATCAAGTGTACAATGAACATGTCTTATATACAGGGTATGAGAAGCAGACTGATGACACAATCAAGTACACAATGAACATGTCTTATATACAGGGTATCAGAAGCAGGCTGATGACACAATCAAGTACACAATGAACATGTCTTATATACAGGGTATGAGAAGCAGACTGCTGACACAGTCAAGTACAAAATGAACATGACTTATATACAGGGTATGAGAAGCAGACTGATGACACAGTCAGGTACACAATGAACATGTCTTATATAGAGGGTATGAGAAGCAGACTGATGACACAGTCAAGTACACAATGAATATGTCTTATATACAGGGTATGAGAAGCAGACTGATGACACAATCAAGTACACAATGAACATGTCTTATATACAGGGTATGAGAAGCAGACTGATGACACAGTCAAGTACACAATGAACATGTCTTATATACAGGGTATGAGAAGCAGACTGATGACACAGTCAAGTACACAATGAACATGTCTTATATACAGGGTATGAGAAGCAGACTGATGACACAATCAAGTACACAATGAACATGTCTTATATACAGGGTATGAGAAGCAGACTGATGACACAATCAAGTACACAATGAACATGTCTTATATACAGGGTATGAGAAGCAGACTGATGACACAATCAAGTACACAATGAACATGTCTTATATACAGGGTATGAGAAGCAGACTGATGACACAATCAAGTACAAAATGAACATGTCTTATATACAGGGTTTGAGAAGCAGACTGATGACACAATCAAGTACACATTGAACATGTCTTATATACAGGGTATGAGAAGCAGACTGATGACGCAGTCAAGTACACAATGAACATGTCTTATATAGAGGGTATGAGAAGCAGGCTGATGACGCAGTCAAGTACACAATGAACATGACTTATATACAGGGTATGAGAAGCAGACTGATGACACAATCAAGTACACAATGAACATGACTTATATACCGGGTATGAGAAGCAGACTGATGACACAATCAAGTACACAATGAACATGTCTTATATACAGGGTATGAGAAGCAGACTGATGACACAATCAAGTACACAATGAACATGTCTTATATACAGGGTATGAGAAGCAGACTGATGACACAATCAAGTACACAATGAACATGTCTTATATAGAGGGTATGAGAAGCAGACTGATGACACTATCAAGTACACAATGAACATGTCTTATATGCAGGGTATGAGAAGCAGACTGACGGCACAATCAAGTGTACAATGAACATGTCTTATATACAGGGTATGAGAAGCAGACTGATGACACAATCAAGTACACAATGAACATGTCTTATATACAGGTTATGAGAAGCAGACTGCTGACACAGTCAAGTACAAAATGAACATGTCTTATATACAGGGTATGAGAAGCAGACTGATGACACAATCAAGTACACAATGAACATGTCTTATATACAGGGTATGAGAAGCAGACTGATGACACAATCAAGTACACAATGAACATGTCTTATATACAGGGTATGAGAAGCAGACTGATGACACAATCAAATACACAATGAACATGTCTTATATGCAGGGTATGAGAAGCAGACTGACGGCACAATCAAGTGTACAATGAACATGTCTTATATACAGGGTATGAGAAGCAGACTGATGACACAATCAAGTACACAATGAACATGTCTTATATACAGGGTATGAGAAGCAGGCTGATGGCACAATCAAGTACACAATGAACATGTCTTATATACAGGGTATGAGAAGCAGACTGCTGAAACAGTCAAGTACAAAATGAACATGACTTATATACAGGGTATGAGAAGCAGACTGATGACACAGTCAGGTACACAATGAACATGTCTTATATAGAGGGTATGAGAAGCAGACTGATGACACAGTCAAGTACACAATGAATATGTCTTATATACAGGGTATGAGAAGCAGACTGATGACACAATCAAGTACACAATGAACATGTCTTATATACAGGGTATGAGAAGCAGACTGATGACACAGTCAGGTACACAATGAACATGTCTTATATACTGGGTATGAGAAGCAGGCTGATGATGCAGTCAAGTACACAATGAACATGACTTATATACCGGGTATGAGAAGCAGACTGATGACACAATCAAGTACACAATGAACATGTCTTATATACAGGGTATGAGAAGCAGACTGATGACACAATCAAGTACACAATGAACATGTCTTATATACAAGGTATGAGAAGCAGACTTATGACACAATCAAGTACACAATGAACATGTCTTATATGCAGGGTATGAGAAGCAGACTGATGACACAATCAAGTGTACAATGAACATGTCTTATATACAGGGTATGAGAAACAGACTGATGACACAATCAAGTACAAAATGAACATGTCTTATATACAGGGTATGAGAAGCAGACTGATGACACAGTCAAGTACAAAATGAACATGTCTTATATACAGGGTTTGAGAAGCAGACTGATGACACAATCAAGTACACATTGAACATGTCTTATATACAGGGTATGAGAAGCAGACTGATGACGCAGTCAAGTACACAATGAACATGTCTTATATAGAGGGTATGAGAAGCAGGCTGATGACGCAGTCAAGTACACAATGAACATGACTTATATACAGGGTATGAGAAGCAGACTGATGACACAATCAAGTACACAATGAACATGACTTATATACCGGGTATGAGAAGCAGACTGATGACACAATCAAGTACACAATGAACATGTCTTATATACAGGGTATGAGAAGCAGACTGATGACACAATCAAGTACACAATGAACATGTCTTATATACAGGGTATGAGAAGCAGACTGATGACACAATCAAGTACACAATGAACATGTCTTATATAGAGGGTATGAGAAGCAGACTGATGACACTATCAAGTACACAATGAACATGTCTTATATGCAGGGTATGAGAAGCAGACTGACGGCACAATCAAGTGTACAATGAACATGTCTTATATACAGGGTATGAGAAGCAGACTGATGACACAATCAAGTACACAATGAACATGTCTTATATACAGGTTATGAGAAGCAGACTGCTGACACAGTCAAGTACAAAATGAACATGTCTTATATACAGGGTATGAGAAGCAGACTGATGACACAATCAAGTACACAATGAACATGTCTTATATACAGGGTATGAGAAGCAGACTGATGACACAATCAAGTACACAATGAACATGTCTTATATACAGGGTATGAGAAGCAGACTGATGACACAATCAAATACACAATGAACATGTCTTATATGCAGGGTATGAGAAGCAGACTGACGGCACAATCAAGTGTACAATGAACATGTCTTATATACAGGGTATGAGAAGCAGACTGATGACACAATCAAGTACACAATGAACATGTCTTATATACAGGGTATGAGAAGCAGGCTGATGACACAATCAAGTACACAATGAACATGTCTTATATACAGGGTATGAGAAGCAGACTGCTGACACAGTCAAGTACAAAATGAACATGACTTATATACAGGGTATGAGAAGCAGACTGATGACACAGTCAGGTACACAATGAACATGTCTTATATAGAGGGTATGAGAAGCAGACTGATGACACAGTCAAGTACACAATGAATATGTCTTATATACAGGGTATGAGAAGCAGACTGATGACACAATCAAGTACACAATGAACATGTCTTATATACAGGGTATGAGAAGCAGACTGATGACACAGTCAGGTACACAATGAACATGTCTTATATACTGGGTATGAGAAGCAGGCTGATGATGCAGTCAAGTACACAATGAACATGACTTATATACCGGGTATGAGAAGCAGACTGATGACACAATCAAGTACACAATGAACATGTCTTATATACAGGGTATGAGAAGCAGACTGATGACACAATCAAGTACACAATGAACATGTCTTATATACAGGGTATGAGAAGCAGACTTATGACACAATCAAGTACACAATGAACATGTCTTATATGCAGGGTATGAGAAGCAGACTGACGGCACAATCAAGTGTACAATGAACATGTCTTATATACAGGGTATGAGAAGCAGACTGATGACACAATCAAGTACACAATGAACATGTCTTATATACAGGTTATGAGAAGCAGACTGCTGACACAGTCAAGTACAAAATGAACATGTCTTATATACAGGGTATGAGAAGCAGACTGATGACACAATCAAGTACACATTGAACATGTCTTATATACAGGGTATGAGAAGCAGACTGATGACGCAGTCAAGTACACAATGAACATGTCTTATATACAGGGTATGAGAAGCAGGCTGATGACGCAGTCAAGTACACAATGAACATGACTTATATACCGGGTATGAGAGGCAGACTGATGACACAATCCAGTACATAATGAACATGTCTTATATACAGGGTATGAGAAGCAGACTGATGACACAATCAAGTACACAATGAACATGTCTTATATACAGGGTATGAGAAGCAGACTGATGACACAGTCAGGTACACAATGAACATGTCTTATATACAGGGTATGAGAAGCAGGCTGATGACGCAGTCAAGTACACAATGAACATGACTTATATACCGGGTATGAGAGGCAGACTGATGACACAATCAAGTACACAATGAACATGTGTTATATACAGGGTATGAGAAGCAGACTGATGACACAATCAAGTACACAATGAACATGTCTTATATACAGGGTATGAGAAGCAGACTGATGACACAATCAAGTACACAATGAACATGTCTTATATACTGGGTATGAGAGGCAGACTGATGACACAATCAAGTACACAATGAACATGTCTTATATACAGGGTATGAGAAGCAGACTGATGACACAATCAAGTACACAATGAACATGTCTTATATACAGGGTATGAGAAGCAGACTGATGACACAATCAAGTACACAATGAACATGTCTTATATACAGGGTATGAGAAGCAGACTGATGACACAATCAAGTACACAATGAACATGTCTTATATACTGGGTATGAGAGGCAGACTGATGACACAATCAAGTACACAATGAACATGTCTTATATACAGGGTATGAGAAGCAGACTGATGACACAATCAAGTACACAATGAACATGTCTTATATACAGGGTATGAGAAGCAGAGGGTATGAGAAGCAGACTGATGACACAGTCAAGTACACAATGAACATGTCTTATATACAGGGTATGAGAAGCAGACTGATGACACAGTCAAGTACACAATGAACATGACTTATATACAGGGTATGAGAAGCAGACTGATCACACAATCAAGTACACAATGAACATGTCTTATATACAGGGTATGAGAAGCAGACTGATGACACAGTCAAGTACACAATGAACATGTCTTATATACCGGGTATGAGAAGCAGACTGACGGCACAATCAAGTGTACAATGAACATGTCTTATATACAGGGTATGAGAAGCAGACTGATGACACAATCAAGTACACCATGAACATGTCTTATATACAGGTTATGAGAAGCAGACTGCTGACACAGTCAAGTACAAAATGAACATGTCTTATATACAGGGTATGAGAAGCAGACTGATGACACAATCAAGTACACATTGAACATGTCTTATATACAGGGTATGAGAAGCAGACTGATGACGCAGTCAAGTACACAATGAACATGTCTTATATACAGGGTATGAGAAGCAGGCTGATGACGCAGTCAAGTACACAATGAACATGACTTATATACCGGGTATGAGAGGCAGACTGATGACACAATCCAGTACATAATGAACATGTCTTATATACAGGGTATGAGAAGCAGACTGATGACACAATCAAGTACACAATGAACATGTCTTATATACAGGGTATGAGAAGCAGACTGATGACACAGTCAGGTACACAATGAACATGTCTTATATACAGGGTATGAGAAGCAGGCTGATGACGCAGTCAAGTACACAATGAACATGACTTATATACCGGGTATGAGAGGCAGACTGATGACACAATCAAGTACACAATGAACATGTGTTATATACAGGGTATGAGAAGCAGACTGATGACACAATCAAGTACACAATGAACATGTCTTATATACAGGGTATGAGAAGCAGACTGATGACACAATCAAGTACACAATGAACATGTCTTATATACTGGGTATGAGAGGCAGACTGATGACACAATCAAGTACACAATGAACATGTCTTATATACAGGGTATGAGAAGCAGACTGATGACACAATCAAGTACACAATGAACATGTCTTATATACAGGGTATGAGAAGCAGAGGGTATGAGAAGCAGACTGATGACACAGTCAAGTACACAATGAACATGTCTTATATACAGGGTATGAGAAGCAGACTGATGACACAGTCAAGTACACAATGAACATGACTTATATACAGGGTATGAGAAGCAGACTGATCACACAATCAAGTACACAATGAACATGTCTTATATACAGGGTATGAGAAGCAGACTGATGACACAGTCAAGTACACAATGAACATGTCTTATATACAGGGTATGAGAAGCAGACTGATGACGCAGTCAAGTGCACAATGAACATGTCTTATATAGAGGGTATGAGAAGCAGACTGATGACACAATCAAGTACACAATGAACATGTCTTATATACAGGGTATGAGAAGCAGACTGATGACACAGTCAAGTACACAATGAACATGTCTTATATACAGGGTATGAGAAGCAGACTGATGACACAGTCAAGTACACAATGAACATGTCTTATATACAGGGTATGAGATGCAGACTGATGACACAGTCAGGTACACAATGAACATGTCTTATATACTGGGTATGAGAAGCAGACTGATGACACAATCAAGTGCACAATGAACATGTGTTATATACAGGGTATGAGAAGCAGACTGATGACGCAGTCAAGTACGCAATGAACATGTCTTATATAGAGGGTATGAGAAGCAGACTGATGACGCAGTCAAGTACACAATGAACATGTCTTATATACAAGGTATGAGAAGCAGACTGATGACACAATCAAGTACACATTGAATTTTTTTTGGATTGACATTGAATATTACTAAGAATAAACAATATCAGTATGGTTCATGCTGAACCTGATAATGTGCTTGAATTTAGAGTCAGTCTATGAAAGTGCTTGAATATGAAAAACTCCTTGAAAAGTGCTTTAATGAATTTAATGATAATTGCTTAAATGTTTTTGAAGTGCCTGAATATTCATAAAGTGCTTGAAATTTTCTTTGAGTTTGTTTCTTTGTTTCAAGAGAGAAATACTTGTGTATCTTATAAACATGACATATAGACATGATAAACATGACATATAAACATGACAGAGATAAATAAATCCTTGTCAATTGACATGATTATTCATCTTATTGTAGGTCCCAACCTCTTTCCCACAATCCCAATCTTTGTTTACAGCATATGTACAAAGTGATTGAAAAACACTCTGAAAAGCACTGGCAAAATGCATAAAATTGCTTTCATGTGCTGTGTGAAGTATGGTCTTGCTAGCTTATTGCTAACGTATGATAAAAAATATATCTCATTTTGAGATGTTTCTATGAAGAAGGACGTACTATAGAATTACACGACCATTTGTGAGAATTTGTGGTCTCTTTTACTGAATTAGATTATGTTTAACCAAATAAGAGTATTTCTACAGCTGAAAATAGATTCTTAGCATTTAGTAAGAGTTTTGGTTTAAATTGAAATAGCAAAAACTTCCAACCGTCACAACTTGAGAAGAATTTAAAGAGCGACATATTTTTGAATAAGAACATAATAATGTGTGGGACATCCTCCCATGAAATGTATAGAACATGTGGGAAGACCTCACAGTGCCCTGTTCTAGGTTCTAATCTTATAGGGGAGATGACCCCAGTATTACTTACATCCATCTAAATGTACTTGTCATGTTTAAGGTTGAACAGAGTTAATTAGTGGTTAAGCTGAATGATTATATATAAAGTGTCTGCTCAGGTAAAGTTTCAGGGATATTAGAATCAAAGAATGTGTTGAGTACAGCTAGCATTTGATGATTGAATTTGACTTCACAGGAGATAGAAGCTGATCGGAAAGGATTTGATTCTGCTCACAAGAAAGTGTCCTCCCCTCAAAAAGAATTTAAGGTGAGTTTTAGTACCTAAATTTGAAACTATGTAAATGCATATTTTAACTTTTCTTTGTGTTGCTGGTAATCTATGTCTTGTATGTGGATCTCTGTCCTCATCTTTGGCGAAATATATAGCAAATTAAGTTATTTATACCAAATGAAAAAGGTTCCCCTTTATCTGTAATCAGCCATGAGGCAGACTTGGTGTAATGGTTAAGTATTGGGCTTGCACTGCAGATGATCCTGTTTCCTGTCCCTATATTTCTGGAAATTTGTTGAAAATGATATAAAACCTCAACCAATCAGCTATCCAATGTAATATGCCATGTCAGCCATCTTGAAAAATTATTTTATGTCTTATTGTTCAAGGTGTTTTAATAAAACTTTACAAGAAAACATACTCATGATACTTGAAAAAATCCACTGAAGTAGTTATGTGTTACATATTCAAGTATGATCATAATGAAAATTAAAGAAACTGCTTTCTTCCACAATCTTGTTGCATTTTAATGAAACTTCACATGAATAGTATTCTCATGGTAAACAAGAAAGAAAAACCAAGTAAGGAAATGTTGTGACATAATCAAGCTGCCATGGAAGCCATCTTTAATATCTTCAAAAGTATATTTTAAATAATTCATTACTGTATAACATATTGAGTGTAATATAAGTTAAACATCATTGCACATAGAGACATACATATAAGGTTATGGTAATAAACAAGGTAAAAGATATGACCAGTAGAGATTCAGACTCTGTTTGACTCTTCTCTGAATTTAATAGAATGCTATTGCCTATGCTGAAAGGTAGCTGGTAATGCAGTCCAGATGTTTTAGGGTTTTTCTGTAAATCACAATGATCATGCTCCAGGTGTAAAGGAAGACATAACATCAGACACATTAGTGTAATACAGTGATGTGAGCCAGCACCAGTAATTCTCACTTTATTTGGGCTATTTTCTACAAATTATGTGGACTATACCAAGTGAAATAAAGGTATTTATGTCTTTTAAGCAATTTCCTGAAGATGTCAGGAAAGATCACTCAGCCCCAGCAGATGGCAGATATAAAGAGTCCAGTAGACCCAGACAACAGAAGCCTGTTGGCCGTGGCAAATCGCCAAATAAAATTCACAAAGACTCACAAAGAGCTCAGGTTGGAATTCACACTTCTTTTGTGTCCTTGTCTAATCGTAAAAACTTCACAAATGTGATGTAGATTTGAAGCAAAATTCTTATTAAATGCATTGTATATTCTACGATTCCTGAAGTAATGGCAGTTATGTATTGATTTAATACATAATAAGGAAAATAGCTAAAGAACATTGATTTTATCTTTTAAGTCGATGAATTTGAATTATAAACGTATAAATATTTTTAAGCATGCGTCATCTAGTAATTTGCATGGAATATATTTATGTTATTGTATTTTGCATGAAATAACAAAAATGTAAGATTTATAGATCTGAATTTCATTGTTATGATCAGTGCAAACCTGTTTAATTACCAGCTGTTATGTTTCTGATTACAAAACAGATTGTTTGTAATGTACACAGGTGTTCTTAGAGCTATCTTTGCATTACAGATTAGTGTCTGTAATCTGTTATACTTAATTAATAGTACTTTTACATCTTTGATATTTTGCTTAAGCCTTTGATGTAGATCACATTCTGTATAATATTTAGATTTACTGGAAATTTCTTAGGAATGATACACGATGATACTGCAGGAGTCAAATAATTATATGTATAATGCAATGATAGCTCGGGTTTTATTATATGGATAATGCAATGATAGCTCCGGTTTTATTTGCATGAACGCTAAAATACTAACTGGGTCAGTTTGTAGACTCTGAAGTTCTTGGTTGTACTAAGATCTCATTAAAGGGGTGCCTTAGACTTAAAGTATATTTCTGTCCAGGAATCCTTTCTTGTTTTCAGTTAATTTTAATTTGATTTGACCCCTTCACATTTTGGACACATTGTAAATGTCATTTCTTTTGAGGTTAATGGATCACAATGAAAATGTGGGCCTTAAGAATTAAGTTG
The DNA here is from genome assembly GCA_035048485.1 of Pteria penguin. Lineage (NCBI taxonomy): Eukaryota > Metazoa > Mollusca > Bivalvia > Pterioida > Pteriidae > Pteria > Pteria penguin. The sequence goes on along the minus strand of CM068587.1, from coordinate 5,534,812 downwards.
TAATTCCAGCTGTATTGGAACTCTGTAGAGCCCCTCACCTTCTAAAGTCCATACCACAGATTGGTAGCTTGCTGTAGGTGGTACAGAGCTGTATTGGAACTCTTTATAGCCTGTTGCCTTCTTTTATCATCCATTTCACGGATTAATAGATTGATTGTCTCCAATGTCATTTTGTTGGAAACTAGATGGTTCAGTGTAAACTGAGGTCCATGCTAACTTTAGTACGTAAAAGATCCCTATTTGCTGTGGGTGGGTCTGAAGCATAAAACACAGTTATGAATAAAAAATGTATATATAAAATGTCCTAAATTACATTAAATTCAGAGATTTGAATGAGAGGCAGGTTTTCAATGTAAAAATATTGATTAACTGCATGTTGTATATTTGCTGTTGTATGGTGCAGGATATCCGTGTTGTACGCAGTGTATCTGGAGATGACACACGTAATGTCTGCATGCTCGAGTCACAAGGGGAAGATAACTCTCGCCTGAAATCAACCAAATCCGATCCTCCTCGATTTCAGAGATCCAAAGAAAATGATGAGAGAGAGTCCTTTCACAGATCCCCTCTAAAGGAGGGTTTTCAAGCTAGGCAGCAAAATAGAAACTCTGCTGAATTCACTGATCATATTGCTTATCGAGGCAACCAAGGTGGTGGATCTTATGAAAAGCTGAAGCAACAACATCAGGATCGACCTCATTCTGTACATTTTGACAACCGACAAAATTTTCGTCCTGCTCAAAACAGTAGCAACAACTACCATAGACAGAATTCTCGAGAGAATGACACTGGTCGACAGACAGGATTCCAGTCTCGGCAGTATCATAGAAAGACCTCCCAAGAGGATTATCAGAGGAGGCAGTCATGGGAGAACGAGCATGATCACAGATCACCAAGAAGTTATGACCGTCGGCAGAACTCCCGGGAGTCAGATGGCGAATATCATTATATACAGAAGGAAAAAAGAGAGGGATATGATGGATCTGATTTTGAGCCGCAGGCAAAGAGAAAGCATGGGGGCGGTCGTGGTAGGGGATTTCCAAGGAAAGAAAATAATCCAGGTTACGATTTCTCAAAGAGTCAGCATTTGAGAAATGGAAACAGTCAGGGATATGACTTCTCAAAGAGCCCACAAGTGAGTGCAGTAGTCATGGTAGATATTATTAAATTAGCACAGGTTAATGATGTTTAAAACTGAGAGAGAAACCTGGACATACACATGCTCAGGGAGGAATAAAATGTGGATTCCATTGATTAATAAGTGTGATTGCCAAAATTCTTGGGGTTAATAGTGTTGTTTACTACAGCAATTTGGCAGTGCTTTGTTTTGTGTTTTGTATTTTCTGAGAGCATATGTGCATAAGTAAACATGTACAATAAGTGGAATATGATATTTTGAATGCCCTCTCCTCCTTCTTTGTCACTAACATGACAGATTGTAGATTTTGAAAAATGTTGCATGAATTAAATCACAAAATGAGATGTTTAGATTTATAAAAAAGGTTGTTGATGTATCTTTTTTCTGATAATAATAAAAAGCCTTATATTTTAAAATAAAATATCAAACAATCTATTTCCCTTATAAGTATGTTCAAGTGGAATCCATTAAGGAATGACTTTATTTTCAAATGAATAATCAGTTAATGAAATATGAAACTTCCATATAAAGTGTCATTCAGATGCTATCTCTAGCAGTCATAGTCTGTGTGCACGCTATATGCAGCTATATTAAAAGAGAATTTTAATTAACCTTTTATGTTCATCAAAGCATTAATGAAACTATCAAGCCTGCAACCATACAGATTCCAGTAATTCATAGTTTCTTCATCATTAGCTTAGATAATTATGTGATGTTGCCCTATTGTGATCAACTTTTTGAGTTAATATTTGAATAATTTTATTTCAGGGCCCCCCACCTGACCCAGCTTATAATTTCCTATCCGATAAATCAAGGGATGCTATCAGTAGAGATAGCAGAGAGAATGAAAACAAAGATAGTGGTAGACGGCATCCTAAAAATTATGGGGGAGAAGATTTTCACAATGTAAAAACTAAGATGAAGAGAGAAAAAGAGAGACAGGTAAAGCATGACTGATCGATCAAAGATAAAACTTATCTTAGGTATTTTAAAATGAATTGAACTGACATACTACCCTCCAACACAGTTATATTGTAATGTAGGAAATCTTGCAAAAAATAGAGTACTACAGTAGTTGTGGGTTTCAGTATATCAGGTTTACCATCATTAAAAATCGAAATGAATAGCTTTAATTAAAGTGCATACCAGTATATTGTATGCTTGTTCAGAATTGTAATGCTCATGCTTGTATGCACAATGTTTTGACAAACTTCTTTTACATACAAAACCTCTTTTATTAAGTGCAATTAACAATATATAACAGAATGGAATATTTGGTTTAGTGAGGACTGATTTTTTATACTTAAATTGATAGAAGACTAAATCACATTTAATGAAGTATTAGTACAATGTAAATTAAGTAAGTCATTAATGCAGCAAGTAGATTTAAATCTATTGTAGAGGTACACTTGGGACTTTGAAATTATTATCTATAAACAATTTATAAGAAAAACAGTTTGATATGTCCAGTTTAATTGTTCATAAATGATATGTCATGTTGATTGTGGAATTGATTTGACTTGAATATGGGTATATGAAGGACTTCAGTATCAGTATGTGAGAGTGTGTATTACCAGGAAGGGTAATTAGTGCATCAAGTCTGGTATACTTACATTAGTTCTAGCCTTGTATAAATTCCCTACGAAGCATTTCATATCTGTGCTTCATAATTAAACCATATTTTTTGTTTTTGTTTTGTTTTGTATTTTTCATATACTTTTGCTATGAAATGACTGGAGTGTATCACATAGTTGTCCTCCCATCATTCCATCATAATTTGGCTTCCCATCATATCTCAGTTATTGATAGAGATATTGAAATGAAATTTGGTTTTGTGTTGCTTTCAACAATTTTTTTTATTTGGTGATTTGAGGTGCAGGAGATCTCATTTCGGTAGTTTATTGTTTGGTGTTGAGGTGCAAGAAATCTTGTTTTGGTGGTTAAGTGTTTGGTGTTGAGGTGTGGGAGATCTCGTTTTGGTGGTTAAGTGTTTGGGGTTGAGGTGTGGGAGATCTCGTTTTGGTGGTTGAGTGTTTGGTGTTGAGGTGTGGTAGATCTCTTTTTGGTGGTTGAGTGTTTGGTGTTGAGGTTTGGGAGATCCCGTTTTGGTGGTTAAGTGTTTGGTGTTGAGGTGTGGGAGATCTCGTTTTGGTGGTTGAGTGTTTGGTGTTGAGGTGTGGGAGATCTCGTTTTGGTGGTTGAGTGTTTGGTGTTGAGGTGTGGGAGATCTCGATTTGGTGGTTAAGTGTTTGGTGTTGAGGTGTGGGAGATCTTGTTTTGGTGGTTGAGTGTTTGGTGTTGAGGTGCAGGAAAATGTCAATAAACATGACTGGTAAAGAAAGAAGGTAGTATACAGTATTTCAGTGGTTAATTGTTTGTTGTTGAGGTGTGGGAGATCTCGTTTTGGTGGTTGAATGTTTGGTGTTGAGGTGAAGTAGATCTCGTTTTGGTGGTTGAGTGTTTGGTGTTGAGGTGCAGGAAAATGTCAATAAACATGACTGGTAAAGAAAGAAGGTAGTATACAGTATTTCAGTGGTTAATTGTTTGTTGTTGAGGTGTGGGAGATCTGGTTTTGGTGGTGAGTTATTCTTGAGGGGACATAAAGCATATGACAAGGGGTTTATAATGATGATATATTTCTTTAAACTTGATTTTAGGACCGCAGTAGAACAGGACCTCCTAAGTCTAAAATGGAAATGTCAATAAACATGACTGGTAAAGAGAGAAGGCAGTATACAGAATGGAAAGCTGAGAGAGAAAAGGTGGACCAGGCCCGAATAGACAGACAAAAATCAATGTCAGGAGAATGGCGGAGGGAGTGGGATGTACAGAAAGATCCCAATGAGTAAGATAACTACACAGGTCTTGTAGTCTTTGACAAATATAATAAGGAAAAATCATGTGACAGGCCTAGGTGAAGTGAATAAATTCAGTGTGGTCTGAGAGACAACAAAATAAAACAGTTTTTTGTAGGACATCAAGTTGTGTTAGGGATTAACTTTAAATGTTCATGATCTGCTAGTGAAAAATGTTCACTTAAGCAGAAATAAATGATGTTCAGTATTTGGACACCTTATTGTTTAAATATTGATGATGTGATGAATAATACTGCATCACCAACAAAACACAAAAGTCATACACAATTAGAACATCCCAATCAGAAAAGAAATGTTTAGGGAATAAACATAAAAATATAACCACTTAGAAGTCCCCTTCATTAGACAGAGAAATAAGTATTTATAATAGATATCGAACGTTCTGCCATTGATAGCTCCTCCTTTTATAGTTATAATCATGTAGGAGTCTGTATCTATAGAATGACACCCACATACTATCTCCTTATTGTCCAGAAGCAAATATTTCCTTCACTGGAATAAAGGACAGGATTTTCATCAAGACTTAAGTGCTGTGTACTAGTAGGTGGGGCCTCGATAGATTTATCAAGTTTTATAATAAACTTTTATAACCTTTTTAATGAATGAATCATTTTAGAAAAGATGACATATCAAGTCCTCAGAGATCTGAACCAGGAAAAAGACCAGGTAAATATTCGTTCATGTCCAAATCAGATATGTTACAGTGTTGTTATGTCATATAACATGTAATGTGAAGTATAATGAATTTTGTGAAAATGACAGTCATATTTCTGAATCTCTAGTATTGTTCTAAATTGTCCAAGAAAGTTTAATTTGAGGGAAGGAGACAAAAAAGTAATTATATAACGATTTCAGCGTGTAACATTTTCGTTTATTGTTTGTAATGCAGCTGGTAGGATTGGTAGTGGACGTTTTGATCGTGGCGAGCACGAGGAACGAAGTAAAGGTATTAGCATGCATTATAGCGTGCTCAGTATTACCCAGAATGCATGAGCAATAATGGTGGACAATGCGCCTTAATATTGTTCTGAATGTGTATTCAGTTATATTTGATATATACTTTTTGTATTCTTATGTTGGTGCTAGATCTCTCATAACTTTAATATCATTGCTAACTTATTCCATCCAGTAAGTTATTTTATAGGGTGAATTTTGTGGCATGTATTAGATATATTACTTATCCCATACTTAAAGTTGTATACTGGTAGACTTCATACACATAGAGGGACGGTTTTCATATGTCAGTGATATTTAATATTCTTGGTCTAGTTTAGAACTTTACAAAAGTACATAATGTGTTAAAAAGGGATTCTACAACAGCATATCTTTATGCTCCCTGAAAACTTTTAGGTGAGCATATAGTCACTGTTGTGTCCATGTGTCTGTTCGTCCGTCCGAGCTCATATCTCCTTTACCTTTTGTCAGAATTTCATCATACTTCACCAAAATATTATTTAGGTTAAGGGATTTTGGTCAAGGTCACTCAAGGTAATTTCTGAAAGATCAAGTTCATTTATTAACTATGACTTGGAATACCATGAAGTACTTATTTCTCCTACACCTTTCATCATAATTAGATCATACTTCACCAAAGATGTTATTTAGGTTAAGAGCTTTTAGACAAAGGTCTTTCAAGGTCATTTCTGAAAGGTCAAGGTCACGATAAAAATTTTTATTTCATAACTAATCAAGGTCAAGCTTACTCATTTTAGTTTAAGATTTGTGATCACTTGTTGTTCTACAGTTGACTCAATTGGATATCCATATGATACATTGAGAATCGTCATCAATTAATCCAATGATTTTCTGTATACTGAGTCATTCATTTCCTTCATTATTGCTGTGCATCTTGGAGCATCCATCAGTTCTACTGATTTTTTGTATATGAATTGAGTCATCAATTTCCTGCATATAACTGCAGTTCAGGGAGCATCCGTCAGTTTTACTGATACTCTTGTTTATATACATATTTCATTTAAGCTCTTTTGCAAAGACAACTTCTTTATGAGAGTTATTGTTCTTTGTTGAAGTAATATATTATAGCTACGATATAGCTTGGTTTGGGCAGGAACATTCGGAACCTTATGATAGGACAGGTAGATGTAATTTCCATCGACCTCACTTCCTTTATTCATTATGAATTTGAAGTGATTTATGAATCTAAGATATAACTTAATTTCGTAAGGGAGTCATTGGTGATATTTCATGAATTGTCACTCCATTTGGTTATCACTGTAGTTTGGTCACTGATCTCCATATATCTTTCTTAGATTCAGTAAAACATGGATCTGTTTTCTTAATATGTTTATTAGATATAGTTATACTGTGCATCTAGATATTCTTAACTTATATTTTTAAAAGAAATAACACAAACACTCTTTGCCGCAAATTTTCGGCCTCCTGGCCTTTATCAAGCAATAGTTAGAATAGTACAGAAGAACTATGTAACATCCATCTTTACATGTCTAATATAAACAAGCTTGTATATATTAGACATGTAAAGATGGATGTTACATAGTTCTTCTGTACTATTCTAACTATTGCTTGATAAAGGCCAGGAGGCCGAAAATTTGCGGCAAAGAGTGTTTGTGTTATTTCTTTTAGTATATTTTACTTCCCTTTGGAGGACTACTTATCCTATCTTATATTTTTAAAGATGATCACCTTTTCTGTCAAATGCCCTTTAGCTTTAGTGTCCATGAAGTTCAAGGTGACTTTATTTCAGGAACATTTTCGTACCTCTTATATTGCCCTATGTATGAACTGATCTTTCCTTTCTTGAGCCCTCTTTGTTCTTTTTTTTTATTCTTTGATTCTTCACTGAATGCAGTAACACGTACACTGCCACAACAGGTTGAAGCACATAATGATAACCTTATCTGTCCGTTTGACCTTGATATGAATTTCCTGGTCATAATAAACCTGATAGAGAGACACAAGAAGTAATACATGCAGAATTCTATTGATTTTGATGAGCTGGATTATGCCATTCACTTCAGCTTCATATTTCTGAACTTTGTTTTTCAGTTTTGTTTGTAATAGATATCAAACCTTTTATGTCGTGTATTTTGTTTCTGTTTTCATTTAGCTTACTCATTATTTCATCCGTTGATGATGGATGCTTTGTGTATCTAGAATATGATACTCATTTTGATTAAATTTTTGATATAAGCATAAATATATATATATATATACATGTATATATATATATATATATATATATATATATATATATATATATATATATATATATATACATATGTATATATATATATGTGGAAAGGTCTTTTTTATTATGATTATGGTTACATTTTCTAAGTACTTTACATGTATTTGATTTGTTGATCTTAGCCACTCTTCTTGAAAACAAATACAGTGAGGTGCAGTCCTAACATAACATTATGATATTCATATATTATAAAAAAAATAGCTAAATTAAAAGAAAATAATAAATACATTAATAAGAAATAAATACATAAATAAATTACTTATAAATAAATAAAAAATAAATACATAAATAAATAAATTAAAAATAAATAAATAAAATAAATAGTATAGTATAAACTGACGAAGTTTTTCATAAATACCTCATTGCATGTCTACGCAGTAATTTCCTTTGTTATACTGCATATGAACCCCTTAATGCGGGATGTCATTTTAACATTACATTTGATACATATATATATGGAGACATATGCGGTAATTAAATTAGATCTATGTCATTCCTCCATCCATACATCTGCATAGAGAATTACAAATGTAGGTACGTGAACGTGCGACTGGAACGAGCACACATGGGAATAAATCGCGTTAACACAAATTTCTTCCTACGTTAAGTCAAGGAGTGCACTTGCATTTGGTCGACACGTGTGCTAAAGCAGTCCTTGTGACCGTTTTTTGCATTAATGTGTATGTTATGTGAGGACTGCACCCATCTGTACATACTTAGAATATGAAATAAATCATTTAAGCATTGTTCATCTAATAATAAACAAAATATTCAATCTGTGACATCAGAATTCTGTACCTATACATTATTATGTACATTATGCAACTGTATTCTAGCACAATATGGTAAAAAAGGGGAATGGTGAATTATTAGCACCATCATGATTTAGTGCGTTCTTGCTATTCTTGTTGAGGTTGTATTGTATTTTTAAAAAGAATTTCCTTCAGTTATACTATAAACTTAAATATGAAATAAAAGTGCCTAAAATGACGTTTGTATCAATCACAGGACCTGGTCGACCTGATAGACCTCAAATCAGCAAAGGTCAAGGACAAGGCGTAAAGGGGGACAGGAATGATGGTCAGCAGAGAGACAGTCCTCATAAATTTACAAATGCTCTGCGTAATGAGAAACCAGGATCAGGAAAGGATGGTGGAAACCCTCGTCAACCAATAGGGAGAGGCAGAGGAAGAGGATGGGGACGGGGCAAACCAGGAGGAGGAAACCAAGAGGTGGGCCGAGTCAGAACTTCTTCTGGTGATGAAAGAAAAGTGGACATGAAAAAAGATTTACTTGTAATCAAGTTAGATAACTCTCCAGGGAAGCATGACGATTCAGTAGAGGTGGAATATTCTGATGGGGAAGTTAATGGAACATCACAACAAGGTAAAGAAGCGTGACTTCATCATACTTAAAGCTGAACAATATTATCTTTTGTTCAATTAGCCCTTATTTTGTAAATTCTAAGCGATTTTTATATGGAATTAATGCATAATCTGTCTGTGTTCAAATTCTGAGATGCAAGCAAAACCACACTATGGGATGTTTCCACATCTGCCTCCAAGATATTTTTACAGGTGGCACACATACTTAAAAGAGCACTACACATGTATCCTTATTCTCAGTATGTTTGTTTACAGATGGAGCCCCTGGCACATCACCTTCCAAGAAATCGGGAATCCAGACTGAAGAGTTATGGTGGGATGAGGAAGGAGACGAAATGGGAATTGCTTTAGAGCTTGAAGATGTACTAGAACATAAGGAATTATTCCATGATGATGGTGCTCAGGAATTTGAGTATGATGAGGAGGGGCACTTGTTGGTCGGAGGAGGCCAGACCAGTCAGGCTGATACAGATGAGTGGACAGACTGCACAAGTGAGGATGTCTATTCTACTGATAGAAGCCAGACATCTGTTGATGCTGATTCAGCACTCAGAGTCAACGTACATCTTAACCCGGATGCACCAGAGTTTACACCCTCCTCTCCCATCATGCCATTATCACCCGAATCAAATATGAGCCCACCTGGCAGAGAGAAAGTTGTAAACTGGAAGCAAGGGGAAGGGAAGAAGAAAACTAGGTCACCAAAGGTCAGTCAGAACAGAAAATCTGCCTATGTTGATAATGAAGACAAGGCTATTAGAGAAGACCGTGAAACAACACCAAAGGCAGAGAACTCTGAAATACATACCACTGGAGAGAAAATGAAAAACAAAGATGGTGGAGTCAAAAAAATAAATGATAAAGATTCTGAGGTAAAGACAGAATCTGTTAAATCAGGATCAGGAGATTGTAAAGGTTCTGAAGTAAAGACAGAACCTAAAAAATCTGGATCTACTGGTAAACATGAAAAGAGTTCTGAAGTGAAAACAGAACCTCTTATGTCTGGGTCTACAGAAAATGAAAATGCCTGTATAGAGAAAAATTGTGATGTAGCAGAAGCTACAAATATTGCCCCAAGTGATAATGATAAAATATTAGAGAATTTGAATAGTGATTCAGAGGGAGCTAAAGATACAGATAATGCTCAGAACAGCAAAAATGGTTCAGTCCAATGTACTGACCAAATAGCTACTTCAGAAGAAGGGAGTATGGTCAGACCTTCAAAAGATTCCACTTCAGATTTACTTGTGGAAGAAGGTAGCAACCATGACAACCCTGATTCAACAAAGGATGAAGGAAATGACCCTGTATCTGATGGTTCTCCAGGGTCTGACCTTCTGAATACGGATACCGAACCTTCTAAACCTCAGTCTGATAGAAGCAAGGATAAAGAACTTGAGGTCACAAAAGAATTAGGTGCTGAAAGTAAAGATACAGATCGCAAGCAACCTGTTCAAGGTGAGTGTTCAACAATTTCTTCTGTGATCAAGTGGGTTTAAGAACTGACTGTAGCATGTCACATCTTTTATGTCTAGGTTTGTTGCCTGTTAGAGAAAGCAAAATGCTCAACTAAGGCACACATCTCCAGGTTGTGTGTGATTTTTCTAGACATTCCAGTTTCCTCCATCAACAAACACTAGCCAGCACTATGCAAGTGAAATGATCTAGTGTGGAGTCGAACAATGAGTAACTCACAAAGTAATATGGTCTCTGATGTCGTTTGAAGTAGTCTAATTAAAATATTTACCATTATGCATTTGTAATTTCATTAATGAGCAGAAAAAGTAAAATTTTATCATTTTATCATATTCATTGTGAATTGCATTTTAGACACAGAAGGTGAAAATAAGGCTCCTGTAGATAAGGAGGCTTCCTAGAGGTGACAACTTGATCAGCTGATATAGTAGGTAAGAGTTACCATTCTTTGGATGTGTTTTTTCAAATTTTTGAGACAACTCTTGTCAGTCTGCACTATGAAACCTAGAATCGCTAGATATTATGTACATATATATATTTACAGACTGAGATGAAATTCATTACCTTTTTGTAATTGTCCCTTCCCTGCAGAACTTAAAGCATTCTTCTAATCATTAAATACTTTTTTATGGTTAGCTGGGGAGGGGGCATTATATGTTTCCGTGTTTTCTCCTTCTGATTGTGTGTGTCTTAATCATTCTCTCACAAAACTCTTTTCTAGTGGTAGCTTAGAACCATACATTAGAATTATACTTGATTTTCAAAAGAGGAAGATGCTTTTTGATTTTGAGGTTTAAGGGGAAAAGATCAAGATCACAATATCTGAACTCAAAGAGTGAAAATAAAAGTTAATACTTTCCATTAATTTTGAGGACAAATGTCTAGATCACAACATTAGAACTAGAAGTGAAATATAACAGTTCATGTTACAGATAAAGGTTTGTTGTATCCGCAACTCACTCAACCCATTCTGGACTTTGCTGGGATTAGAAGGGGACATAATTTGCTATAGCTAGACTTTCAGTGTTCACAGAAATAAGAATTATCAGTAACTCTGTATAAGATATATCTATGAATACAGCTTCTGACATCTTTTGCAATTATTTTGTAGACCACATAAGAAAGGTCGAAAGCTCAGCAGATTTTCAACTTTCGTGGATCGGTCATCACATGGCCAGGTCAGCATACTTCTCCTCCATGTCAGGTCATCTTCATAGTAAACATGGTTGAGAGAGATTTCCATGATAGACACATCAATATGTGAGGATAATTTATAAATAGACTTGGAGTTTTTAATGCTGACTAGATGTTATACATATCTAAATTTTGAATGAGTTAATTACATTAATAACATATTAGGTATTCAATTTTGTTTTTTTGAAGGAAGAAATTGGTGTAAAGCTGGTTCATATTTTATTGTACACATACATTATATGATTTTGATTTTCAAATTGTGCCAGATTTTACATTTGATGGGGTTAGCAAATATGGCAGAAGTCTTGCATGCTTTATACATAAAACACGGGTCTACTTTAGAAATATTCCCTCAATTCAGTAGGGAAATAGTCTCTAGTCATTTAGCTTGGCTTACAAGAAAATAGTGCATTGTGCAAGAACCAGATATTTTACAAGTATGATTTAATCAAGAAATACTTTTATGATATAAGCATTTCTCATCTTTGCATGGGTAAACAATAACAGGTAAATTAACATCAATTACAATATTGTTACTTGAAGCATTTTTGTCCATCCAATGTGTGTTACCTATTTTAGGTGCTGCCTATGTTAGGTGTTACCTATGTTAGGTATTACCTATATTAGGTTTTACCTATGTTAGGTATTTTTCTATGTTAGGTATTACCTATGGTAGGTGCTACCTATGTTAGGTGTTACCTATGCTAGGTATTACCTATGTTAGGTGCCTCTGTGTTAGGTGTTACCTATGTTAGGTGTTACCTGTGTTAGGTATTACCTATTTTAGGTGCTTCCTATATGAGATATTACCGATGTTAGGTATTATCTGTGTTAGGTGTTACCTATGTTAGGTGTGGTTTGGATAAGGTGACTACAAACTGTCTTCCATGTGACTTTCGTACCATGTCTTAAGTTATAGTTATGTAGACTAATACATTTGTTATTTTGTAAGCTATCATGGTTGTGGACACATTTTTAATATATTATGTACTATTATCTTATACTATTTGTATTTGTCCATTACATAGCTTTTTCTGCTCCAAAATTCAGCATTGTCAGATATGAGTTTTGCACCTTCAGTCACATTGGATACAAATAAGTCAGTGTAAACTTCTACTGTGGAAAATATGAACAATTAATATGTAATTAGCAAGTTGAAGGAATGATTATTGTAATTGGGTTTTTTTAATCATTTGAATTACAATTGTGTAAAGACAACATGTGAATATTCTTGCTTATATTTTTCTACTTATGTTTTCAGTTTACAGCTTTTCTCATGTGATATTATTTATTTGTTATTGAATGACATTTTTTTGTTGATTTAAGTTTTTATTGCCATACAGCATATTCAAACTTTTCTGTATACAGAACACCTGTAGATTTGTAAGCAAGTTCATGATGTACAACACTGCTTTACATGAATATTGTACTGTAGTACATATTTGTTTTGTTTGCCCTTGGTTATTCAATATTGCAGTAAAGACATGTATTGATAGTGTGTCACAATGCCTTACAACTCTGTCAGTGTACAATATGGAGTGTTTACAAAGAAATCTCTTCTACTAAACGATCAACTCACTGCATTCTGCAAAATAAAATCTCAACTGCTGGAGTCATGAAAATTGTTCATATAGAATAGTGAAGACTTTAAAAAAAAATAACAAAAAAATTTTATAACAAGAATAAGATATACAAACATCTAATGTCATATTTAGTTTCTTTTTTATCCATATCTTTCAATACATCACATGATATCTGAGTTATTATAAATGGGGAATGTACAATCCCTGTATAGAGTGATGTAAACATTTATTTCCAATCTCTTTAGTAATAAAATAAATAACTAAAAAACAAATATACTCACATGAATATAAGATCAAATATATACCAAGAGGAGATTTATAATTTGTAATAAACTATACCACATTGTACCTCGCATTAAGTTTTCTTACGATACAGAATGAAAACGAATCATAAAAATACATATACAGGTATTGATTGTGTAATACAAGAATATGAGTGTGAATTTTGACTTTGAATTTAATTGACATCATATGCTGCATACTTTAAACTGAGAGGGACATGCATAGTCTTGTATACTATGAACTGAAGTGACATGTTACTTGCTGTGAACTAAAGTGACATGGGCAGACAAGCATTTTATGAATGAGCAGTAAAATGAACAGACTGATGAGATATTAATCAGGAGTATCTGACATGAAAACCTTGCATACCCTGAACTAGGAATAACATACAACTTTACACACTGTAAACTAGTAAGACTAGTCTTGCATGGTATGAGCTAGGAGTATCATACATATATATCCTTGCATACTGTAAACTAGGAGTGACATGTACAACTTTACACCTTGTGAACTAGGGATATATGTACAGCCTTGCATAAATGAATCAGGAATACCATTAACAGACTTACATTTCATAAACGAGGAGTATTTTACATGATAGACATACATGCTAGAACTAGGACGACAACATTGACAGACTTATATGCCATGAACTAGGAGTATCTTACATGACAGACTTATATGCCATGAACTAGGAGTATCTTACGTGACAGACATACATGCTAGAACTAGGACTACAACATTGACAGACTTATATGCCATGAACTAGGAGTATCTTACGTGACAGACATACATGCTAGAACTAGGACTACAACATTGACAGACTTATATGCCATGAACTAGGAGTATCTTACATGATAGACATACATGCTAGAACTCGGACGACAACATTGACAGACTTATATGCCATGAACTAGGAGTATCTTGCATGATAACCATACATGCTTTGAACCAGAAATATCTGACATACAGCCTTGCATATGAGAACAAGGTAGATGCATAGCTTTCATTATGTCAAGTACGTGCTTCCAGGTCCCCCACCAAGACTTTGCCCTGAACCCAGTGGAGCCCCTATACCCTTTGCCCATGTGCTGCATACACATTAGTATGCCCCTGGCTACACGCCTGCTAGGAGAAGCATGAACAACATACATGAACTAGAGTGTCAGACATGTACAGCCTTGCAAACTATGAACTAGGAGTATTTTGACATGCAGAGCCTTATATACTATGAACTAGGAGTGTCTGATATCTACAGTCTTGCAAACTATACACTAGGAGCATCTGCAACGTACAGCCTTGCATACTATGAACTAGAAGTATACTGTGAACATACCGGTATCTGACATGATACTATAACTTTGTATACCATGAACTAGGAGTATCTGACATGATACTATGACCTTGCATATTGTGAACTAGGAGTATCTGACATGATACTATAACCTTGCATACTGTGAACTAGGAGTATCTGATATGTATAATCTTGTATACTATGATTTAGGAGTATCTGACATATATAGATTTGCATATTATAAAATAGGAGTATTTGACATATAACCTAGCATACTATGAACTTAAGAGTATCTGACATGATAGTATAGCTTTGAATACTATGAACTAGGAGTATCCGACTTGATAGTATGATTTTGCATAATGTGAGCTAGGAGTATCTGACATATATAGCACTCGTGACCGAAAGGTCCCGGGCTCGATTCCCGCCCTGGGCACACTGGTGTTCTGTTTTTCGGATGTGACAGTAAAAACCAAGGTCCCGTTTCATGGTAGGCGTGGCACGTAAAAGATCCCTTGCTACTTTGGGTCGGTCCGTTGCAAATTAGAAATTTCTATGCAGTGCATCAGGCAGATGCCGTCACCATATACGTGAAATAATCGTGGAGTGACGTAAAACAATAGTCAATCAATCAACTGACATATATCATCACATATTATAAAAAGGGAGTATCTGACATGATACTATAACCTTGCATACTCTGAACTAGGAGTATTTGACATGATACTATAACCTTGTATACCATGAACTAGGAGTATCTGACATGATACTATAACCTTGCATACTGTGAACTAGGAGTATCTGACATGATACTATAACCTTGCATGCTATGAACTAGGAGTATATGACATGTATAACCTTGCATACTATGAACCTGGAGTTTTTGAAAAAAAGTCTTGCCCTGATTTTGACTGAAAGGATATCCTTGCTCAGTCACACAGTGGAAAAAAAAATTTGTTTCCAATAGACTAGCGTAATCTAAAATCATACCTTGGGAAAAATAAGGTGTTAAAACGCAATACATAGCACAAAGTTTATGTTATTATGATCTTTTGTTCTTCATCAGTTCAATCATGGACAAACTTACCATATTTGTCACTTGAATTTAATGGCAGATTCATCGGCAGATTGTTGGGATTTCTATGGGTACTAACTGCACCTCATATAGCAGATTTGTTCTATATTGTTATGTGGTGGGGGAGGGGGGTTTCATGTATTCTATTAAAAAATCTAAACGATTCGACCTTATTGAGATGTTGGATGATACCTCTAGTTACATGTACATTTATCTTGACGACATCTTGGTTATTGAGTTTGAAAGATATATAGCTAACATATACACACCTCAACTTCAGTTAAACAAAGACAATATTTGTGATACAGAAACACTTTTCTTGGACTTATACATTAAGACAACAACAAAATTCATACCAATATTTTTGATAAACATGACGATTCTAGATTTCCTGTTGTAAATTTCCATTACTTGGATAGTTACAGATGTTCCTAGACTAGACTCCCATCATATGGTATTTCAGTTGCTTCGATTTGCCGGCGCCTGCACTAACGTTTTGGACTTTCATCCAGAAAATTTCAAATAACTTTGGTACTCAGGGTTACAAATATCATTAACTTAGAAAAGCCTTCGGAAATTCTTTTATGTCCTATTTAGAACTTTTATCAAAATTCGGGAATATTACTTTGTATCCAATGGAATTTCCTATCCCAATTTCTACAGTGATCTTGTGTACAAACTTAAGAGGCTGTAACGTTCCAATAAGTTTATCTCGTCGGGTTCCAAAATAGTGCAAGGCTTTCGTGGTCTACAATAATATGACCCATAGATCATCAAAAGGACATTAATTCTTGTATTGACCCCTTCTACACTCTTATATAGAGATTTTTACGCTGACTAACGGGCGGATGGGGGCTATATGGTGGGCCTTGTTGAAACCTTTTTCAAAGGAGAAATGGTCCTGAACCTCATTCCATCTTACTGTTAATTGGGACTCTACAGATCAAGGGTCTGAGCTCGCTTCCAGATCGGCAGAGCACAGTTTACTCATGTTGATGTCAATTTATATATTTTTGATATCTTGGTCTTACTTATTTATGACCTCTCAGCTTGAGAAAAGTTGATGATCCTTGCTCTCTATATGAAGAATTATCCGTAGATTTTTAAATGTGCATTTTTTAATTATACTGCCTTTGTGGAAAGTGGAAAGGAGGACTCGTAAACCGATTAACCACTCCAATTGATTGACTATTGTCATATCAACTGACCTTCCTAAGTCGGAATCGCAAATGCACCTTAATCGAAAGTTTTGTGATGTTCTAGTGACAAGTTGTGTCTGTTTTTTTTTCCCTTCAAATTATTACATTATTAACAGTACATTACCGCGGTGATTTCTGTCATACGCCAAAGTCAGATGCGTTTATCTATTTATGAGTATTTTATGAGTATTGTAATGTTTGTACTAAATGGTGGGTCCGTAAAACGGTTAACCACACCATTTGTTTGGCTTTTGTCAAATTAAATGACCGTCCTAAGTCGGTATCGTAATTGCACTACAATCAAATATTTTTGTAATGTGTTATATGTGCTAGTATATTATTGAAATTCATGTATTGTATAGCTCCATGGTGACTTCTGCCACATAACTGAGCCAGTAACTCCTTTTTTTCTTTGATATATGCCAATAACATTTCATGAAGGTGGACAGGGGGTAGTGGCCACCCCGGGTGAATTTTGCAGTGTATTCATATCTTTATGTGCTTAATGTATTTGGATAGAGCGCAGTGAGAAAAATTCAAAACAGTTTTCCTTTTGCTGATATCACTATCCTATCAAAGTTATAGCAGTTTGAAGATGCCAAATTTTGACGTTTTCATACAATTTTTTTTGTATAATTCATGATTGACTAAGACGGAACCAACATTTCTCACATTTTTAGAATTTCTGTCATTTCTATGTCAGTTTTTTTTACCCAGGTTAGTCCTCTTTTCTTCACTTTCCTACCCCCTCCTCTCCTTTCTCACTCTCCTGCTTCTAGTCTTACCCTTATTTCAGTATGGCATCATTATGATGGACTAAAAGCGTATAACCTAGCTGAGATGGATTTGAGCAGAATTTTGTCAAAAATAACAGTGCTTATTATCAAATTTGTATTATACAACAACATTTTATTGGTCAAAAAATTTTTTGCTCTAGTTCTTGTGAAAAAGAAATCCGTTGCCTTGAGGTAATAATCTGGCCGGGTTGAACGGTGCCTAAGAAATGGAAAACATAACATGCTGTGATACTATAATCAAATCTCAGGCTACAATTAATATGTGTGTTATCAATGCCGAGACTGACAAGGTAATCGGAGATACATACAGTTTTGATTATAACAATGTAATTTGATTAAGCTACAAAACATTTCACAAATTCAGAAATAGCATGTATATAGTTCTAAACTCCACAACGGTGACGTGTTTAATGACGTAACCCGATGTTTTGTAACATTACAAATATATATATATAATACAAAGTTGGGGTGAAACACTTCGATGTACTTTGTCATGTACTTGTTTTCACTACTTTGATCCACGATTCATGACCTTGCATTGTTATTCATGGCATTGTAGTGTAAATCATGCACGATATCGAAAGTTACTGTGGGAAATGATAGTTTTGAAGAACATCATCCATTTGTAATCCTTTGAACTGGATCGAATGAGTGATTTCCAAATTCTTGATGGCGCAAGACGTCTGAATACTACTGCCCTGAAATCGTAAGATGTGGAATTAAGTTTATCTTTTCATTATACAATACATATACAGTATTATTATATTTTGTATCTATATTATAAGCCATACACTACATGTACAATATCATACAGTCCGCAAACATTGTAAACCATACACTACATGTACAATATCATACAGTCCGCAAGCATTATAAACCATACACTACATGTTCGATATCATACAGTCCGCAAACATTATAAACCATACACTACATGTACAAAACTATATTACAGTCAGCAAACGTTACATTATATATTTAGTACGGACCATACACTATATAATACTATATTATAGTCGGTATACATTGTACATTTAGTACAAACCATCAACTCGATACAGAGTTCTTGTATATGAAATCTGTAAACCCTACTATCGCAGCTTGGGTATTGATTTTGATGAAACTATACTGGAGCGATGTATTTATGATGCCTGCTGAACGCTCGGGAATTTGGGTAATGTAATCCTATATCATCATTATAGCAATTACCTTTAAAATCTTGGGTTCCCTGATGAGGTTTATTGGTACATTATGAGGGGAAAAGAGAATAAAGGTTTAAATAATGGTATAATGTTGTGCAAAAGAGAACTTAAACATGTCCAAGAGTTAATACTAAAATAAAATGACTAACAAAACATCTTCACAGGAAACTACAAGATATTTTCATATAAAACTAGAAAAAAAACTTGTTAAAACTGGTAGCGTTACAATACTTAACATGGTAAGATAGAGATCCTACATGTCAAGGGTTTGTCCTATGACATATTTGAAATATTCTGATAATGACTACTATTATGCATATTTAAATATCAGAATATTTCAAATATGTCATAGGACAGGATGTTCAGATCACAGGGCTTTCGGCTCGTTGCCCCCCTCAATTACACCAATATAATAATTGTTATTATATTGGTATTATTGAGGAAGGGGGGCAATGAGCCAAAAGCCCTGTGTTCAGACATCAGGATACATATATCGAAGAACAAATATTAGAACAGAAACGTAATCAAGAGAACCAAAGAAAGGCATCTGAGGTAAGAACACGGAAGACTGCATAAAGATTGGAGAAATCAATCTCTCTGTTATTCTTACATCACACATTCTAGGAAACATTAGCGCCTTTTTGTCTTATAACAGTATAATCCCCGCTGTCAATGAAATTAATTAATGATACCAATGGGAAATATAGCTACTCATTTGTCATCTGAAATTAGATTTCACACTGAAATTACTGTCTGGAGATGATATGTCAAATGCTGGATCAATACCTAGTATTAGGAACACTGAAGAAAAAAAAACTATTAGAATTATCAGAGTCCGAGGCTCTACTAGTCAAGTTTCTTATATTAACGCCCGTTTTATGGCATCAGGAGCAGATAACTCTTGTACAAATCATACAAAATTTAAAAGATCTCTGTCAAGACGGTCGTATTGACTTGAGCAACATCATTTCTGTGATAACATTTTTTAGATATCATGTGTAGATCATTACTGTAAAGTTTCATTACATTTGCCACAAAAAGGGAAGGTAGGTACACGCAATAACATTAAAAGAAATAATGGAAATAAACGTTTATGAACTTTTCTGGACTCGAATGTAAAGGACCAGCAGACATTCTCACAGAGAATCATACGTAATCTCTTTTACGTACGAACAAAATTAATCCTTAAGTCATTAAGAAATCCTTACTTAAAATCTTATGGGAAAACTTACAATTCTCTGTGAAAAGAAAGAGATATTTATTACTTTAAGCCATCAATATACTATAAGCCATCAATATAATTAATGCCAAAGTTGGAACTACATGAACTTGGAACTATATTCACTCCCCCCCCCCCCCCTGGACAGTTGACCCAAAAATGAGGGAAATGTGTAACGCTGCAATTTCATTGAATTTCTGTCATTAAAGGGCCATAACTCAGAAATTGACAGAATTCAGCAAAATGACAACTTGATCTGTAACTCTGCTATATACAACAGTGTACTAAATTTCAATTTTCTCTGAACTTATGAACACTACACAAAAATAGACGGAATTTAGCAAAAGCACACTTGTTCTGCCATATAAGACATTGTACTATTTTTTCATCCTCTCGCAACAGCACTGCAATAAAGATATAGTAACGGTACTGTTCGTGTATGGGTACGTGTGTGTATCTTTAAGAAAACCTTGTAAACCCCGTAGAAGTCACAGCTTTGGTCCTATTGGGGGTCATACCTCACATAAAGTTTTGATATAAAGAGAGAAAGATCCCTATCAATTTTTGGGTCCAAAGGTTAAGGTTACAAGATGTCATCATAGAGAAACCTATAGACACTTTAGAAGCCACCAAGGCCTATTGGGTCCACACAGCTTTAGAATAATTAGAAGATCTTCATTGATTTTGAGGTCCAAAGTTCAAGGTCAATATTGTACCATGGATTTTACTGCCGTGCGAGGGGATACCACGCTTGGTGTCCCCCCCCCCCCCCTTTGTTATTCTTTCTTTTTTTTCAAGTACGTCAAAGTTAAAACATCCGGAGACTGTAGCCCTTTTCTCAAAAACACTTACGTCTAAAATTACTTTTACGAAGAAACTTACGAACTCGTTCCGTTTCACAAAAAAAAACTAACTTACGAACTTCGTAAGTCAAATTTATCCTTGACTTTACGAATGATTAATACTTTTTGTCGTAAGTTGAAAGTTACAGTAAACAAAGATGGCTGCATTCTTTATTTTGTTCCATAAAGATCAATGATTAAGACGAGAACGCGTTCGTGAAAAGGACTTTTTAAAAATTCACTCATGAAGTTTGTAAGTTTAAAAAACTTACGACAATTTTTTTTTTTATTTTTTTAATTTTTTTTTTAGCTCACCTGAGCGTAGCTCAAGTGAGCTATTGTCATAGTGCAGCGTCCGTCGTCCGTCGTCCGTCGTTAACTTTTCTACATTTTCGACTTCTTCTCCAAAACCGCTGCACAGAATTTCACCAAACTCCATGGGAAGTAAGTACTCAAGGTCCTCTACAAAGTTTGTGTTTTTTATGCCGATCCGTGACCCAAGATGGCCGCCATTGGCTCTGATTGGTTGACACATTTTCGACTTCTTCTCCAGAACTGCTGCACAGAATTTCACCAAACTTCATAGGAAGTAAGTACTCAAGGCCCTCTAACTAGTTTGTGTTTTTTATGCCGATCCGTGATCCAAGATGGCCGCCATTGGCTCTGATTGGTTGACACATTTTCGACTTCTCCTCCAGAACCGCTGCACAGAATTTCACCAAACTTCATAGGAAGTAAGTACTCAAGGTCCTCTACCAAGTTTGTGTTTTTTTTTTTGCCGATCCGTAATCCAAGATGGCCGCCATTGGCTCTGATTGGTTGACACATTTTTGACTTCTTCTCCAGAACCGCTGCACAGAATTTCACCAAAGTTCATAGGAAGTAAGTACTCAAGGTCCTCTACCAAGTTTGTGTTTTTTATGCCAGTCCGTGATCCAAGATGGCCGCCATTGGCTCTGATTGGTTGAAACATTTTCAACTTCTTCTCCAGATTGGCTGCACAGAATTTCATCAAACCTCAGAGGAAGTAAGTACTCAAGGTCCTCTACCAAGTTTGTGTTCAGGATCCAGATTCCCTCAGGGGTGGATCCAGGGCGGGACCAAAAGTGCCCAAAAGGGTACCCCTCTTCAAACATCTTCTTCTCCAGAACCAGTATATAAATGGGGAAACTAATTGCATTTCAACAATCTATAAAGATGGGTTATTAAAAATTGTGTTCAGGGTTAAGATCCGTCAAATAGAAATTTACGCTTTTTTGACGTGTTTCTGGACTTAGTCATTTCAATGAAGAAAAGTGTCATGTTTTTCAGTTAATTGATATTGATGATTTCTTAATGACTATTTTGATCATAATTGTGGTAAGGAATATTATTGTGAAAGAATTTTGTCGTTATCTCAATTTTTGGATTTTTTATGAATTTTTTAAGACTTCCAGAAAAGGGGGGGGGGGCCATTTTTCACATTTTCAACTTTTTTACAAAACCACATGAAAGATTTTAATGAAACATGGAATACATGAAGGACTAAAAGTCCTCTATCAATTTGGTAAATTTCATCCAAATTGGTAAACAGATAATGCCACCATGTCTAAAAAGTAGGTCTCACAAGGGTACATATACCACTTGGTAATTGAAATATGGAGAGTAGCGGTTTCTCAACACTCAACATATGAAATTAGGAATTTTACGTTTAAGACTTCCAAAAAAAAAAGGGTGGGGGAGGCCATTTTTCACATTTTCAACTTTTTCTACAAAACTGTTTGAAGGATTTTAATAAATTTTGGTAGAAATAAGTCACTTATGATCCTCTTCAAATTCTGTTGTTTTTGTCCAGACCTCTTTACAGGTGGCGCCACCATAGTCAAAAGTAGGTCACAAAAGAGTTCCCTCCTTTAACAATATTCTTTTTCATACGGGCTGTATACAGAGACAAACAGAATGCATAGAAATGATCTAGAGGGATGAGTGAAGACGTATTGTCATTTTGGTTCCCTTCCAAAATCAAATTTTAGAATTTTTTTTCGACATTTCTTTGGACTTGGTGATTCAATGCAGATAAAAAGTGTCATATTTCCTAGTTAATTGATAATGATGATTTCTTATGGACTATTGTGATCATAATTATGGTAAGGATTGTTACTTTGAAAGAATTTTGTCAATATCTCAATTTTTGGATTTTCTATGAATTTTTTAAGACTTCCAAATGAGGGTGTATAGGAACAATTTAATCACATTTTTCACTTCTGCTGTTATACCGCATGAAAGATTTTAATGAAACATGGAATACATGAAGTACTAAAGGTCCTCTATCAATTTGGTAAATTTCATCCAAATTGGTTAACAGATAATGTCACCATGTCTAAAAAGCAGTTCTCACAATGGTACATATACCACTTGGTAATTGAAATATGGAGAGTAGCGGTTCAAATCCAGCTGTGGTCAAAAAAATTTTTTTATTTCTTTACACATCTAAATGAGTTTTTAGATGTTTCTCAACACTCAACATATGAAATTAGGCAATTTTAAGTTAGATCTGGACAATATTTGAAACAATTGTTGTTCATGACCCAGACTTGAAATCAGTCAACAAAAGGCCCCACCTAAAGAAAATGACTAACTTGTTGCCCTGAATGACTTCTTGCAGAGACAAAGGAAATGCTTAATATCAAAATCACCTGAGTGGAAGTGCAAAAAAGTGTTGTTTTTTATTCTAGCCTGAAATAAAATTTGACATATTTTCAACATCTGTGTTGACTTAGTCACATTAATGCAAAAATAAATGAATTCTTCCTTCATGCATGACTGATCATCTAGGTACTCAGGTGAGCGATATAGGCCCACTTGGGCCTCTTGTTTTTTTTTTTTTTTGTGTGTGAAAAGGGCTACAGAATTTTCATTGATTTAAAGTCAACAGAGGGTCATCGCTCCGTTTAAAAAATTGATCTGTAACTCTATGAAATACAACAACGTATTATCTTTTAAGCAGATATCTCAAAGTTTAACCTAAATTATTCTGGATTTTTTCATTGATTTTTATTCAATTAAGGCATTAATTCAGAAAGGGGGGTGGGGGTGGGGGTGGTGGTAAACATTCTTATAGCGAGATTATATGGTAAACACTCTTATGGTGAGATTATATGGTAAACATTCTTATAGTGAGAATATATGGTAAACGCTATAACTAGATTATATGGTAACACTCTTAAGGCGAGATTATATGGTAAACACTCTTGTAGCGAGATTATATGGTAAACATTCTTATAGCGAGATTATATGATAAACGCTATAACTAGATTATATGGTAACACTCTTATGGCGAGATTATATGGTAAAAACTCTTGAAGCGAGATTATATGGTAAACACTCTTGTAGCGAAATTATATGGTAAACATTCTTACAGCGAGATTATATGGTAAACACTCTTATGGCGAGATTATATGGTAAACATTCTTATGGCGAGATTGTATGGCAAACACTCTTATGGCGAGATTATATGGTAAACACTCTTATGGCGAGATTGTATGTTAAACACTCTTATAGCGAGATTATATGGCAAACACTCTTATGGCGAGATTGTATGGTAAACATTCTTACAGCGAGATTATATGGCAAACACTCTTATGGCGAGATTACATGGTAAACACTCTTATGGCGAGATTATATGGCAAACACTCTTATAGCGAGATTATATGGTAAACACTCTTATGGCGAGATTATATGGCAAACACTCTTATAGCGAGATTATATGGTAAACACTCTTATGGCGAGATTGTATGGTAAACACTCTTATGGCGAGATTATATGGTAAACGCTATAACTAGATTATATGGTAACACTCTTATGGCGAGATTATATGGTAAACACTCTTATAGCGAGATTATATGGCAAACACTCTTATGGCGAGATTGTATGGTAAACATTCTTATAGCGAGATTATATGGCAAACACTCTTATGGCGAGATTATATGGAAAACATTCTTATGGCGAGATTGTATGGTAAACACTCTTATAGCGAGATTATATGGCAAACACTCTTATGGCGAGATTGTATGGTAAACATTCTTATAGCGAGATTATATGGTAAACACTCTTATAGCGAGATTATATGGCAAACACTCTTATGGCGAGATTGTATGGTAAACATTCTTATAGCGAGATTATATGGCAAACACTCTTATGGCGAGATTGTATGGTAAACATTCTTATAGCGAGATTATATGGCAAACACTCTTATGGAGAGATTATATGGTAAACATTCTTATAGTGAGAATATATGGTAAACGCTATAACTAGATTATATGGTAACACTCTTATGGCGAGATTATATGGTAAACACTCTTATAGCGAGATTATATGGCAAACACTCTTATAGCGAAACTATATTGTAAAGACTTTTATGGCGAGATTATATGGTGAACATTCTTATAGCGAGATTATAAAACCTAGGCCACAGAACCCTCTGTATTAACTGTGTAATATTGATGGTAACTCCCCAGAGAACCCTAAAATATTTTTCGTTGGATGGAGGTATACCATGCGCATAGCATGATGCATAAGTTTTCCGTTCTTTTTTTCTGTGGTTTACCTCCATCCAACGAATAACATATTAGATTCATTCCTTATCACTTAATTCCTTTCAAACATGTTTTATATTCTTAAGAATTGGTACGTTATGTATGCACTATTTCTCAACATCTGTAAATTTCTGCCGCAGTGGTGTGAATATTGACGTCACCGTTAAGAAAACGAGGGAAATTATTTCGTCACAGAAAAAATACGTGGATGATAAAGTTTTAAACCAATCAAAATGCGTGTTACATGTAAATTTAAATTATTACGTATTAACTATGTACTATTAATGGTACCTACGCAACATTGCCCTGCCTATCATGTATTTACAGTGTAATATTTACGGTACCTTCGCCACAGTGTCCTAAGCATTACATACTTACAGCGTGACACATATAAAACCTAGGCCACAGAAACCTAAGTTTTATATATCAACAGTGTATCATTGGCCAAGACACACAGTATGACTACAATCAACTACAAATTCAGAGGAGAAAGGAAACTGCAATAATGCCCACTAGTACTAGTTGCTATTTTGACGTTTTAATTTGTCTAACACCCACCCCAACCACCACAGAATGTGTGAAGTCAGGACAGGATGGATGGGTGTGTTACATTACTGTATTAAGAAGTGTTGGGGTGTCCAAGCAATGTACATTCTACGCCATATGTGAAATAGAGGAACGGTGAATCTCGTTGTGTATATCTCATGCACATTGTTTCACAGATGGCGTAAGCATAGCTATATTTTCCTTGATATGCTCAATCAATATAACAATACTTTATAATATAAAAAGAGCAACATACATGTATGTGTATATTTCGCAGATATGACATTGATTTACAGCATCTGTGACTGCCCTGTCTAATCATGTTTCTATTGAACTAGAGAACAGAATAAATGATCTCAATACAAACACAATTAAATATAGAACTTCTCGAGTTATTAAGGCAGTGAGTAGGCAATACAACAGGTGTAGTCATTTATTCTGCTGGTATGTAATAAACGTTATCCTTATATTCAGAGCTCTCTATCACCAAATCGAACACTCTATGCATATTCAGAATGCTTGTTTACACAGAATCGCACAATCTCCTTATATTCAAAAAGGCCCGTCACCGTACCATACACTCTTCTTAAACTCCGAACGCCTTTACACCAAGACTATTTCACTTATATGGTAACAGCATCTGCCTGATTTAATACGCTGAATTTCGTATACCTATGCAATGGGCTCATTCAAATCAGTATGCGATCTTACATTTGCCAACATCTACCTTACCCGTGATCTCAGTTCTCATTATCTATGACCGTGGATGTCGGTTCTTATTATCTATGACCGGGGATCTCGGTTCTTATTATCTGTGACTGGGGATCTCAGTTCTCATAATCTATGACCGGGGATCTCAGTTCTCATTATCTATGACCGGTGATCTCGGTTGTTATCATCTATGACTGGGGATCTCGGTTCTTATTATCTATGACCGGGGATCTCGGTTCTCATTATCTATGACAGGAGATCTCGGTTCTCATTATCTATGACCGGGGATCTCGGTTCTTATTATCTATGACCGGGGATCTCAGTTCTCATTATCTATGACAGGAGATCTTGGTTCTTATTATCTATGACCGAGGATCTCGGTTCTTATTATCTATGACTGGGGATCTCGGTTCTTATTATGTATGACCGGTGATCTCGGTTCTTATTGTCTATGACGATGGATCTCGGTTCTCATTATCTATGACCGGTGATCTCAGTTCTCATTATCTATGACAGGGGATCTCGGTTCTTATTACCTATGACCGGGGATGTCGGTTCTTATTATCTATGACTGGGGATCTCGGTTTTTATTACCTATGACCAGGGATGTCGGTTTTTATTGTCTATGACAGGGGATCTCAGTTCTTATTACATATGACCGGGGATTTCACTTCTCATTATCTATGATCTCGATTCTCATTATGATGTCCAAAAGATAAGACAGCGCTGAGTCTACGTTGGAACTTCAACCTGGGGCCTCTCCTCCACATACAAAGCATATGATCGGGTGAACAACGCAAGCGGCGATTCCGCAGAATGGAACACACACTGCAGTTCTACAGCTTACATTAAATTTTGAAACATGTATCTTACACAGACCTATTGGCATATTACAATACGTTGATAGTGTGAAAAAAATCGGTTTCTTGCAGCTTCTGATCTGGGATTGTATAACCGAAACATGAATAGAGCTAGCGAATTTATGTTTTAAATTTCAGAGTTCAAACTAATAAATTTTCTTATGTAATTTATTTTTATAACAAATTAATCTATAAATTTTCTGAATACATACCATGGTGTCATCGTATGACATTGTCTTTATTACAGTCAATTGTGATAGTGCTGAATTATGGTATATGTTTTATTTGTGGTATATTTCTATAACTGAGTGTTTCAACTGAATATAAAACACTCATATGGACTAAAAATATGATTGATTTTACACCAGATTTTGTTATCAAAATGCATTAAAACTCGTGAAATTCCGGGAGCTACGCATCTGGTTCCCCATCAAGGCTTCGTCCTGTACCCATTTTGGGACCTTAAGGCGGCCCCAGATCCCAGCCACTCTATTATATTTCAACCCTCCCCCTTTTAACTCAAATTCTGCATCTGCCCTTGAATAGTTCATCCTTAAGCTCCGGCGTTCGGCGTTTATTTAAATATCATTTATTTATTCTTTATTTAAAACACAAAACAATGCCTCGTATTCTATCTGTGTCTGCTAAATTCTCTAAGTTTTCTGAATTCTCGTTTATATAAAACGTGCAGTGTATCGAGCCACCAAATATTTAAGGCAAAATCTTCCTCATATCAGTATATGCAAGCGAATCCATTCCTTCATCCTTTCCTCCTCAATCACAGTTCTGTTAGAACTTTTCAAACATGCATTAAAGTTTTCTTGTTTTAACCATTTAAACAAAAATTACTTTATGTATAAACAAACCTATAGACCACTGTGACAGATATATAGAGCTTAGATTTCAGCGGAATGCATATTCAGGATTCCTGATTATAAGTATTTTTATATCGACTTTACCTGTTATGTTACTTCACCCTCTTCGAAAACTCGTCAAAGAGATCCGCTTCCCTCCAGAATCTACAAAGTTTTCGCCACCAGCCATGTTTGCGTTAGACGTAATCATTCGCGGTTCAGGGTGCCAGAATAGGGAATAATAAAGTGCCAAGACGACAGCGGACAGCGACACGCACATAACATACAAAATTACGGTGGCAAACCGCACCCACTTGTCCTTACACCGCGCCTCTAGCCGGCTGCTGTGATACTGTGCTGATGCACCTCCCATTGCTTTGTTTGCGAACTCGTCCGCTAAACCCCGAAAATGAAGGGACGAACTCTCTCCCGAATCCATGTAGATGCCAAGATTTCTTGATTAAGCTTCCTGTTTATCAAGGAACCTGCCAGTCGTCCGTTGAATTCAATAGCGTTTGTTTTCTCCCGTCACTTTACTAACATTGTGCATTTATTTGGGTTGAAAGTGATGCTCTCGTGATACCGAAGTGTATGGAAAGCAAGCTTAGAAAACATTGGAAAAGCAAACATCGCACGTGCACTGACACAGATGTGCCGTCTCGACGTATTATATAGACTGAGTATCCGTTTATATGGAGGTCTCCGTCACACCACGCATACTAAGGTATCGATTCTGCTCTTATGTCGGTCAGACGTCACAAGATTACTCTGGTATCATATTTCTTCAATAATGATTTCTATTTATTTCGTTCTTATTTTAATTTGTTCATAATATGGATATAGCCGAGAAAGCCATACTGTGAGGAATCGATGCAGTTATCCACGCATAGTTCAATGCATAATTGTTATGAATCCTCTGAAAAAATAAAGAAAATGATACATTCAGTTCGGGTTTGTTTTACAGATCGCTAGCCGATGATTTGAATCCCAACAGACAAAAATATGTCGGCTACTGTTACCAGTGTAACTTGGGAGCTATGGACCCTTGGTGTGGTTCGTCTGACACATGGTTTCGTACGGTAGTGTTACGCTTGTATCATGGTACACTGTAACATACAAAATTAACTGGTACCATGACACAAAAAACACATCACGCTGAACATTCATAGGACCTGGCAACTCGGGGAACCAAGATGCACAGTAAAAGTAAACGTCTCCTGTACTGCTAGCTGTATCCACCATGAATTCCTAACGTATAAATATTTCAGCACACATGACATGTATACTATGTATATCATTGTATAGGAAGTATCTTAATAGTACACTCATGTTGATGTCCTTTACAAGCCACCATAAGTGCCGTAACATCTGTGCACTGATTAAGATATGGCAATAATTCATTTATTGTCTGCCAGCGGAGTAGCAAATTGCTCGTTATGTTAATGTCAAATTTTGATACAATCATCGATAAATTGTACTGGTCTTTCATACATTGTGTGAACTACACGCTGGCGGTTAACGTATCTACATGGTGTGTACTACACGCTGGCGGTTAACGTATCTACATTGTGTGTACTACACGCTGGCGTTTAACATATCTACATTGTGTGTACTACACGCTAGCGTTTAACGTATCTACATTGTGAACTACACGCTGGCGGTTAACGCATTTACATTGTGTGTACTACACGCTGGCGGTTAACGTATCTACATTGTGTGTACTACATGCTGGCGGTTAACGTATCTACATTGTGTGTACTACACGCTGGCGTTTAACGTATCTACATTGTGTGTACTACATGCTGGCGTTTTACATATCTACATTGTGTGTACTACATGCTGGCGGTTAACGTATCTACATTGTGTGTACTACACGCTGGCGGTTCACGTATCTACATGGTGTGTACTACACGCTGGCGGTTAACGTATCTACATTGTGTGTACTACATGCTGGCGGTTAAAGTATCTGCATTGTGTGTACTACACGCTGGCGGTTAACGTATTTACATTGTATGTACTTCAGGCTGGAGGTTAACGTATCTGCATTTTGTGTACGTATGTACATCGTGTGTGCCACACACTGGCGTTTAAAGTATCTAGCGTGTATGTACTACACGCTGGCGTTTAACGTATCTACATTGTGTGTACTACACGCTGGCGGTTAACGTATCTACATTGTGTGTGCTACACGCTGGCGGTTAACGTATCTACATTGTGTGTACTACACGCTGGCGGTTAACGTATCGACATTGCGTGTACTACAAACTGACGTTTAATATATCTACATTGTATGTACTACACGCTGGCGTTTAACGCATCGATATTGTGTGTACTACACGCTGGCGTTTAACGTACATGTATCTACATTGTGTGTACTACACGCTGACGTTTACTGTATCTACATTGTGTGTACTACACGCTGGCGGTTAACGTATCGACATTGTGTGTACTAAACGCTGACGTTTACTGTATCTACATTGTGTGTACTACACGCTGGCGATTAACATTGTGTGTACTACACACTGGCGTTTAAAGTATCGACATTTTGTGTACTACACGCTGTCGGTTAACGTATCTGCATTGTGTGTACTGCACGCTGGCGGTTAACGTATCTACATTGTGTGTACTACACGCTGGTGGTTAACGTATTTACATTGTGTGTACTACACACTGGCGGTTACTACATGCTGGCAGTTAACGTATCTACATTGTGTGTACTACACGCTGGCGGTTAACGTATCTACATTGTATGTACTACACACTGGCGTTTACCATATTTGCATTGTGTGTATTGCACGCCGGCGGTTAACGTATCTACATTGTGTGTACTACACGCTGGTGGTTAACGTATCTACATTGTGTACTACATGCTGGCGTTTAACGTATCTACACTGTGTGTTATACGTCCCTAAAGATGATGCACAACATGCAGGTGTTAACGTCTCTACATAGGATACACTGCACGCTGGTGTTTAAAGTAGAGGCAAATAGGGGAGGGGGGTCTACGCCTCCAGTCACCTCCGGTAACCTCCAGTGTGCAAAAATGTGTCGATAATGTGTACTGCACATTCTGTAAATGTGCACAAATGTGTAAATGTGTTGGAAATGTGTACTGCACATTGTGCAATGTGTTTGAAGAATTGTACGAGAAGTTAAAACTGAAAGTGTCATATATTTGTGTCACTTTTACGATGCACGGTTTTATTTGTATGTTGTTTATAGAGAAGGTTCATCATTACATTTCACATAGGTGTATTTGTCACCAATTTTGAATTCCATAGTTGTTATTTTATTATATTTATATCTTTTGAACGCCACCCAAATATGTATCGAGACTTAAAAGAGTATGGCACCATTAAAAGCGGATTAAATTAACAATATGGACCATATGGGCTCTAAAATATCAATTATCGTATTGACATATAAATCACATCATACTTCCATGAATACAATCCAGTAAGATACTCAAAATTTTAAGCTTCTATTATGCCAAAGGGCTCTACTTAACTTGTAAAGAAGATCTATATACCTTAGATTGATAAATCGTCTGGTGTTATATCTTAACAGGGTATAAAGTACTCTAGTAAAAATAAATTGGTCACAAGATCTTTTATATATACTTGAAATTTTCAGTTATGAAATTGGGTAAATCATGCAAAGCTATGTCCTTATATTGATTCTTTGGCGCACCTTTTCGGCCACTTTGGCTTAATTTGCTCTTCACATATTCATATAATTTAAGTCTTCCAATTATTCGACCATGAGCATTACTGAAGAGACATAATTTGTCGAAGTGCGTATCTGGTGCACTAAAATTATAACATGTACATATCCTAGTATTCATTAGACAGGACATGTTTGTACAGATTTGTTTCTTTCCTGTGGAGGGTTTGATTTGAGTGTTATTATACCCTTTATCTGATGTTATGTGGCTGTGACACTTCCTATATAGTGTATATCAGAGATATGAGGCAACAGGCGCTAGACACATAGTGTGCCATTGATCATGTCACACCAGAGCATTCGATTCGAGAAAGCCTGACGTAGACTTAAAAGAAATCACCTATACTTTCATATACCCACCACGCTACTATTTATAATATATAGGTTTCTTCATAATGGAAATGAATAACGTGCATGTTTAGAGTAGTTCAAATATCACCATATAAGATCAGGTGTATTGTAAGCAGAGTATGAGATATATATCACACTGGAATGTAAGTGACAAACATGCGAGTTAAGAGTTTTTAAAAATGTGTGCATTGCCCATTAGAACACCTTCTGATCTGTTACTGTTATTGTCCGCTCGGCCTGTTACCAAACTGAAACTCTCTAAAAGAGTCCGTAAAATATAAGAGGTAGACATGCATGTAGTAAAAGGTTTTCTTTGGTAGATATTATAGTACATATCTCATCAATTTTACAGATATTATACATGTTTCTATCATCAATCATTTTCATTGTTGAGAAACACCTGACCATACCATATACAAAGTTACCGATATACTTTAAAAATGAATCAAGAATGATAGCTATTCAAACTGCTTATTTTCACCGGGCTAATTATATTGAAATATGTATACTTGATTATTTCTATAATTATGTTGTATGAATGTATTACGAATGTGTACATATAGTGCTATTTGCTTGGAAGAATTTTTCTATGGTCATTGGATCGACTAGAAAATACTCTATTCCAGACTAGCATCCCGTTGAATTGTACTGTTATTGAAATTCAAAAATAGACATCGTCATTTGACATAAGTCATGGTTTGTCATCGTTAATTTCCGTCAGAGGAAAAAATAAGTGTCCCACACAGTAAAAGATATTTCAGATCTACTTGTTTAGTAAATCTATAGCTGGTTTAATTGGAAAGAAATTTGCATGTTTAAACTCCTTCAAATAACTCCCACTACCTTGTCATCTTATTCATAATACTATGGTGAAATAGATATTTACCTGTATGGAGAGGTGGAATACGAAATATTAAGGTCACCTTATTCATAAAAATATGTACATTGGTAGATTGCGAAACAACCTTTATTGGCTTTAAAGTATAGAAGATAAATTGCAAATCAATCATAAAGGTCACATAATCTGAATGTAAATGATAAAAGAGGGTTTGTGGAATGCGTGAGGATTTTTGAGCCTCACGAGGCTCGCATGGGCACGTGAGGGCTCGTGTAGGCTCGTGTGGGGCTCGTGAGTGGCAGACCCCCACCCCCCACCCACCTCCCAAACTGTAATTTAACAAATTAAAACTTTGGAGGTTATCGGTTACTGGTGATTACCAGAGGTAACTGACCGTTACCGGAGGTGTTAGGAGGTGACCGGAGGTTACCAGAGGTGACTGGAGGTTATCGGAGGTGACTGGAGGTGTAGAAACCCCTCCCCCTATTTGCCTCTACTGTTTAACTTATTACGATGGGTGCACTACACGCTGGTGTTGAACTATCAACATAGGATGCACTATACGCTGGTGTTGAACGTATCACCATAGGA
The DNA here is from genome assembly GCA_035048485.1 of Pteria penguin. Classification (NCBI taxonomy): domain Eukaryota; kingdom Metazoa; phylum Mollusca; class Bivalvia; order Pterioida; family Pteriidae; genus Pteria; species Pteria penguin. The sequence goes on along the minus strand of CM068587.1, from coordinate 5,500,973 downwards.
TGCACTACACGCTGGTGTTTAACTTATTACGATGGGTGCACTACACGCTGGTGTTGAACTATCAACAGGATGCACTACACGCTGGTGTTTAACTTATTACGATGGGTACACTACACGCTGGTGTTGAACGTAACGAAAATGTGTGCACTACACGCTGGTGTTGAACGTATCAACAGGATGCAATACACACTAATGTTGAACCTTTTCTTCATAGGATGCACAACGCTGGTGTTTAACATTTCATATTACACGCTGGTTTGCCGGCGCATGTCATTTCGTAAAATGCTTGGTACGTGACCAAGATGTTCCTAGTTCAAGTCCGCTTGCGACTCATTGGAGTCAGTAAATCCATGGTGGGTCCATCGCATGGTAGACGTGGCACATAAAAGGTCCCGCACTGCTTCTGGTGGGTCCATCGCATGGTAGACGTGGCACGTAAAAGGTCCCGCATTGCTTCTGGTTGGTCTATCGCATGGTAGACGTGGCACGTAAAAGGTCCCACAATGATTCTAGTGGGTCCATTGCATAGTGGACGTGGCACGTAAAAGGTCCCACACTGCTTCTGGTGGGTTCATGGCATGAATTTAAACCATGCAATGCATTAGGTACATACAATCAGCATACAAGGCACTTACATTGCTTGTATCCTGACGTATACAAACTAATGTATTTTTTACTATTCGATATAGGTATACAGTCAAACTAATAATGTGTATCATCTGATGACCTTTGTGTTCTAATATTGGATCAATGAAATTAAGATGTCTAGCAGCAAGTAAAAGATCAAGTACCATCTCTTTGAGATCTCAAGCTGGGATTAAGTTACCTGAAAGCGTGAACACATTTTGTTTTATTAAACATTCTGTAAGGTACAGCAGAAGAGTGAAAAATCCAGCAAAGAGATTACAGGCAAACTAACACTAGAGTAAGCTGTCACAGTCCAGTACCCATCATCTTACACGAAAATTCAACGGATAGAACAGGTGCAGATGAAGGTAACCTGCAAGGTTTGAGACCACAAACTACCACGATTAATACCCGGATAATTAGCATACTCCAGAGGAATTCAGGGGCCAGTTCCGCTAATTACCATTACATCAACTTGGAGTCTACCATAAAACGTCGATTTTAACTGCTCAACAACTAAGCCGTACGCCGCACACAATTACTGCTGTCCTGAAAGTTTTAAAGACCCGATCGCTCAGAGTAAAACGCTTGTTTGAAGAGGTTACTTAAGAATAAGAAGATAAGAAGATAAGCGTAAATCTGAACAGACGTTCCCGGACTCCAACCTTATGTATCATACATCAGGAAATTCCCTCCTGACTTTTGTTGTGGTTAGAGTCCCTTTCGGGGAACGAATATAAGCGAAATATAGGCTACCTTGTATAATCATTTATATGATTAAATCTTTTCAACGTTTCTTTAAAGATTTATTATCTACTATTTCTACAGGTAATTTTAGAGTAATACCTGTAAATATTTTGAACGTAACTGAGCAAGGAAAGGCAACTCTAGATGGAGCAAGAACTTTCCGTTACAATTTTAGATCATTTTAAGACGGTGAGTTATGTGCCCTTGTTTATTGTGGTAAGCCGCGTAAGGGGAAAAAGAGGGATATAGAAGTTTTGCGATGACTGTTCATTCAATTCACTTTCTCATTTGTGAGATCACTTGACTATTTTTTTTTTGTGAGATAAGGTCAGTGACGTAGCAGTCAGTGGTTGTCATCTTGTACCTCGCTGTGAAATTCACAGTGAGACGAGGTCATTGACGTAGAAGTCATTGGTTATCACCTTATTATACCTCGCCGTGATATTCATACAGTGAGATATGGTCAGTGACGTAGCAGTCAGTGCTTATCACCCTATTATACCTTGCCGTGATATTTAGACAGTGGTAGAGTACTTATCAGAGGCAGATAAATCACCTTGCTGAAATAGCCTTTAATCGTACTTGATGTCACATTAAAATACAATGTCATTTTAATTACGAGACATGTACGTAACCTGCTGCTACAATAACTCGACATGTTAGCTTGAAAACCATTGCATTCTGACGTTAAAATGCATAATACGTTGATAGCTTTAGTTTTCGAATGCATGCAAAATACGAAAGTAACTGGTGTCACATGACCATGGCACTAACAACAATGTACCACAGTGGACATTCACGGACCCCTGAAATTCAGAGGTGAGACCAGGTGCCCGGGAGGAGTGAGCGTCCCCTGTTTGGCTAGCCACACCCGCCGCGAATGAAACTTAACTGGAGTTACTTCCCTTTTCTGTCATTATGGCGGCGAAGCTGGAGTTTTTGCTTCACATTCATACCAATTATATCGAATGTCTTTTAAAAAGTTGTTTATATTTTCACTCCTCTGAAAACATTTGACATTGTTTAGTGGTTTTATTACTGCGTTACAATTGCAAAAAGCATCCATAGTTTGGAGAAATTCTTTGTACAATATTGTTGATTTATGAACAAATCTTCAGTCATATACCTCCAAGATGGCGGGAAAAGGAAGTAATTCCCGTTAAATTTTATGCATTCGAAAACTGTCTATAATATTAGGTTTGCAGTAAGAAATAATTGAAATGGCAAATATGATTTAATTATTATCAGTGATAAAGAATAAAGGTCATTGATGTGAAACGAATATATTAACATAAGATATATATGCATAGGACAATCAAGATTAAGTAGCTTACCTCATTTGATTCTAAATCGCAGGAAGTTGATTTTGTACTTATACAGCGTATATTATTTTAAAATGTAGTAAAATGGTCAGTTCAGATTCATATTTGTTATTATGACACGTATATATATACATATAGGACACAGACGGACTTGTCCAATACTGACCTACACTAACATATTAACCAAGTCATTCAACTGGAAAAAGTAGGTCAGACATGGCATCTGATGCATGGATCCATGTCGGTAGCTCAAGATGAACCATCGATGCAAGTTTGGTCACTCTTGCATTAGTACTTTGTCCAGTATTAAGTTACCCCAACAGAAATAATCAAAATGGATGTGAACGTGGACGCCAGGGAGGGGGTGGGGGTGTTAGTTGATAGCATAAGCTCATCCCAGCTTCGTTGAGGTTAGCTGAAAATTTAGCTGTATGTACATTTACATGTATATATTCAATGTTTCTCTCTTTTTCATAGATGAAGGGATCATTTTTGATGTTTGTTCGAAGTTTTCTTCAACTCCGGTGCGAATGCTGCACAGAAATTGTTTTCATCTAACACTGCAGAAACATTTGGTCTCGTCGCATTTTGATCAATTTGTAATCGGTTGCCTTCACTTTCAGATCATGCTACTTTAGAACGTGTCCATTAAATCCCGGTTTTGGTTCTTTTTCATATACTGAACAATTTTATACATTTCATTCTTTCAAAAACATTTCTGGTTTCGATTTTGAAGGGGTAAGTACCTTCAGGCTTTTGAAAATTGTCATCATCACTGCTGTTATTATTTTCATCGTAGTTTAATATTCTCCTAAAAATTTACTCTGATCCATGTCGTTGTCTCACGACAAGATTTTGGATTTTGCCATACTTAAACGTCGATCATATAATGATAATTTAACTCTGTTGCAGCACGCACCGTCCCAAGGAGGTAAAGGTAGAATTGCTAATTAACAAAAATAAGCTTGCGGCGGTCTGCTGACTTTAAAAGGACTGCAACATAAGAAGGGTAGGGGTACCATAAGGACTAAGGATATTCCTCTTTAAGTTCTACTTTGCTATGTGATCCGTTCTCTTTTTTAATATCAAATGATCAATTATAGTAGAATAGATATACAAAGAGATTATAATAACTCCTTAGGAAGTGATTGAGATAAGATATAAGGCATCTTATAGACTGAATTCTAAACGAGCAGATAAACCGGACGGCATTTATATAGGCTCTCTAGTTGGCATGGACGTGTTACTATCAGTATTTACCCAATATATGATATCACGCAAGACGTTTCGAATAGCACGAGATTTGAAAATTCAAACAGAAGCGTGTGCAAAATTAAAACGAGAATCGACAAGATTTTTATCCTCCCTCTATTGAAGTCCTTAATATAATGTATGGTAATTCATCATTGTTTTCAATATTGACTTAGTTATTACACTAAGGTTTGCCGTATTGGCCTGAGGTCAATAACTAGGCCAATATGAAAAACACATTAATGATATTATTGGCCCTCCACGGGTAAAGCGGATGCGACTATAGGTTTCCACTCCGTCTGTCCGTCTGTTTGAGACACTTTGGTTTTCTGGACTTTTTTTTGCAACTATTGAAGTTACTGACTTGAAACTTGGTATGTAGTTTTGTATCAATGAGTTACAGATCAAGTTGCAGTTTGATCATGATTGACCTATTTAGAGTTACGACACCTGGACTTATTCAATGTACGGAAAGCATTGGGAGATATGTATTGTTATTCACCAAATGCCTTAACACAAATGATTGACTTTAGGATGTCTTTTTAAACAATACCAAGATGGAAAGCTTAGAACATGATTATTTATTTATTCATTTAAATAAATATTTAATAGTACGTTCTTTGCATTGGAAAATCAATTATGTTTCATTCTGTTATATTACTGATCATTTTCCGCCCGTCATTTTTTCTCTGCTTCGGGTGTCAAGCAATTCAAGTGACTAATTACTGAGGTTTTTTTTTAATTTTCATATCGTATCGACAGAATAGTTCACATTGCTGTCATTAACACTATCTATATAGTGCCATTACACCACTGTTATGGCTGTCACTTTCTATAGAGTGTCATAACACCTGGTTTTATGTTGTATGGCTGTGACACTTTCTATATACTCATATTACACCTGTTTTATGTTGTATGGCTGTGACACTTTCTATATACTCATATTAAACCTGTTTTTAAGTTGTATGACGCGCAGCTAAGCGCCTGGCTATGGACAGTTAGAGATCTATGACGTGCAGCTGAGCGCCTGGCTATGGACAGTTAGCAACCTATGACCTGCAGCTGAGCGCCTGGCTCTGGACAGTTAGCGATCTATGGCGTGCAGCTGAGCGCCTGGCTATGGACAGTTAGAGACCTATGACCTGCAGCTGAGCGCCTGGCTCTGGACAGTTAGAGATCTATGACGTGCAGCTGAGCGCCTGGCTATGGACATTTAGAGATCTATGACGTGCAGCTGAGCGCCTGGCTATGGACAGTTAGACATTTATGACGTGCAGCCGAGAGCCTGGCTATAGACAGTTAGACATTTATGACGTGCAGCCGAGAGCCTGGCTATGGACAGTTGGCGATCTATGATATGCTGCTAGCTGATAGCCTGGCTCTGGACATTTAGAGACATATGACATGCAACTGAGAACCTGACTATGGACATTAAATATCTATGACATATGCAGCTGGGAGCCTGGCTATGGACATTACAGATTAAAGACGTGGGGCTGAAATTCTGGCTATGGCCGGTTAGAGATCTATGACATGCAGCTGAAAGTCTGGCTGGGGCCGGTTAGAGATCTATGAGGTGTAACTGAAAGTCTAGTTACTCCCGGTTAGAGATTCATGACTGACTATGGCCAGTTAGAGATCAATGACATGCGGCAGGATCCGACTATGACTAGTTAGAGATCTATGACGTGCAACTGAGAGCCCGACTAAGGACAACAAGAAATTTATGACGTGCAACGGAAAACCCGGATATAGGCAGCAAGAGGTCTAACACGTGCAACTAAAAGCATGGCTGTGGACAGCAAGAGATCTATGACGTGCAACCGAGTCTGGCTATAGAAAGAATATCTATATTGTGCTGCTAAGTGAGAGCCTGGCTTTGGAAAATTAGAGATCTATGACGTGCAGCTGAGAGCATGGATATGACCAATTAAATTTCTACGATGTACAGCTATGAGTCTATCTACGACCTGCTACTGGGCATGCGGCAATGTGCAGCTGTGAGTCTATCTACGACCTGCTACTGGGCATGCGGCAATGAGCAACAACAGATCACAGACCTGCTGCGCTGGCTATGGGCAGACAGTGATAGTAACGCCCACAACACATCTTAACTTGAGTTCCGGCTTTATATTCCTGCCATCGGACATACATCCGACAAGACCATGGACCCAGCGAGTTTGGAATATGCAACCTTCCTTACCTAACAAATTGACCTCGGTAACCATAAATTCTCGTCGAATTTTAAAGTTTTGGGTAACCAAAGCCTTTACTGAGCCTGAAATTCTATTGGTCATCACTATATTATCTTTTACTATATCACCATTATGTTTGAATATATGTATAAACGTGTATATCCATAAAGATATTCAAAATGCATTTAAATACATGGTTCTTATTTCGTACCACTACTACATAATACTTCATTGCCATGACTGTAATGCTATAAAATATTAAATAAAACATACTTCCGCACTTACATTCCATTACACGACTATGTCTTACACTGTGTTCACGATCAAAACCGCTACAAATTGAGACGGAAATACATTCAAGATCCAAACTTTAACATGCCAAACTAGACCACACACCTGAGCATACCAGATTTTTTTTGTTTTGTTTTGTTTTGTTTTGTTTTTTTTTGTTTACATGTACCAAAGGTCTTTGAGGTGTAGTACTGACACACTATGGTTTTTGGCCGTATGGTCAACAGGTAATATTTCGCCTTGACTTATGAATACCAGTCAGGTAAAATAATACTGTAACACTTATTAAAAGGTAACAACTTTAATAAATAAAAGATCACAATAGAGAAAAAAACAATGTTGACTAGATTCAAATAAAATAATACATTGCATATGCATATAGACATTAAAATCATAGATAGTATAAAAAAAAAGCCATACTTTTAATCTTCTCGTTCAGAGACTCAACAAATGTTTTACAATTTGTAATTGTAAGAAAACTTACGATATATGTGTACTTCATTAAACAAAATGTATTATATTATTAACAAAATTTAAGGATAACATATGAAGTTGTTCATCACAAACTGGTGAAGTATAATGCTAAACTTTTGAGTACACTTCGTATTAGAAGAGGAAGAAGAGCTGATAAAGGATTTTGAGATTCACTACTGTCACACATCTCTTATATATGTTTGTTTCTAGCCTGAATTTTCTATGAAAGTTCTGATTACTTCAAAAGAAAACACTACAAAGCATTTTCTAAGAACAACAACTGATGAAAAACTATTTAGTGTGTACAACCAACCTTAAGATACATTACAATTTACAAAATTTTGATCATTTCTTATAAATATTAGGCTTCAAATTTCTTCTGATAGTATATATTATACAATTATAAAAAGCATAAAAATAGAAAATGAAAATGATGTCTTTTAATCTATCCAACACTGTTAAAGGATACATGTATCAACAATATTAACAAACAGGTATCATATACTTGATTGACAACATTCAAACTCACAGAAAACAACTGGTTTGAACAATGGATGTAAAAACTATAAAATACTATCTACACTGTCACATCGTTAAAATAATTAAAGCAACATTTAAATCATAAACATGCATTTTCATTACATGTAAATCAACCCTACTCATTTTTTATGTTTATTCCAATTAAAATATTAAAATAAACATCAGTCAAACAAAGGCTTCTAATATATCTCCTTGTTAGCATTGAGTTAAAGGTCAACCCTGACGTACAAGTACAAACCTTTAGTTCAGGACTCAAAAGACACTCTGTTGTGCACTTTCTCTAATAATTTAACAGAATCATATCATATATTTGTTTTCATTCTGTTTATCTTAAAGAAGGCATGAATATACCAGTATATCAACACATACGTATTTGCAGATATACATGCACAGAAAACTTTAAGAATTTTTTTTCTATTTTCCATCATTCCAAATAGCCGAGCTATATGTAAGTAACTTCGGTTTGGAAAGTCTTAGATTTGACAATTCCATACAGTATTCCAACAAAATTAACTGATGTAAATGAATGAATTTTATAATACTGAGAAATTCTGTTACATTACATAAATGTTTAAGGCATAATACCGGTAAATACACACTTTAACATGTTTTGAGGGTCTACGTTCTGAACCTGAGATTACAATACATCTTATTATGTTATAGAGCAATGTATTCTGTGGAGTTCTTAACAATGCAAACTGGCCTGGCAGGTACATTTAATATTCATATATGTCGTAATTAATAAGAAGGTAATTAATAATATTGGTGCTATCCGTGACTATCTATATTCGAGAATCTTTATGACCATTATAAAAAGAAGGGTTACAATCATTAACCTGAGAAAAAAACTACATGAATTTTGTCACTGTGCTTCACAGAGGTAAGCATGCCAAAAACACAAAACATATTTACTATACTACTAGTATTTTAGACATAATACAATACATAGTTATTTACATGTACTTGTGCAGATTGTACATATCAGTATATCATATGCACATACATGTAAATATACATTGTAATGTTATTATGAAAATTAATTAATTCTAAAAGAAAGAAGAATTTGCACAAAAGACATGCCTACATGTAGGCTTAGACCTCATGGTCTAAATGTACTTGTTTATGTCTCGTTGTACATTCAACTAATAACAACTTTATGACTAAGCAGCTCTTTGGTTGCTTCATGCAAACACTCTATATTATGTTTATAATGTCTACCAGGTATTTCATACTTCTCTCTAGGGTATTTCCCTATGGAAACTGAAATGGGTGATTATTCATGTAGTGTCAGATCAAATACATGTAATGGTATAAATTCTATGTGTTACAATCTTAATCATATCAATGGGACATTGTAATCCCATGAAATACAGGTGAAGCATATAAAAAGAAAGGAAATATACTCAGTACAGAAATGTTTATACATGTATATAGGAAATATCTAATAAAATGTACATGTATATAATACACTATTTTCAAATTGGTAAAGTTGTGGAATACCATGCTAAGTACTTGTTAACATGAATAATAAAGATAACATTGAATAGAAATAAAAATACATAGATGTACATGTACATAAAGTTGTCTTGGTACATGTATGTACTTACCAACGTATACACATTGAATGAGGTCCATAACAATTTAACATATCACAATAGAATTCAGTCAAAAACATAAAGCAATTATATTCAAGCAACGGTATCTCCTCACACATTATGTCCACTCCAGGTGTTTTCAAATTTTCACAGAAAACACAGTGGACCAAACTCAAACCGTTGATTTAAAAATTACATATAACACTGTGATTTTATTTGAAAGTATGAACCAACACATGTACAGTACAGTCCAGATGTTTTGTAATTTTTCCAACCACCACAGTGGGCCACAGCCAAGTGTAATTACACAATATACAGTGTAATCAACAAAGGTGTGAATCAGCACTAGTAAATTTTCACCTGGGTTCCCAATGTGATTTCAAGGGTTTTTCCCACTGTGTTTTGTGCAGTTTCTCCAAAACACCTGCACTGTACTGTAAATTTACACCCGAATTCTTTCTCTGTTTTGTGTAATATTCCCACTGTGTTTTGTACATTTTCTTCAAAACTGTGACAGTTATTATGCAAGTACTACCAAAACACTAATACAATTTAGATACAGTACTAAACTATGTGTAAGTACAAACTAAGCCATGATTTATGAAGATTTACTTACATGTAGCAGAATAAATAATCAATAATAAAATCAGAAAGTTTTGTGCTATACTTTCAATCAACATGGAGAACACAATGGATGTATGTAGATATATAACTATAATATACCTGTGGAGGGACTGTAAAGTAATGCATATAAACAAGAAGTTTGTCTTATTTTGTTATTTGAAACATCTAGTAATTCAGGCCCAAAAAAGAACTATGTATTTCCTATAACATGGTGCGCAAGAAACCCCATAAGACAGTATGGCCGAATTGCAAAGCAAATTCGAAACAAGGTCAAGGTTACAAGGTCAATGGTCATGGTATCAACTGGATGCTCTGGTCATAAAATATGTGACGTATCAAAACCCTTCTCCAGATTGAAAAGATATAGCGAAAGTAGGTCACAGTCCAAGGTCAAGGTCACTAGATCAAATGATCTGGCATAAATTGAAAGCTGTGGTCATTTAGAACATGTGTGAAGTATTATGTTTATATTCCTCTTCGTTGCTGAGATTTTGCTTCTACCAAAACTTAACCAAAATGTGGGATTTTGCATCAAAAAAAGCTTAATAACTAAAATGTTTATGGACAGACAGATGGACGGAGGTTGCAAATCTTCAGAACAAACTGCTTTGCAACCCAGCCAAAATTTTGGGGTCACTAAGTCAGGCTTTTTTCTTTTTAATTTGATATTCAGAAACTGCATACTTTTCTGGGTGCAAGTGAAGCTGGCACCATTCTTTAAGTGGGTACATTTTCAATCTTTTATTTCGGGATCTCAAACCAGCAAAAAAAACCAAAAAAAACCTATTACTGAGTCAGGGGGTTTAAAGAGGGTTATAGGAAACAACTGTTTTCTTTGGGCCTTAATATAATGAATATAACATACATGTACACATGGTAACATAACTTGACATGTAGACACAATTCAAATTCCTTGCCACATCATAATTCTCGGTAACCATGTAAACTCAGGTTTCTATCCAGACCAGCTGGCGACCTGAAAATAAGAAAAAGGAGACTGCAATTATCTATGGGTAAAAAGCAAAATCTATTTGTGGAACACTGATGTATATGTACATATACCTGGAGGGCAGTCATGGATGTAATTAGAATAACATTTTATATAACTTTTGATATGGAATATCTTGCAATTTCATTGGTTGATTACACATAAACAAGGAGAACAAAGGAAGGCCATTTTAAGGAGAGATGCTCAGAACAGTGAGGGTTTTTCCATGAAACTTTTGCAATTATTTACCAGCTGCTTGCAGTTATATTGTAAATAAGTATGGAAGCATTTGTAAGTGATATTCATGGTGTGACTGCATGATTTGAATGGTGTACATAAACCATATTTCCCATGATTTTATGTATTTGTGTAGTCCCCTAGTACAGTACAGTACAGACGTTTTGGAGAAACAGCACAAAACACAGTGTGAAAAACCCTCGAAATCACAGTGGGAACCCAGGTGGAAATTTACCTGTGCTATTCACTGTGTTTTGTGTAATTCTTCAAATTACATCTGGATATCACCCACTGTGGAAGGTGGAAAAACTACAAAACACCTGGACTGTACTGTACTATTACTCATAATAGATATTATTTCATTACATGCTCTTATTTTGTTTTTATTATTTATAAACCTTTTTTCTATCTGGCTCTGGAAGACATGTTTAGAAACAACAATTACAAATTAATCAATTCATGGTGGCAAGAGTCCCTTTTGGGATCTCACTAAACCCCAACTAAAATCGTAATTTTTTTTCTACCGGTTCATTATTTAAACCTTTAGAAAATTTTTTAGGTCTCATTCAGATCTTTAATCAAGATTCAGAAATGTTTCTTTTCAACAGTATGTATCAAATGGAATTTCCCATCCAAATTTCTACAGTGATTTTGTGTACAAACTAAGGAGTGTCAAAGGTTCCAATAATTTTCTCGTCAGGTTCCAAAATACTAGTGAAACACCTTCGTCATCTACAGTATGTCCTGGAGATCATCAGAAAGACTGTAAGTCTTGTATTGGGCCCTTCTACAGCTTTATATAGACATTTGAACAATGCATGCTGACTAACAGTAGGGTGGGGACAATATAAACGGCCTTGTTGAAACCTTTTTCAGAGGCAACATGGTCCTGAACTTCATTCCCTCTGACTGTCAGCAGAGATCAGAGCTTGCTTCAAGATCGATAGAGCACACTTTACTAAGTTTATATATTTTTGATATCTTGGTTTTAATCTGCATTACTCTATGTGCTTATATTTTTATGACCTCTCAACTTGATCAAACTGCTGATCCTTGTTCTCTGTATGGAGGATTATTTACAGATTTTTAAATGTGTCCTAGATGATTATACTGCTTTTGTGGTGAGTGGGAAGGTGGGTCTGTAAACCGATTAACTAAATGTTTGACTAATGTCATAACTCATATCAACTGACCATCGTAATTCAGTAGCCCAATTGCACTTTGATATAGATTTTGTGAAGTTCTTATGCTTTTTTCAAATTATTACATTATTAACAGCACATTTCCGTGGTAACTTCTCTCATATGGCTTAATAGATACTTTTACTATTTCCTTAAACCATATTCAATTTCAACTTTACCATATTGGAGTTAATAGCTGCACAAATGTCAATTTGTTGCGTACACTATATTCAGTATAGTATTATTATACAGATGTGCCCTTTTGAATTTCAGATCAAAATTCCAATTTTTTTTCTATTTTTTTATTTTTGGTACTTAATAGATGACTGAAAGCAGAGATTGTTGTACATTTCAGTGATATTGTCTCAAAAATCATAAAATGAGAAGTTCCCAACATGTTTTAGACACTAGGATGTAATGGTCTATATAAAGAATGGGTGGGGAACAAAAGGAACTCTTTCCTTCAAATAATTTACCTCCTGTTGCACGGCAAGTCTACATCCTATGACTATGGTACACCTGTACTTATAGTGGTGTGGTTTACGGAACCGGTAGTCACACCACTTGATGACAAATTGCCATTCTCGCCCGTCATTGGATTACTTGTGGTAGTAGGAGTTGTTGTCTTCAATTGAGGGTCCCATATAAAACTGTAGTATACGGCAAGAACAATAGCTGCAAGCGACACAGCAAGTACGTAAGCCAGAACAGTGGCAAGTCGCACCCATTTTTTGTTCGTCTTTGATGCCATTTTGTTTTTATTCTTATCGGCAGTGAAAGTGGGTCCCTTCATAGCCGTTCCTCCCGTAGCGTTTGCTCTGTATCCTGTAGAATTTTCGTCCTTCTCCATATTTGCACGATTCCGCGACATGTGACGTGTATAAATTATATAAACAGAATATGATACCTGAAGTTGCTGATGCTGATAATGATACAGGTGCTGCCACCTGTCCTTAATTTATGCATTCCGATCCCGATTATTTTAATACGATTTTCTTGTAAATGATTGTATCAGAGACATAGACTGCTTTCCGTAGTGCTGAAAGTACTAAGTAGTCTATGTCGGTGATTGTATCAGCTTCAGTGCATATTTCATACAACGTATAGTTTGTCAATGTAATTTTTAACTATACATTAAATCAAAAGATACCCTAGGTAATATATGCCTGCAGCATGCATATTTTAAATGATCGGAAAATCAATCACTACTATTGTAGTTTTCACTTGGATGAACCTTTTAAAATGCAGATATTCCCTTTTTGTTCGTCTCTTATTGGCTCTCATCCCTCTCTCATTCATCCATACAGTGCTTTTTTTTTCTTTTTGGTTAATTTTTCTACGTTAATACTGTTCACGACATCATTTTACTGTCCAATAACTCTGTATTATAATGCTTGTTAAATATACAAGTAACAAAAATGGATCAAAGATTTTTATGAAACATAGACTAAATACGCGTATAATTAATGTAGGTATCCCGGCCCTTTACACCAAGTTCATCCGGTTGAATGCTGTATATAGTACCTAGACTAAACATCGCGTATGTTTAGATAGCATGTATACCGTCCATAATAATATGTATCCTCTATTTAACTACAATTGTTTTTGTTTTTATTTATATATTTTTTTTATTTTTTATTTATTTTATTTTTTTCATGAGGATTTCAGAAGTCCATATACCATTACTGACAGAGACATATGTGTATATATGTCTCTGATTACTGGTGGATTATAAAGTGCATAATGCGTAATTTTAATACATGTTAATCAAGAAACTTCACAGTATTACCTTTTTATCTTCAAAGTATTTCCTTTTTACCTTAAAGTACACATCAATAAATAGAGATATGCATTATGCCCTGTTCGTGCCCCTATCTCAAAATAAATAACAAACAGGTCACATGACACAAGCAGCTATTATTATACCAGCTCACGCTAGTTACAGTGGTCAGCATGGGTCTACTTTTTTGGCTGGAGAAAATCCTGGCTGTGGATTACGAGATTTTGGCATTTTTATCATACAACTTGATCGTATGGGGGCTAGTCGTATTGGTCATACTCCAAGGAATTAATGCGCCCTACGGAAGATACTCTCGGGACGGATGGGGGATCAAAATCGAGGCCCGGTTAGCGTGGTTCCTGCAAGAAATCCCTGCTTTAGTTGTGCCAATCATTCTTCTTTTCATCACAGATGCACCAAAGGTCGCTTACTTGCCTAACAAGATATTATTGGGATGCTTCCTCATTCACTATTTCCAAAGGTCAGTAACGTGTTTATGTAACTACGCTTAAGTGGGATTCTACTTTCATTTCCACGTTTATTTTTATGTGCGTCATACAAAATGGTCTTAATGGGGCTCCGATAAGGATAATATCAAGTATAAAAAGAGAATATTTTAAGACCATAACTAATTGCCATGGGGAATGTTGTATAATTGGTTTGTTTATGGCGACAAGCGAAGGGGGCGTATCAAGTGTATATTTATGTTAGTTCGTTCTCTAAATTTTGTGGCAATCGTGGAAAAAATCATTGTAATCTGCAGTTATGTCTCCAGTCTCGGATAAGTCAATGCTTCCATGTCACGGTACATGCTGACACAGACGCAATCTTTTGGTGTTTCGGTTTGGCCCATTCTATAGGTCTAAATTTCTATGCCGGACACTAGTTCAGGCAGTAGCCGCAATTAGTGACCCTATATGAATGATATATAGGGCCACTACTTGCGGCTATTCGGGCAGGTGCCGCCCCCGAAGAAGTGAAATAATCTTCACGTGACGTAAAACAACGTCATGCACCTGTGTTTCACTTTCTTCTCCGAAACAAATGCGTGCCTCTTACAGCAGCAATTATCTGAGTAGCCACGCGGTAATGATGCGCTCTGAAAATGACGTCCGGGATCAATTAAGAAATGGAATTGTTGTAATGTCTGTCTGTTTCAAGTGTTAGTGTGGATAGAAAATCGCCCTTGTCCAATACACTGTGACATGCACTACGTACTACACTGACACGGACATTGCCCTGAATCGAAATTATGAAGTGATCTCAAACCTGACACGAATGAATGAATGAATGAATGAATGAATGAATGATTAGCTTTACGTCACTACACGATTATTTCCATATTTATATGGTGACGGCATATTCGAAATGCATTGCAAAGAAATTTATATACCTTTGCAGCGGACCCACCGACAGGAAACCGGTAGGCCTACATGTGACCATGATGCACGGTGCTAGTCGACCTCGGGACTTCTCGGTCACGAGCCAAGCACCCTAACCACTGAGCCACTCTGGTCTGAACCTGACATGTGCATTTCCTTCTCTAGTTATGTAAATGTATAGTTGGATCCAACAATATTTATAGAGAGGGCAGAAGGGGGGGGGGGGGTGTTAGAATTTACATGATTACTATCCAATAAAGAAAACTCGGAGAGGGGATTCTGAAATTCCAGTTACTTGCCTCTTATCCAGGATCTCTC
Organism: Pteria penguin; assembly: GCA_035048485.1. NCBI lineage: Eukaryota > Metazoa > Mollusca > Bivalvia > Pterioida > Pteriidae > Pteria > Pteria penguin. The sequence continues at coordinate 5,485,421 of CM068587.1, read as the reverse complement.
GGCCTGTACGATATACACTACCGACTTATCTTAATACGCCTTCTCAAAAAGATATACTAAACGAACGATGAATTGTATGTATTTTTGAAACGACTGACATGTCCCGGTTGCCTTCGGTTTAGTAGATAATGGCGACAGGTTTCGCGTATGGATATAAAATTGTACAGGTGTTGTAATTGAGATATTTTTGAATTTTGTTAATATATCTATTTTGCAACAGAATGACCAGGAAGAAACATTTTGCCAAATCTGAAAGATAAGGGTCTCTCTCCTGAGATCAAGCCCTTAGGAACCAGGTGGGGGCATTTTTTGGCCGATCATGGACCAATTTTATTACATTACGGAACGATACTAAATTGAAAGTTCTCATCCTTTTGAAATATATCCTATGGCCCAGGAGATAAAATATGAACAAAGTTAAATCATGCAAAATTTTCTACTACTATCATCCAGATGTATTTTATTTTTTATATGCTGATTTTGTTGTTCTATAGATCCCTGCTTTTCCCGTACCTTATGAAGAGCGGACGACCTACTCCGCTAGTACCGTTTCTAATGGCGTTTGTGTTCTGTCTGTGTAATGGATATCTACAAGCTGGTTATCTCCTGATCTATGCAGATTTCGGCCGAAACTGGAAATCCAGCATACTGTTCTACTCAGGTATACTGCATTTGTTGATCCGCTACATGTAAATAGAAATTCTAATGGGTTTGTTAACACCTGTGATAACAGCCATCTGCGGAACCATAAACAAGAACTTACCCAAGTCAATGTAAAGTTGTTGACCTTCCTTTTGTTTTTTATTATACACGGACCATTGTTCTCCTGTTGGTGGTAGAGCCAAGTATACCAACTTGTCTTGTCCCGACACTGAAGAGGACCATTCAAAAATTCGAAAGTAACAAAACGGGGTGGGGAGCATTTTCGAAAATAGCCAGATATGATCTTGTTTTGTTAACTTTTACCATCAGAATAGTGTATAGGTTCAATGCCAGTTACCAACGCTGGAATAGTAGGTGCACTAGTTTGAACGTAGTCTTCAAAGAACTTATTATTATATATAACCCACTTAATTATGACCTCTGGAACCTTTTTCATTTCTCTTCTTTTCTCTCCTTCACTACCATTTACCTTCTTTTATTTTTATGAAAATAATATTTTGAAGTTTTTGTTTCTACTTATATTGTATGTATCACAAATGTATGTTTGTATTGTCATTGTTTATGATCTTTATTATACTGAAATGCTTATTAGATTGTCCTCCTAAGTTTGTCAATTATCAGCCACAGGGAGATGGATTTATATAAGTGTTTCACTTTTTTCCAAATCCCTGTATATTCACTTATGTAATATTACTTCTTGCTTTATAAGAAATAAATATTGTTTAAACTAAAGAAGTTCAGGAACACTGTGTGCAAGTGCACCGACATATAATACAGTAGGATGACCACTTAGTTACTATGTGTGGCTGATTTTATTGTATAGCAATGTGACTCTTTCTTTTTAGTAGTCAACTTCTAGTTTCTAACTTCAAATTTCTTACTTTTACAGAATTAAAAATTACAGTAATAAAACAAATTTGAATAAAATGGTATAGACTTCGTAAGAGAAGAAACTAAAGAAAATGGAAATGCATAGAATGAATGAATATATAGTAAAATCACCAAGATAAAAAGAGTAACAAAACAAATAAGAATTGAAATGTAAAATTTTAAATTTTAAAACCAGTGTAAAAAAAGAAAATAATAATAAAACGTGAAAATAATGTAAATGATGTAAAAATCTCTAAATAGAATGGTAACACAACCAAAAATATGTGAAAGTAAACTTGAAACATTAAAACAGATTTGTGGCACTAATGACCCTTGTTAGTAAAGGCGTATTTTAACTATCTCTCTCTCTCTCTTCTGGAAAAGATAGACCTATTTACTTTGTCTAATGTTTTATGTACCTCTCTGTCTTATTTATACTAATTGATAATGAACATTAACCATATGTATATATGTATTCAATTACATTTACTCATGTTTAACACTGACAGATAGGAAATATTTAATTAAAGAAAAACTGGGCAAATAGAAGTTGTTGTATTTAGATAATGGTGTGATGTTATGACCAATCGTATGATCACGTGCATTGTGGTCCGTGCAATCGTGTCCAGTACTATCATTGTCCTATCTGATCAAAGTTTCCCCAGTCATTGGTGATAAGCGCACTGGTGATGGGACGGTGACCTATAATGGTCTCACCACTTGCTTAAGGATGAGACCATATAGATCAAGGTAAAGGCCAAACCGTCCAATTTAAACAGTCCTTAGATCTATGTAGTTTTATCGCATACTTATTGGTAAACATTTGGGTAAAAATACTGAAAGTGAATTTCTAAAGGCAAGGTAATTTGTACAGATTATCATGGACGATTCTCTGGGATTATCATTAATTAATTATTGCAGCGACTCCCTCTATATGTCGAATTGCATAGAAAATACAAGTAATCCATTGATTTAAATACATATGATTATATGACGATATAAGAAGCTCGGGTTATTTGTTTTTGACCAAAAGAGATTGATCGATTGATTAATTATTGTTTTACGCCACTCCACGATTATTTCACGTATGTGCATTGCATAGAAATTTATACCTTTGTAACGGACCCACCCAAAGCAGTGAGAGATCGATCTTTTACGTGCCACCCTACCGTGACAAGAAACCTCGGATTTTACTGGTTTGTCCGAAAGACAGTACACCGATGTGCCCACGGCGGGAGTTGAACCCGGGACCTTTCGATCATGAGCAAACACCTCATCCACAGAGCCACTCCGGTTTCTTGAACAAAAGAGAATCAACTGCATGTTCTATATATGTTAAGTATCGGGAAATGAGCAAAGTAAACATACAACTTGTTAAACACATACAACTTGTTAACCTTGACAGAAATGATTTCGTTACTACAAAACATATGTGAATGTAAACTTAAATTCTTTATTTGATTACAGGTATATGTTTATTTTTCACTGGAATGGCAATTAATCTACATGCAGACCACGTGCTGCGGAATTTGAGAAAACCCGGTGAAAAAGGCTACAAGATTCCATATGGTATGTAATATTAAACTAAATTTTAAGTAATCAAAAGTTCAGTGGCTCAGAGGATAACGTGACCGAGAGGTTCTGAGTTTGACTCCTACCGTGGGTAAACCGGTGTTCTGTCTTTGGAATGAGACAGTAAAACCGAGATCACGTGTGACAGTAGGCGTGGCACGTAAAAGATCAATCTACAAAGCAGAGTTGTCGTTCCTTTACAATCCACACACATCTCTGCCAACGTCTCGGGTTTTACAAGATTCTTGTAAAATCAGTTTTTACGATGGCCTATATCAGCCGTCACTTTACAACAACTACTTGGAAGAAAATGCACGTGTACAAACGGGTTTTTTTATACTTTACTGCTACTTCTTCGAAGAAAATGTGCATGTGAAATGTTCTGACACTTTAAGCTACTACTTGGAAGAAAGTGTACAGAAGGTTGTGATTGTACACTGACAAGTTACTCCTGCGTACGTGTACAAACATTATCCAGATGTACAATGACAAGTTACTCTTGTGTACGTGTACATATTGATAAATGTACATTGACCAGGTACCCTTTTGTTAACATTGGAATTTGAGATGAATAATTATCGTTGTAATTGGTATAGAATAATCCATGCAGCTGATTAAAAAAATTCTTTTTCCTTCTATACTTCTAATCTAAGCATGCAGTCTCATCTTACACACATGATAGTATAGTTTATTTTCCCCATTAGTCAACGATGACCGAGAGGTTTTTCGTGAATGGATTTCTTACAAAGTACACGTGACACGCCATTATTTATAGTTTCAAATTTCAATAAAAAATATTTTGATAATAAATGTGTACACGTACACAAGAATACCTTGTCATTGTACATCTGGATAATGTTTGTACACGTGCGTAGGAGTAACTTGTCAGTGTACAAACTTCTGTACATTTTCTTCTAAGTAGTAGCTTAAAGTGTCAGAACATTTCACACGTACAGTTTCCTCGAATAAGTAGTAGTAAAATGTCCAAAATAAACCTTTGTACACGTACATTTTCTATGTACATTTTCCTCCAAGTAGTAGTTGTATAGTGACGGCTAGCGCTGATATGGGCCATCGTAGATTTTTCCTCTAGACGGCATTGCTTGGTCTTCATTGGCTTTATTAGTTAAATTTAAAGCATTTACCATGTTACATTGAGTTTTAATCGGGCTTCTACATGAAATCAACCCTGAATTTATAACGCACTATATTTTCTCAGCGTACAAATAAGTGTACTAATATAATACAGTTTGTCAATAACACTATCATTTGCACCTAACACGTCTTGTAATTTCCGAATGAATCCCTCATTGTCTAATTTTCGCCCAGATAACTTGCATACGATGACATTTTCCCCAAAACACGCAAAACAGTCTATATTTTCTGCCTTTTGACTAGGGACTACTTTCAGTAGTTGGCATTAGAGATTAAAGGGAGTGCAAGGACCATAACTCTGCTTTGGAGATTGGTAAAACATCTCTCACTACTTCTGGTGGGTACGTTGCAAAGGTCTTAATTTCTGTGCCATGTATGCAATTGGTCTGACGTAAAATAATTATCAGTCAATCAAAAGAATAATCAAAAGGCAATTCTAATCAGCTACATCTTACTTTCAGGTGGTTTGTACAACTATATATCGTGTCCGAATTTCTTTGGCGAGATTTTAGAGTGGTGTGGATTTGCCATGGCCTGTGGGACAATGGCTGCTATTTCGTTTGCCATATTCACTGCCTGTAACATAGGCCCTCGCGCATGTTCGCATCATGAATTCTATGTACAGAAGTTCGAGGATTATCCAAAGAACAGGAAAGCGCTTATACCGTTTATACTGTAAAATGATGACTTGTATAGAGCTATGTTTTGGTCAGGTGCAGTCCGTGACAGTTCTGTTTACATGTCTAAGAGGGACAGTCAACGTTATGAAGTAAATAAGGAATGACGTGTTGTGCATGTATTTGCGTGTGATTAATTTCAAAATATTCAAGACCTGTGAAGGAATACATGTATATGTAAAGAAAGGGAGAGGATTTATGGCAAAGCTTTAGTACATCTCAAGCTACATGTAAAGTCATGAATACAACAATGTGATAAAAATGATCATCTGTAAACAGGAATGGACCGGAGTACAAAATCATACAGTATACAGGATTTATTATATGTAGTTCATCAAAGAGAGAGAGAGACAAAATTTCATTGGGAAAACTTTTTGAATTCTTTTTCTTTTGAAATCAGAAGTGCACGATTGTAATTAAAAGTGTTTTACTACACCTTTTTTATAATTTATGTTCCGTGATTTTATATTTCCAATTGATTTTATAGTTTATTTATTCCAAAAATGGAGGTTACTTTCTCATATACATATTTTCTTGTATTGAAGAAGAACGTTCACGTTCTCCACACAAATATACAGTCGATGAATAACTATTTATTGTGCTTGATATAACAGTATAGAATATGAGTGGGTACTATGCCAAGTATCATGGAAGAATTGTAGACATCATTAAATGATTGAAGAGTGCTTGTGTTTTCAGGTTATTATTTGTCACGTGTAACACATTATTGACGTATCGACAGTAATGAAATCATCTGACAATATCTATACCCCTCGCAACAAAGTGGGGGGGGGGGGGGTTAAGTACATATGTACTGAAATCAGATTGCCCGGTTATCCGTCTTTATAGAGACTGGTCTCCAAGTCATAACAAATTTCCTTTTCCCACTGGGGTCATAAACTTTCACACATATTTCTCAAAAGATGATAAGTGATTTTGGGGTTCAGATATCTGATCTGGAAATATTCCACAATGAGACTTCTGCTTGGTCTGACATATTCGGATTAAACAAGAAATAGATATAACAAAATCATCTCCGCATGTCACTATTTCTTTGTTTCAATATAAGTCACCAAACGTTACAGACATAATCCTTACGAGATGAAGATGATCCCCATGGATTTGGGGGTCAATATCTCAGTAATCATGCGTACTGGACACTGATTTAGGAAAGTGGTTTATCCCAATTTTCGAAATTAATAGAGACTTGTAATTAGGCAGATTCTGATTATTTTCACATTAGGTATATAAGTTACAAACATCGTTTCCGGCAGTCACGTGCATTGTATATTCCCATGATGCACTAATCCACGGCTCAAGCCTAATAGTCCGACGGTCCGATAGCGATGAATGGTATTGCACTAGAACATGTTAAAACTTGCCTTTTGAAAATAATTTTATCTGTCTTTAACGTAATTCGTCATACAGAGAACATGTTCAAAAATAAAGAGATTAAAATCTGTTATCGGTTTATTTGCTCTCCATCCGACTGTCAGTCATTCATACGAGTTTTCCCACACTTTTCGTCAACACAACGTTACAGACATAATCCTTACGAGATGAAGATGATCCCCATGGATTTGGGGGTCAATATCTCAGTAATCATGCGTACTGGACACTGATTTAGGAAAGTGGTTTATCCCAATTTTCGAAATTAATAGAGACTTGTAATTAGGCAGATTCTGATTATTTTCACATTAGGTATATAAGTTACAAACATCGTTTCCGGCAGTCACGTGCATTGTATATTCCCATGATGCACTAATCCACGGCTCAAGCCTAATAGTCCGACGGTCCGATAGCGATGAATGGTATTGCACTAGAACATGTTAAAACTTGCCTTTTGAAAATAATTTTATCTGTCTTTAACGTAATTCGTCATACAGAGAACATTTTCAAAAATAAAGAGATTAAAATCTGTTATCGGTTTATTTGCTCTCCATCCGACTGTCAGTCATTCATACGAGTTTTCCCACACTTTTCGTCAACACAATTTTCTTCGATTTTTTTTTAAATGAAGATGAATGTTTCACACGTCTGGCGAATAATGGCTTCAATGTAGTCACTGAGCAATCACTTCGCCAGAGGCGCGATTCCAGGAATTTTGTCAAGGTAAAATGTAAGGGCCCGCCTTAACCGATCTCGAGATTTTGACATGGGAAAACGAGAAAGATGAGAAAAGTGTGTAATTAATTAATAAGTAATGTCTGTTTGTTTTGTATGTTTCTACCGGTCTCAACCGGGGCATAGCAAACAGATTTTGTTATAAAATGAAACGGATCATCCAAATCGCTTTAGCAGTTACAGAACAAATGTTAAAAATGTGTAAACCAATTCTGGGGTCATGGTAGCCATGTATTTTGTAGGACAACACCCCCCCCCAAAAAAAAACAAACAAACAAACAAACAAACAAACCAAATAAAAACAAAAAGCACTTGGTAGAGAAGTTTCAGTTCTTGTTTCCTTCAAGTTTCTTTGAATTCCTTGCAGTGATCCTGGGTCATAAATCTGATAAGTCCGTCCGGTGTAAAGCCGAATAATGACCCCCGTCGAATTATGACCGGATAGGTCATTATTCTACGTAGAAAAATGACTCCCTAGCCGTAGAATAATGAGTCAAAATCGTAGAATAAATACCCGGGGAGTCATTTTTCTACATGTTCGATCTATAGGAAAATGACCCCCATAGAAAAATGACCCTATATTGTACTTAATAATATTTGGTATTTTCCACAACATGATAAGTCTTTGAATCACTATGCTGACGGGAATAATACCCCGTGGCAACAATATTTTGTATGCTCAAATTGAATATCAAATGTTCTAACAGGATCTTGACAATAAGGTTGTGACCTTGACCTTTCGCACACGACCTTGATACACGTTCATAACACACTAGCATACTTAAAGGAACAAATATACCGAAAATGATATATACCCTGTTTGTCTGCAAATTTTCTGTCACGCGGCCTGTATCAATCATAAAAGGAAAACAATAGACGTGTTCAGAATTCCACCTTTGGCAACAATTTGGCACATGTGTCACCGATGGTTGAAATTGGTCGCCAACGCCAGTATCATCAAATTTGAATTAAGTCACCAAACTTGGTCAAACACGCCAACACTATACACCTGTGGTGGAATTTGCCACATAAGTAGAGTGTTGGCGATTTTTACTAAGTTTGATGACCTATTAATAGGCTAATTCAAATTTGATAGTGCTGATGTTGTCGACAAATTTTAACCGTTGGTGACAAATGTGGTAATTTATTACCATTGGTGAAATACTGAACACGGCTAGAATATGTTATCTTACATCTATGTTAACACGCTGATGGCTTCAGCGCTAAAGTCAGCATATTAACGTTATAAAAAATAGACATTGTATTCCACTAAGGCTTGATAATGGCCGTGTGGCCGGAAATTTGCAAAAAGAGTTTGTTTCATTAGTCCTACCGGCAAATTCGCCGAAGAGCATTTTAAGTTTCCACTCCGTTAGTGTGTCAGTCTGTCTATCAAGATTCTGTTCCGCTCTATAATGCAGTCATCAATAAACATATCTTCATCAAACTTGGCACGAATGTTCCTTATGACTCAAAGGTGAGTCACAAAGTTCAATGTCACCAGCTAAGCATGGATTTTTCTGTACCGCTGTACAATGCGGTTATCTATCAACAGATCTTCATCAAACATGGTTCGAATGTTTCTTATGACCCAAAGGTATATCATGACCGTGGACCGAGGTCATTACTCTGATTTCAAGGTCACCATCTGATCATGTGTTTCTGTTCTGCTCGAATTCAGTCTTCTATTAACAGATATTCATCAAACTTGGCAAAAATGTTCCTTATGACTCAAATGTGTGTCATGACCTTGACCCAAGGTCATCGCCCTGATTTCAAGGTCGCCAGATAAGCATGGCTTATTTCATGTTCAGCTCTATAATTCAGTCATTGGAATGTAACGTTTTCAAATGACACCAAGATCATTTACCTTGTGACCTTGATGTCAAAAATATTAGGATGTTGGAAGGTCAGAGAGTTATCGTGCGGAAACACCTTTTTCCACAGACACTTCGTTTGACTTTGACCTATTGACCCCCAATCAATAGTGGTCCTTCTCAGGTCATGGGCAACACATGAGTGAAGTATCAGTATTGGATGTGAACACGTTTCAAATGGCACCAAGACCATTTTCCTTGTGACCTTGACTGTGGCCTTTATTTAAAAAATATTAGGATGTCTAAAGGTACTGTGAATGACCTAATATTCATGTGGTACCAGTGTTTGCGGTTTTCGTGGATAGTTCTTCCCACGAACTAGTAAATCTATGTATATTTGATAAAGACAAATTTATATATCCACGAATTTTGAACCCCAAAAATAAGTTGTTTTCGCCCAATCCACGAAAATTGGTATACACGAATAAAAAGCCATTCGTAGTAATAGAGTTATTGTGCGGAAATAACTATTCACAGCCACTTCCTTGATCTTGACCTTTGACCTATTGATCCCAAAATTGATTGCCTGAGATCATGGGCAACACATGTGTAAATGAAAGGGGGAAGGTTACTGGCTCAGGTATATGGCGGAGGCTACCACTGAAATATGAAATTCAATGATAAAATAAACATATAAAACATAAAAAAAATATTTGATACTAGTTAGTACAACTACAGTACCGACTTAGGACGGTCATTTGATATAACGAGTGTCAACCAAATGGTGTGTTTAACCGGTTGTGAAGTATCATAACCAGGTGTCCAAAGGTAATAGATTTATCTTGCAGAAACCACTTTTTCAACAGACACTTCGTTTGACCTTGACCTTTCATCGATTAACCCCAAAATCAATAGGGCTCTTTTGAGGTCATGAGCAATATATTTGTGAAGTATCATCAATGGATGTAAAATGGTAAAAGAGTTACCGCAAGAAAACCACGTTTTCCACAGACAGACGGACGGACAGTCTAGTTGAAACAGGTATACCCCCACAACTTCGGTGGCGGGTATAAAAAAAACAAACTCTTTTTGTAAATTTCGGTCAAGCGGTCTTTATCAACAGATAAAGGATAACGATGACATTTTCAATGACATATATGTTTAGTATGTACCAATAGGCGCATCCGTCGCAAATGTTCTATGGAACACTCTCTGAATTGGTAAGAATTGTCATTTTAGGTAAGGTCATGATTAGGTGTAATGTCTGATTGATTCAGGGTTTTAATGTGTATTGTCTTGTCCCAGAATGCCATTTACATTTCGAGAGAGGGGGACTTCATATTGTGTTGTAGGGTCCTCGTATTAACCATAAAACGTCATAAGTGAGGATAATAATGACGCAAATTTACAAGGCACTTTAATTAGTTATGCAAATTATCCCTTAATTAAGCATATTCTATATAATGTCCCGGATCGTGGGAAAAGGTTTTCGTTTTATACTTCTGTCTTTATGGAAATCTCATTCTTCTCTAAACAGATGAAATAGTTCTCTTTTTCCACACCAAGTGTGCAAACTCAATTGTCATTTTATTTTAACATCTCAGGATGATAATCTGAATACACTAGGAAAAAATTGTTTGACTTCCGGTATGAACCAAGTTCTCCTGTAGATGTAAAGACTCGGAACGACTTGTCCAAGGACGCGTGTACGGGTCTAAAACACATAATTTACTTATGTTATAAATATTATAACATCCGATAAGTCACAAAATGAGGCGATATCCAGGTTTCGAAGGTCATCGGGTTTATTCAATTTATGAATCTTAATTACATACATATTAACCCTACCGATTTCGGCAAAAGTCTTTCGCCTACCGCTTTACAACTCAAATCTTCCGATTTCCTAACTTTCTACCAATTTCTCCCTTTGGATGTTTGGCTTCGGAAACCATTGTTGTTTACGAAATAAAACTTCGTTTATCCATTTCTCGTTTGATCTGGATCTTGATCGTGATCAATGAAAAAATTAGGTGGTTGAAAATAATCTCAAAAATGCATACCAGAATTATCTGAAGTATTATAAGCATCAACATGCACCATATCCACGAACTTTCAGTACACCAAGGTATATATATATAAAAAGTACACATTGAAAACATTTATCAAGAAATCAAGTCGGTTTGTAGGGGGTCATTATTCTATGGGGGTCAATATTTTTCACGAGGGGTTTGCAATTTTTGGGGCTGGTGCCACTTATTCTACGGTCGAATAATGACCCCCTTGGTCGTGGAATAATGACCGGGGGGGGGGGGTCATTTTTCTATGTAGAATAATGACCCCCGGTCATTATTCGACGGGGGTCATTATTCGGCTTTACACCGGCCCGGTCAAGTAAATAGCCGGTGTTATATAGTAGTCTTTCCCCCATAGTAGTTTTTCCCCCTTACGTAACGGTTTGGAAATTATACATTTTCGTTCTGTATCAGTCAGATAACATTTGTCAAATGTAATATAGTAATAGCCTGTGGATCGAACCGATGGTGTTATGGTTAATGGGTTTCTATATACTGTTGATTATAGTTTATTGTTATTAAAGATCCAAAGGCCTATCTGGCCTATAGGTACAACATAGACATATAAGTAATTATTGAACAAAATATAAGTATATAAATAATATGTATAATTGAGATAGAATTAAGGTAAACATTGGAAAAAGGTAACATTATTAATGAATATACAAAACAATTAATACATCAATAAATGTAAGTCAAATGAATCCGGGTACTGTAAAAGAGATTTTTATAATAGTGACTTTCTCAAAATTTCAGCAGATTTTAAATATTTACATAATTTAATAATTTGTGTGTAATTTTCATTTGTAAAAAGTTGAACTAATTTCAGCATAGATGGATATTTAAAATAATATGATTTTATATATACTTTTCTAATATCAATATAAACGGGACACTTTAAAATGAAATGTAATTCGTCTTCCAAATCGTTTATATTGCAGAGAGAACATTTTCGCTGTGACCTTTCGATGTTTCTATGCCTGCCAGTTTCTATTTCAAGATCATGAAGAGATAATCTATATTTTGTTAATAATTTTTGATAATTTACCGGCAGTGATTTTTTCAAGTAAAATTGCATATCCGAAATATTAACAATATGTTTATACAAAAAATATTTATTAGAAGAATTAAGAGTAGCATGTGTTCCTTGAATATAAATGTCTTGAAGTCTTCGAATATATTCTTGAATAAATAAATCTTTATTAATAACTTTTTGTGATAACCACACATCTCCAAAACCAGATGAAAGTAGTTCATGCATAATATGACTAGCCCAGTTAACTCGCTTTGTGGGATTATTAATACATAAATGAAATTGTTGTTGATATATATTTGATAAAATACAATTGTCAGTTTCTAGTAATTTCAACCAATATTTTAAAGCATGCACTCTTCTAGTAATGTACAAAGGATAAATTCCAAGTTCAGTATAGACAGCAATATCTGATGTTCTTTTTGGTGCATAAAGAATTCTTTTACAAAAATCTGTATGAATTTTGTCTACGTCTTTACAAGAATGAAATCCCCAAATTTCACATGCATAATTTAAAATACTAGAAATATATGTATCAAATATTGACAATTTTGTAGATACATTAAAGTGATATTGCGTAAAGTACTTTTGTAAAGAAAATAACGCCTTTCTGCCCTTTGTAGCTAATTGCTTTTGAGTTGCAGTGAATTTACCATTTTGTGCAAACACAATGCCTAAATAAACAAATGAATCGACAATTTTTATATCTACATTTTTATAAGACCAATGCTCATTTTCCTTTAAATTTCCACCATTTCTAAAAACAACAATATTTGTTTTATTTATATTGACTTGCAGTTTCCAATCATCACAATACTTTGCTAAGCTATTTAACATATTATGAAGACCTTGTACAGAATCAGAAAAAATAACAGTATCATCTGCATACATCAAGAGTAAAAGTGATAAATCCCGAAATAATAACGAATCACACGATTTCATTAATTCCATTTCCATATCATTTACATATAAAGAATATAGAATAGGCGAAAGGGGCTCGCCCTGAAAAAGGCCGAGCGTGTTATCAAAAAAACTCGGAAAACTGTTCATTAAATCTGACACATGTCTTTACATTACAATATAATGCTTTAATAGTACGTAATATTTTACCTTGGATATTTTGTTGTTGGAGTTTTAACCACAGTTTTGCTCTGCTAATGTTATCAAAAGCTTTTTGATAATCAATGAAACAACAATAAAGACGTTTACGTTTAGAAAGAAATTCATTTACAATGCCATGCAATGCATATATAGCATCTACTGTACCAAACCCTTTCCTAAAACCAAACTGAGCGTCAGTCAACACAGAATACTTTGAACTCCACTCATAAAGTCTATTATTCAAAATTGACGTAAATATTTTGCCAAGATTACTCACAAGAGTAATACCGCGATAGTTGTTTGTATCGTTGATATTACCTTTCTTGTGTATTGGAATAGTAATTCCTTTTGCCCAAGAGGAAGGGAAAATACCGTTGTTAAATATATTATTAAACAATTTACAAAATAAGGGCACAAAATACATCTTAAACTCAATGAAATATTCATTTAAAAAATTGTCAAATCCTGGCGATTTGTTTTTAAGTGAATTTAATGCTTTTAATATTTCGTCTTCAGAAAATGCTATATCTAATTCATCAAAAACACAGTCTTGAACATTTGAGTCTTCAACAAAATCAACCACACTTAATGACATGCCCTTGAAATGATCGTAAAAGTCACCGACATTAATATTAACTTTTTGCGATGGTTGTTTTTTCTTGAAAATGTTGAAGTATTGCTTGGGGTTAGTTTTACGGAGTGTTTCTATCATATTTCCCTCTTGTCTTTAAATTCGCTTTCAACTTTTTTTCTAAACATTTGTACTTATGTTTGCGAAATGATAGACTTAATCTATTCCTAAAACTTCTGTCGGAATTAAACTTTTCTAGTGCTCTTATATAATGCCTATGTGCTGTAATGCATTCGTCTGTAAACCACGGTTTATAGTCCGTTTCCTTTTCTTTTTCCGCTAGACTTTTTCGTCCCGTCAAGTCCGATATTTCTATGGAAAAATCTAATCGCCCTTTCTTCAAAATTAAATTTGCAAATAAAGGCTTTGATTATTTAAATTTCGGCCAAATTTTAAATCATAAGTCTGTTTTAGAGAAAATACCTCCATATTTCAAAAACAAAGATCCGCCATGTATTTCCTATAGCTACACGCCATCAGTTGCATCCAAAATTTATAATTACAAAGGGTTTCTACAGTGTCTTGATCTTAGCAACTCTGCATGCCATTCTCAACCGTGTGCATGTTCCTCATCTAATTTCGTATATTCTCCTTGTGGCCATGTCATTACTGGTGATCTCGATATAGTTAAAAACACTAAATTAAGAGAACTTTTACTTAAAGGTCCAAAATAGAGAACCCAGATCATTCACATGGAGCCAAAATTTTGAGAATATTATGAACTGCTGCGAGGAATATGCCAAACGATGGGCAAAAAGAGAGGAAGTACAAGTCGACACTTTTTCGGAATGGATAAAATCTATTGCAGTACTGCTGAGATCAAAAATTAAAAAATTACAAGGTTCTGTAAACACCAGATTCGAATCTATTTTTAAAGATCCTGATGTTGTCAGAGAACTTACCTTCCTCCAAGAACATTATATCATTACACCAGCAGATAAAGCATCTAATAATTATACATTTACTTGTAAGAAATATTACTTTGACAGCCTAGTGAAAGAATTAGGATTAAATTCAGCTCCAGGAAATCCTACTTATACTGTCACGAACTTTTCGGTTTCTGAAGTACTCGAGAATCATAAATCTGTCCTCAATACGTTTGGTATTGACTCAAATAAATTGAATTTAGAACTTCCATATTTGTACTGTATTCCAAAAATGCACAAAACTCCGTACAAACAACGCTTTATCGCTGGTTCCTCGAAGTGTTCCACAAAATCTGTATCGATGCTACTCACAAAAATATTATCAGAAATTAAATCTGGCCTTCATAGATATTGCGAAACAGTATATTCCAGAAGTGGAATTAATCAAATGTGGATCCTTAAAAATTCAAAAGAGTTGTTAGAACATCTAAAATCAAAAAGTTTTACTAAAATTCACTCCATCAAGCCTTTTGACTTTTCGACTCTGTACACAACGATCCATCATCAAAAATTAAAAGACAGATTAGCGGAAATTATTCAAAATGCATTTACTAGTAAAAACGGAAGCCGCAAATTCAAATATATAGTAATAGGCCACGATAAAACTTACTTTGTTAGGGAAAATTCTGATTCCAAAAATAAATACACTGAAACAGCTGTCATCCAGATGTTGAACTTTCTTATCGATAACATTTTTGTGGTGTTTGGAGGTAAGGTTTTTCAACAAATTGTCGGCATTCCAATGGGCACTAACTGTGCTCCGCTTCTGGCTGACATATTCCTTTATTCATACGAAGCTGAGTTCATTCAGTCTTTGCTTTCGCAAGGAAAAAAACAATTGGCTCTTGGCTTCAATTTTACTTACAGATATATAGATGACTTGCTTTCAATTAATAATCCTTCATTCGCGGATTACCTTAGCATCATCTATCCAAGTGAACTGGAGGTCAAAGAAACGACAGAAAGTAGTAATTTTACTTCGTATTTAGATATTATGTTGTCTTTCGACATTAATGGTCAATTGAACACCTCACTCTATGACAAACGTGACGATTTCAATTTCGCTATCACAAACTTTCCTTTCATAAGTAGCAACATTCCATCATCGCCCGCATACGGCGTATTCATATCTCAGTTAATACGTTATTCCAGAGCATGTTCAAATTACAATGACTTTGTTCTGAGGGCTAGGCGACTTTCAGTTAAGCTGCTCAACCAAGGTTATATATGTGCTAGACTAGCATCGTCACTGAGGAAGTTCTACGGTCGTTACGAGACTCTTATTACTCCATATGATATCTCGTTATCCAGACTTTTAAATGATATTCTGGACTGAGACCGATTCCGATCACTTTACACAGATTTGACACCTTCTATACTAGAAGGTTACCTACTTCGACTTCTCCACATATAGATACATATGGAATTCACACGATTTGACTCTTTCTACGGGGTATATGTGACGGGTGTTGCTAGCAAGCAGGAGATGCTCACTCTCCCCGGGCACCTGATCTCACTCCATCACAGGGGTTCACATATGCTCTTCAAGTAGACATATTTTGTTATTTTCCATTTGTTTTTCATTTTCACTGATTTTGTATGTCCTATGGTTTCATGATTTTTGGACTTGTGGTTTGGATTTATCCATCATCTTTACATCCTTATCTCGTGCAGCTTGCTCGCCGCTCACTGTGTATTGGTATTTACAGTACGGCTCAAAAATTTCAGCCAAGGTTGTCGAGAAGTTCGATATTATGTTATCTATCGAGAGTTGGTCCGAAAACTGGTTGAATTTTTCAACTTCGAAATACTCTATAATTCCCATCGCAGATTCGTTTACTAACGCATAATCAATCACTGACGCACCATTATGATTGAAGAAAGTAATTTTTCCCGTAGCATCTTCTTTGCTACGCCCGTTCATAATTCTCATTTTAGTCGATTTACATAATGTTATAAGTCGACGCCCGAAATTGTTCACCATCTCATCTTCCGATGATCGTGCTAAAACAGTGTCGACATCATAATTGCCGACCTGGTCGTAAAGAGAAAAGAGGGCAGGAGAAAGCACATCTTGACTGTTAAAATCTGGAAGTACACCAACACGCGAGTTGAAATCGCCCATTATAATTATATTTCCTTTTTCAGAATATTCACTTATATCGTCTTCAATATTTTGAAATAAATCGGTATCGTAGTATCTATAATAAGTACTACCTGCCGGCGGAATATAACAAAAACATATATACATATCTTTACTGTCTATAAATAAACTTTTTTCAACTTTCAACCATAATACTGAATCATCTACTGCTTTACAAATTCTCACTAAACCATGCAACTTTTTATTGATAATCACTGCTATCCCATCACCTTTTCCTTTCTGCCTTTTGTATGTATGAATATCGAAATCCGTAAGACTCGGGTTTTCGTCATTTGTAGAAAATTCCGAAAGAAAAACAATATCATTTTTTTTAATTACATTGAGAAAAGTTGTTTCATTTTGCTTTTTATCAAAAGAACGGTTAATATTCCATGCGGATATAGAAATAGACTAAATGGGACCCTTCTCCGCGCCTTCCTATGTCGATGATGGGTGATACAAATGACCGTCAATATACAGCTTATTGACTACTAGGTTTGCCTTCTTGCCCTCTGCTCTAGCTTGTTTCATGATCGGTACTAATTTTCGTCGTTGCTCCATGATCTACGTGGGAAATTGGTCAGTAACAAAGTAATTTGTTCCTTGCAGTTGTTTCGAGTGTGATTTTACAACCTCCTTTTTTTCTAAACTTTGAGAACTTAGCCACGATTTTTCTGGGCCTATCTCCAAACGCTCCACTCCTATGAACTCTCTCGAACTGTATTGATTCTACCAACTCCTTCGCTGTTTTTAATTTTTGTTCCATGAATGTTTTCAACACGTCCTCTGTTTGCTCACTTTTCTCCTCCTCTATGTTCAGAAATACTAAATTATCTCGCATTGAGCGTGCCTTTAAGTCGGTGATTTGTTCTTGTAACTCTTTATTCTGCTTCTTAATGTGTGCAATGTTTTCTTCTGTTTCTGCTACGATAAATTCTAATCCATCTGTTCTCTCTTTCAGTTCTTTACTTGCCCCCTTGACCACAGCAACTTCATTTTTTATACCAATGACATCGCTTTTTACTGATTGTATTTTTTCTTCTAATATATCTAGCTTTTTCAGTTTGTTGTCTATTTCTTGTAGTTGTTTACAGATGTCCATAACCCAGGGCGGGGGAGATGGTGGTGGGTGAATGTAAGCACTTTGTTGAGGTTGAACCGGACTATACGGAATATTGTGAGGTGGGAATTGTTGTCCGTTTATGGACATTGTGGTGGCGTAGTCAGAGTATAGATATTGGTTAGCTTGAGCAATAATACCACTAAGAGACTGATCTTGACACTCATTTACGTTTCTCTGCTTTTTACCATCAGGCGTTATGTTGGAGTGGGGATCTTTATTTACATTGTCTTTATTACATGTACCCCTATCTGGTGAATTCACTAACTTATTTGCTTTTTCACGTTTTCTTTTCTCTTTAGGCATGTATATTTGTAGTCACTTTTGCGACACTCTGTATCCGGCGTGTATTGCTTATGCTGTTCAGGTTGAGTGATTTCGATCACTCTGCACGGACTCCTTTCTTTCTATCTAAATGTTCTTTAGAACTGGTTTTTTTTAATTCTCTTGTGACAAAGTTCCTTACATCTGTTACTGTTAAGTGTTTGTGTGTGTGTGTGTTTGTGTGTGTGTGTAGGTGTGTGTGTGTGTCTTTATTTTTTGTTTTATCTATTTATTTACAAGTCTTTTTTTATATATCTACCATACTATGCTATTTTCTTCTATTATTTCACTGTAAAAATTGTCGTTAACTTGCGTATAGATGTCAATCATGACGTCAGGCTGTGACTCAACTTTCGATCCCAGGCAACTTTTCGTAATACACCATAAGTAAAATACGAATTTATCAATCAAAATGTTCCAATGATAATATATATATATCACAATATCGCTCATCATTTACAGAGTACATGATGAACGTGAAAATAACAAGGGAATTCCACCCAGGTGTCCACGATTTGTAATCTACGACAAGGTCCCAAATAAAAGGTCTCATCACAAGATAACTATATGCGGAGTTTCAAAGCCTTGTTACCTCTAAGTACAAACGATATAGTCAAAGTTTTTGCCACAGGGTAAGAGTCTGAGACAGGTAAAAAACTAGATGCCCCCCGAATTTCATTCCAGGGGCATAAAAACGAATTTGTTTTTCTTTTTTTCTATTTGTATACATAGAGATTTCTCGGATTAAATAAAGATATCTCGAATGAATTTCTAGTAGATAATTCTCTGTTGTAAATATATGCATTTGTATTTGGAAAAGAAATTAAAACTGAAGATATTTCTACTTAAGAAAATGAGATATCTCTAAATTACAAGGGATATATCTCCGTATCAAAAGTTGAGATATCTCTATTTTAAATAGAAATCTATTGTTGTTAACAAGGTAACAAGCTGGATTTACTTAAGTAAAAGAAAATCCGGAATTTCACATTGGGGGGAAATCCACTATATAGTAGTTTTTCCCCGGGGGGATGGCTAAGAGGGGGGGGGGATGCCTATATAGCCAAATTTCCCCCGGGGGAAAACTACTATATAGCCATTTTTTCGGGGGAAAAACTACTATATAGCCATTTTTCCGGGGGAAAAACTACAATATAGCCATTTTTCCGAGGGGGAAAATGGCTAGGGGGAAAACTACTACATAACACCGGCCGGACTGTAGATAGGAAGGTCGCTGGTTCGAAAGCGGAATACTTCTAACTATGTAAGGTGTACATGTACATGAACTCCGTTGGTGGGAGGTTAAAACGGTGTCCACGTCTTAGTTGAAGCATATTTTATTTCCATATGGCATAAGTTCAGAGCAATCGCCTGTCTTGAAATAGGCTCGGCACATTAAACACACCTAAATATGGGACAGCATTTCATTTGATTTCAGCTGAAATTATATACAGCCGAATCTGACGTTAATCAACAATATTAACCTAACCAGAAATACTGAAAATACGGTTCAGGTACGTTTAACTTCGTAATCAATCCAACTATCGGGCCGTCGAACCATATGGCTGTCGGACTATCGGGCTGTCGGACTATCGGACTGTCGGACTATCGGGCTATCGGGCTGTCGGACTGGCGGGCTGTCGGACTGTTGGGCTCTCGGACTGTCGGACTATCGGGCTGTCGGGCTATCGGACTATAAGGCGGTCACCCTAACACCCACATTGCTTCCTTTTCAAATTCTAAGAATGTGAGTGTGTGGAGGAAGTCGAACAATAGCAATGGTTGAAAACTCTAAAACAGCGAATCCCTGTGAAATTCAGATTTGTGATTTATGACTACTGACTACCGATATACTTTGATACAATAAATAAGTGTAAAACCCCAATCAAACCATTACTCAGTTATATTGAACGATTCTGGTAGAGACAATAGTACTTTTGTATTGTAAAAGTTTTTTACTATATTGTCAGAGTTGTGATTACATATCTATGTAAAAAGGTGGTGATTCCCAAAGAAATGCACGAGGACTTCATGAAAACCTTTAGGAAGTAGTGATCCGACGATGGGAGTCACCTTGATAGTACTTTTGAAAAATGGGCTGTTGGATTTAGAAGGGGAAGGAGAGCAATGAAAATTATGAACCTTCTGGACGTCTCAAGAAGACTACCACGGACGAAAAATGTTTATATTGTGAAACCTACGAGATATAGCGAGAGAAGTTGACATTTAACCGACATCTTAGGCATGTCTAAGTCCTCGGTTAGATGGGTCCCTAGAATGTTGACTGAAAATCAAACTAGAAAAGGTATGATGTCTTGCTATGAGGATGAACCCTAGGATTTTAGGGGACGATTTGTCATCCAGGATGAAACTTGAGTTTAACATTTTGATCCTGAATCCAAGAAACAAAGCATACAATGGATTCGCCCTGGCTCACCCCTGCTGGAAATTCAAGAGACTGTCATCAGCTTGCAAAACGTTATCCTTTGGGGACAATCAGGGAATAATCATTATTGATTTTCTAGAGGAAGGCCACACCATAATTAGTGCATATTATGTAAATGAGTGAAAAAGTCTACTTCGGGAGATTGTAAGAAAGAGGAGAGGAAAGCTAACCAGGATACTGCATCCACTCTTACGTCCCAAGTTGCAATTAAGGTTGCGACGGCATGCAAGTTAGAGGTTCTTCCTCATCGCCCTCAACTTCTAGATTTAGCACCGTCTGACTTCCATCTTTTCCCAAAACTAAACTCTTACCCAGGTGGTAAGAATTTTGGAAGCAATGAGGGTATCATTGACGCTGTATATGAGTACTTAAAATGAAGCATTCACTTTTGAAGGGATTCAGAAGTTAGAACAGAAACGGAGAAAGTGCATTGAAATGAAGGGAAATTATATTGACAAATAATGATAATTCTTTCAGGGTATTCTTAAGTACATGGGGTCGAGAACCTTTTGGTTATACCTCGTACTTTCAAAACAAGTAGTAGTAGTAGTAGTAATAGTTATAGTTATATTTATAGCTATAAATCAACAATCAAACTTTTTCGTCATAGTTTTTGTCTTTAATCCAATAATTTGTTAGTAGATTTTGCTGTCCTTAATACCTTCTTTGTGATATACATGAATCTTGTAACAGCAGGAGCTCCGCGGTATCGAGGGTTGTTGATATCTCCATCTCCCACCCGATACTCCAGATTCGTGCACTACTTATCATCGGCCGACACCATATACATGTAAATGAAAGATTATTGTTTGGCATTAAACGACTAACAACTGCATGAGCACTTACTGCGTATAAATCGCCCAAACAAAACTAAACGACACCAACGTATAATTTATAAATATACAAATATATAAACCCGATTTGGCTCAGTGGATGAGGTGTTCTGCTCCTGACCGAGAAGTCCCAGGTTCGACTCCTGCCGTGGGTACACCGGTGTGCTATCTTTTGGATGAAACAATAAAACCGAGATCCCGTGACCACTGTAGGCGTGGTACTTCAATCACTGCTACGGGTAGAAAGGTTGCCAAGGTATATATTTCTATGCAATACATCATTTCGTCATGGCGAAAAGCAGTTTGTATAAGTATATTGTACATAATCACTTCATTTCAGTTTTATCTTACACAACTACTACCTGTAAAAATTCGAGAAATGGTGACTAAATTTAGAATCTCTGGATATAACCTTAGCATAGAAAATAAAAGATATTCACATGTCAATAGAAATGATCGTAAATGTGCATTATGAGACAGAGGATGCATATGGTTTTATACTTCAATTTCCAGTTAATGAAGCAATAAGAAAACAGTATATCAAAATGTATGTTTATCGTAATAGCAGTTTTTAAGTTAATTAAATTACTAAGTACTGAAAACATTAAGGAGTTAAGGGGATCGGGAAAATTCTTTGTAGAAGCTAGTAATATTCATGACGAACAGTCTGCAAATGGACCTTGAAATCTAAAACACTGTTTAGTAGATTGTTAAGTTATACCACTGTATGCCTACTTCTTTTATCAATTAATTACATGTATATTTGCACTAAATGTGGGAAAAGCAAGAAATTCAACTATATCCACTTGTAATTGTATGCTATATTTCTTTCTATATACGGAATAAAATAAACTGAGGGTAAGGTATAACAATATTTCTTCAAAAATGTTTTGTCTGAATTATGGAATTTATGCATCTGAATTATGGAATTTACACGATTTGACTCTTTCTACTGGGTATATGTGACGGTTGTTGCTAGCAAGCAGGAGATGCTCACTCTCCCCGGGCACTTGATATCACTCCATCACAGGGGTTCACATATGCTCTTCAAGTAGACATATTTTGTTATTTTCCACTTGTTTTTCATTTTCACTGATTTTGTATGTCCTCTGGTTTCATGATTTTTAGACTTATGGTTTGGATTTATCCATCATCTTTACATACTTATAAAGGGGACATCTCAATAAAAATGCAATTCTTCCTTAATTTCTGACTGGTCTGTACATATAGGGTATATCATTTACACACATTTATAAGTTTATAAATAAATGTGAAAACGAAACCAGAACTAATTAGACGTCGAATACAGGTAATATTATTCCAAATATAAACGCCCTCCGAATGGTTATTTCTTGTATAACGTCATCAGGATTTACCTGTCCCATAAGACAAGGTAAACATAGTTTCAGTTCATATGGTACTGTCAAGAAAAAAGCAGGTAAAGATGAAAACAGAGTGCAATTCCCTAGCAGTATTGTTGTTTGTAATGGTAAGCAGTATTGATTGTGAATTATTTATTTCTAATGAAAGTCGTGATATTTTGGTGTTAATTAAAGCAAGTTTTACTTTAGTTATCCAAAGATTTTTACTATTTTCGAATATTTACGAAAGTAACAGCGGTGAAACTCCAGATTACACCTACCTGGTGCTGTTCGGCTTCGCTTAGTTTCTGTTTTCTTTAAGAGTTGTAATTACTGTGACATTGACATCTTTTAAAAACTGCGTATCAAGAAGAGCTGGAACCACACATCATTTTATGAATAACTCTCGTTATGCTATCCAACCCTACCGTGTCCACCGTCAGTTTATGGTGATGCTTTAGTGTAATTAGACTTGTATAAGAAAGGTCCATAAGGGAAAACTTTGGAAACAAAACAAACACAAGGAAGATAAAAAAAATAATAAATGAAAGAAACGAAAAACTGTCTTTTTTTTCTGAGAAAAAAACTTCCATAGGTTCATTTAGATCTATTTATTCTTTACAGATTCCTGTCTTTATCAGTGGATTGACACTGGATGAATTTCGATCATTGATCGATATCATTAATGATGCTCCACTTGCCGATCATCAGACTGTCCACATTTCTGTCCAGCATTCTGAAATTGCTAAAGAAGCAAATAGAAACGTTTCATCTGGCCGTACTGGAAACAAAAGTGACGTAAGCGATTTTTCGAGGACGAAATCTGACTTTAAACACTTAGAGGAAAATATAGCAAGAACAAAGGTAACAACTAACAAGGATTTCAGTGAATTGGACTTCGAAGAAGATCATGAAGTGGTTTTGATAATAGGATTTGTCGTTCTTATGTGTGTTTTTATTTTCGTCATTGTTGTATCCTGTTCAAAATGTCTGAGCACAAAAGATTCGAAAAAAGTTGTTTCTGTGAAAGAGAATATAACTGAGGTATTCTCTGTGATGCCGCCTAACACACAGATCTGGAAGGAAATGCAAGACGTGAGCGATGTACGTATTGCTTAAAAAGTATTAAAGCCACAAAAAGACGCCATTTACACGTCACTACGGAGAATCGGTATATAACTTCGTTTTCTAACTGTATGATTATAATGTGCAATATTCTATACGCTGTAAAACAATTATCGAGATCTCATATCTGTGATTCTTATGGTGATGCAGCCAAATTAAACAAGTGAAGTCATGCAATATGTCTTGTATGTAATAAGCAGGCATTTCTATGTTCAATTTTCATTTGTATTTAGGCTTACATACATTGTTTTCTTTTCTTTCTTTTTTAATGTTTTTTTTTCTTCCCCTGTTTTCCATTTCATGTTTTATTATATAGTAAACTTTTAGATTTTTATCAGCGGTGTCAAGAAAACGAGGCACGTTAAGTATTCCGAGGTGTGTAGCTAATGTGTTCAGCTGCTGATTAAAGTTTTAACCAGACATTGATGCCGCCACAATATACATGAAAAACTGTTGAGAATGGCGTAAAACAATCGCAAGCAAAATATATATCACTCTAATCAAGATATTTTTAAAAGATAGATGTTTATAAGTATATATTCATTTCACTGACATGTTGATTATCTAGAGAGTCCCATAAAATTATTCACATGCTTTATCATACTGTGTGCCATATTCTCGAATTTCGTCGTCAGTTCATATACATATACATAGACATATACATTTATATGTGTATCGTATTTTATGAATAGTATGAGTCAATTTGTTAATCAAATAAAATAGCGAAAAGATGTGTTGTTTACAATTCATTATGTGAATATGACGCATATTGTAAACAGATTTACGCATAGTGACTTATTATTAAATACACGACGTGAACGTTACCGCGTACGTCGATCTGCGCAATAACGTGACATGATCGATGGCCACACCTACACGGAGTTTACGTAAGAAGGAACGCTATCATTCACTATCGTAAGATTTCATTTATACTGTTATTTCAATTATTATCAATTGATTGATTAATTGTTTTACCTCACCCCACGATAATTTCACGTATGCGGTGACGGCATCTGCCTGATGCATTGCAAACAATTTTAGACCTTAGCAACGGACCCACCCGTATCAGCGCGGGATCTGTTACGTGCCACGCCTACCGTGAAACGGGACCTCGGTTATTACTGTCTCATTCGAAAGACAGTACACTGGTGTGCCCAGGGTGGGAGCGACAAGCCGAGCACTTTATCCACTAGGCCATACCGGCTTTATTTCAATTATTAATTTATATATATATATATTGATTATTATAATGATTGGTTCAACTGAACCGAGGGACGTAAGGCGTATCGACACCGCTGTAACTGTACCGAGGGACGTAGGACGTATCGTCACCGCTGTAACTGTATTTAAGGTGTATAATTTGATGTATTATATTATGATTATTATACATATGTATGACTGGATGAACGGATTGATTGATTGGTTTTTGTTTTACGTCACACCACGAATATTTCACGTATATGGTGACGGCATCTGCCTGATGCTGGGCATACAAATTTTGACCTTTCCAACGGACCCACCCGAAGCAGTGAGGGAACTTTAATGTGCCATGCATACCACGACACGGGGCCTCGGTTTTTTCTGTCTCATCCGAAAGACATGAGACCGGCATGACCAGAGCGGGACTCGAACCTCCCGATCAGGAGTCCGACGCGATACCACTAGGCCACGCCGGCTTGGATGAATGGATGGATGGATATATGTTATATGTATGTTCCCCTTGTGCCCCCACCACGGCTTCTCCTTAGACCCACTTCGGGCCTTCGAGCGACCCCAAAACCCCGGTATAGTTTAATAGAATATAGTAACTTATCCTGCCCGCACTGCACTTTTCTCTTCTTCTATCTTCTGTTAATTCTCTTATAGCATATAGCACTATTACTTAGTATATGATAATATTCTCGGAGAAAACGATGTAATACTATTCATGTTGTAATATATATCTGTAAACCAGGTAGGGAGACGTCGGTTTAAGTTGAGATATCTTGTGCCCGATCCCATTGTCAGACAATAAGATATGTTTCATTCATTCAATCGCCGGTGCTTTATAGTAGTTTTTCCCCGTAGCCAACCCCTCCCCCCCCACCCCGAACAAATGACTATATAGCAGTTTTTTCCTCCGGAAAAATGGCTATATAGTAGTCTTTCCCCCAGGGGAAATTTGGCTATATAGTGAGCCCCCCCCCCCCCTTCTTATTGCCACCCACCCCGAGGAAAAACTACCTTATAGTGCAAAGAATAATAAACTCAACATTCACAATATTTCGGTCTCCTGGCCTTCTTCCGGTGAATTTTATTGGAATTGGTAGCGTAAGTTATGTGAAATCCAACACATTTCCTAACCGATATATGAAAAAATACTATATTGTGAATCCCCCCCTCTTCCACAATGTGAAATTCCGGGGGGGTTTTCACATATAAGTAAATTCAGCTCGTTACTTTGTTGACGATAAAAAAAAAAGAAATTTCTACTTAAAATAGAGACATTTCAACTTTTGATAGAGAGATATCGCCATTGAATTTAGAGATATCTCATTTTCTTAAATACAAATATATTCAATTTTCATCTCTTTTCCAAATACAGATGTATATGTTTAGATTAGGTACATATATGTATCAAGGGAAAGTGCAGGTCAGCTTTGAATATGGGTGTGGACCGGTAAGTTTTGATAGAGTTATTGCCCTTGGACATTCATGATTTCTTAAAAATGATAGGCTCCGCTCATTTTCTCTTCGAAGGTTTAGTTTAGAATAGAGATATATCTACTAGAATTTCATTCGAGATATCTTTATTTAATCCGAGAAATCTCTATATATACTAGCGGATAAAACCCCAGAATTTCGTTTTTATGCCCCGGAATGATATTCAGGAGCATCCAGTTTTTGACCTGTGTGTGACTCTGAATCTATGGCTAAACCATTGACTATATCGTTTGTACCAAAAGGTGTAAGGCTTTGAAACTTCGCATATAGATTCCTTGTGATGAGACCTTTCATTTAGGACCATGACATTTGACATAGTGACCTTGACCTTGGAGCTTGACCTACTCTTCAAAAACTATAACCTTGGCTATATCTTTTATACTAAAAGGTGTAGGGCTTTGAAACTTCACATATACACACGTAGATTCCTTGTGATGACACTTACCATTTGTGATCTTGACCTTGGAGTTTGACCTACTTTTAAAAAACTTTAACATTGGCTGTAACCTTCAAACCGTTACATGTAGTGCTTTCATATTTTACGTGTATTCCTTATGAAGCCGGCGTGGCCTAGTGGTATCGGGCTCGCCTCCTGATCGGGAGGCCGGGGTTCGAGTCCCGCTCTGGTCATGCCGGTGTCCTGTCTTTCGAATGAGATAGTAAAAACCAAGGCCCCGTGTCGTGGTATGCATTAAAGATCCCTCACTGCTTCGGGTGGGTCCGTTGCAAAGGTCAAAATTTGTATGCCCCGCATCAGGCAGATGCCGTCACCATATACGTATATACGTGAAATATTCGTGGTGTGACGTTAAAACAAAAATCAATCAATCAATCATGTATTCCTTGTGATGCGCCTAATGGGTTTCCATTGGCCCATTGGAAACGTATTGTTCAACGTGTCTATCGACGTCGTGGTGAGCGATATTCTGACGCTTGCATAGTGGATAGCGACATATTGGGGGGGGGGGGGAGGTCTGTTATGGTATGGACGGGGATATCTCATGGCGTGGAAACACCTCTCATGGCATTCTTACAGTAATAAGATATCGGGATCTGGTCTTGGGACAACACGTCCTTCCTCTTATCCATCAATGTAACTTCACATTGCAGCAGGACAACGCGGAGCTCCTTGTTGTTAGATTTGTCGTGACTCTATGACACACTACGCCCCAGTTCTTGATTGGCTACCATACAGCCCAGACTTGTCGCCAATCATTCCATGTAGCGGAATTGCATGTTGATCGGAACGAAAATTACATATCAGGTAGAAATTCTACCACTACTACTAGAATGAATGACATGTCATGAAAGACATGTATTCGCAAATAAACGA
Organism: Pteria penguin; assembly: GCA_035048485.1. Taxonomy (NCBI): domain Eukaryota; kingdom Metazoa; phylum Mollusca; class Bivalvia; order Pterioida; family Pteriidae; genus Pteria; species Pteria penguin. The sequence goes on along the minus strand of CM068587.1, from coordinate 5,457,392 downwards.
CATTTTTTTACAATGAAATAATTGGAGAAAATACCACACTACAGTAAATATTCAAAAAGAAAGACTTGTACGCATTTACAACAAAACACTTAACAGTATATAGAAACTAATCTATACACCCTTGATATAGGGTAAGGAGAGAAATGATATCGTTTATGTCAATGTCAATTACATTATAAGTCATTTAATATCTCTTGCACGCGGGCGCGTGTGTGTATGTAGGAGCCTGTGTGTGTGTGTGTGTGTGTGTGTGTGTGTGTGTGTGTGTGTGTGTGTGTGTGTGTGTGTGTGTATGTAGGTGTGTGTGTGTGTATATATATAATATTTTTTATGTGAACTCTGTTTTGCCTTGTTAAATGAAAGGTTAGCCTTACTACATCATGAAAATACTACAGTAAATACGATATAGAATAGAAAAAAAGAAAACAGAAAAAAACCCATCACTTCGACGCCCGTTATTATGTTTCATTTATCTGATCTGTGTTCATTTCTGACGTTTCTGATTGCAAATGGTAGAAATCTATTTTCGCTCAATACCCAGGTAGCACAAAACCTTTACGAAATATTTTCATTTGGTTATGATTTTATGTTTTTTCCTGATATTTAATTGATTTTTTAAACGTTTTAATTATGTAGTAAAAATGTTTTTAGAATATTTCATACAATATTTCATTTGTTGAATTGTAAATATTTTGTAAATTTTTTTTTAAAAAACTTGAAACTCGATTAGATATCATTTTTGATCCGTGATATCTTAATGATGTTGCTTTAACATTTCCAGCGCAGTTTGTCAAAGCACAAATTAAGAATCGCTTATGCTTCAAATATATTGTCTGAATACTTCTTTTACAACAAAACTTTCAAATGGAAAAAAATGCACATAAATAGGTTGAATCCCCATAACATTCTTTTGACGTTCTTAAAATGTTATTAAGAAAGCTTTATAAAGCTTCTATTATATCATTATAATGTTTTCAAAATGTTGTGACCCATATTAACTCAAGAAACTCTACAAACTATTTTGCCCATTTAGCTTTCACTTCGAAAAAAAAAAATCTGAATTGTTATAGATATAGTTTAAAAACTAATACATACATGTATATCGGATATCGTCGAAATATATTCTGAAAACATTTTAGAAGGCCGCCATTAAATCAAATTGACCTCTCTAATCTAAAACATTGATAGAAGCATAATCTGAAAGCATTGATAAACATGTAATTTTTCTATTTCTTGAGTATTTGATTTTTTTATATCAAAATTTGAACTTTTCAATTTTAAAATAAGCTCACTGATATCCAGAAATTTTGAATAAATGAAAAAAAACCGACGCCAAATAGAAATGTAACCGTTATTCAAATCGATCATTTTGATGGAAAGAACGGAAAGGAGGTAAAAGAGATATAACTTTTTAAAGTTTTCTTAATTCAATTCGTGTCCGATCAAAGTTCATCGTGTTCTACTAGACTTTTCCAAAACATTTGACAAGGTGCCACATACGAGATTGCTACATAAGCTGCAGTACTACTGTGTACGAGACAACAATATGCTATAGATTAAGGACTTCCCAAACAGCAGGCAACAAGAAGTCTTTCTAGAGGACCATGCCTCATCTAGAGCAGATGTCCTGTCAGGGGCACAACAGGGAACAGTACATGGCCCATTGCTCTTCTTCACATTCATCAAGGACTTCTCAGAAGTCACTAAGTCAGAAGCAAGTTTCGCAGATGATTCTTTACTGTACTACCCAGTCAGCAACATAGAGGACAGTAACAGTCTACAGCAAGACCTTACAACACTTAACACGACTTCCATCTAAGTCAGAAGCCAGGCTGTTGGCAGATGATTGTTGACTGTACTGCCCAGTCAACAACACAGAGGGCAGCAACAGTCTACAGCAAGACCTTACTGCACTTGAGAAATTGGAAGAAGAAGGGGAGATGTCCTTCCATCCGGAGAAATGGGTTGTCATACAGGTTTCATCAAAGTGAAAGACAATAAATGCAGACTACAGGCTACACAGTCATAAGCTAGAAGTAGTGGACTCAAGCAAGTACCTTGGAGTTACAATCAGCAGCAACTTCATGCGCGGATACAAAGGGGGGTTAGGGGGGTCTGGACCCCCCTCCCCTGGAATCCGAAAATTTTACCAAAAAAAGGTAATATTTGGGCATTTTGGGGGTTGGAACCCACCCCCACCCACCCCTCGTCTAAGAGAAAAAATTTACCTTTTTTGGTTGGACCCCCTCTGACAAAAATTTCTGGATCCGCGCATGAACTTGAAGTGGAATAAGCATATTGATGCCATCACAGCGAAAGTGAAAGAGACTCTTGGCTTCCTAAAGCGAAACCTCAGAGGTGCAGAACACCAGCACGGGTCAGAGCTACGAAGCCATTGTACGTTCAACACTGGAGTATGCTGCCTCACACAAGCGAACAGATCAACCGGATAGATAAGGTCCAGTGTAGAGTGGCACGAATCGCTACTGGGTTAGGGAAGCATGCAGCGTCACGAACTGCAACTCCCTGAGATGGGAAACGCTATAAATCAGAAGAGTAAAAATCCGTCTCCTGTTGCTATTTAAGATCCAGCACAGACTAGTAGCCATTCCAGCAGAACAATACCTCATCCAGACAAGCACCAGGACAAGGGGACGACATAACTTTCGCATCTCAACAACGAAAATCTATGGACATAATTATCAGCATGTTCCTTGGAGGACTACCGGACAGCAATAGACCACTTGCCGATCTTGATAATGGCAGTCTTTTTGTCCGATCTAACATCTTTTGGCGTTGTTTTTAGTTGTGACGTTACAATGAATTTATGTCACGTATTATGACGTCACTGTGAAAAACAACGCCAAAAGGTGTTAGCTCGGACAAAAAGACAGCCATTAACAAGATCGGCAAGTGGTCTATTGGCAAGACATCATCGAAGAAGTATTATTCCGACCCTATACACAAATACGCTGCAGATAAAAATTGCGTAATATTTTATCTGGCCAAGTCAAGAATGCCATTAAATTTCCGATTCCATACTTTCGCTTGAAGCGACCGAGTCAAGTACCGCGCATTTTTCATAGAGAGCTCAATAGACAAAAATTTCACCACAGAAGAGAAGATACCTGTATGTCCCTTTATTCCATGGACTATGAGATATGGTTTACCCTTCGGTACTTTGTTTTTTACTTCAATGTTTTCAATTCAGGACAAATCTTTATAAATTACTACAAATAAATCCTTATAAATAGTTCCAGAAGAGTTAACAAAATCCATAAAACTGACTTAAGATGGATTTGCATTTTGAAGAAATCTAAAAACTTAAGAAAATTATATGAGATTAAAATAAATTCAATCAAACTCACTCTATTTCATGAGTGCTGATTTCGTAGATATAGGTATAGAATGACTTGGATGCCAAAACAACATATCCTGGTGTTGACACGTCCTCTCCTCTCAACGTCCTTATTCTTCTCCTTTGGAAGTCCCTCCTTTATATGAGGAGCACCCCATTATTGAATAATGACTAGGGTAAATGTTTAATATTTAATAATAATAAAAATAATAATAATAAAAATAATAATAATAATAATAATAATATATATTTATATATATATATTGATTGATTGATTGATTGATTGATTGATTGATTTTTGTTTAACTTCACACCACGAATATTTTATGTATATGGTGACGGCATCTGCCTGATGCGGGGCATACAAATTTTGATCTTTGCAACGGACCCACCCGAAGCAGTGAAGGTTCTTTAACGTGCAATGCATACCACTACACGGGGCCTCGATTTTTACTGTCTCATCCGAAAGGCAGGACACCGGCATGACCAGAGCGGGACTTGAACCCCGGCCTCCCGACCAGAAGGTGAGCGCGATACCTCTAGGCCACGCCGGCTTAATACATATACATATATGTATATATATACATGTAACATAAAAACTTTCAATAATGGGTTTCCAACAATATTTCCATGGTAGGTATTTTACGCTGTACAAGCTAAATATTGTCTTGGTCTACCAAAATCTAAAATAATTACTGGGCTTTTACTAAAGAAGTTTAAATGTTGGACATGTCATAGGTGTTAAAAGGTGGACCCTGATACGCATTAAAAATAGAAATGGCTATTAATATTCATCTAGTAACTTTTGTTTTGTACAGTGTTAGATAAAAAACGGTAATAATAGAAAGATGTTGTTTAGATAGTCAGTTTTTTATTACAGATAAGATAGTTTAAGGGCATGAATGGCTGAATGTTAAAATGTGGACCTCAACCTACATTAAATTTTTTTAGGTTTAATCAGTAAAGAAAACAGTGATATTATGAAGACAGTTAATTATTTTACAGATTAAATGATGCAAGAGTTCTAACATGATGACCACCTATTTTCTGTCCAAGAGAAACTTAATTATATACATAAATTGACTTCTATTAAAAATTTAAGTTTATGAATTGACATCGGGCACCTGCCATCCGCATTTTACTATATTGTAGCTAGTATACACTTCTAACTTTATTCGATCTGACCTGGTACGTGTACAGGACGTATATATAGTCTCTGGCCATATTTCCCTTCTTTAAGAACCAGGGTAACTCCTTTCCTTCCGTTCTAGACATGAGGTGGGTGCAGTCAATCACCAGTTTCGTCAACTCCTCGTCGTCTTTTGTGATGTTTATGGGAACAATATTATGGCCATTTACTTCAACTACTTAACTGATCTTATTACCATATACAGTGTTCCCGCTAGGCAGAAATAGAAGGGCGCCGCGCCCTTGATGCCCTCCCTTGTGCCCTGGATGCCCTCCCATACGCCCCTGATACCCGTCCTTAATGCCCCGTGTCGTGTACATGTACTATCGTATCGCTGTTTCATACATTGAAAATAGCATGTTCAACTCGATTAATACGATTGTCATTCAGCTGCCCATCCCGTACCCAATGCTATTGAAGAGCTATGTGAAATATACTGTCTTTACATGTAACATGAGACCCAAACTGTACCTCCCCCCCCAACCCCAAAATCGTATTTTGCGAAAATGTGCACTCCCTGGCGCCCCGCCTTTTTCATTTTCTAGCGGGAACACTGATATATATTTCTATCTGTGTTATAAAACTTTGCATTTTGTGATGACATGGACTTTATATTCTGGTTCTTCTCGACATAGCATGCATTTTGAGTTGGTTTCTTTCGTGTTCCTGTCCAGCACGTAGCCCAGTTGGTTAGTGCCTGTCATTAGTTTAACTTTACTTCAGCTTTCCTCGTTTCCATTGGGCATTTTGAAGATGTACAGTCTAGATGTGCTTGTCACGGTTGGGGGTTTTCTATTTTCAAGAATTTTTATTTATGTGTGAATTTTACTTTTGCTTCCGCGATCAGGTTTTTGTGTCAATATGGTACCACTGCCTTTTTGCTTTCTTGTTTAAGTTGAAGTTCTTTCTTTGTGGTGTCAAGTGTTTCTAATGTAAATATGATGGATAAACCCAAACCATAAGTCCGAAAGTCATAAAACCAGAGGCCATACAAAATCAGTGAAATGAGAAACAAGTAGAAAATAACGAAATATGTCACTTGAAGAGCATATGTGAAACCCTATGATGGAGTGAGATCAGGTGCCCGGAGAGAGTGAGTATCTCCTGCTTGTTAGCAACACCCGTCACATATACCCAGCAGAATGAGTCAAATCGTGTTAATTCCATATATAGTTTTATATAGAGAAGTCAAAGTAGGTAACCTTTAAGGTGTCAAATCTGTGTAAAATGATCGGAATCGGTCTCAGTCCAGAATATCATTTAAAAGTCTGGATAACGAGATATCATATTGAATAATAAGACTCTCGTAACGACAATAGAACTTCCTTAGTGACGTTGTTAGTCTAGCACATATATAACCTTGGTTGAGTCGCCTAGCCCTCAGAACAAAGTCATTGTAATTTGAACATGCTCTGGAATAACGTATTAACTGAGATATGAATACGCCGTATGCGGGCGATGATGGAATGTTGCTACTTATGAAAGGACATTTTGTGATAGCCAAATTGAAATCGTCACGTTTGTCATAGAATGAGGTGGTGTTCAATTGACCATTAATGTCGAAAGACAACATAATATCTAAATACGAAGTAGATTTACTACTTTCTGTGGTTTCTTTGACCTCCAGTTCACTTGGATAGATGGTGCTAAGATAATCCGCGAATGAAGGAGTATTAATTGAAAGCAAGTCATCTATATATCTGTAAGTGAAATTGAAGCCAAGAGCCAATTGTTTCTTTCCTTGCGCAATACCTATGAAGACCAGATTTAATTTCTGATAATATTTTTGTGAGTAGAATCGATACAGATTTTGTGGAACACTTCGAGGAACCAGCGCTAAAGCGTTGTTTGTAAGGATTTTTGTGCATTTTTGGAATGCAGTATAAATATGGAAGTTCTAAGTTTAATTTATTTGTCAATACCAAACATATTAAGGACAGATTTATGATTTTCAAGTACTTCCGAAACCGAAAAGTTCGTGAGAGTATAAGTAGGATTTCCTGGAGCTGAATTTAATCCTAATTCATTCACTAGGCTGTCAAAGTAATATTTCTTACAAGTAAACGTATAATTATTAGAAGCTTTATCTGTTGGCTTAATGACATAATGTTCTTGGAGGAATTCAATTCCATGTGGCATTTTTGGCACGATGAATGTGGACTATAGTGAGATTGTAAGAACTAGAGATACTCCATTTCTCCATGCATTCCGCTCCCCATCAATTCATAAGCCGTCTTCCTGGCTGTCTGGATTCGTTTCTGAGTATCTAGAGTGTTGTTTTTATTTCGCTCTATTCCTAGATATTTCACTTCTTTTGATGTTGGTATTATTTCAGTTCCCAGTGTGCTGTTTGTACTTTTCTTTTTTGGGGGCGCTTCGGCTGTTAAAGTTATGTTTTCGCTTTTTGTCGGATTGATGGTGAACCGTTCTTTGCATGCATGAGCGTACACAGTGTTGTTCAGTCACTGCATATTGATAAGTGAGTTCTCTAGTAGTACAAGGTCTTTAGCACAAGTGCGTTCCCATTGATGGTTATAGCTTCATTTGATCTATTGCATGCAGAAGTCCATTGTTGTGTCGTTTGTACATACGCGTTGATAGTTTAATCCCTTATCTAATGCCTTTCTTGAGCTCTATCTTTTCAGACAGCTCAGTATTCCTTTTCACCTGATATTAGTACCGTCGTGTATAGATTTAACAAGTCGCCACATGTCATCGCCAATTCCATCGAGATATAGCTTCCGTATGGTCCTTCGTGCCATACTACATGGAATGCTTTTTCTGCATCTAGAGTTGTCTGATTGATGCTTTCGTTGTTGTCCTTTCATTCATTTATGACTTCTGATATGAGTAACGCTGCCATTAGAGGTGAATTTGATTCATTAAACCCTCTTTGTAGTGGATGTTGAGATGTCGTGAGTATGGGGTCTATTTTGTCTTTTATGATAATTTCAACAATTTACCAATAATAAATATAGAACATATATACCTTTTAATTTTGTCCACCATATGCGCATTTCGACAAGTTATGTCTCTTCAGTGATGCTCGTAGCCGAATGATTGTAAATCTCAAGTGAACCAAAGAATCTATCTAAGGACAGAGCTATGCATGACGTCGATACTCCTTAGTTTTAGAGTGATTTACTTAATTTGATGACTGAAAATTTGAAGTATACATTACATGTCAGTACAAAAGCACTGAAAACTAGACTTATGATGCCCTCGGAGACTATCAGTCCACCAGCAGTGACACCGGCCCAGTGGTTATAATAAAATATGGAACATATATACCTTTTAATTTTGTGCACCATATGCGCATTTCGACAAGTTATGTCTCTTCAGTGATGCTCGTAGCCAAATGATTGGAATTCTCAAAATATATAAAAATATGAAGAGCAATGTTGAAGCTAAAATGACCGAAAAGTGAACCAAAGAATCTATCTAAGGACAGAGCTATGGATGAGGGAGATACTCCTTAATTTTAGAGTGATTTACTTAATTTGATGACTGAAAATTTGAAGTATATACATATTACATGTCAGTACAAAAGCACTGAAAACTAGACTTATGATGCCCTCGGGAACTAGTAGTGTAACAGTTGGTATGGTGTTTTCTTTTCCTTTTTCAGCAATGGGGTAAGTATGCCTGTTTTTAACTCTTCTGGGATCTCAGCCTTTTCAAGTATAGCATTCACAATCCTAGTGAGTGGTGGTGTAACTACATCCACTGCATATCTGAGATGCTCAGCCGTCATTTCTGCGTAGTCTGCATTCTTTCCTTTCTTTGGGTTTTAATGACCTTTGGCTTTGACACATGTTCTTCATTAGGTGATTCAATGTTTATTTTTTACTGCACACATATCCTCAATGATTGGATATCTACTAGAACTTGTTTTATGTTGATCATCAAATCTTGGATCTTCTTTTGGTTTTGCTAGTTTTTCGAAGTATATTGTCCATCTATTTCTGATATTTTCTACTGTCATGTACTCTGTGTTTCAACTATTAATTTTTATATCCGTCTCCATTGCACTCCCTTCTTTGGTTGTTACATGTAACTAATCTGTAAAAGGTTTAAGAAATCGTCCCCGTCTGCATTTCTTGTATCTTCATATAGTTTTGTTCTTTTGTTTTCTTCTTGTTTTCGTTGGATAGTTCTTACATTTTTTCCAATTTTTCTTCTCTGGAATATGATGTATTCACTGTTTGTTGATGATCCTGTGTCATTCCACTCTTTTCGAGGTCGTCACCGATTCGCTGAGTTCTTCTATCCAGAATTTGTTTGCATTTTCTGCTTCTTTTCATTTTTCTTCGTGAAACTGATTTATTTGCTGAATTTTTTCACACTATTATATATCCTCAGTACTGCTTGTGTTATGTTGAATTGTGATGAAAAGTCCATAGAAGTATCTTTCAGTTGGTTTACTAAACATTCTTTATATCTCTTAGTGTCACATTTGTCCCGATTTATTTTCCCAATGTATGCTTTTTCCTTACTTTCTATTCTATGTAGGCCCCTGGCACCTATGTTTAAGTTGACTGGTTTATGATTGCTGCAAGTATCCATACCTCTCGTCTATACTCACTTTGACTATAAGATTTTCTGTTTCTTTCCCACAAAGGAAGTACAAGATGTAATTTATTTCAGTTAGCTGCACTTGTTCCATTGTTGTGCTAGAAAGTGCTGTCTTTTCATGAGTATCTGGTATTACCATGTTGTTGTTCTCGAAAGCACTGTTTCATATCCTTGTCTTGGATATTTGGTGTTATTCTATCTGGTGAGGCGTTCATGTCGCCAGCATTGATGATGTGATATAGCTTCCACTGTGTCTTATGGTGATCTCATTTATTTGATCCAGCCCATCTTGATTTCTTAAAAATAAAAGTAGATTGGCAGTGCCTATCTAGGTCTTAAAATATCTCCGCGCAGCGATAACAAGCAAGCGCAGGTAACTCCAGTTAGCGCCGCGATAGCAAGCAAGAGCAGGTAACTCCAGACCAGGTAAGCTCTAAGTAAAATACGGGTTCGATATTCAATAATGTGCAAACCCCAATATTTCTAATGGAAACAATTTTTCATGAACAGGTAATTATTTTACTGGTGTCATGCAGGTTAAATACTGAATTAATTTCATAGTAATGAAAAATGTTACGATATAGTTCCAGTTAACGCATATTGTCATTGTATTTCAATTTTCAAGACAGATTGTATTTTAAAGACAGATTGAAATTCAGAGAAAAATCTCGAAATACATTACTCTCAACTTTGTACTGTTGTACATGTACTGTTGGTATGCTTGAATTTTACATACTGACACAGTGCCAGGGGTATGAAATGTTGATACTTTACCTTTTCAACCCAAGGACTTTCCTGTATAATGTGTCTCGGAGATTTTCTGGCCTTAAAGCCATCAAATGGGTGTAGATTACCCATATTGTTTTGGTATGCGAAGTCATCACTGTTAGTGTTACCACATATGGGTCCATAGAATTACAGAAATCACAGAAATCCCTGTATATTTACAGAAATCCCCATAAAAAACACAGAAATCCCTATTACTTTATCAAAAATCACCGATATGTAAATAGATAGGACCATCATTCACCCTTATAGCAAGTTTCAGATATATTAAACAACAATTGATAGACTTATAACCATTTTCCTTTATTTTTCATCATGTGGCATGCCGACGGCGCGACCATGTTGGATAACAAATTACTACACGCAGGACGGCTGACAGTTTTAAAAAAGGATATTGTTATGCATTGTCAATATATATTACAAGCCTCTTTTATATTATATTACATTACATTACAAGATTTCAAAACATCATTACATGACAAAACCTTACATAAAAGATCAGGAAAATACATCTTGTCTAGTAAAAATTTGAATCATAGTTCAAGCAAATTATAGTTCTTATAAATACCAAATAATAAAACCTAAATAATTTGGAGTCCAAGAATGAATTTTATTTTCTCAGGATTTATAGTATTGTTTGCAGTAGACAGTTTCTTTTTGTTATAAATTCTAACTTTGGAAACAAAACAATATGGATACTGTGTCATACCGTAAATCGAATCATCACTAAAGATCACAATGAACCAAGTATCGTGGTGAATCGTTTCACCCCTAATTCCTACACTTTCCATGAAGCAGTCCTTTTAAAGTCGGCCAGCAGGCAAAAGTTGCTGTTTGCAGTGGGTAATTTTTGTTACTGGTAACTAGCAATACACACCTTAACCTCCTTGGCCAGGTGTGTGTTGCAACTGAAAGTTAAGTCATCATTTAGCAGTTAAGGATAGGAAGATCTCATTTTTTTTTTGGATAACTTAGATCTGAATTTACTTTTAGGGGAAGGTACAATGTAGTAACCCCTTTAAATTTGGAACCCGAAATTCCTTCAAAGGATGAAATTTATACATGTATCAAGTATGTTAAAAACCTTAAAATGTTTTAAGGATTGGGAATTTACATGTAGAAGAAGTAACAGGCTTAGTGTAGTGGTTAATCCTTTTGCTTGTGGCGTCAACGACCCAGGTTTGATTCCCGGGTTGCGTCACTATGTTTAAGAGGTTGGTTACCTCCTGCTTCCATGTCATGACAAACTGAAAATTCGTTGAAAGTGATGTAAAACATTAATCAACCAACCAACATGTAGAAGGTGTGTTCAAAAGCATGATCTGCACGCACAGGGAACTGATAACAAAACTGATGACCAAAATGCTGCAAGACTTAATATTTATTCATTGTTTTATGAGAACAACTTCTTGTAGTATTCCTTCCGGCATTGAAGAAAACTTTAACCAATGTGAAAAATGATCCATTCATAGATGAAAAGGAGTAAATTATCAAATGTTGTGTTGTTGTACACAACTCAAGTGACATTCAAGGTAAACTGTGTTCTCCATTTTTGCCTGTTTTCATTAATCATAACTCTGACATCTCTATAGATGCTTATTGAGAACAGATATTTTGAAGACCATAGAATCCTTTAATAACTCATTATGCCAGTCTCTTTTCTCAGAGTAATGGCTGACAGGGTCAGTGATTTCAATCCTCATTTTAGATTTATACACAATAACCGTCCAACAGTAAATGATATGTCAACAAGAATCTCAGCAAGAAAATCCTCAATTTTAAGTCGAATACCGGCAATATCACATTTCAGTCATTAAGATTTACTTAACAAGCAGTACATCAGGGTATTATCTTTGCAGTAATATAACTTGTTTTTGATAGGTAAATTTAGGATTGATTTTATAAACTGTCTGACAGTAAGGTACATTTTTCAAACTTCGCTTTGCTTCAACAAAAAAAACAAATGCTTCTATAATGGGTTAAAATGCTAAATATTGCAGAACAAATTTTTTATATTTATTATGTATAAAACATCAAGAAATTACAATTGATGGTTTGTATAATAGTGATATTAGTAGATTGACAAGCATTGCTGATGGCCAGAGAAAAATTCAATGATAGTGAAATATCATATTTCACAAACTCTCGCCTTACACCGTATCTGCTTGTCTCTCTATACAATATGTGTAAGTTGCGAATCCTTCTTCCCTTTATATCCTTGTCTCTTTCATTGAGAAAAAGCAAAACACCTTGATGATTCACATCACCCTTGTAGTTTGTCTCACTGAAAACAAACTGGCGAATTTGACATAACAGATTTAAAATTCTGCCTCTTTATGTGAAATCAGGGGTAAATTACCACTCACTAAGTGTGATGTTAGCTTTAAACAAACAGGGCATTAGCTCTGTTTTATGTTGGAATGCAGAGAATTGTACTGGCTGATCAGTTACTGGAAGTGCAAGTTTACTTAACACGATGAATTGTGACCATAATAGAGTACTGGTTACTTACAATATTGTCTGAAATTTGGGCCTTATTTTGTGGATAGGTGCAGAAGTTCTTATCTCAGACAAGGTTATTTGTTTATTCCTACTCAGGAAGAGTACTTAATTTGTTAAACAGATTTTCAGGGTACCACCCCTTCCATGTATGAACCAGGGTTTGATCACAAACTGGCATTTTGTGAAAATTACAGTTACTTTTTTGTTTCACAACATGCCTGATTCCCTCTGGGAAAACTTGTGTGGAGTTGAGCCCTCTCATCAAAGTTTCTAGGTCCCAGACTGATATGATATAGGTTTGATGATCTTGTTTCAGCAAGAAGGATCATTATGTGCCCAGCATTGCCTGAACACCCTCCTACAAGGCCAGTATTTCAGTCCAGTCGACCTGGCAGATCTAGCTCAGCAGCTGGATGAGTCAGAGAGAATGCAGATGGCAGAAGGGGGAGTGCAGACTGATGAATATCAGAGGTTCATGCAGGTATGTACGGTATCAGGGTACCATGTTAGGATTCTATTCTAAAGAACATTTTCGTAATACCCTGCATTGTCAAATAGGAAATTTTGAAAGAAATTTGGATGATTTGAATAATATTTACTGGAATTGTAGGTTCCAGGAAAAGATGTTAGGTTGCTTTTGATGACCAGACAACTGCTAATTTTAATCTTGATACCCCAGATTGAGTGTTTTATATCTCTAATGTATATATACATCATTAGATGTAACGTAATCCATGTATATATTGTAGCAAACTTTTCCATGTATTGAATATAACGCTGTCACTTAGTTTTCGAAGTAAATATTTAAATATACATTAGAGGGCTGGATACTGTTGAGAATGAAATGGTGTGATGCTACTTGTACATCTGTATTCTTTTAAAGATACATTGAATTTATTTATATGATACTTCAGCAATAAATCATAATTTTTCTTTGAATGTTTTAAAAACGAGGTGTTTTGCCATGTAATTCCAAGCAGACCAACATTTGATCCTGCTAGCAAACATGTTAATACATACCATTTTCTCCACTTTTACTTCATAATTGTACTGCCCCATGATACATTTGTAAAATTGGATATGTACCCTTTTCATCATGTGAGAAACTGCATGGTTTAAGCAAAACAAAAATTTGGTCTGTAATGACGGTCAAATATAAAGCAAATCTGTTGAAAGATATAGGTACATTTTACAGTTACAGACAAGTAATGCATGTACTGTCATATGTACTCGAGTACAGGCCTATATGTACATGCATGTATGAATTTGAAAAAAAAAAGAATATCAGAAATAGAAGTTGAATGTATTTCATGTATGCATACTAGTACATGTATACCGTGAATATTTTCTTTACAGCAAGCATCTAATAATTTTGATGACAGTGGGTTTTTCTCTATACAAGTTATAGACAAAGCATTACAAGTTTGGGGCCTGAATTTGATGCAGTATAATTCTCAAGATGCCATTGCTAGGAATGCAAGACAAAATCCTTTGTAAGTAGACTAGCATGTATCTTTGAATATTCATCTAATACAGTAAATCATCAAAGAATGATATAGGTGTACAATCCTATCTCTTTTTGTTCATCCATCTTATAATTACTTTTAAACAAATCCTATTAAACATTTATATAACAGTATAAAAACTTGATCTTCTGTCTTTTACATAAAAAATTAATAATAAAATCAATATCAACTTTAAATTATGGTATTCTTTGGTCAGAATATTTACCTTTACCATGTCTATTATTTATCTTGTAGATTACAAAGTGCCTATATTTGTAATTTTCGGGATCATTGGTTTACAGTTAGGAAGCTGGGATACCAATGGTTTAACCTGAACTCCTTGCTAACTGGTCCTGAACTGATTTCGGATACTTATCTCTCTCTCTTCCTCACACAGCTACAGCAAGAAGGTTTTTTTCAATTTTAGCTCACCAGGACAAATGTCCAGAGAGCTTTTGTCATACCACGTAGACAACAACTTTAACCTGGATCATAATTTTAGAACCATTAAAGACAAGGCTTTGATATATTTTACATGTATATTCCTTGTGTCAAGACCCTACCAAAATGTTTTGTTTTGACATTGTGACCTTGACCTTGAAGTTTAACTAACTTTTAAAAACCTTTATTCTTGGTCATAACTTTTGAACAATGTGTGATAGAGCTTAAACATTTCATGTGTGTATTCCTAGTGACAAAGCCTTTCATTACTTATCAAAATTTTTTACGTTTTGACCTTGACTTTGAAGATTGACGTACATACAAAAACTTTTGATAGTTAGGTTTAGTTGCCACTGGCGAGCTCTATTGTCTCCTGACAACTCTTGTTATGTTTTTAGTTAATGAATGATATATATATATATATATATATATATATATATATATATATATATATATAAAGCACAAATAGAATCAGTGAAACACCTGGGAGTACTATGGACCTTGGATCTCCGAAGAAATACCTGTAGAAAATAAAGACAAATTAGACAAACATATAAAGCACAAAGACACTACAGTTAACAAGGCACCCTATATTTCACTTATATTCATTCCCCGTCTGGGACTCGAACCCACGACCTATGGTACTGAATCACCTAGCTGTCATGCATCCGACCCTCTAACCGACTGAGCTACCCGAGCTCCACAAAAATGGAGCTTTAATAGCCAATCATTAGCTAATCGCATGCATGACAACACGGCCGCGGAAAGTGAAGGAATTCACTTTCCGCGGCCGTGTTGTCATGCATGCGATTAGCTAATGATTGGCTATTAAAGCTCCATTTTTGTGGAGCTCAGGTAGCTCAGTCGGTTAGAGGGTCGGATGCATGACAGCTAGGTGATTCGGTACCATAGGTCGTGGGTTCGAGTCCCAGACGGGGAATGAATATAAGTGAAATATAGGGTGCCTTGTTAACTGTAGTGTCTTTGTGCTTTATATATATATATATATATATAGAGATAGATATATATATATATATATATATATATATATATATACATAAGTGCCTTTTGATGAGTTTTTGTTCAGAGGTTTTTGGCCCCCTCTTTTTTTTTGGATAAAAGACTCATAACTTGTAAATGGTAAGAGATAGAGCTTTAATATTTTACATGTGTATTCTTTGTGTGAATTCCTTTTTATTGAAAATAACATTTTTTAGCTCTGACCATTTACCTTGGACCTAATTTGCAAATCATTAATATTGTCTATAGTCTGGAAGCATCAGTGTTTCACATAGCCATCTTCTTTCACTATACCTACATGTATCTTCAACTTTCAATGTATAAAAGCATGTTTGTTTTGAAATGCATTTAAAATGTCTGCTGTTTTCCATGTCTTCGGCAACTGTTTCAGACCGTTTGTGTGATTTCCTGTACATCATTTGATGGTTGTGATTTATTACTGGTTTCTTGACATTTTAGAGTAAACCTTTTGTCCTAGCATAGGCCCCAGAGGGTATTCTTTTCTGTCAAACTTCCTCTGTTGAAAACTTGGTAGGGAGGAAGCATATGACTTCCACTACCAGACTACCAGTTTTATTTTTTCATCAGATATAGCAAGAGATGGATCCGAAATGTTCAACATAAGCCTCAAAAGGTACAATCTTATAACAAACTTTTTCAGGAGATTTGCTGCCTACATGTAGATCATCAAACTGAATTTATCAGAATGTTTTTATGGGACTTTGAGGAAGTGTTGTTGTTTTTAGTTCCATTCTAAAATCAAATTTTTATGCATTTTTTCTGACTTCATCAGTTTTGCAATTTGACAGGTTGTTTGTTTGATTTTCTTTTAGATTTGTAGATTGCTTGTAATGCATAAATTTTTTTCTTTTTGTATTTTGTCAGATTTTAGGGAAATATGAAAACCCATTGGTGTCACTTGTTTTTAAAGTTTGAAAGTTTTCTTTAAGCTTATGAAGTCTTTATTATACATTTTGTAGGTTACTCCATATTCATTGTTACTGGAAGATTACCTGAATGTGAAGCAGATGACATCCTTCGACTGGCACCTGCTGTTCAGCCTGTTAAACCACGATTAATCAATGAAAACCAGGCAATCAGTAAACGAGAAGAACCAACTGATGTAGACGAAGAGATGCGAACTGCTTTGGAGCAAAGTCGTGAACTCATTGATAATGATGATGAAACATTACAGAAAGCACTTCAAATGAGCATGGAAGGTATATTTATATCTTCACCAATCATGTGTCTTCAGAACCATTTTATCCACCTACCACATAGTTTTACTTTGATGTCACGATTATATCAGTGTTTGATGGGTCATTTATTTATGAGGGACAATGAAAAAAAATGTTCTTTTTTTAAAGTGCAGACTGATTGTCAGTCATGTACCCTTTCTGTCTGTCTTCTCTGTGTTTGAATAATACCAGGCCTGTATTGTCTTCAGTCAGGAGTGTATATGACAGGTGTTGTTCGTATACGCAGATGACATGACTTTTTAGCTCACCTGAGCCAAAGGCTCAAGTGAGCTATAGTCATAGTGCGCCGTCCGTCGGCGGCGGCAGCGGCGTTGTCGTCCGTCGTTAACTTTTTCACATTTTCTACTTCTTCTCTGGAACTACATTGCAGATTTGGATCAAACTTTGTGTAAATGATGTACTCAAGGTCCCCTACTAAAATTGTGTTCGGGATCCAGATTCCCTCAGGGGTGGATCCAGGGCGGGACCAAAAGTGCCCAAAAGGGTACCCCTCTTCAAACATCTTCTTATCCAGAACCAGTACATAAATGGGGAAACTAATTGCATTTCAACAATCTATAAAGATGGGTTATTAAAAATTGTGTTCTGGGTTAAGATCCGTCAAATAGAAATTTACGCTTTTTTAACGTGTTTCTGGACTTAGTCATTTCAATGAAGAAAAGTGTCATGTTTTTCAGTTAATTGATATTGATGATTTCTTAATGGCTATTTTGATCATAATTGTGGTAAGGAATATTATTGTGAAAGAATTTTGTCATTATCTCAATTTTTGGATTTTCTACGAATTTTTTAAGACTTCCAAAAAAAAGGGGGGGGGGGGTTGGCCATTTTTCACATTTTCAACTTTTTCTACAAAACCACATGAAAGATTTTAATGAAAGATGGAATACATGAAGTACTAAAAGTCCTCTATCAATATGGTAAATTTCATCCAAATTGGTTAACAGATAATGCCACCATGTCTAAAAAGTAGGTCTCACAATGGTACATATACCACTTGGTAATTGAAATATGGAGAGTAGCGGTTCAAATCCAGCTGTGGTCAAAAAAATTTTTTTTTTTTTACACATCTAAATAAGTTTTTAGATGTTTCTCAACACTCAACATATGAAATTAGGAATTTTACGTTTAAGACTTCCAAAAAAAAGGGGGAGGGGGGGGGTGGCCATTTTTCACATTTTCAACTTTTTCTACAAAACTGTTTGAAGGATTTTAATAAATCTTGGAAGAAGTAAGTCACTTATGATCCTCTTCAAATTCTGTTGTTTTCGTCCAGACCTCTTTACAGGTGGCGCCACCATAGTCAAAAGTAGGTCACAAAAGAGTTCCCTCCTTTAACAATATTCTTTTTTATACGGGCTGAATACAGAGACAAACAAAATGCATAGAAATGATCTAGAGGGATGAGTGAAGACGTATTGTCATTTTGGTTCCCTTCCAAAATCAAATTTTAGAATTTTTTTTTGACATTTCTTTGGACTTGGTGATTCAATGCAGAAAAAAAAGTGTCATATTTCCTAGTTAATTGATAATGATGATTTCTTATAGACTATTGTGATCATAATTATGGTAAGGATTGTTACTTTGAAAGAATTTTGTCAATATCTCAATTTTTGGATTTTCTATGAATTTTTTAAGACTTCCAAATGAGGATGTATAGGAACAATTCAATCACATTTTTCACTTCTGCTGTTATACCACATGAAAGATTTTAATGAAACATGGAATACATGAAATACTAAAGGTCCTCTATCAATTTGGTAAATTTCATCCAAATTGGTTAACAGATAATGCCACCATGTCTAAAAAGCAGTTCTCACAATGGTACATATACCACTTGGTAATTGAAATATGGAGAGTAGCGGTTCAAATCCAGCTGTGGTCAAAATTTTTTTTTTCATTTCTTTACACACCTAAAGAAGTTTTTAGATGTTTCTCAACACTCAACATATGAAATAGGCAATTTTAAGTTAGATCTGGACAATATTTGAAACAATTGTTGTTCATGACCAGACTTGAAATCAGTCAACAAAAGGCCCCACCTAAAGAAAATGACTAACTTGTCGCCCTGAATGACTTCTTGCAGAGACAAAGGAAATGCTTAATATCAAAATCACCTGAATGGATGTGCAAAAGGTGTTGTTTTTTATTCTAGCCTGAAATAAAATTTGACATATTTTCAACATCTGTGTTGACTTAGTCACATTAATGCAAAAATCAATGAATTCTTCCTTCATGCATGACTGATCATCTAGGTACTCAGGTGAGCGATATGGGCCCACTTGGGCCTCTTGTTTGTCTGAGTATGAATTAGGGGATAAACGTACAGAGTACGGTGGTTTCCAATGGTATAACCACGGTACACCAGTCGGAAACAGTCAAACACAGTATGTTTATCCCCATTCCAATTCATTGTAACACAAACATCGTTTTTAGCTCACCTGAGTCCGTCTGTCGTCTGTCGACCGTCGTTAACTTTTCACATTTTCGACTTCTTCTCCAGAACCACTTAACAGAATTTGATGAAACTCGATAAGCATGTAGTACTCATGGTCCCTTACAAGTGTTGTTGTTTTTCGTCCGGATTCATCAACAGGTGGCGCCACCACAGGCAAAAGTAGGTCAAAGAGGGTACCCTCCTTTGACAAACTTCTTCTTCAGACCGGGGGCATACAGAGACAAACCAAATGCATAGGAATGATCTAGAGGGATGTATGAAGAAGTGTTGTTATTTTTGGTTCCGTTCCGAAATCAAATTTTTGACGTTTTTTTGTACTTGGTAGTTTTAATGCAGAAAAGAGGTATTTTTTTCTTTTAGTAAACATTGATGCATTAATTTGGTTTAATTTGATCATTTTGATGGTAAGAAATACTACTGCGAAGAAAATTTTTCAATATTTTATGTTTTGGATTTTTTATGAATTTTTTAAGACTTTCAAGAAAAAGGGGGGTGGGATAATTGGTGTTAACATTTCACAGTTTGAACTTTTTCTTCGGAACCACTTGCTGGAATTCAATGAAACTTGGCATGCATCAAATACTCAAGGTCCCCGACAAATGTGGTCATCTTTGTCAGGATCCATGAACAGGTGGCACCACCACAGACAAAAGTAGGTCACAGAGGGTACCCTCCTTTGACAAACTTCTTATTCAGATCAGGTGCATACAGCGACAAACCGACTGCATAGGAATGATTTAGAGGCATATGGGAAGAAGTGTTGATATTTTTGGTTCCATTCCGAAATCAAATTTTTGACGTTTTTTCATTTTTATTTTGGACTTTGTTATTTTAATGCATTAAAGAGTTATTACTTTTTTAGTATACATTGATGCATTCATTTGGTTTCATTTAATCATTTCTATGGTAAGGAATGGTGGTGCGAAGGAATTTTTTCAATATCTCGATTTTTGAATTTTTTATGAATTTTTTAAGACTTCCAAGAAAAGGGGGGGGGGGGACAATTTTTCATATCTTCAACTTGATCATCTAGCTGTTCAGGTGAGCAATATAGGCCCATTTGGGCCTCTTGTTTCTCTTTGAAATTACCCCTAAATTCCTCATTGCTAGGGACAGATAGCGCCTTGTTTAAAATTCTTCCGAGAAACGAATTGATATTTTGTGCACTGACATAAGAAGTTCCTCCATTTTCATATCCTCAAAATTTTATGATTAAATTATTAATCACAAATTGATTCATACATGAGTGACTTGACATCATATCATAAACAGGCAGTTTTGCTGCGGAGTGGCGAGATGAAAGGACATGCAGGAAAGCATGTTGCATGGTGGTATGTCATGTAATGTTTTGTTGGTTCAACTTGATTGTAATAATTGTGCATGTGAATGGTAGAACTTGCAAATCATCCTTGATACAAGACTTAAGATGGACATTCAGAGCACTGAACGAAGTTGTTACAGACAGTATTTTTGATAGTTGGAGTCAGAGGCAATGTGGACATTGTAGTAATACATTTGAGGACAGTATATCGTGGTTATATGTGTCTGAAAGCTAACATGTGGACCAATCAGAATTATCAAAACAAAACAAGTGAATTAGAATGATCCTTATCTCTGTAGTTCCATACTACATGGCATCGAAGTGTATGTATAATCCAAGGTGATGATCAGACCTTATGTGTACTTCAAGGTGTAGAATTCAGAATGTATACATGAACATATGCAACAATATAACCAATGGATTCAAACACTATTACAATGTATATGTAATATTCAAAAGTTACAATTGTCCAGTTGTGTTATATTTTTCATTCAAAGTAAATTAACACTCCAACATATAGATTCTTCATGAGGTATGACCATACTAGAGTTAGTTGCTCTTTCTGAAGTGATTAGCTTTTTAAGCTCACCTGAGCTGAAGGCTCAAGTGACCTATTGTCATATTGTGTTGTCGGTCATCAGCATTTGTCTTAAACTTTTAACGTATTCAACTTCTACTCTATAGCTGCTTTACAGAATTTCACCAAAACTTACAGGAAGTAAGTACTCAAGGTCCTCTACCAAATTTGTATTTTTCAATTCGTAATCCGAGATGGCCACCTTGGGCTCTGATTGGTTGACACATTTTCGACTTTTCCTCTGCAACGGTTTCACAGAATTTCACCAGGCCTTACAAGAAGTAAGTATTCAAAGTCCTTTACCACGTTTTTGTTTTTTTACCAGATCAGTAATCAACGATGGCCGCCATGGGAACTGATTTGTTGACACATTTTCAACTTCTCTGCAGCACTGCACAAAATGTTTGCAAACCTAATAGGAAGTAAGTACTCCAGGTCCTCTACAAATATTGTATCTTTCAACCTGATCCATCGTCCAAGATGGAGGCTAAGGGTTTTGATTGGCTGACACATTTCGACCTGATTCAAGGTCACCAGAATTGTTTATTTTGACCCAGTCTGTCATTCAAGATGGCCACCAAGAGCTATGGTTGGTTGACATATTTTTGAATTCTTTTCATTAACTACTTCACAGATTATTTTATCTAATCTTATTGAAATTAAGTATTCAAAGTCTTCTACCAAAACTGAGCTGTCATTTGTTTATCAATATGCAAATTTTGCACAGGTGAGCGATATAAGCCCACTTTGGCCTCTTGTTTTCAATTCTGTTTACAATCATCTGAGTTAATATCATTTTGACTGTAGGCTATGTGATAGAACCATTAAAGGAAGAGTCATCAAAACATGAAAGCAGTGTTTCTAAGGATATATCTGTTCAGCCAGGGTTGTCTACACAATCAGAGGCAAAGCAACCATCTCAGGAAGAATTGCGGCTTAAACGCTTGGCATTCCTAAACCAAGTGGAGAAATCCTCTAAAGCCAACGTTAATGATAACAGTACAGATAAAGTGCACAGTTCTGATAAAGCTAATGAGGACAATAAAGCTGTTGAATGTACTGAGGGATCCAGTACTTCGTCTGATAAAGAATCAGAGGAGTACATAGTAGAGGGAAAATCCACTGATACAGAAGCTGAAAATGAGAATGACAATGGTGAGATCAAAATGATTTTTAACGTTCTAAAGAACTCTATGATGTAAATTTTTAAAAGCAAACCACGTTTTATCTCTAGATGACATTTCTTTTGAATTTAATTTATCAAAAATTCTAACTTTGATTATGTATTGTTGCTTAAGCACAACTGAATTATAGCACAAAAACTTTACGTAGTTTGTGATATATAGCAATAAGCAAAGAATACGTCAAAAGAATGCATAGAACAAATATTAGTTAGCAACTGGTTTGTGGAGGCTTTTGAATTTTGAAGTGGATAATTGTATATTTGTAGCAATGAGTGAAGAAGACATGCTGAAGAGGGCAATACAGATGTCAATGGAAGGCAGTGAAGATTGAAATCCATCTTGTGTACTTTAACCTAATGTAGCACATATATAATCATATCATCATGGTTACCCAGTACTCATGGTCCATATGTAGAGAGTCTAGAGGGAGGTCATTTCCTACAGTGGTTCATATCCATGCAATGAATGTGACAGTTACAGGATATGGAACTTGAAAGTGTTGTGGCCACATGTCTGTGTTGGGTTAGTATTACATGAAGCTGCAGACCAGATTGAAACCTAACATTCTGCCATGTAGAGATACATTGAGAGCACTGCATCATATACTAACCTCTTGTGGTATGCCTGTATGGAGATAACATGCAGGGGGTATATATGTATCTACATTAATGTAACATTGTACTTTATGTTGTATCAGGATTCAGGTGTTACACATCATTGTACTCCTTTGTCTGCCTGATTTATAAGATAGTGTCTATAATGCATCAGTGATTGTTAGGATTGGACACCAGCACAGGCTATTCATTCTGTACCGAATATTGTATCAAAATTACCATTCTGTACCCATTTACATTTAAACAAGTACCCTTAACGAAACTTTGATATATTTAAATGTTATTGAAGATAGAATTTCCTTCCACTAAAATTACAAAAGCAACACTTCATCTGTGATAGAATTATTTAGCAGATCTTTTAAAATTCATAGTGAAATTGAGAAAAAACTATGAAAACATATCGTATCAATATAAAATTGAATCATTTAAAAAACAGATGTAGTGTTTTGATTTAATTCTTATCGGTATGTTTCCTTAGTTATTGATAACCTATGTTAGTGATCAATCTGTAGTGGTCAGTTTCTTCCTGAAAAGTGAGATGACACAAATTCAATAGAAAATTAGTGTGACACATATATGCTAAATTCCTTAATCTTTAGAGCAAAGGGACATTTACAAAGTAGAAATCGATACTTCTTCACATGAAATTTAAAATGTCTCACCGGATGTGGGACAAGACATTTGCTAGCCAAGCTGTTACTTCTTGGTTGATATCAGATAATATATTGTACATTTTGCTTGTGTATTGGGTTGTTTATCTGTGTATGATATTTGCAAGTATATCAGAGTGCTCTGTACACACATGTATTACTATGCAATACGGCTAGTGTTTGTCAAACTTCTTTATACATTGTATATTTATCATGTAAGCCAGTACTGAATTAACCCAGCAATAATGAAGGCAGTATGTCATACCAGTAAGTGGATATATATAGGGATTCAATACCTTCACAGGAAATTTTATATTCTTTTTTATTTTTAAATATTTTTCTAAGGTTTTAATAGTTTCCTACATGGGAAGTACTTATTGTTTCTGTGGTGGTAGAATCCACAAACTACATCTCCATGGAACTTATCCGATTAAGTTACAAAAAGAACTTGGAAAAGTATACTATATTACAAATGATAGGTAACAAATTCAGCTAAGACACAAGACCTAATGTAGATGAAACGATGTATTAGACAACACAGTGGACAACAGCGGTGTCATTCACTATATTACACATACATGTATTGTTAATTGATTATACATTGCACTAACTCTTAAGTGATGGGCTGTGATCTGAAATATCACCAAAGCTACTTTCCAGTGTTGTGGTTTTTGAAATGGACACTTCACAACAGCAAATTCTTTTATGTATTTCACCACAGTTTAGTAGACATAGTTTGTATAACTCGATATATGTAGTCCTACATGATTTTTATGCATCACTTGCTCTAAAACTTGGTGCTGTGTGTTGTATTTTTTGTACTTTATATTGTTGTGCCATTGCATGATACATGCCATCTGATCTGATAGCTTATCATTCTATATGTTCTTTATCACAAGTTATGGTCAACTTATTAACTTGTTATGCATCTGCTATGAAATTTTCAGGAATCTGTGTCAAATTGAATGTGTTTTTTGTTTTGGATGTTTGTCTGTTTGTTTGGTTTTTTGGGGAGGGGCGGAGGATTAAGGGGTTTTTTCTTGTTTTTGTTTCTTTGTAGCACCCCACCTGAACAGAAACTGTCATAAGTTATTTTAGCATCCATTTGAACTACTTACTTTCTCACATATATATTTACTGACATCCCTCTCCTTTGTAATCAAAAGTTCTTTCAACCTTCTTAAAAAAAATGTCAAAGATTTTTTTTTGTATTTGATGTAGTTAAGTTCCTTTATTTTTATACCCACGCAAACAAAGTATTAGTCCGGTTCATGGACAAACATCTAGTTTATTTTTCATCAAAATTAATATTTTGTAGTGTCATTACAATACTTAAGTGGACTGCATATTTTTACATACATTTCGTGATGCTAATTGAAAATTGCTGTCTACTTGTTATTTATTATTCACTTTTTATTGTATACTTTATCATGTAAATGTTTAGAATTTTCATTAAAACATGTTGATATCAATCATTCTAATTAATTCATGGTTTCAAATGAGCTGATGACAGAAATTCAACAGTATGAAATGATCATCCATTAATATTGATATACTCACTTGTGGCAGACCCATTCAGACAGTTACCCAACCTATTGCTAATAACTAGGAATAAGGAATATTTACATAATGAGAGAAGAAAAAACTATCACTTCAGAGATTTAGAAAACTGGTCCTTTTATATGCCAATGAAATATCTTTGAATTTCAACAAATGTAGTAATATGAATCAAGGAAGTCATGACTTAGATTTGAAATTCAGAGACTGGATTTTCTAATGAAGATGCATTACTTCATTGCTCAGAAGACAACGTAATTTGCTGAGTGGATTAAAATTTGCAAATATCAATCGTCAGACAGATAGAATACTTGTACCGGTATTTCCCAAGAAAAAATGAGAAACTCCAATCATGGATTTTATGGTATCACTCTTCTAAATGCATTAAAATTCATTGACTGAATCTATATTGTAACAACCATACATGATTTACAGCGCACGCAAAGTGTGACAAAGCGATATCAACATCTGTCAAGTGATTCGGTAGTCTGCGAGTGCGATACCCTTTTCGTTAATAGGCATAGTTGATAACCCGTGTTGAATAATCTTTTAGGAGGAGCATTGGCATACTACATTCAACGGAAGGGTGGGGGAAATAGGACAAGCCTATTAACGAAAAGGGTATAGCACTCGCAGACTACTGTCAGCTGGGGGACTATGATAAGTCTAACGAAACGAGTATCGCACTCACATACTGCTGTGAGCAGGGGAAATAGGATAAGTCTAACGAAAAGAGTATCGCACTCACAGACTACTGTCAGTAGGGTCAGTAGGATAAAGCTAACGAAAAGGTATCGCACTTGTAGAGCACTGATAGCGGGAGAAATTGGACAAGCCTAGTGAAAGGGGTCTACAACAAACCCAACGAAAGGACTATCGCACTCGCAGATTACTGTCAGCGAGAGGAATAGAATAATACTAACGAAAAGGGTATCGCACTCACAGACTACTGTAAAGGGGGGGGGATAGGACAAGCCTAATGAATAGGACAAGTCTAACGAACAGGGTATCACACTCCCAGACTACTATCGGGTGGGGGAACAAGGTGAACAATAGGAGTATCGCACTTCCCAGACGGCTATCGGGTGGGGAACAAGGCGAACAAGCAGGGTATCACACTCCCAGACTACTATCGGGTGGGGGAACAAGACAAACAAACAGGCGTCACCCTCCCAGACTACTATCGGGTGGAGGAACAAGGTAAACAATAGGGGTATTGCACTTCTCAGACTACTATCGGGTGGGGGAAGAAGGCGAACAAACAGGGTATCACACTTCCAGACTACTATCGGGGTGGGGGAACAAGGTGAACAATAGGGGTATCGCACTTGCTAGACTACTATCGGGCGGGGAACAAGGCGAACAAACAGGGTATCACACTCCCAGCCTACTATCGGGTGGGGAACAAGGCGAACAATAGGGGTATCGCACTTACACATACTACTGTCAGCAGAGGAAGTGAGGACAAAGCGAACGCAAGAAGTATCGCACTCGCACACTGCTTTCAGTAGAGGAAAGGAGAACAAACGAACGACAGGGGTTTCAATAGGTCACCTCTTGTAGTGTTACTTGTAAACATCTTTGATGCATTACTTGTTTATCTGAAGATACATATTTGCTTAAGGTCCAAAATGTGGTAAGATTAAACCCACCAAAACGGTCTTATACAGAAACAGGAAACAGATCATAGAATGACACTAAGAACAAGTGGCCATACTTAGAATTCATCTAGCAGAGTTCGGGGTGCACTTGACATTTTTAATATGGGGTAGACAAAAAGACATGAGTACATATGTATAAGACTAGTCTTATACAAATATCATAACAGTATGGTCGACAACATGACGGAAAAACTTGATGCGAACATATTATGAAAGGCTGTAATAAGCCAACAAACCAAATGCTACTGTAGTTGGATTTGTCAGGCATTTGCTTTGTCGGAGTCTGACATTTCGGAATAACCCAAAGCATTATGTTCATCGAGAGAAACGAAATTACACACATACACCTCTCTACACTAAGTGTCTGTGTGCATACAAGAGTTTTTTTTTTAATTTTTTTTTGGGGGGGGGGGGGTTGTGTTTTGTTTTTCGGTTTTTTAACAAACTGTGTTGTGGGCAATCACAGTACATCGTTTTAAGTTGGTTAGCTGACATGTAAATAATTCATTGTTTTTGTTAACCGTTTAAGTATTACTCTCAGACTGAAAGGGGTATTTGCACGACAAGCGTTCCCCATTTAAAACACATCATGTTAACACCCCCTGTAAGCATTATATGCCAAAAGCTTAATACATAGGAATATAAAGTATGACTTCAACACAAGGTTTACGAGTGTTATCCCTGACTCGCAACGCTATCGTCAATTGGATTTTCAGAAAGAATTCATAAGTCTAAGCAAATTTAAGACATTCTCAAGATCTTTGCTACAAAACATACCGTGTGAACACTCCTTGTTCGAGAAGGCAGTGTAAAGAAAATATAAAATAATAATAATAATAATAATAAAAAAACAAGACAAAACAAAACAAACAAACAAAAATCAAGGTAATAAACATAGACAATGTATGCGTGTTAAGTTTTGATGCGCTGTTGTCGAACAGAAAATTCGAAACTTCAAGTGATCTCTCTTTATATAATTATTAATATGCTTATTCTCTATGGGTAAGCCGGGTTCGACTCCCGCCCTGGGCGCACCGGTGTTCTGTCTTTCGGATGAGACAGTAAAAACCGAGGTCCCGTGTCACGGTAGGCGTGGCAAATAAAAGACCCTTCGTTCACTGCTTCGGATGGGTCCGTTGCAAAGGTCTAAATTTCCATGCAATGCATCAGGCAGATGCCGCCACCATACTGTGAAATAATCGCAGAGTGACCTAAAACAATATTAAATTAATCAATTATTATTCTCTATACATTCATATATAGCCTCAATTCCGAAAACTCGGCACAATTTTGTGGAAATATGTACAGGAAAGATAACTCTCGTAGCTAGAATTCCGTCCACTATGTACTGAAAATATCGCAGCTATAACTGTAATTTATGTATTTAATAATGCTATCAAAAGCAGTCCAACCGTAACTTCCGACGGAGTTGAAAAAATCCCCATTTTTGAATGAATGACCAAAGCCCACAGAACATCGAAATTAGAAGTGGGTTTAACTGAGACGTGAGAGTTTCGAACTTATATATCTATGTGTGCATTACTGTAACGAAATATTTTAGTTGTCTGTACATATGTTTTGAAGTAAAATGCGGGCGTGGCTTATCAAACGGGAGGAACTTACTCCTGTACACATTTGTCCTCACCCTTTATACATAGTTTTGTGTATCACGGTGATATTACAGCAGCAAGTTTCGTGTTGGCTATAATCCTGCGGGAAGTAACGAACAAGGAAATCCCAGAAAAAAAAAACTGGCCACCACCAGATCTAGAAGGAACTGTACCACCACCAAGTGAAGATTCGAATCTTTTGATAAAATTATTGATGGATGTAAGTTCAACCAGAGGGATTTTTATTGCCTCATGAAGTTAATAAACTTTCAAAAAGTATTTTATTCAGCTTTTTACAACTCGTTTTTAGAAATATATTACACAACTCTTCGATTCACATCGTAAGGATTTGCCTTAGTTCACAGCGACAATGAGAATAACGATTAGAAATAAAATTAGATAAACTCAAATTATAATTTGATAAAGATACAGAAAAGAGGCCTTTTTTAAATTTCAGCCCGTGGACTTCTCTTCTTGTGTAAACAACATCACAGAGGTAAAAATAATTTTCACGATACGTCTAAAACGTAAAAATTTCACATTTCCTGTGTAAACAATATGGCCTCCGAAGAGAATTTGGCGCCGAGTACATCTTCTCAGGAAGATGTTGTCTCAATGTTGGATGTTTTACGAGAGGAGGAAGAGTTAGAAAAAGATGCAAATGCAGTTTTGGGAGGAAGTGATGCACATAATTGCACATATCCACTGGTGAATATAACTAAAATGACCCGATGTTTAATTTTAGCAGACGACGTAATTTCATGAGTTCATTAAAAAAAAAAATACCCCCACTTTTCATAATCACCGCGTTAAGCGAATCAAGGCAGTATCAGTTTTACTGTTCACTACAGTGAAACTGGAATAGCTTTGATACTTATTTTTACGTTATTCGTGAAACGCGGTGACTGCATTTTCTCATCGATCTGTTCTGGTGCTATAGCAGTTTCCGGAAGTTTTGGGGTTTTTTTAGTCGATAACTATTTTTTACGCTATGAAAATGTCTGATATTTGGCAAAAATAATGATTGACTATAAAGATAATTAAAAATGTAAAAATAAACAACATTTAAGTGTCTTTTTGTCCAAATGAGCCCCTTTTCTACACGAGGTTTCGATATCATTTTTCTTTGTTTACTGTAGCAGTTTCCGGTCTTGACGGGTAATGCAGTATTGGGGCTCAGTATGGGATGTTAACATCATCGTTAAATAAACATACATTAATAATGGGTAAATAGTAAATCAACAGTCACAGGAATTTTAATAAATGTTACACAGACTCGCCAAATAATTAGATTTGCTTTCCGATAGGCTGACATCACTTCCCCAATGCGAGAAATAACAACAACACAATACAGACACAGAAAGGTAGGTGGAAATTATATTTATTTCTTCAAAACCAAACTAAACTTTTGCATACGATTAAGAATATGGACAATTTTGGTGATATGGTGAACAATAGGCAAAAATAGTTGTTGGAAGTATCTCAGATAACGAGACGACCAGAAAACGCTTCAGTCCGGAAACTGCTACAGTACCAGTTATGGTGTTGTACATTGCAGTTTCCAGACTAAAGCAGTTTCCGATTGTTTCGTTATGTGAGACACTTCCAACAAATACTTTTGCATATTGTTCACTGTAATTGAACAATTTATAACTATTATACAAAAGTTTAGCAATTTATAACTATATACAAAAGTTTAGCTCGATTTTGAGGAAATGAATATAATTTCCACCTTACTTTCCGTATTGTGTTATCGTTATTTCTTGCATTGGGGAAGTGACATCAGAAGTGGCATTATGGGTAAACAACATCATCTTATATTGTCTGTATGCGCAAGTCAGTGGTCAAAGGAAAAATGATGCAAGTATGCTGACGAATGTTAAAACAGTTGGCTATTAGATTCAGAGCTTGAAATTCAGAGAAATTCTTAAGGAGCCATACAGGCTCTTAGATCTAAAATTCAAGGAGCCAATAACAAAATCAAGGAGCCTGTGAATTTCAAAGTGTTTTTTTTTTTCCAATAAAACATTAGAGAATTGATAAAAACCAACAATTTAATGTGACAGACAACTTTAACAATAATTTAAATGCAAATAATTGATTTAATTCAATTAAATTCCATCTCATAGTCTAGCTCTAATCTTTTGAACACATCATTTTCATTCTCTGACATTTCAGAATCACTGTCTTCACTGCATTGAAATTCAACTTGACCAGCTTGATAATTCACTCCTTTATCAGTATTAGACTGACTTGACTTGCATTCTAAATTTACAGAAGACTGAAATGAAAACCTACTCTCTACATTTACAGTAGACTGACTTGAAGACTCATTCTCTACGTTTACAGTAGACTGACTTGTAGACTCACTTTTTGCGTTTACAGTAGACTGACTCAGAGATGCTGAAATCTGAATAAAGATGCAGGTCATTTCGACTGGCATCCTGATCATTTTTGCAGGTCCGAATGAATGTTTGCCAGTCTGAAGAATGTGAGAAGTTCAGAAATTTACATTTTCATGATATCTGCTAAATTAAATAATAAATTTGTTTTCTTTGAACTATTTTAATTCATTAGGGTGTACATAGTTGATCTTAGTTACTGACAAATTCTCATTCTCCTTTCCATCTTGCTTGTACTCAGACTCATTCTCACTTTCACTCTCTGACTCAAACTCCTTCTCTCTCCGAATAAGTTGTTTGTTCACTGTCTCCATGGGTTGTGCTGTCTCTTCATTTTACACAGTCTCTTCAATCCCTGTCTCCTCCCTGTCCCTGTCTCCTCCCTGTCTCATGTCATCCCCTTCCCCTCCTCAAATAATAACCAATCCCTCCCCTCTTTTCAAGACTGAGGAATTCTGTTTTTCTTATAATTTGCTGCCTTGTTTTCTGTAGCAAGATACATGTAATATACAGAGGTTTAAAGTAAACATGTAACCGATCCAGATTGTTAAAGAGTGCATTTACCAAAACGAAAATTTGTGGTCAGAATTGAAGGCGGACATTTGGACCGGCTTAGACGAAAACTTTGCCAGTCACGGCCGATTTTACCAGTCATGCTGTTTGGACCAGCAGATTTCAGCATCTCTGCTGACTTACAGTAGACTAACTTGAAAACTCACTCTCTATTTTACAGTAGACTGATTTGAATACCCTTTGAGGTAAGAACTTGAAACTTTGAAAATAAAAAGGTGACAGTAAGGCAAGGTGCATGGCATAAAAGTTTTTGACCTTGACCTACATTTACAATCAAAAGGTCAAATGAAAAAAAAATTTTACCGTTTCAAGTTCATTTAAAAAAAGATTCTAAATTGTAATGTGTACATTGTTTCACTTACGGACTTTAAATTTATAGCATATAATAACACTGTATATGAACTGTGTCAAAAGTTTTGACCCTGAACTTAACTCAAGTCAGTTTTAGTACCCCTTGTCAGAAAATTTAATTATAAATGCAACGGTTGTAACAAAATACATTTATAATGAATCAAAATTGGTTGTCCCTTGCACTATGTTATAAGCATGTTTTACTGTACATTCATTTCTACAGAGTACTTGTAACTTAAATTATATTCCTATTATTTTTTTAAATCCTGCTCAGATTCTTCCAAATGTAATGGCCCATTCTGAAACACACCCATAAGGAAGGGGAAATATGTGTTTTTTGTTCAAAAAACAATACCCACTAGTTTAATTTTGGATGATTTCTTGTCCATTATACTCAAATGAGCAAAACACTTGGGAACTGTTACTATCCAGGAACTGCTACAATACCAGTACAGAGCAGTGAGAGAGACGGTAAGTTTTTCACTTATCCTCTCTCTCTCTCTCTGTTTCTCTCTGCAGCCCTGTATATAGTCTAGATGTCATATGATCATAGGACAGACATCTGCCATCTACTGGTACTGTACTGTAGTGCAGCAGTTACAATTTGGGCATAATGAGCAATTGTAGCTTATATGCTTGACTCCGGCCAGTTGGTGTCAAGAGATCTGATCTCGATGAGAACAACTGACTTTTCAGTCTCCTGTCTTTTGAACAGGTCCCTAATCATGGTAAACAATACAAGGTAAAGATTTCTCACTGTTTTTGGATAATTTTATGTTTTGATAAAAATTTCAATGCAGTAATATGGCCTTCCTTCACATAGTTATCTGCTTCCTGCCTTCTGTCTGACTCCATAAATTCTTATCCCTGACATTTATGTTTATGCCAATGTAATTGGGTGTTACTAAATTACATGTAAGAGAGAGATTATATCAACACCAAAGTTGAGATTCACTTGAATGTTTGTAAACCACATGAAATAATTGAAATAATTATGACTTGATGCAAGACAGATACCCATATTTATTGAACTTGAAGGAAAAAAGGTCAACCATATGTATGTTTCTATTTTCATGTTTGAATATTGAATGTGCAACAAACACCAACATGTAATCTTTTGGTATTAGCTATGATGACTCACATTTCCCCTGATTTGTTTCTGTTTTTGACAGTCATAGTGTCTGAGGCTGAGTCTACTAGACCTTCAGCTTGGATTCAAGACTTTGAATACTCTTTATGTTATTCCAGGGATATATTCCACGACAAGCTTTGTATGCCTGCTTGACTTGATTTAAACAGTATTTATTGTGAAAAATATACATTAATAAGATATATACATATACATCAATTTATGGATTGAGCAGCAAGCAGATAGCTTATATAAAGCTCTCTCCATTTGTACAAAATTTTAAATACATTTATGATTGGCCGACGTGAATAAAGTATTAGTATTTATACAGATACAAATACACGTAGAACCATGTAAATATGCAATCACTAGTAAATACAAGTATAAAAGTAATGGTAAACCAGTATTCAAATACAGTACAGAAATACATTTATGTATATAAACAGTTATACATAGGTACGTATGTAGACATTTGTAAGTTATAATTAAGTCGGTTTGCCATGTATACATAGCATGCTACTTCACATATGTACAAATATGAAAAAAAACATGTATAGGCCTATATGTAGACGTATATATATATATATATATATATATTCTACAAATTAACAATTATTCATATGAACACATATACTAACACATACACATACAAGTACACATCCATGCACATATACATGCATTCACACACACTTACACATACATACACACATCACTGTATACATACACACATATACATATATTCACATTCAATTATATTCATATGAGTCCTGAACTTATAATGGAATAAAGTACATTAACCTAAATGGAGAAAAAAAAATTGGTTGCAGAGCAGATAGAGTATTAATCTACTAGGTAATATTAGAAATGTTTACTCTTTATAATGAAGTTGTGCACATGTTTGAATATCTCCTCGTTTACATCGTTATTATACATAGGGCATCCAGATAGTAATATATCAATGTTTGTATTAACATGTATAGCATGGATAGTTGATGACCGAATGTTGTCATATAATTTACAATCATAGAAGTAATGAGCGGCTGTTTCTAAACCTCCACATATACAGATATCATTATCTCTCAGGTGATTTTTATATAAGTCAGAGTTTAGAGAGCTGCATCCCAATCGTAGACGAGTATGGTGTATTTGGCACCATCTGTCTGCTTTGTAATAGTAATTTGGAATTTTGATGCGGTCTTTTTCTAAATAAGCTCTAAAGGATGATAACGAATCTAGTGATCTTGTCGGTTCAGGTAGTGAATTCCAATCAGTTGCTGTTTTGTTAATGAAAGAATTTTGATATAGTGTAGTTTTACATCTTTGTATATGAAAATCGTTTCCAGTTCTGAGTATGCGTTGGCTAACCTGATGAACACTTGGGGGAAGCAAAGAATGAAGATAGGAAGGGACATTATTGTTGACCATTTTATAAAACGCAAGCAATCTATGATTATTTCTACGTTTCTGAGTGAGGCTGAGTCTACTAGACCTTCAGCTTGGATTCAAGACTTTGAATATTCTTTATGTTATTCCAGGGATATATTCCACGACAAGCTTTGTATGCCTGCTTGACTTGTTCTCCAGTAGAGCCAGCTGGAGTATGCTTGGCTTGTAGCTATGATTGTCATGAAGGACATGATCTGGTGGAGCTCTATACAAAAAGGTATGGGTTCATTACTTTAAAATCTGCATAGATTTTTGTGCAAGTTCTTTCATTGATAATAAGATAATCAAAGTGATGTAAAACAATAATCATTCAATTAATCTTTCATATGCATGGAATGGTAATTTTTTAGAGCAGGAATTTGAATACTGATTTAGGATCCAACTTGGCTGCCCACATGACCCAGAAAAAACTAAATGGGCCAGATATAACAGATGCTTAATCAAAAGTACTTAATTCTCATTCATGAATAGTTTTGTATTTAATATTAATCTCCTCAGTTATAATTTGTCAGATATTTAGCTCGCCTGAGCCAAAGGCTCAAGTGAGCTATAGTCATAGTGCGCCGTCCGTTGTTGCCGTCCGTCCGTTGTTAACTTTTTCACATTTTCAACTTCTTCTCTGAAACTGCATTGCAGATTTGGATCAAACTTTGTATAAATGATGTACTCAAGGATCCCTACTAAAATTGTGTTCTGGATCCAGATTCCCTCAGGGGTGGATCCAGAACGGGGCCAAAGTGCTTAAAACGGTACCCCTCTTCAAACATCATCTTTTCCAGAACCAGTACATAAATGGGGAAACTAATTGTATTTTAACAGTCTATAAAGATGGGTTATCAGAAATTGTGTTTGCGGTTAAGATCCGTCAAATAGATATTTACTCTTTTTTGACGTGTTTCTGGACTTAGTAATTTCAATGCAGAAAAATTGTCATGTTTTTCAGTTAATTGATAATGATGATTTCTTATGGACCATTTTGATCATAATTGTGGTAAGGAATATTATTAAGAAAGAATTTTGTCAATATCTCAATTTTTGGATTTTTTATGATTTTTTTAAGACTTCCAAAAAATAGGGGGAGTTGACCATTTCCCACATTTTCAACTTTTTTTGCAAAACTGTTGAAAGGATTTTAATAAATCTTAATAGAAATAAATCACTTATGATCCTCTTCAAATTCTATTGTTCTCGTCCAGACCTCTTTACAGGTGGCGCCACCATAGTCAAAAGTAGGTCACAAAAGAGTACCCTCCTTTGACAATATTCTTCTTCATACGGGCTGTATACAGAAACAAACAGAATGCATAGAAATGATCTAGAGGGATGAGTGAAGACATATTGTCATTTGGTTCCCTTCCAAAATCAAATTTTAGAATTTTTTTTCGACATTTGTTTGGATTTGGTGATTTCAATGCAGAAAAGTATCATATTTCCTAATTAATTGATAATGATGATTTCTTATGGACTATTGTGATCGTAATTATGGTAAGAAATGTTACTTTGAAAGAATTTTGTCAATATCTCAATTTTTGGATTTTCTATGAATTTTTTTAAGACTTAGAAATGAGGGTGTATAGGAACAATTCTTCTCATTTTTAACTTCTGCTGTTCTACCAAATGGAAGATTTTAATGAAACATGGAATACATGAAGTACTATAGGTCCTCTATCAATTTTGTAAATTTCATCCAAATTGGTGAACAGATAATGCCACCATGTCTAAAAACTAGGTCTCACAATAATACATATACCACTTGGTAATTAAAATATGGAGAGCAGCGGTTCAAATCCAACTGTGGTCAAATTTTTTTTTTCATTTGCTTTACACATCTAAATAAGTTTTTAGATGTTTCTCAATACTCAACATATGAAATTAGGCAATTTTAAGTTAGATCTGGACAACATTTGAAACAATTGTTGTTCATGACCCACTTGAAATCAGTCAACAAAAGGCCCCACCTGAAGACTATGGATACCTTGTTGCCCTGAATACATCTTGCAGAGATAAAGCAAATGCTTAATATCAAAATCACCTAAATGGATGTGCAAAAAAGTGTTGTTTTTTATTCTGGTCTGAAATAAAATTTGACATATTTTCAACTTTTGTGTTGACTTAGCCACAGTAATGCAAAAATTGCATTGCACAATTTCACATTAGCAGCTCATGATAATCTTGGCATTAGTGACGCTATCTGCAAATCGAGAATCCAGTAACAAAGGAGAAGGAGGGGCTGTATTTGTAGATCCTATCAACCATTTTTGCAACATGATGTGTGCTCTTGTATACATGTCTAACACAGAATTGATCCATTTGATTTTATTTCACTTTCTATTATTCATACATGATAACTTTTTTATAACGTTAAGGGACTTCAAATACTAGTTATGCCCAAAGGCAAACGTGTCATAGCTGATTTGATCATCGCACAAATGACATTTATATTAATTCCCTATAAGAGATACATGCATTCATGTATTTTTTTTCTTTTTTTTTTTTTTTGACTCACTATACTCTTCCCTAGTTATCATGGCAGGGGGCATTAAGTGTTTGCTTTGTCTGTCCTTTCGTCCTTTCATCCTTTCATCACACATTGGTTTTTAGATGATAACTCAGTACCTTTCAACATATTGGAAGCAAATTTGGATATATGTTTAGTTATCAAGAGAGAAAGAACCCTATTGATTTTGGAGTCAAATGGTCAAAAGTGAAGGTCACAGCTGATGAAAATATACTGTAATTATTGTTACCAGGTGATAACTCAAGTACCTTTTAGCATATTAAAAGCAAGTATAAATATATACTTAAGTATCAAGAGAGGAAGAATGATTTTGGGGGTCCAAAGGTCAAGGTCACAACTGGTGAAAATAGACTGTAATTATTGGTTTTTTGATGATAACTCAAGTACCTTTCAACATATTCATAATAAATTTACATATATACTTAATTATCAACAGAAGAATAATCTTATTGATTTTGGGGTCAAAAAGTCAAAGGTCAAGGTCACAGTTGATGAAAATAGACTTTAATTATTTGTTTTCGGATGATAACTCAAGTACTTTTCAGTATACTTACTTATCAAGAGATGAAGAACCCTATTAATCTTGGGGGTTAAAAAGTTAAAGGTCAAGGTCACAGCTGATGAAAATAGACTGTGATTATTAATTTCCAAATGAAAATTCAGGTACCTTTCATCATATTCAGACCAAATTTGGATATATGCTTACTTATCAAGAGAGGAAGAACCTATAGATTTTGTTGTTAAAAGGTCAAGGTCACTGCTGATAGAAAAGGCAGAAACTATTGGTTTACAGATGATTCTTGTAAAATATCATGCATTATTAAATGCTAATCAGAATTTGGTCATATTTTACATATTTTACAGTTCAAGTTCTTTTAAACAGAGGTAATTTAAAATCTTATCAAAAGGGAAGGATGCCTATAGATTTGAGAGTCATTATGTCAAAGGACAATACTACACTAGTGCTGCTGGTAATATTTATAGAAGTTATGGCCCATGAAACTTATAATTTAGGAAAGTTTGTTGCTGCTATGAATTAAGTCAATGCGGGGGCATATGTTTTACAAACTTGCTACAGGTTTAATTAATACACTGTTTTGAATGCGATAATTTAATGGATTAAGTGGGTTGATTGAATTTGACAAATGTACTAATTTATGACTATGCTAGATTATTGCCAACTCCTCTTTTTAACATCTTTGGCTAATTTTGCTATATTTGATTGCACCAATAAATGTGCATGGACAGTAACTATTGTCATGATATATATATATATATATATATATATATATATATATATATATATATATATATATATATATATATATATATATATATATATATATACCAGTACTAATCATTCAAAATCGCCAAAATGATTTTTGAACATTTCATGCAACTGTAACACTAATTTAGAAACCTGATTTCTTGAGTAGAGGGTGTGGTGTTGGATAAGTACAGGTATTGTATCATTCAAGTATCCTGATAGTGTACCATAAGAAGCTGTATCTTTACATCTCTAATCTGGACATAGATTTGAAGCAAACAATTATAATGCTTATTAAGTCTTAAGTATGATAAAATGTTTGATCTCACTTTGTGTTCTTAACCACTTAGTCACTAGAGAATGGAGATATAAATCATAGTTTGCCAAATGGATTTTAGCTTGTGTTTTTGTTTTGTTTTTCACCAAAGTACCGGTATCAGTCTGTCATTTGAACCCCTTCCCAGTGTCCGAAACCCCCTATTTTTCCCCCAAAATAGCCAGTTTTTCCCAATTTTCTTTAGACAAAAATGTCAAACTGTGTTGCAGATGTTGATCTTTTCCTGGTTATTGAGGCTATTAGATAAAACCCCAGTTGACAAAAGAATTTCTGTGTATTTCTTTAAAAAGTTACTCTGCTAAGAGATTTTTTTCCAATTCAGTGGCACTGAGTCCCATTTTCAAATGAAAAAAAGAAAAACCTGAGAATTTGAATTTTCATGGTCTTGTTACTTATGCACATTTCAAATGTTTTTTGGACCTAAAATACTTGTTACTGGCTTTGAGCTGTAATATAAGTGGAAATAATAATAATAATATAAGTTCTATGGACACTGATCCTTAACTCAGGGAAATGAGTCCACAAATGGCATTTTCATAGGAATTTGATGATGTCATAATTTTTTTATGTCAGATACCGTCCCAAATGGGAAGTAACTCTGTTTAACCAGAAGACTCTATGGCAATGAACGTTTCCAAGAGAAATTAATTATTTCAACTTTTATGTAACTTCATATTTTCTATTAAATAGGAACTTTTGCTGTGATTGTGGCAATTCAAAGTTTCCTGACCTGAAATGTAAATTATATCCTGTAAGTATATAAGAAATAAAGTATGAAAGAGCACTGCTCAGTATCTGTTCTCAATCATGTGCATTCTTCTCACAAAATTAACCTGAAGTGTGAGATAATTTGGTTTCTCACAGTTTAATTTGTATGTAAAACAGATACAGTATCACTCTAGTCTGAATTATATACATGTATATGTACATGTGCATTATTATTCTAGTCTATATTATATACATGTGCAGTATCACTCTAGTCCAAATTATGTACTTGATATCCTTAGATGCAAAAGTTAACAAGATTATTATTCATTGAATTATGAACTTTTATGTAGAAGCAAGATTACTTTCCATTAAAGAATGGTATAATTTTATGTAGAATACTGAAAGTCTCTTAAGGAAAATTATTGTTCATTAAGATATTGTTAACTTTTGTGTAGGTCAGGATTGTCATACTAGTAACATGATTAAGGTATTGCTTATGTCTGTGCAGAATACTTGTTGTCCCTTTTAACTTTTTTTACACTATTTTTCACCATAAACTAAATACTTTATATTGTATTGAAGCTATTTAGATAAAAATATAATGTTAACA
This sequence comes from Pteria penguin, assembly GCA_035048485.1. Taxonomy (NCBI): domain Eukaryota; kingdom Metazoa; phylum Mollusca; class Bivalvia; order Pterioida; family Pteriidae; genus Pteria; species Pteria penguin. The sequence goes on along the minus strand of CM068587.1, from coordinate 5,417,784 downwards.
TAGGCAACATATAACAATTACAGAATAAAGAGAAAACCAATACCAGAAACAAGTACAATCAGAACTTTAAAGGAGCATATTGCATATGTCAACGACCATATCCTGATCCTGAAGATGAAGTAAGCTTCTACTGCTAGATTTGATGATGTTTTGGAGAGGTTGACACTATGTTTAGTGGTCAGGGTTCTATTCCAGGTCATAACATGCTTAAAAGATCAATAACCCACTTCTTTGTTGGAAAGATTGTTGTGAACTGTGTAATAAACCAAATCATGTCTGTAGAAACAAGGTGATCTGGTGGTACATAGTTTAGATAAAATAAAGGGTGCTCAGAAATACGATACTGAATCTCTCAAACTATTGTGATATTTTCTCCTTTTAAAAGTATACATAATACCAGATCAGACCTCAACTTCCATGTTCATGTGGTTGAATTCTGTAAAGAGGAACTTTACATCAATTTCATCAACTTGTGATATTTTGTTCACCTATTTCTATTTATGTCTGAATAGTGGTTACTCTTGTAATGTTTTAAGATATGATATGTAATGTCGTTATTACAAGGACTGTCTAAATGTACTATGCTAGTTCTTATTAGAATTCATGTGGATGTATGTAGGTAAAAAGTAAATACTTTTTAAACACTGTTAGATAATTGTAATTCATTAAATTAAAGAAATACTTCTAATATACATGTAGTTACAGAGTATTTTAACAATGTGTTTTAGACAGAAGATGAGATGATCCAGTGTGTTATATGTGAAGATTGGTATCATGGTAGAGTAAGTAAGACGCTTCAGTAAAACACATAATAACATACCAGTAGATATTAGCAATTATATATGAAACAGACTATATCCAAGTGATTTATCCTTTATATTTGTATTCTAATAATTATGAATGCTGTTAGAGTAAATTTTCATATTGCATTTTATTGCTGCGTAGCATCTAGGTGTAGAGGAACTGCCTTCTGATGATAACTATGATGAGATGATATGTGGAGGATGCATGCTGAAGTATGATTTTCTTTGGGCATATGGCGTAGACAGTCAAGGTAAACATTAACATTTTCATTGTGTATGACTTCCTCTGGCGTACGGAATAAATAGTTAAGATAAACATTAACATTCTCACTGTGTATAACTTCCTCTGAGTATTTTGAATAGACAGTCAAGTTACAGATTTACATATTCCCTAATAATAAAATGAAATGGATACAAAAAACATAAATTCTTCACCATCAAATGAGTCGCCTTCTTATACAATTTCGTCTGTACAGTCAGAATGTGATAAAAGTACTTTGTCAAATAATTGAGCTGCCAGTGTCTGATGTGGTCATGATCAGCATTACTAACATTACAGAATTTTTCCATGTGAGTTGACACTGCACTCAAGATCTTTAATCAGTTAATCATTGTGTTTACTTTGATATTGGAAGCAAGCATATAAACTGTTCATATTTTATTCCTTTTTGTGAACTGGAAAAATTCTGACAGGTCTTGTATATATGTGTTTTGAAATCTGTCAGTGATTTGTATTTCTATTTAGTATGGGATGCTGTCAGTCGATATAAAAAATATCTTTACCATATCCATTTCAAGAGCAGTCTTTGGTAATTTTAAAATTAATGAAAGATATGATAGGTTGGCCTTTGATATGATAGGCTGGGTTTATTGATTGCACACACCAGGAGTGGTGTTTCATTGATTCTAGTGCACTCCATAAAGAATGTATTTTGAATTTTCTGATGGGATAAATTATGATGTAGGTACATGGAGTAGTCAAAATAATTGTCTTGTACATTTATTATTTCTCTGACTTTATAATTCAATATTACAGAGACAAAGAAAATAGAAAAATCAAACAACAAGGAAGATCTTGATGTAGAAGAATCTCCAAAAAAGAAACTTAAAACTCAGCATGTATGAATAACTTTCTAATCTTCAGAAATGTTCACTGTTTGCTCTTCTTTCTTTAAGATTTCATAACTCATCATATCCAATAAACCAGCACCATATATTTACGATTGTTGTGTAAATGAAAAAATATATTCCATAGAAATTTAGTTACATAAAAGAATTCTAAAAACAACAGTAATAATGAAATACTCATTGAAAAGCAGAATTCATTGCCCAATATACATTGTGAATGTGAAGATCAGAACTGTAACAAGCACAAGTATTTACTTGAACAATAATATAATGATAATACTGGAGTCACCCCAAAGTAAGATCACCCTATATCAGTCAAGTCTCCCAACGGTGTTGGGACAAGTGGCTTTATGTGATTGGTTTAATACTATCTATGTTGATTTGAGTGTTCATAAATGTGATTATTAACATTGTTTTAGGGATTTGAGAAAAAGTGGGGGTACGGGATAGGATTAGAAAAGAAAATAACAAGACAAGAGAATAGATTAAATAACCTCTATATGAAAAAAAAAATTTCTTCATGAAAATTCAGCAATCGTTCCATCAAAAAAATTATTTTTGCTAATATATAAGAAAATAGATAAATGACTTTATAATACTCGATTACTAACAATATTATACAGACCTTTCCAATCATGTGTACATATATCACATATAAAGCTGTATATGAAGAGACTTTACATGAAATCATGGGGTAAATTAACTGATATAGGGCGACTTTACTTCACGGTGACTTAACCTTGGGATGAGTTAATACTTACTTGATTGAAATATCTGTTCATTTTTAGCTCACCTGAGCCAAAGGCTCAAGTGAGCTATTGTGATCAATCACCGTCCGTCGTTCGTCGTTAACTTTTCACATTTTCGACTTCTTCTCCAGAACCACTGAACAGAATTTGATGAAACTTGATAAGCATGTAGTACTCATGGTCCCCTACAAGTGTTGTTGTTTTTCGTCCAGATTCATCAATAGGTGGCGCCACCACAGGCAAAAGTAGGTCAAAGAGGGTACCCTCCTTTGACAAACTTCTTCTTCAGATTGGGGGCATACAGAGACAAACCAAATGCATAGGAATGATCTAGAGGGATGTGTGAAGAAGTGTTGTTATTTTTGGTTCCATTCCGAAATCAAATTTTTGACGTTTTTTTGTACTTGGTAATTTTAATGCAGAAAAGAGGTATTTTTTTCTTTTAGTAAACATTGATGCATTAATTTGGTTTAATTTGATCATTTTGATGGTAAGAAATACTACTGCGAAGAAAATTTTTCAATATTTTATGTTTTGGATTTTTTATGAATTTTTTAAGACTTTCAAGAAAAAGGGGGGGGTGGGATAATTGGTGTAAACATTTCACAGTTTGAACTTTTTCTTCGGAACCACTTGCTGGAATTCAATGAAACTTGGCATGCATCAAATACTCAAGGTCCCCGACAAATGTGGTCATCTTTGTCAGGATCCATGAACAGGTGGCACCACCACAGACAAAAGTAGGTCACAGAGGGTACCCTCCTTTGACAAACTTCTTATTCAGATCGGGTGCATACAGCGACAAACGGACTGCATAGGAATGAGATAGAGGCATATTGGAAGAAGTGTTGATATTTTTGGTTCCATTCCGAAATCAAATTTTTGACGTTTTTTCATTTTTATTTTGGACTTTGTTATTTTAATGCATTAAAGAGTTATTATTTTCTTTTAGTAAACATTGATGCATTCATTTGGTTTCATTTAATCATTTCTATGGTAAGGAATGCTGGTGTGAAGGAATTTTTTCAATATCTCGATTTTTGAATTTTTTATGAATTTTTTAAGACTTCCAAGAAAAGGGGGGGGGGGGGGGGACAATTTTTCATATCTTCAACTTTATCTACAGAACAACTTGAAGGATTGTGATAAAACTGGGTAGGATGCAAGTACTCATAGTCCTTTTCAAAGGTTTTGTTTTTTGTGCGGATCATCCAAATTGGTTAACGGATAATGCCACCATGTCTAAAAGTAGGTCTCGCAATGGTATATATACCACTTGGTAATTGAAATATGGAGAGTAGCGGTTCAAATCCACTGTGGTCAAAAAAAATTTTTTTTTTTTTTTTACACATCTAAATAAGTTTTTAGATGTTTCTCAACACTCAACATATGAAATTAGGAATTTTACGTTTAAGACTTCCAAAAAAAAAGGGGGGGGGGGGGTTTGGCCATTTTTCACATTTTCAACTTTTTCTACAAAACTGTTTGAAGGATTTTAATAAATCTTGGTAGAAATAAGTCACTTATGATCCTCTTCAAATTCTGTAGTTTTCGTCCAGACCTCTTTACAGGTGGCGCCACCATAGTCAAGAGTAGGTCACAAAAGAGTTCCCTCGTTTAACAATATTCTTTTTCATACGGGCTGTATACAGAGACAAACAGAATGCATAGAAATGATCTAGAGGGATGAGTGAAGATGTATTGTCATTTTGGTTCCCTTCCAAAATCAAATTTTAGAATTTTTTTCGACATTTCTTTGGACTTGGTGATTCAATGCAGAAAAAAAGTGTCATATTTCCTAGTTAATTGATAATGATGATTTCTTATGGACTATTGTGATCATAATTATGGTAAGGATTGTTACTTTGAAAGAATTTTGTCAATATCTCAATTTTTGGATTTTCTATGAATTTTTTAAGACTTCCAAATGAGGGTGTATAGGAACAATTCAATCACATTTTTCACTTCTGCTGTTATACCACATGAAAGATTTTAATGAAACATGGAATACATGAAGTAGTAAAAGTCCTCTATCAATTTGGTAAATTTCATCCAAATTGGTTAACAGATAATGCCACCATGTCTAAAAAGCAGTTCTCACAATAGTACATATACCACTAGGTAATTGAAATATGGAGAGTAGCGGTTCAAATCCAGCTGTGGTCAAAATTTTTTTTTCATTTCTTTACACATCTAAATAAGTTTTTAGATGTTTCTCAACACTCAACATATGAAATTAGGCAATTTTAAGTTAGATCTGGACAATATTTGAAATAATTGTTGTTCATGACCCAGACTTGAAATCAGTCAACAAAAGGCCCCACCTAAAGAAAATGACTAACTTGTTGCCCTGAATGACTTCTTGCAGAGACAAAGGAAATGCTTAATATCAAAATCACCTGAATGAATGTGCAAAAAAGTGTTGTTTTTTATTCTAGCCTGAAATAAAATTTGACATATTTTCAACATCTGTGTTGACAGTCACATTAATGCAAAAATAAATGAATTCTTCCTTCATGCATGACTGATAATATAGGTACTCAGGTGAGCGATATAGGCCCACTTGGGCCTCTAGTTTAATCAGATATAGTGCCTGCGGAAAACCGTAATGCATTGCTAAAATATACATGTTCTGAGAATAAAACTTTTGTCGTTTTCATAGAATGATAGCTCTTAATCTGAAAAGGTATGGATGAATAATCAGATAACAATGATTAATACCTTAAATATATTGATTCAAAGCAATCTTTAAAAAAAATAGTGCATTTCAATGTGCTGACATTAAGAATTTAGTGATTTCTGAACTTGTTTTTCTGTCTTTACCATTCATTGAATGCTAGGGATCCTGTTAAGTTGTATATGTTTAACATTACAGAAATCTCCATGTAAAAATGACGATGATAATCCCACTACCTCTCATGATGCAAGTGATTGCTTTTTAGAGGAACTCAGAAAAAGGGAAATAACTGTTTCGGAAATTGCCATGTTTTGGAAAGATGGATGGAGGGACAAGCTTTGTAAATGTGACAAATGCAGGGTCTGTATAACATACCAACTTGGGTTCTTTTTATCTGTGTATAGTATACTTTTCATTGATATTGGAGATTTGTGATCTGTTTAAGACGTTGGCTTCTGTAAATTCTTACTATCACTATTTATTATCCCCTTTTACTGGAATTCCTTGGTCTGTCCTGGCCATTTTTAGGAATGTTGGTTTTCTTTGCCACCATGGAGCAATTATGAATCACGTAAACACATCTTCTTCCTAGGTTATGTATGACAACAGAGAGATTGAGTATCTCATTGATGAATCAGATACAGTACAGGCCTATGAAACAAAAGGTAAAGAGGGGACAACTTCTGCCTCTCAGTATACAAAGGGAATGGAAGCTCTGTCAGGCATGAACAGGTTACAGCAAGTAGAAATGCTTCAAGGTAAGGAACAGTCATACCAATTCAGAGTGCACTAAGATATTCTCAGTTATTAAGTAGAACTGTTTATTAGTCCCCTACTGACGAATTGAAAGGGGACTTTAGGTTTGCACTCTGTTCATTTGTCTGTTCGTATGTCAGTCCACTGGCAAATCAGTTTTCCGCAATTTTTTTCAAGCTGGTAGAGTATCATTTGATATGTAGAACATTGCTTTATCATGACAAGTTACAGATCTAGTTTAAATTTGGTTTTGGTTCATGGATTTTTTGCTAAATTATGGCCCTTGAACCTAGAAAATTAATGCAAATACTTAGTTTTCCACAATTATTTTTATCATGCTGGCAGAGTATCATTTGATATTTAGTACATTGCTTTATCATGACAAGTTACAGATCAAGTTCAAATTTTGTTCCAGTTCATTGATTTTTTGCTAAGATATGGCTCTTGAACTTCCAAAATTAATGCAAATACTTAGGTTTCTGCAATTTTTTATTCTTCATGCTGGCAGAGTATCATTTGATATTTTTTTTTTTATTTTTTTTTTTTTATTTTATTGAAATATAACATTCTACAAATATACACATAATTTATCAAACATATCATGATAGTGGTAGAGGTAAAGTAAAAAGTTGTGGAGATAGTAGTGGTGTGGAGAGAATAGATATACAGATTTGGTGAAGGAGGGAGGAGGAGTTAGTATGAGAGGGACTAGTAGAGGAGATTTCTAATCAGCAGCATTGCATGACTTAATAACTTATACCATACATTCTCTATATAAAATGACACATATCTTATAACCTATATTTATAGAACAACATATCAATATATCATATATATGTAAAACAACATATCAATATTATCAAGGAGTAAGATTAACTCAAAAACCTTGGTAGCCACCTGGGCCCCTAACTTCAGAAGATTTAGTAGCCCAGCCAAAATTTTAGTAGCCCAACTTTTTTGTCAATATTATATATATCGAAATAAAATCATAAAAAGAATAAAATTGTTTATTTCATCAAGACAAAAAGATTAATAAAACATGTCTTCCTTTATTGTATTCAGACAAATAGATTAATTCTAAAAAAAAATCTCATCATGAAGATGCTCAATCTCATTCAGATGCTTCATCTGTATGACGATTCATGAATGCTACAAATGCATGGCTGTCTCTGTGTATTTTTGGACTGGGGCCAGGGCCTTTGCAATTAGGAAAAAGTCTCGTGAATATTTTACAGTATGGGAACTTTGATACTTCTAGTAACAATTAAACCCAATATTGTTAAAATATTAACAAGTTCGAATTTTCATTAAATTTTAGGCCAAATATACCACATAATGACCCTAGTTCTTTGACCATGTACAGTTGGGAATTTTAAGAGAACAAGGTAGGAAAAAATATACTGTTTGGCGTTGGGAATGGGACCAAATATCGGCCCAAAATAAGTCCTAGCGACGGCTCTGTATATGGACAGTATCACGGCCGTACAGATTACATCATCTACCGCATATTTTAAGTGACACGTATGTAATGAAATTATCACATCAGTTAATAACCCGTTCTATGCTTGACCGCGCGCTTTTCCCAAAGTAATTAAGTTCACACGACATGGCACGCGCCGAAGTCGATCGTTAAACAAGCAAACAGGATGTGATCCACATAAATGACACAGGGCTTTGTTTAGATTTTAATACGTGGGTAACTGAAAATTGATTTTATAGCTGTAAATCGGAACAAAATCACACACTTCTTTTGAGTTTGAAGTAATCAAGAATCGAAATATCCGATATTTTCAGTCGCCACTTGGGCGAGCACCTTGAGAATTTATAATAGCCCAGCACCAATTTTAGTCGCAAATGCGACTGGGCGAGTGCTAATCTTACTCCCTGATTATAGACATAGTTACAGTTGTTCTAGAAAAAACCAACCATCATTTGATATTTAGTACATGGGTTTGTCATGACAAGTTACAGGTCTAATTCATATTTTGTTGGGGTTCATTGATTTTTTGCTAAGTGATGGCCCTTGGACTTTGAATATTAATGCAAATACTTAGTTTTCTGCAATTTTTTTTTTCGTCATGCTGGCAGGGTATCTTTTGATATTAAGTATACTGCTTTATCATGACAAGTTACAGATCAAGTTCAAATTTTGTTCTGGTTCATTGATATTTTGCTAAGTTATAGCCCTTGGATTTAGAAACTTAATGCAAATACATGTACTTAGTTTCTTACAATTTTTTCAGATTTTCAGACCTCAGATTATCATTTGATATTTAGTACAATGCTTTACCATGACAAGTTACAGATCAGTTTTGAATTTTGTTGTTTGTAGGGGATATGTATTGCTTTAGCAGTCCTCTCAGAATGCTTGTTGATCTGTAAAACCGACATAAAGGATTTATTTCAAAGAATGCTGAAGGTGTCTTTGTGTTTAGTTGGATTTGAAATATTTATGTATTGAAGACAACTATTTCTTTTGTTACCTTTCACAAGCTCTATGTGGAGTTACAATTTTCATGACATCACAGATAGTACCGAGAAAATGTTTGGTTCATGCTATTTGATATTCTGAAAATTAAAAGTAATCTGGAAAACATGAGGAATTTTTTATATAATTGAATGCCCACGTTATAATTTATCTTTATAAGTGTGTAAAAGGGTCGAAATTTGATCAATGTATGACCTTATCTCCTCCATTCTATCACTTGCCATTAATTGTCTGCATTTAACATGCTATATTAAACATTTTGTGATCAATTCTGGTTATCAAAACACTGATGCTGATTTTAGTTTATCAGTGTGTCTATCTGTTTGCTTAAAATGATTGTCATATCACAGTAAACGACAGAGAAAGAGCGGTCTGCATTAAATTATCAAAAATATATTAATCATTCATCACATGTAGAGATGATACATTTAAATTTTTGATATTTACAAAATTTTATGTTTAGTATTGTTCTTATTTCAACTATTTTTCATATATGATTACATATATACAGCAAATAGACAGAGAACATCAAAATGATAATTGAGCTGTAAAAAGTTTTGAAATTTTGAAAACATGTATTTATACAGAGAAAATCAATCATTTATCATCAGAGTGAAATAAACATAGGACTTGATATTCTAAAATTATAAGGTGTAGTTTATCTTCATCTTTTTATCTATAGACATATAATTTTATAGGATTCCATGATATGAAATCTGCCCTCAGTGACTACCTAAAGACTTTTGCAGAGAGTGGAAAGGTAAATTAACAGGACAAATGTTTCTAAAATCACCATATCATTATTCATATGTCCATTTCCCTGTCAGGCATGGCTGAGACATAAAGTGTTTGTATTGTCAGTCATTTAGTATTCAAATGATAACTAAAGCTCCTTGCTTCTTGTCCAATCCAATTTGGATATATGTATGCTTATCAAAAGGGGGAAGTGCCTGATGATTTTGAGGTCCTTAGGTTAAAGGTCAAGGTCACTACTGGTAAAAATAGATTGCAATTATTGGTTTCCTGATAATAAATCGTGTTTTTTTCATCCTATTCAAACCAATCTGGAGGTGTCGAAAGGAGATGATGCCTGTTGATTTTGGGGTTAATAGGCTGAAAAGTCAATGTCAAATAGGCTGAAAAGTCAATGTCACCACTGATAAAAACACACTGAAATTATTGGTTTCCAGATGATAAATCAAGTACTATTCAACATATTGTGGGTAATTTCTGCATGGCTTTTTATTCTGCGCTTCTGTTGCATTTGTCATTGACTGTAGAAATAAAAAACTACAGAATATTTTTACCAAAATGATTTAACTATGTGCATTGATGTGTGATACATCTTGAGGCTGTTTGTATACCACAGTATTATTCAATATCACTGTGTAAAATACACCTGGCCTGAGTAAAAAAATTCACTAAAAATCGATGAAGTTTTTAATTTGGGTATCAATGAATTGATTATTTATAAAGAGGTAATCGCATCATGAGTATATTGCGATATTTTAAGAAAAATGATGTTATAACCATTGACAACAAACCTAGATTATTCTAACACCTGTCATATTGAAATCAATGGACCTGCAGACAAGTGTCATGTCACAGCTGTGTTTGATGGATCATTGAAAGGTATCATTAATTAAATGATGAATTAATCATAAACTGTACTGTTTGTAAAGGTAATTGTCAATCACAATGTGCGTTTCTTTTGACAAGACCTTTTTGCCTGTACAAAAGTTTTGATCATATGACCTTGACAATGACCTTTAATCTATATTTAAAAAACTTAACTATTGAACCTTAAGAAGTAGGGTTTTCATTTTCGCATGCGTGTTCCTTATGACAAGACTTTATTGGTACAGAAAATTACTCCTACTGACCTTTACAAATTAAGGTCAAGGTCATGGTGACAGGCATCCTGCGGAGCCCTTCTGACTTTGTCAGTTTTCTAGTTAGTACTTTATCTTCCTTACAGATTGTGACTGAAGAAGACATTAGAGCATTTTTCTCTCAGATGGCATCAAAGAGAAAGAAACCAGCAGAATCAATGCAGTACTTTTGTAAATGAAGACATTTGTTTTGATCAGTGTTACATTGAATTTAGAAGTGAAAAATTGATTTCTTTGTTATAGGAATGAAGTTTTATTAATTTTTAATTGTCAGTTTAGGTGGTTATAAGAGAATATTGTTTTATTATTCTTGGATGAAATTTGATAGATTTTGTAATTTTTAACAGTTTTACAGATGTGCATTACATCTTCTTATCCTTCACTCTGGAAATCTTGAAAACCACAGATATATTTTAAGGTACATATAATACCACATGTATATATTAAGGTACATATTCAATATACCTTTATGAAAAAAGCTGATAGGCAGCTCTAGTTAAGACAACATGCTGTAACCTCTAATGAGCTGAACTCTTATATCCTCTGACCTGGTGGTCTGCCATTCTCAGTCTCTGTAATATTTGAGTTCTGCCAGCATACCAGCTAGAGGTTTGTGATTTCCTGTGAATTCTGTGTAGTCCTATAAGCTAGTAATCATCTTATAGATGAAATAATCAGGGTGAAGCGAGATTGAAATATAACACAATGAACAACAATTATGTTCTGCAACTGACTTAATGTAAACATATTTATATATTGAGATTTATTGTTGATTAAAAGTTTAGATTGAATAGTCTGTATGTACAGAAAATTTTCTCATGCTATAGGTCTAACAAGTAGTTTCATGATGATTGCATTTTGAATGATGATGGCTAGGGTACAGGGATTTCACAAGCACATTCAGTGAGAATTTTGATTATATTATGTACTTGGATCCTAATTCTTCAAGTAACTTAATGTGCATGTACAGAACAATACTCACCCAAATAGTTGTACATTTCATTGTGGCATGATTAGTTCATCATGTTTTTGTTACGAAATGGAAATATGTTGAAAGAAATTGTGTGCCTTTTTGTTGTTCATCATACATTACTGTTGATATGTTATACAACAGTTTTCAAATAATTTTACTAAATTCTTTTGATTTAAAATGAATTAAAAGTTGTACAAAATTGGCTTCCTGTTCGTTTGCAAGGGGGGGGGGATTAAATTGAAATCAACCTGTCTGTCCGTCTGTCTGTCCAGAAAACTTTAACCTTGCCCTTCTTTTGAATCAAAAGAGATGGGGCCTTCATACTACACAAGTGTATTCCTTGTGGCAGGGCCTTTTTGTCAGTACCAAAAGTTTTTACCCCATGACTTTGACCTTGATGTTTGTCTTACTTTTGAAAAACTTTAACCTTAGCGGTAACTTTTGAAACAAGAGTTAGGGCCTTCATACTACACATGTGTATTTCTTATGGTAAGACCTGTCTATTGGTACCAAAATTTCTGTCATGGACCTTGACCTTAACATTTGACCCACTTTTGAAAAACTTTAACTTTAGCCATAATTTTTGGACTGAAAGAGATGGGGCCTTCATGCTACACATGCATTCCTTGTCGCAAGACTTGTCTGTCGGTACCAAAATTCTTGACCTCATGACCTTTACTTTGGTCTTTGCCCTTCTTTAAATTTTGTTGCAATGAAGGGTATTTATCCCGTTAGACAGTTCTAGTTATTATCTTTTCATGCCTCCACCATGAAATGGCCAGGGGCATATAGTATTGCCCTGTTCCGTCATTATTCAGTTTCTGCTCATTTTCTCTTTAAAAGTTTGATGGATTAAATTGAAATTGGGTATCCAGATGTATCAAGGGAAAATGCAGATCAAGTTTGAATATGGGTGTGGTCCAGTTATTTTTGACAGAGTTATTGCACTTGAACATCGAAAATTTCTTGAAAATGACAGTTTCTGCTCATTTTCTCTTTGAAGGTTTGTTGATTTAAATTGATATTAGGTATATAGATGTATCAAGGGAAAATGCAGGTCAAGTTGGAATATGGGTGTGGTCGGGTAATTTTTGATAGAGTAATGGCCTTGAACATTAGAAACTTATTAAATTTTCAAATATTTGTTCTCTAGCAATTCTATTTCACTGCCTTAGTTGCCAGTGGGGATATCTCTGTTGCGCCGACACATTAAAATTCTAGCTTTTTTTATGAAACAATTAAGGGTTATACTGGAATTAACAAATTTACCAAAGGCTCAGGTGAGCTATTATCATAGCCTACCATCAATTTTCAGTCTGTATCTGACACATTTTTAGCTCGCCTGGACAAAAGTCCGGAGAGCTAATGTCATGCCCCAGCGTTGTCAGCTGTGGCATTCGTAGACAAAGCTTTAACCTGAGTTATATCTTTTGAACCAGACAAGATAGAGATTTGATATTCAAAATATGGATTCCTCGTGCCTATGGCTTTCAATAAGCCGTTTCCGAAATTTTTTTTCTTTTATTATAAAATCTTAAATTTAAGTGGAATGGCATGTGATTTGAACAATATTTTTTTTGATAGAAGCAAATGGATTACAAGTGAACAAGCCCAAGGGAAAACAGTGATATCTACTCAACACTTAAAAAACAAATTTGCATTTCATTTCATAACAATTTTTAAAATTTCTATAATTGAATCAATATTTGCCTGTAGGCACCTGCTTTTTATTATAATATTTAAGAATTTAAAAGTGTAATTGAAAAGTCTGAATTAGTCTATTGATACCATGACTTTTGATCTGGTGACCTTGACCTTTGATTGAACTACTTTTTTAAGACTTTGACCTTGGCTATATCTTTTGAACGGGAAAAGGTATGGCTTTGATATTTCACATATGGTTTTCTCGTGACTAGGGCTTTCAGTTGATACCATGACTTTTGACATGACTGTTCCCTCAGACTTTGACCTACATTAAAAAAATTATTAACATCATCTGTGTTGTTTGAACTGGAAAAGATATAGCTTTGATATTCAAATTGAATCCTTATGATCAGGGCTTTCAATTTGTAACATGACTTTTGACTTGGTTACCTTGACCTTTGACTGACCTTTTTTTAAACTAACCTTGGCTGTATCTTTGAACTGGAAAATGTACAGCTTTGATATTTCACATATAGATTCCTCATGACCAGGGCTTTCAATTAGTACTATGACTTCGGACATAGTATGTCTGACCTTAATTTTGACCCACTTTTCAAAAACCTTAACCAATGATTTACATTATGAACATTTCTGGTGAACTTTGTTGTCCTCTGAGAACTCTTGTTTACTTCTTCCCTGCACTGGCAACATAGAATTTCACCAAACATTACAGGAAGCAATAACTCAATGTCCCTGTTAGTTTTGAGTTTTGGACCAGATTTGTCAACCAAAATGACCAACAAGGGCTCTGATGGGATGACATATTTTAGTCTCCAGCCCTGCTGTTGAACCACCATATAGAATTTCACTATTAGCTGATTGGCTGACACAATAGATAGTTTTCACTGAGTCAAAATTTATTGGAGTTACCTTCCGTAATCAGCCGTGTTTTAGGTCAAAGAAGAGATTTTCATTCATAGTATAACAAAATTAATAGTTTTTAAATACATTATATCTAAATATTTATTGGTTTGTAAGCAATTTATATTTTCAAAAATTATTTTAAAGAAATTCATTCTGTATCTTTGTTGATTAAAGCACAAAACTTCACATTCTGACCTACAAAATGGCTGACCGTGGGAGATAACTCCTGTGAATTTTCGCTAAGTGAAAACTATCTATATGTACTTTGTTTTGCAATGGCTGCATAGGATTCCTTAATTCCTTTTCAATCAGACAAAACCTTACAGGAAGCAACAATACATATTCTGTACCAAGTTTTTGTTTTTTAATATTCACACATTTGCTACATCAAATGACGGAGTATTCAGATGAGCAATATAGACCCAGTTAGGCCTCTGGTGTAAATAAGTGTCAGAATTTGAAATAAAAACTGCATGTTTATGTCAGAAATTTTTCATATTGTGTTAAGATGATGCATAAAAGTAATTTCTCAGAAATTTGTGCTACTTTCAACCTTAAAACCAACTTTACTTAAGTCTAGGTATACTCTTCTTTTGTGAAAATTAATTGTTCCTGCTGTAAACGAATGGTTAAGACTTGAATACTGATGTTTGTTAATGGTTAAGTACACAGTTGTAAGTGAATGGATACAACTATTAATGAATGTTTAAGGCTAAGAGCACAGATGTTATTGCTAAGGGCACAAGTATTAATGAATGTTTAAGGCTAAGAGCACAGATGTTATTGCTAAGAGCACAGTTATTAATGAATGGTTAAGGCTAAGAGCACAGATGTTATTGCTAAGGGCACAAGTATTAATGAATGGTTACGGCTAAGAGCACAGATGTCATTGCTAAGGGCACAGTTATTAATGAATGGTTAAGGCTAAAAGCACAGATGTTATTGCTAAGGGCACAATTATTAATGAATAGTTGAGGCTAAGAGCACAGATGTTATTGCTAAAAGCACAGTTATTAATGAATGGTTAAGGCTAAGAGCACAGATGTTATTGCTAAAAGCACAGTTATTAATGAATGGTTAAGGCTAAGAGCACAGATAATATTGCCAAGAGGACAGTTATTAATGAATGGTTAAGGTTAAAAACACAGATGTGATTGCTAAGAGCACAGTTATAAATGAATGGGTAAGGCTAAGAGCACAGATGTTATTGATAAGGCACAGTTATTAATGAACGGTTGAGGCTAAAAGCACAGATGTTATTGCGAAGGCACAGTTCATGAATGGTTAAGGCTAAGAGCACAGATGTTATTGCTAAGGCACAGTTATTAATGAATGGTTAAGGCTAAGAGCACAGATGTCATTGCTAAGGCACAGTTAATGAATGGTTAAGGCCAAGAGCACAGATGTTATTGCTAAGGCACAGTTATTAATGAATGGTTAAGGCTAAGAGCACAGAAGTCATTGCTAAGGCACAGTTAATGAATGGTTAAGGCTAAGAGCACAGATGTCATTGCTAAGGCACAGTTATTAATGAATGGTTAAGGCTAAGAGCACAGAAGTTATTGCTAAGGCACAGTTAATGAATGGTTAAGGCTAAGAGCACAGAGGTCATTGCTAAGGCACAGTTAATGAATGGTTAAGGCTAAGGATGCAGATGTTAATGGTTCAGGCTAAAAGCACAGTGTTAATCAGTGGTAAAGTGTATGGGTACAATTGTTATTAATGATTAAAGATAAGGACAAGGGTATTAGTGACTGTTTAAGGAAAAGGGTATGTTTGTTAATGAATAGTTAAGATTAAGGATTCAAATGTTAGTGAATGGTTAAGGCTAAGGGCACAGCTGTGAATGAATGATTAGGACAAGGGTGCCAGTTTTAGTAAATGGTAAAAGCTAAACGTACAAATGTTAGTGAATGGTTAAGGTCAGGGACACAGTTGTTATCGAATATTTAAGCTAAAATAATGGTTGTTGATAAATAGTTAAGTCCACGGATGTAAGTGTATGTGAAAGATTAAAGCTAGGTGTACACACATTTAAGGGTATAGGTTTTTGTGAAAAATTAAGGTGAGACACTTGTTAATTTAAGGCTAAGAATATATATACTAGTGCAAGATTTAGGCTTTGAGTGCTAGTGAAGGTGAATGGTTATCATTATGTATATATGTGCTAGTGAATGGTTAAAACCTATAATATTGGTGTATATGAAATGTAAAGGTTTTTGGTACAGTTGTAAATCAAAGGTTAATGCTTTAAGGTACAGGTGTTGGTGAATGATGAAGACATAGGGTGCAAGTGATCATGAATGGTTTAAGGTACAGGTGTTGGTGAATGATGAAGATATAGGGTGCAAGTGATTATGAATGGTTTAAGGTATAGGATCTGGCGAATGATGAAGATATAGGGTGCAAGTGATCATGAATGCATTAAGGTATAGGTGTTGGTGAATGATGAAGACATAGGGTACAAATCATCATGAGTGCTTTAAGGTATAGTTGTTGGTCAATGATGAAGACATAGGGTACAAGTCATCATGAGTGCTTTAAGGTACAGATGTTGGTGAATGATGAAGACATCGGATGCAAGTGATCCATCAAACTAAATTACCGGTACTGCTCTTTGAGTTAACGATAATTTACCGTACCTTGAAATAGTGTGCATGATTAGACCATATGAAAGTTATTCTGTGTTCAGGATTCGACAGTTTAGCATTTGATTTATATTTTCTTTCTCCAGAGAGCAGATATACAGCTCTGAACAAAATTGTGAAATGATAAATATCACAAAATACATATAGGTGTATTAATTTGGTGCACAATATCTGAATTGTTCCAATATTGGACCAAATGAGAATGTAGATCATGCTGTATAAGGAACTACAGGGCTTACCCCACCTACAAAGATAGCCATTCTTCAACGTATAATACACATACATACATGTGTAAAGAGTTGGATCGCTCAAAGGTGCCACATAAAAGATTAAGTACACAATCGCAGGGAAGTGACAATCGTACTAGACGCGATGACATGGAAGAAGATATCATATATATATATATATATATATATATATATATATATATATATATATATATATATATATATATATATATATATATATATATATAGATAGATAGATATATATATATTCTGCCCTTTCCCCAGGATACACAAATTACAGAATCACATCCGGACAAATACAACAACAAGAACACTATGTATACCAAATACTGAACTTGTATTGGGATTTTTTTCTCTCAATTTGCAGAATTATAAATGCTTATAATATGTATTTACAGTAATTATCGCAGTGGCATCGTTACCATTGTAGTAATACACATATAGTGATCAGTGTTGTACATAGAGTGTGTATAGTGTTCATGCGGGAAGGGAAATCTGATGGCGCGCTGTGTCAAAAATCAATCCCACCTCCGACACTTCACTCCTTTTCTTTGAATTATATATAAGCGGCATATGGTGATGTCTTGATTAATTTTACTGGTACTGCACTGGGAGTAGTAAAGCGCTTTATGCAGATTACTTAGCAGGTATTGTATACTTAATCTTCATGCATTCGGACATTGACCAATTGTACATGTATAAAGCACCGATGACTTGTGATACTCTGTTTTGATGGTATTATTGTGAGCCTTATTGATACAGTACAATAATGCACAACGTGCAACTTTACGACTCAAAGAAATATGAACAAGATTTCACATTCCTATATCTTTTTGTAATTGCTATCACAATATAAACCCCCTATAGTATGCGATACAAAACTTCTTTATAATGACATCAAACTGAGTATATGAAAGGCGGGAAAACAAAGTATCAAGTACATAAAATTTTGAAGTGAATCCACCTCTCGGCTTATGTTTGTGATTTATTATGAACACGCTATGCGGTCTCCACGGCATACTCGCGTCTCGGGAAGGAATGGCTCGACATCATACTTTTTATTGACAGAACTTTCGTCCCACAGTAGATAAATGATCGACGACATCGATCGATGAAATCATTAATCCCAATACAGGCAATTGTTTTAAATATTTGTCCCATGACAGCGTTTTGTAGAACATGTAGAACTTTGTACAATGATCAGCATGAAACTTAGTAAACCTATATACATGTAATTATGTCGGTATGAAACAGTCTTCTACACTTCCACATCATATATACATACATTATATATATATCAGATGTATGTATCGAACAAGGAACCCTTCAAATCGTTTGCTTTTGTAAGAATCTTGGAAGCGTTTTAAATCTCTGAAGAATAGTGATTGCCGCACTCACACTTGCATGGTTCTAAAGACAATCTTACTTTTATCTGAAGCACAAAATTGAAGTATGTATATGTATACAAAATTCAGATATGAAAATGTATACAAAATTCAATCATCTATATGTATGTAAGGGTCTGTCTTGAATCTTTAATCTTGTGATTGTTGTGTAGTGCTACATTGCGTGCTGTGGTCCATCTGGACTCCTATACTCTCTTCTCTCCTTCATCTGTTGCTTGTTTCAGGTGTGTATCGATCCAGCACCTGTATATAAGCCATGCTACCTACACTATCTATTGACAGCTCACTACAATACGGCGAGGACATAAAACCAAATGTTTTTACTTAGATGTCATTGTGAAATTTGATTGTATATAGGAGATTTAATAAGATAAGTTGTAACTATTAGGGCAAACTGGTTCTCCGGAGAAATATTTAAATAGGTTTTGGAATAGTAAATTAGCATTTCACCTCTTTAAATTTGACGGCCGACTTCTACTAATGTGATCGGTTTTCGGGGTGACAGATAGGACATGGGATATAGCGCACACCGCTTTATTGGTCCCGTGGACCCAAACCTGATCTGTGGGATCTGCAGTGCCGTCCTGGAGGACGCAGTTTTGACGCCATGTGGACACACTTTCTGTCAGCGCTGTATAGATACGTGGCTTAGCAAACCAGCGACCTTATCCTGTCCCGAGTGTCGCAGCTTGATGGCGCCAGGGGAGGCAAAACCTGTGCTGTGTTTACGGAACCTCATTCAGGGCTTTGATGTCGAGTGTGATTATTATAATCGTGGATGTAAAGTTATAGTGAAACTAGAACGTCTTCCTATTCATCTGGAGACCTGTGGATGTGCGCCTGTGACGTGCGCAGGATGTAATCGAACCGTTAACCGTTCAGATCTGGCCACTCATCAAATGCGTTGTGAAGGAATTGCAGCCGCCGTTAACGATGATGAAGTTTCTTCGGCTTCTAATAGGTTGGGCAATTTGAAGAAAGAGTTCAGCATGAGCAGTGCTGAAGTTACAGACCTTTTGAATAGGATATCTTCGTTGGAATTCCAGCTGAAAAATATGAAAAGAGACTTACAAATAGCCGAATCTAAAAACCGAGTGCTAGAGCGTGAGTACCGGAAAACGAAGGACGAACTGCAACAGAAGCGGAACGAGATCCTGGACATGCAGTACGCCGAGTTTGACCCTGACTACGACTATGGTTACACTCCTGAGAGTATAGCCAAGTTGTCGCTACTCATGGCTAGATTTCTCCTCAGCAAACCCTCGTACATTGACAGCGATAAAATTTTCGCCGCCATCAAACGCAGCTATGACCAATATGCACGATGTGGATCCGAGTTTGAACACGACGTGCACATGCTGGTGGCCACCGCGTTTGCTAGTAATTGGTTCGGACAATCTCATCGTATCAACTTCCATTGCTGGTTACAGAGTATAGCGCGATATAGACAATTCGCGGACGTAGCTAACTCGTTCCCAGATTCTCACAACTCGACAGGTAGGACGCACGGGCGGAGGGGAGAGAGACGCTTGTCGGCCGTGGAAGGTCGCTACACAACTGGTGTCTAGGTACTTTGTACTGTAGTTTATTTAGTTATTATAAATGGATGTATCTTTCAGACCATCGTTATTTGTAATTGTAGTGGACACTCAAGTTGTTCAAAGAATGTAACTAAAGCCTGTTATTAATCAAATAGTGTACATTTTAAAAACGCTGAACTCTTACTAAAGTATCAACACTGACATTGTTGTAACTTATTATGTAAAGTTTTAAATGGACATTTACAATTCCTTCGTATAAACTCCACCTTTGTCACTTTTAGTTAAAAAAGGGTTATTATATGAGAATAAACCTAGAATCAACACTGTATCTTCAAGTGGAGTGAATTTAACTTGATATGTGCCGGAATATGTCAACAAGTTGTCGGTTCTTTGTAAAACAATTCGTCTCGCACAAATACCGATTCTCGGTCGACTTTCACTTGTGTTTACGTAACATGTCATGAACTGAGTTTTGGACGTCCATATTTACCTCCGACTAATTGGTGTAGATGATAACAATTAGGTACTGTAAAGGTGGTTATTGTCACAAAGGGGGAAGGGGGGAAGTTTCGCCAAAATAACAGTCCGACCTTTCGCGTGGGGGTGATTTTCGCGGTATCAGTCTTTCAGTTTTAACTCACCTGAGCCGAAGGCTCGAGTGAGCTATTGTGATCAATCGTAGTTCGTCGTCCGTCCGTCTGTCCGTTGTAAACTTTTCACATTTTCGATTTCCTCTTCCGAACAACTGAACAGAATTTGATGAAACTTGGTATGCATGAAGTACTCATTTTCCTCTACAAGTGCTGTTGTTTTTCGTCCAGATCCGTCAATAGGTGGCGCCACCACAGGCAAAAGTAGGTCACAGAGGGTACCCTCCTTTAACAAGCTTCTTCAGACCGGAGGCATACAGAGACAAAACGAATGTATAGAAATGATCTAGAGGGATGTTTGAACAAGTGTTGTTATTTTGGTTCTGTTCCGAAATCAAATTTTTGATGCTTTTCGACGATTTTTTAGTAATTTAAATGCAGAAAATTGTCATGTTTTTCAGTTAATTGATAATAATGATTTCTTATGGACCATTTTGATCATAATTATGGCAAGGAATATTATTGTGAAAGAATTTTGTCAATATCTCAATTTCTGGATTTTTTATGAAATTTTTAAGACTTAAAAAAAAAAAGGATGGGGGGTGGTGGCCATTTTTCACATTTTCAACTTTTTCTGCAAAACTGTTCAAAGGATTTTAATAAATCTTGGTAAAAATAGATCACTTATGATCCCCTTCAAATTCTGTCGTTTTCGTCCAGACCTCTTTACAGGTGGTGCCACCACAGTCAAAAGTAGGTCACAAAAGATTACCCTCATTTGACAATCTTCTTCATACTGGAAGCCGGCGTGGCCTAGTGGTATCGCGTCGGACTCCTGATCGGGAGGCCGGGGTTCGAGTCCCGCTCTGGTCATGCCGGTGTCATGTCTTTCGGATGAGACAGTAAAAACCGAGGCCCCGTGTCGTGGTATGCATGGCACGTTAAAGATCCCTCACTGCTTCGGATGGGTCCGTTGCAAAGGTCAAAATTTGTATGCCCCGCATCAGGCAGATGCCGTCACCATATACGTGAAATATTCGTGGTGTGACGTAAAACAAAAATCAATCAATCAATCTTCATACTGGCTGTATACAGAGACAAACAGAATGCATAGAAATGATCTAGAGGGATGAGTGAAGAAGCCTTGTCATTTTGGTTCCCTTCCAAAATCAAATTTTAGAAATTTTTTCGACATTTTTTTTTTTTGGACTTGGTGATTTCAATGCAGAAAAGTGTCATATTTCCTAGTTAATTGATGATGATGATGATTTCCTATGGACTATTTTGATCATAATTATGTTAAGGAATACTATTTTGAAAGAATTTTGTCAATATCTCAATTTTTGGATTTTCTATGAATTTCTTAAAACTTCCAAATGAGGGTGTATAGGGACAATTCTTCACATTTTTAACAACTGCTGTAATACCACATAAATATTTTAATGAAACATGGTATACATGAAGTACTATAGGTCCTCTATCAATTTTGTACATTTCATCCAAGTTGGTCAACAGATGGTGCCACCATGCCTAAACAATGAACTCACAATGGTACATATACCACTTGGTAATTAAAATATGGGGAGTAGTGGTTCAAATCCAGCTGTGGTAAAAAAAAAATTTTTTCATTTCTTTAGTCATCTAAATAAGTTTTTAGATGTTTCTCAACACTCAACATATGAAATTTTAAGTTGGAACTGAACAATATTTGAAACAATTACTGTTCATGACCCAGACTTGAAATCAGTCAACAAAAGGTCCCACCTAAAGAAAATGACTAAATTGTTGCCCTGAATCACATCTTGCAGAGACAAAGCAAATGCCTAATATCAAAATCACCTGAATGGATGTGCAAAAAAAAGTGTTGTTGTTTTTTATTCTGGTCTAAAATAGAATTTGATATATTTTCAACATTTGTGCTGACTTAGTCACAGTAATGCAAAAATAAATAACTTCTTCCTTCCTGCATGACTGATAATCTAGGTACACAGGTTAGCGATATAGGCCCACTTGGGCCTCTTGTTTTCTCTCCTCCTCAAAACGCAGGTTATTTCCCACAATTAGAACAGAACATATAAGATGTCAATCATAAACGCAGTTTTGTATATTGCTGTAGATATAAATCCTTCACAGTATTAACAGTCAAAGTAAACCCTAGACTGGAAGAGAAGACAGAAGAAAACTGACCAAATTGTTTGACACAAATCACCATGGATATGCACATAAAACATTTTGGAGTACACGGAGCTCACTGTGGGTTTTATTTCGCAAAGGGGAATCGTGATAATTGCGTAATCGTGAAAATTATCCCACGCTAAATTTTCCACGTTTACAACATCAATAATTGTACAGTAGTATATATGCGCTTACTTTCTCAGGTTCGTAGATGGTTGTTATATTCTAGTTTCACTCAAACGAATATACATTTGTAAATATTTTACAAAATAAACAAAACAAGTATATAGGAATGAAGCGCTCATGGTGTGCGTTTTAATGTATATATAATATTACAAAGTCAATTTTCAATTTTCAAATCATCTCACATCTATAGATACAAAATCGTCTTCCTGAAATAATAACCATCATCATTAATCTCACCAGTAATACATATGAATATTCATGATTAAATTTATCTCTATGCTTAAATGAACAATTCAAATAAAAATCAAAATATAAATGCTTATGCTCAAGTTATCGATATATAGCACCAAAACGAAACAATAAATCTTTTTTTTTTCTTTGTATCTATCTTAACAAAATATCAATAACCATATAAATTTATCACAACAATGCGTAACTAGGCATATATAGATGTAGATAGAAATGATAAATCCTAATGATGCTAACATTGCAACAAAATTAACGGTAGGTGGGTGGGATATCATAATTTACCAACTAAACGCACGGGGAGCGAGCCATCGAATGAACATACGAACACTCTTCACTCTTACACCTGTACAGTTTTGTAACTATGATAAATTTATTTATTACAACACACAACACTGACGTCCGTCTGTATACATATATCATAAGTTTAATTGAACCTGGAAGTGGTTACTTTTTACATTATTATTTACCCATCATACTCGGTAAGTCAAGACATACAGAGGAACATGCCCTGTGATGCAGCCACAATCATACTCGGTAAGTCAAGACATACAGAGGAACATGCCCTGTGATGCAGCCACAATCATACTCGGTGAGTCAAGACATACAGAGGAACATGCCCTGTGATGCAGCCACAATCATACTCGGTAAGTCAAGACATACAGAGGAACATGCCCTGTGATGCAGCCACAATCATACTCGGTGAGTCAAGACATACAGAGGAACATGCCCTGTGATGCAGCCACAATCATACTCGGTAAGTCAAGACATACAGAGGAACATGCCATGAAACAAGTCCGTACTGAGCAGTCTTAATACATAAAAAAACTTCTCATAGTTATCAAAGTTTTTAAACAATCATGTCACGACTTAGAGGGGGAAAACTATGAATATCCCTTCATTTCAAGTGTATAACATGCTGATACCTGAGCTGCCTGGTTGCTATAGCTAAACCGGAAACAACTTTAACGTTGCGGATTCTACTTCCGGACGTTTGACACTGTAATCATTGTTCATGGTGTTATAATGACAATAATGGGGGCGATTAAGAGACCTATGGATTGACTTATCAATTTATACGGTACAAGCGAATTTCCCTCCATTATAACACCGATAGCGTCGAGTTCAGATCATTGATCTTTATTAATATAGAGCTTTATGATTCTCTTTTTTTTTAAAAAATTCCATTCATCGCATACGACTTCTGATAAAACAGTATAAGCACAAATCTTTCAATGGAATAATACTTCGTGATATATATTGCGTAATAACTATTATGCTGTCATCGACGACTGGAGTAAGAATTTTTATATTAATACATAGTAAAATTAACATGACATCGCTAACATGCTTTTAATGTACCGTTATCTAAAGGGGATCAACGACACGGTGCGTGTTCGGATATTTTCAGAAATTGAACGTGGTGTACCTCAAAGGGGACAGTCGGGGCCGGTTTCTTCGCAAACAAGACCCGGACCAATCTCCAAAGCAAAGTTGTCGTTCCTTTACAATCCACACACACACACCTCTGCCAACGTCTCAGGTTTTACAAGATTCTTGTAAAATCAGATTTTGCCTCTAAACGGTATGACTTGGTCTTCGGTGGTTTTATTAATTAGATTTAAGGCATTTACCATGTTACATTGAGTTTTACTCTGGCCGTTACATGAAATCAGCCCTGAATTTATACTGCACTATATTTTCTCAGCGTACAAATCATCGTACTAATATAATACAGTTTGTCAATGACACTATCATTTGCACCTAAGTGGCGTATCACTACACATCACTTGGGTATCGTTATAGTGTCCGCGGGTTAACCACTCCAGTTGTAACGTCTTGAGTCGGTACAGAAACTTCTGTATAATGACATCTTTCAGGTGTCGGTTTTATGATTTAGCGTGACATTCTGATTCAGGTCCTCATGTCCTCTTCGTTAGATTCTTCTATATCTGGCGATATTTGTGTGCAACTTCCAGTCAGCACAAGTTTGCCTTTAAAATCGTCATAAAGTATATTTGATCTAACCAAAATTTGTCTAGACTTTTCTTTTGAAAATTTTAATCTTGAAATTACATGTATTTGGTCTTAGATTGATTGATTATTGTTTACGTCAATCCACGATTATTTCACGTATACGGTGACAGCATCTGGCTGATCATTGCATAAAAATTAACTAACCCACCCGAAGCAGCGAGGAATCTTTTACGTACCACGCCTACCTCGGTTTTTACTGTCTCATCCAAAAGACAGAACACTGGCGTGTCCAGGGCGGGAGTCGAACTCGGGACCTCTCGATCACGAGTCGAGCACCTTATCCACTAGGCCACACCGGCTTTATTTGGTCTTAGTACATACCACGAGTGACTATAGACTGTTCCAGATGTTGACTGTTGTTGGTGAAGACAGTTGTTTCTTGTTGATGTTGTGGCTTGTAGAGAGTGGATCTTCACAGTATGTCCTCAGAGTTCTTATCTTCCTGATGTTCTGGCTTGTAGAGAATTGATCTTCACAGTATGTCCACAGAGTCCTTATCTTGTTGAAGTTCTGACTTGTAGAAGGCGGATATTCACACTATGTCCACAGAGTCCTTATTTTGTTGATATTGTGACTCTTGTAGTGGGTGGATCTTCACAGTATGTCCACAGAGTCCTTTTCTTGTTGATGTTGTGACTTGTAGAAAGTGGATCCTCACAGTATGTCCACAGAGTCCTTATCTTATTGATGTCCTGGCTTGTAGAGAATGGATCTTCCCAGCATGTCCGCAGAGTCCTTATCTTGTTGATGTTGTGGCTTGTAGAGGGTGGATCCTCACAGTATGTCCGCAGAGTCCTTATCTTGTTTATCTTCTGGTTTGTAGAGGATGGATCTTCACAGTATGTCTACAGAGTCCTTATCTTGTTGATGTTGTGGCTTGTAGTGAGTGGATCCTCACAGTATGTCCGCAGAGTCCTTATCTTGTTTATCTTCTGGTTTGTAAAGGATGGATCTTCACAGTATGTCTACAGAGTCCTTATCTTGTTGATGTTGTGGCTTGTAGTGAGTGGATCCTCACAGTATGTCCGCAGAGTCCTTATCTTGTTGATGCTGTGGCTTGTAGAAGGTGGATCTTCACAGTATGTCCGCAGAGTCCTTATCTTCCTGATTTATGGCTTGTAGTGGGTGGATCTTCACATTATGTCCACAGAGTCCTTATCTTGTGGATGTTGTGGCCTGTAGAAGTTGAATCCTCACAGTATGTCCACAAAGTCCCCCTCGTGCTGATATTGTGGCTTGTAAATAATGGATCCTCCCAGTATGTCCACAGATTCCCAATCGTGCAATTCAAGTAATTCCATTGTCTAAAGAGGTGCCAACACAATATTTTTTTCTCAAGCTCTCTCAATGAGTACCGATTCGTAAGACAAAATTTATTTCTAACTGTTTTCCATTCCTTTTACGACACATGCAACTTCTGTATTTTTTAGCTCTTCCAGCACTATTCTCCTATGTTTCCTTCGTTATATTTCGTCTTCACATAAAGCTCTAGTCTGCTGGTCCTGTACGCATAATTACACATGTCTGATAGATTGATTATTGTTATACGTATATCTACACATGATTTGCCTGACAAATTGATTATTGTTATATGTCATATCTACACATGATTTGCCTGGTAGATTGATTATTGTTATACGTCATATCTACACATGATTTGCCTAATAGATTGATTATTGTTCTACGTCATATCTACACATGATTTGCCTGATAGATTGATTATTGTTCTACGTCATATCTACACATGATTTGCCGGATAGATTGATTATTGTTATATGTCATATCTACACATGATTTCCCTGATAGATTGATTATTGTTATATGTCATATCTACACATGATTTGCCTGATACATGTAGATTGATTATTGTTATACGTCATATCTACACATGATTTGCCGGATAGAATGAGCATTGTTATATGTCATATCTACACATGATTTGCCGGATAGATTGATTATTGTTATATGTCATATCTACACATGATTTGCCGGATAGATTGATTATTGTTATACGTCATATCTACACATGATTTGCAGGACAGATTGATTATTGTTATACGTCATATCTACACATGATTTGCCTGGTAGATTGATTATTGTTATACGTCATATCTACACATGATTTGCCTGATAGATTGATTATTGTTCTACGTCATATCTACACCTGATTTGCCGGATAGATTGATTATTGTTCTACGTCATATCTACACCTGATTTGCCGGATAGATTGATTATTGTTATACGTCATATCTACACATGATTTGCCTGATAGATTGATTATTGTTATATGTCATATCTACACATGATTTGCCTGGTAGATTGATTATTGTTATACGTCATATCTACACATGATTTGCCTAATAGATTGATTATTGTTCTACGTCATATCTACACATGATTTGCCGGATAGATTGATTATTGTTCTACGTCATATCTACACATGATTTGCCGGATAGATTGATTATTGTTATACGTCATATCTACACATGATTTGCCTGATAGATTGATTATTGTTATATGTCATATCTACACATGATTTGCCTGATACATGTAGATTGATTATTGTTATACGTCATATCTACACATGATTTGCCGGATAGATTGAGTATTGTTATATGTCATATCTACACATGATTTGCCGGATAGATTGATTATTGTTATACGTCATATCTACACATGATTTGCCTGATAGATTGATTATTGTTATACGTCATATCTACACATGATTTGCCGGATAGATTGATTATTGTTATACGTCATATCTACACATGATTTGCCTGATAGATTGATTATTGTTATACGTCATATCTACACATGATTTGCCTAATAGATTGATTATTGTTCTATGTCATATCTACACATGATTTGCCTGATACATGTAGATTGATTATTGTTATACGTCATATCTACACATGATTTGCCGGATAGATTGATTATTGCTATACGTCATATCTACACATGATTTGCCGGACAAATTGATTATTGTTATACGTCATATCTACACATGATTTGCCTGATAAATTGATTATTGTTATAAGGATATCTACACATGATTTGCCGAACAGATTGATTATTGTTATACGTCACTCCATGATTATTTTGCGAGGATATGGTGACGGCATCTGTCTGAAGAACTGCATGAAAATGTAGACCAACGGACCCTCCCGAAGCAGTGAGGGATCTTATATGTGCCACGCCGATCGTGACACGGGACCTCGGGTTTTACTGTCTCATCCGAAAGACAGAACAACGGTGTGCTCACAGTGGGAGTCGAACCTGGGACCTCTCGATCACGAGTCGAGCACCAAAACCACTGAGCCCCACCGGGTGGACTTGCCTGCACTTCTCCTCTATTTTCATGTCGGTCACAATACCTTTTTTTCTGCAATTTTATGACATTTGAGACAGATTCATAATGAATTTGATTTCATCAAAATTTATATCCATGTAATGCAATAGTGTCGTGTGCTTCACGGACATTTTTGAAAGTAATTTTGTATTTGGGTTGCAAAACTTCTGAGAGCAGATTTCCCAATTGCAAGTTCGAGTTTCCTCTGCATTGTCGCTAGTATGATCTGAATTCATCAGTCTACAGTCTACTGGATAATGAGTCGGGGTTCCTGTTATTTAATCGTTTCCTGATTTTTCCTTTGTTATCCGCCATCTTTGTTTTGACCCAATATTTTGTCAATATCACAAAGTTGTATTTGTTCAGGGGAAGGGGTTTTGCCAGATTCTTAGTTTTTATGTGTTTATTCTTGATTGTCAATCATTCCCTTTGCGAGCATCACTTCCTATTTAAAGGTATATGCGGCTGGGGCGGGGTTAACTTTTAAGGCAATCCAGTATATGAATGCGTATTATTTTCACTTAAAATATAGATCAATCTTCCATATTAATTTAGTAATTAGAAAAAGAACTTGGAAAATCGAACTATTTACGAGGAGTAAAGTTGAAATTTGATAGCATATATAGCACGTCAAATCTAGTATTGACAATGTACAAATTGGTGGTTATGGCAGCATAGATACATGCATATACATGTAATAAGATGCCATCACAGCGAAGGCAAATAGGACTCTAGGCTTCCTAAAGCGAAATCTCAAAAGTTGCAGAACCTCAGCACGGGTCAGAGCCTACGAAGCCATTGTACGTCCAACGCTGCAGTATGTTGCCTCCATATGGGACCCTCACACCAGCGGAGAGATCAACCAGATAGAGACGGCGTACCTAATTGAAGACCTACGGGTAATTGAAGACCTACGGAAGACCTACATTTATCTAGACATTATCATTAAAAACTGTTATAAGAAATGTGTTCCTTATCATTAAAAGACAATATAGATATTTAGTTCACT
Source organism: Pteria penguin (assembly GCA_035048485.1). Classification (NCBI taxonomy): domain Eukaryota; kingdom Metazoa; phylum Mollusca; class Bivalvia; order Pterioida; family Pteriidae; genus Pteria; species Pteria penguin. The sequence goes on along the minus strand of CM068587.1, from coordinate 5,388,315 downwards.
AATATTGATAATTTATACTGCATTTTTTACCAAAACATTGTGTAGGTCTTCTTTCAATTGAAGTGGCCGCCATTACTATTTTATGGGGTAATTATAAATTCATCATTGCCATTTATAAATTGTGATATCGTAGAAGAGCGGATACTTTTGTTTAATTATACATATATAAAGCAATAAGGTCAGATATGTTCTGACTATTGTGTACTGGGGGCCATTTTGATTCACAGAAGACTTACACATTATTTGATTAATAACATGCCATAAAAACACAAAGTCATATGAATTTTTGTGAAATATACGCTTTTATAGCATGATAAATATGTTCATGAAATTGTTTTTTGATAATAATGTCTAGATAAATGTAAGTCTTCCATAGGTCTTCAATTACTCGTAGGTCTTCAATTAGGTCCAACGTAGAGCGGTACGATGCGATTGATATCTCGTAAATAAAATATATCCCACTGAGCATGCCATTTATAAATACAGACTGAAATTCGAACACGCAATCCAGAGTTTGCTGGAGCAAACAGTCCATTTAGCTTCATATAATTACTGGTGAGAAGGATGTCTTTGGGAGACACACCCTTTTCACGTAACATAGATCCGTCATGGAAGCGATTTCGATACACATATATAAATTACTAGTTATGTTTGTAATGTCATAATCAAAATTATCTCTGACATTTACATCATTATTTTCAAATTTCGGTAAACGTTCCAAGTTCGGTTGAACACATCCTCATAAAAAGGTGTAGGTGCTCCTTCCTTCCCCTCTCCGCTCATTTCTTACGCCTAGATGCAGTTGGTTTTTGAGTATTCGTGTGGTAGATCCAATTCCCACCCCCCTTTTTTCCTCTTTCCACATGATCAAGGGGGCGATAACTCTGTATGTTTCCAGAATTTTCTGTCGCTAGATGGCATATTCTGTATCCGGAAAAAATTCGAGAAACACGCTGAAGAGAGTAATAGAAGAACGACCCGTTTAGATACATTATTTTCACATAACTTGTACATTTATAACATTGAAAATAATTTTACACATTCCAATCTAAATGGCGAAGTGGGGAGAAGGTGATCCACGGTGGATTGTGGAAGAAAGACCAGATGCAACCAATGTAAACAACTGGCACTGGTAAGACTACTGTCAGCTGATTGATTGTGTTTGGATACTTACCGACTATAGACAAAGATCTTATTTGAGTCTGTTTCATTAACTAGTTCTCTTTTCTTCGTTGGTGAACTAGTTTTGTCTTGATACAAATGCAGAGATACATGATCAGCATACTGATCTAGTAACAGTTCCCGGACAATCTGATTAAAACCACATCTTTATTCTGCTTGTCTGTTTGTTCTATTAAGTATAAAGATCTGATGAAATTCTGTAAGGGGTCACATTCTGGTGACCTCTGATGACGTCTCAGTCACCAAAACTGTTATTTCCCGTAGCCAATCAGTGACTTGGCTAGGCACGTGATAGTGACTTAATATGTAACAAACACCGTTCCAAGAAAACCTAAGCCGGCGTGGCCTAGTGGTATTGTGCTGGACTCCTAATCGGGAGGCTGGGGTTTGATTCCCGCTCTGGTCATGCCATTGTTCTGTCTTTCGGATGAGACAGTAAAAACTGAGGCCCCGTGTCATAGTATGCATGGCACGTTAAAGATCCCTCCTGCTTCCGGTGGGTCCATTGCAAAGGTAAAAATTTGTATGCCCCACATCAGGCAGATGCCATCACCATATACGTGAAATATTTGTGGTGTGACGTTAAAAACAAAAATCAATCAAAAACTACCCTGTGGGTCACGCACGCTGTGGTTGTTAATACCATCCCTAAGATTTTGTAGCCGCTCCACTGATTGGCTGAAATCAGAGGTCACCAGAACGTGAACCCTTACAGGGTTTCAACAGATGTTTATATGCAATGGAACAAATAGAGAAGCAGAATAAAGATATGGTTTTAATCAGATTGGTTCTCAGACGAATTTTTAGGTTTTCAGCAAACAACTTTTGCTACAGTAGACCAAAATACATGAAGTTTAGTACAGTGCATGGTTTACTCATTATGTATAGAACAATGTCAAACTTATGACAACACTCATACATTAACCAAATATTCTATGCATTTTTACGACTCTCCTTCAGCCATTTTTACCGACTTCACTGTAATAGTTCCTGGATGATCTAGTCTACTGGTATTGTAAGTGAATAAAAAGACGAGACATTTAATAAAGTCAAAGTTCAATCTCTTATAAAAATGGTAATGATGAAAATATGGCATTATTCGACCTTAAAATTTGATTTTAGGTTCATTGATCGAGCACCTATCAGCCGCATATGGATGTTGAAAGTAGGTCAGAATGTGATAAATAAAATTAGATAAAAGACAAAACTTGAAATTTTTACCAGAAAAATCTTATTCTCCTTTAAATATCATTCATTTTGTATAAAATGTTTTATGATTTCTTGTCCATTATGCTCAAGCCAGCAAAACATCCATGAACTGTTACTCTCTGGGAACTGTTACAGTACCGGTAGTAGGCAACAGGGTGATCCGTCACCAAAGCAGTGCGTTCAACAAATTTATAAATTAATACAAGCACGATAAGATGATAGTGTCTGCCAAATTCATCAGACCTTTGGAGCTGACGGACAGTATTTTAAAGGTCCAATTGGCATACATACTTTCACGCCAGACCGGATTGTCTGATGTGGTGTTGTTCCACTGATACTATGTATACCCTGAGTCTCGATAGTGCTTACACTACTCTGACCTTTATTTTCTTTCGGTCAGACAAAAATAATTTCAGTCCTATGAAATGTGTTTTCTCGGAGCTTCACAAAGTTTTGTGGACATTGAGATGATCCATTGCCCTTTATGTTTCATTGGGTATTTTTCTGTGAAAATTATCTTCACAAGATGATCCATCTCTGTTTAGGTTGTTAGCTTGTAGTGACTAACAAATATAAGATGATCTGTCTCCTGTTATTTTTTAAGATATTCCCATCCAAATTAAACTATGGATAACCCTCTCACCTATTACATCATAAAACATGGATGTAACAAAAGTTAACAACTGGTCTGATTTGGGAATTTCCGACTTTTCGAGAAAACAATAATTTGAGACTGTCATTTTAGAATTTGTTTGAATAAAATCAGACAAGAAACTAGGAAGTAATTAACAAAAAGAACTTTCATGACCAAACATTTGTAGCTTTTAATTTGAATATTTTAGTCATGCTTGATATCGGATGACTCAGAATGAAATACTGAAAGTGAAAATGTAAACAAAATGCCAAAAGATATTGAAATAAAGATGCTGAAATTTTCAGATAAGATTCTCTGCACATCAGGGGCTTGAAGAATGTTGCCAAATACATGTATAGCATTAGCATATCATGATATGTAGGCACACACGGTCATTTTGAGCAGAAGTAGGGAGTTAGGGTGGGAATACTTTAAGGGGTATTTGTCTTTGAGAATAATCTACACAATATACAGCCAATGCAAAAGCTATAAGGAATGGTTCGTTTAAAGATCTTATCATGTAAACCATAAGACAAACAGGGGGCAGATCATCCAAAACATTCTGTTCGATTGCAGTACAGTCCGGGTGGAACTTTGAATGCCCACTGTCCACAGTGGTCAGTCCACCTGAAATATCAGTGGGCATTAGGAGTGGACATTTACCTGAGTTATCAAGCTGTCCACTTACCTGTATGTAAATTCCAACTGGCTCTTACAAGAATGTTCACTGTGTCCAGTGGACATTTTTCATGTCCACTCTAAAAATGCCCACTGTGACCAGTGGGCAAATTAAGTTCCACCTGGACTGTACTGTATATGGTATTACACATGTACTAGGAGACAGATTGGTTTAGAGCCGGATTGACTAGTGCTTAATTGACAGGGTTTGTTTCCCATTATAAATGTAATATGAAACTGAATGATCAGCCTTCTGTCTTTCTCAGTATGGCTATAGGTATCTTAGGTATATGTAAACAGACATATTTTTTTTATTTGGCCATATAAGAATTTTCAAAAGATGTGCAGAGTATTTATTTTGCTATTCATATACATGATGATATTGAAATTCTTTAAGTAAATTGTAAATTAGTCTCTTTTTAATTATTTTTTCTGTGGTCAGTGTAGGAACAAAGTGTTTTTTAAAAATTTTTTATCTGAAAATAACTGAAAAGTAAGCTATATGTATTTGTACATGTATATTGTTTTTGACTGGATTGCAAAGCATCGGCGAAATCCATCTGTCTGTCCGTCTGCACAGTGTCAACATTTTGCGTTTAGCTTGGTTTCTTTCATACCCTAGAGGGTACTTATGTCAAAGTTTGTAGGTTTGTAGATACTTGAATGTTCTATCCAACCAATACAAAATTTTAGTGACCTTGACTTTACGCTTCAGTGAACACACACTGTTTTTTGCCTTTGGGGTGACCAGTTGCATACATGTATTGTTAATGCAAAGCAACTCGGTCTATAAATTGGCAAATTCCCTCCGTCTGTCTGTCCGTCAGGCGTCATTTTGCGTTTTACATTTGCAATCCGGTCATACCATTCTTGATGGTTTCTGGTTTTAATTATTGTGAAGTTAAATGTATTTATGTAGGGTTGAAAAGAATGCCACAGGGTGGTCTCAAGACAAGTTGAAGGAGTTACTTACTGGGATGACGGTGGAAGATGATGATTGTAAGTTTAAAATTTTTTATTTCAAAATTTTTAATGAAATTGTTATTTAAAATTACTGTAATTACCGATGTATAATGCACATCCGTGTATAATGCGTGCCCCCATAATCAAGTAAATAATTCTAGATAAAATCTTACTTCCTGTGTATAATGAACAAGAAAAAAATGGGTAACAGTGAGCGCCCGTGAAGCTACCATTCCTTCTGTGAGTGCACAGTAACATTGTCTCTGGTAGCGTGAACTATCCGTCTTTTTTACGTTTTTCACACATTAAACTGGACGTAATTCCGGGACATACATATCTGGATGAAATTCGTACATTTCGATAAATGAGTTATTGGATTAATTATACCAGTACTCATAACAATAGTAATATAGTTGGTAAGAGTTAATTTTATTTGTGTTAAAGTTACAGATATATACTATATATCTTTGTGGTCATTCGATGTTCTTGTTATTTGCTGAATTGGCACTGTTGTCTGATTGATGAGTGTGTACAATGCTTAACGGTCAGCTGACCAGGTATCGTTAGAAGTCGGAGACATCTAAACCCAGCACAGCAGGTGTCCAACTGTAAACATGGGAGTGGAAGGGCCAATTATCGTTAATTTCATGACCGTCTTATTAAACATTAAAGCCCCGTTCAGTGTAACTTATACCAGTAATAAGACACGTAAAACTCCAGTTCATCAATACAGATCATCAGAGTTATCAGACACACGAAAATGACAGGCTGTGAATCCATTCCATGGAAAATTAACTTTCTGGTGTGATTTTAGTAAATGCTGACATTTAGTGGTCCCATTCAGATCAATGTCACATACTAATACTAGGGAAAAAACTCGTTAAATTTTAGTTCCCATGTATTATGTGTATCCACAAAATTGACGATAGATACTCAGAAAAAAAGTGTGCTTTATACATAGGTAATTGTGGTAATGTTTAGAAATATTTATTCATAATATAAGGGATAAGCATGATAGTTTATATAAGGCTAAAAACAATAAAAATATTAGTGCTGTTTCCCTCCTCCCAGCCGACCCTAATTTATACCCCTGGACCATAAAAGTTTTATGATACCAAAAAAAAGTTGATTTGTCTTTGTAAAACTGTTATGATTTGCACTTTTGCTGGTAGGGGTACTGCCATCAAAAAGATCTTGCTTGTGCAGACAAATACCATGTACATATTATTCAGTTTTAGTGAGTTATGTATCTGCAACAATAAAAGGGAAACTGACCAACCATATGTGTGTTGTCATTGAATAACAAATTTGTTATTTAAAGTTCACATTTCTGTAAAATGTGCGTATCTACATACACAAGTCGCTAACAAAAATTACACTGCTGCATGACTCCAATCACAAGATATATACGATAATCCATAAACAGCTCATTTAATTTTTTCAGTCGTTGCTATTCATAATATGTGACATCAGAAGTTGTACCGATGCTACTTTTCCTTGGGTTTTAATTATAATGTTAATGTTTGCATTGTGACGTTACAGTGAGATGATGTTAAAAGTTGTACAACAAGTTGTACAGGAAGCTATTATTTTACTAGGTTTTTCCCATAAAATTGGGCAAATGGATATTTTTAGATACATATATCTCTCAGAGAAATACTGAAGTAGAAGGAGCAGTAATTTTTATGAATTTTATAATAATTCAGTTAGGATTTTAAGAAAGACCCTAGCATTCTAATAGCACTTTAAGAGTACAAAGTGCAGTACCAATATAACATTGACAATTTGCAGTATAATCTTCAAATGCTGCTTGACTCTGACAATGTTCTTCTGGTTAGATTAAAGTTGGATTTGTCAAAAAACAAAATGAAATTTTTAAAAGATATAAAATGATTTTTTCCCCTACATACAGGGTCATTTCCTAGATTTTTTTTGGTCAAGGAAACAGGAAATGGGTCTATTATTTGTTTTGGCCTTACATGTAAACTAACAGATGTAAAATTATGTTTCTTTTGTGTTATTTTAGGTTTCTGTGAAATAAAAGAGGTGACAAAGGTAGAAGGGGAAGCGTCAGCTAATAATAGGAAAGCAAAACTTATATTCTTTTATGAATTTGTCATTAAAGGAGAATGGTCAGGTCAGTGGTTGCATCATGTTTTCTTTCCTTGATTTGTTTAAAGTTTTCTTTTATGTCTTGCATGCATTGTTTTACAGTGTATGGTCACTGTCTATTTCCATATCTATTATTGTATTTTCTTCTTATTTTCATATCATTTTTTAGTAATTTGTGTCAACTTCCTTGTGTTTTACTTTTACCCCATTTGCTGTCAGATCCTTGGGAACTAGTATCGGTGAGACATGTATAGATATTTATCAACATTATTTAAACAAGCGTAGCTTTTTAAAAAGCTTAGGTTGAATTCGGAATAGCTTTAAATCTTCAAGTTGTTGGTCAAAAGGCCAAATAGCTTTGTGTAAATAGGAATTACATGTACTTGTTTTTAAATGCTTTTTATGCGCAGTTGTGAATTTTCCCGCTAAAATTTCTAAAGCCACGCCTCATTTTTTCCTTATTAGAAAAGTAGCCGCGCCTTTTCACCTTTTTAGGAAAGTCTCTCGGATGTTCTCGTCAATACATGTGTATTCGGAAATAAGTTGGTTTTTGTAGTGAGCAAATCTTTTTTTTAAAATTGTGAACATGTTATAAGATTTATTTCTAGAAATCTCAGTATTTACAGCAGAATTGTGTGATAATACTGTTTCTTAGTACTAGATTACTACCCAACATGCCATGCTTATGGAGTTTGCACATGCGCTCTCAAAGCGAATTAACTATCGTAATATACAATCGGCCGAGGCAGATTGCAAAAAAATTGAGAAAAAATGAATATATTACAAGACATCATACTTGTAGATTTATTTACTTTTTTTATGCTCCCTGAAACCTTTCGGGGGAGCATAGAGTCACTGTCAGGTCCTTGTGTCTCTGTCTGTCCGTCTGACCATCTGTCCGTCCATCCAAGCTCACATCTCATATACCTTTCATCAGAATTTGATTATACTTCACCAAAATGTTATTTAGGTTAAAGGCTTTGGAACAAGGGTCACCCAAGGTCATTTCTAAAAGGTCAAGATCACTTATTAACTATAACTTAAGATACCATTAAGTACGTATATCTCCTACACTTTTCATCAGAATTTGATCATACTTCACCAAAATATTTTTCAGGTTAAGAGCTTTTGGACAAAGGTCATTCAAGGCACCAAAATATTTTTCAGGTTAAGAGCTTTTTGACAAAGGTCATTCAAGGTCATTTCTGAAAGGTCAAGATCACTTATTAACTATGAATTAAAATACCATGAAATACTTATATCTGCTACAACTTTCATCACAATTTGATCATACTTCACCAAAATATTGTTTATGTTAAGGGTTTTGGGACAAAGGTCACTGAAGGTCATTTCTGAAAGGTCAAGTTCACAATAAAAGTTTTATTTCATAACTAATCAAGGTCAAACTTACTCATTTTAGTTTAAGATACTGTGATCACTTATTGTTTTACAGTTGACTCAGTTGGATATCTATATGATATTCAGATATGAAATGGTCATCAATTAATACAATGATTTTCTATATACTGAGTCATTCATATCCTATATTATTGCTGTGCTTCTTGGAGCATCCATCAGTTTTACTGAAATGAATTGAGCCATCAATTTCCTGCATTGTAACTGCCATTAGGGGAGTACCCATCAGTTTTACTGATGTTGTTGTTTTTGTATTTCCAGGAAGATTAAAACATGGAAGTAAAAAACATAAGGGAAAGTTTGAAATTCCTAATCTAAGTGAAGAAAATGATGCAGATGAAATAGATGTGAGTAGTTTAAAAGTTCATAAATTCCCCTACAATGTACATTTCTATTTACATTCTTCTTGTGTATTTCAAAAAATCAAACTGATTAACACAGTATTGGTTGTATTAATGATGCAGTGTTTCCTCCAGAAATTTTTTCATGGGGGGAATTTTCCCCCTCATCATTATCCTTGAGGGGGACAATAAAATCTTTGGGGATTCAAGACACTTGACAAGTAGGTACTAGACCTGTACTCTGCTCTAAATCATGGTACTGTCTATCAAAGAAAGGAAAAACTTATCAAATTCACAAACAAATCCTTTTTAATTCAAACTGTAAAAATTCTAATCGCGAAGACTAGGACTAGATTTGTACATGTATACCATAATCTATCTTTGAGTATAACATGTATTTGGAAATTATTGGTAACCCATAATAGGAATGCAATGATGAAACACAATTTAGTCTATAAAAAGATTGGCGTGTGACTCACTAACGATTTGTGAATCGAGGTTTGAGGTTTTTTAATCTGCGTCACTTTGCGCTTAACACAATTATGGAAGTCTGTAACTATCTGGCGGTTTGTGATTTTTAAGGGGGATTAATGTATGTGTAGCGGGGAATCCCACATTTCCGCGCCCTAGAGAAAACACTGATGATGACCATGTATGAGGAAATTATAGCTGTTTAAAGAATTAATGTGAAAATTATTTCAGAATACTCAGATTATTGTTTATCTTTCAGAAATTTACAATCATGTATACATTACATACCTTTGTTTTATAGTTTATTGTAACTGTCGATAAAGAGAATGACGAGTCCTATAAAGTAAAGGAAGTACTAAGAAAGAAAGGTAAAACATTAGTCCAAGAGAAAATGGCCACATATATCAAGGAACTTAAAGAAGGTAAACATTCTATTTGAGTTTTTGAAATATTCTGTAATTTTGTTTCTTTCATGGAATGCAAAAATGACAAGCACATGCTGTCAATTATCATCTTGGTTGTTTTGGATATCCAAGAGATACATGTACCTTCATCAACAAATATTCTCTTTCATTTCTTGCTGTAGTATAAGCAGAAACATATAGATAGTATCACACAGTTGTTGTCATAATGAAAAATAACCACATTCATGTTGACTCTGTCATGTCTTTCATTTGAAATATGTGAATAATAATATTGGTGCCTCGGTGGCCAAATAGTCTAAGGTACTGTCTAAGATTTGACTTAAGCCTCTCATCTCTGTGAGGTATAGGTTATAGTGACAATTGAAATCTCACTATTGCCTCGTAATTATGTCAGGTATAGGTCATGGTAATGACAAGTTGGAACTCACCGCAGTATTTGTCATGTCAGGTGTGGTCATGATAAGTCAAATTATATTGATTTTGCAATAAAGAATCAACAGAAACTTTATAGAAAGTACAGCTGATATGATAAGTATGATTTTAAGGTTTATGTGATGTTTTGAAATATGCACTTGAAAGATTTCCTTATTGCCTCTTTGTTTGTAGTTGAAATTGTCTCTAATTATAACTCATCCATATAGCAAATGTGAAACTTAGTAGATAAGATGAGTAATAAAATGTACTTTCCATGTATTTGTAGAATATGGAAAAGGCATTATACTACCTACCAATACAGGAAGCAAGCCAGCCCCTAAAACAGAGTGTATGACAGTAAGTAAAAAGCCTTATTTGTGTGTTATAGACTGATATGTAAATTATCAGTATACTATCATTACTGTGTTAAGTAAACGAAGTTTGAAAGTAAATGAGATCAGTTTAGAATTATGAACTTTTCATAGAATATGCCTAAATTATAGAATGAATACAGTTGATTTATTAAGTTGTTATATTTCATACATGTTTATGACATTGCTTACTTTTCATAGAATAAAGCAAAGGAAGAAATGAACAAACTTGTAATCAATACTGACTCAAACTCAGTAAAAGTGGGTGTGAAAATACCCACTAAAAAGTTCACAGGGACGGAAAAGTTCAAATGCAGGGCTGAGGATATATACAGAGTATTAACCACAAAAGATGTAAGTTCCTCGTCATGCTCTATTTCTTATGGGCTATTTAACTAATAAAAATAAAAATCATTGTACGGTAAATCTCATGTATAGCCAACTCTGAAAGTGAAATTTTTCTTTATTATGAAGTTTTTCATTTCATTTTCCACCCATAAGTGCAAAATCATACCTTGAATATCTGTTTGTTGCAAATAGAGTTATCGCAGATATACAGTCTTTATGAGGTCTTATTCTGACAAACTAAAATTCAGTTTAGATAACTGTGATTATAACTTACTTTATTCATTTCTTGCAACATACCCAATTTGCCTATTGTAAAAGGATGTATCTCCTTAACATCTGAATCATATTATTTTAGTAGCCACAAGCAGTATGTTATCAGTGATCAGTATAATGTACTGTGATTACCCGGGGATGATGCACACTTTGTTTTCAGATTATTGATTTAGTGGATGCGCATTATTCATGGGACTGAAATATAACTAGTTTTTTTCTAAGGATTTGCATGTTATGTCAAACTGAATATGACTGCTAAAATCACACAAGGAAGTTACTGTGCCATGGAATGGATACATAGTTCTTCATTCTCATATGTCTGATAGTACAGACAATCTATGTATTGATTTAGAGTTTTATGTATGAATTATAACTTTCACTGAACTTGGGTTTGATATTTAATAAGATGGTCATATAATAACTTGTTTCACCTATACATTTAGATACCCTATTTACTGGGTACAGATGTCACTTTTTAACAATACAACTGACCGCTATTAAGTGTTGTACACACACACACACATATCAATCAGACAGAAATGGTTAATTTAGCAAATAACAAGAACATTGAGTATATTGGACATTGAGTTATTCTCTAACTTTAATTGAGATTAAAAATTGATTTGTTAATGGCCTACAGTAACCATATTATTATAATTATGAGTACTGCTATAATTAATCCTATAATTGATGTATTCAAGTGAACAAATTTTGTCAGGGACGTACAAAAATTATATTCTTCCCTGACTTTTGTCCAGTTTGGTGTGTAAAAATTGTAACTAGCTGATAATTCACGCTACTGACAGTACATTAACAAAACTACTGACAGTACATTAACAACACTTCTGACAGTACATTAACAACACTACTGACAGTACATTTACAACACTAACAACAGGGATGTTAGCTTCACAGCTCCTCACTACATGTATTTTTTGATTTTTTACCTGGGCATTATACATGGGAAGAAGGTTTTCTCTGGAATTTTTTTCTCAATTTTGGGGTGCAAATTATACATGATTGGCTAACGTGAGATTTATGTGCAAAACTTGATTTATCAGTTTCAAATACAAGAAGTGCTTAGTTGTTCTTGAAAAAAGTTTTATTATGAAATACCTGAAAATAAATTATAAGAATTGACTGTAGAAAATTTCTGTCTATCAATGTATAGACAAAAACCAAGGCACAAACTTACTAAATAGTTTGTGTGTCGGTTTTTGTTTATACATTCATAGACAGAAATATTTCTTAAATATATTCATTTGATAACACAAAATATTTTAACGTGTACATGTAAATTCTGTCTATCAATGTATAGACAAAAACCAAGGCACAAACTTACTAAATATAATCCGCAAAGCAGATTATATAGTTTATGTGTCGGTTTTTGTCTATACATTGATAGACAGAAAGTTTTTTACAGTCAGTTCTTAAATATATACATTTGATAACACAAAACATTTTAATGCGTACATGTGAATTCTGTCTATCAATGTATAGACAAAAACCAAGGCACAAACTTACTAAATATAATCCGCAAAGGGGATTATATAGTTTGTATGTCGGTTTTTTAAGGCGTCGAGCATTTGCTTGACAGTCTTCTAGCGATCGTAAAAATTTAACTCTGCACTGCCTTTTTAATTCACGTAACAAAGTAGTACCTTCTTTAAAGTACTTAAAGTAGTAAAAGTTCTTGCAGAACCGGCTTTGTCATCCTTGTTATTGAAATTTCATTTCACAGAAATAGGTTTAAGCATAGGTCTGCTTAACTTAAATTGTCAATAACATTGCCCTAAAACACTTATTATTCTGTCGCTTATTGTGCGTCTAAAAATATTCATTCGCCATAAAGATGCAAGCCGAATATGAATTACAGTGGCACTTCATGCGAATTTTTCCAAATATGGGGAAGACCATGTGTCATATTGCCTTATTTGGAGAAATCATAGTAGTATGCTTGTAACACACGCGATCAAGGCCTAATTTGACATATAAGTGCCAATATGGAAAGCGATCTTCGAAATATATATGATAATATAAATAATATAATAATAATATATTTAGATATAAATTTCAGTCTTAAAAAGAACAAATAAAATATTCATAGAATCCTAGATATAGACTGGCAATGCGTATCACAAAGGTATCTAGACAGGTGACCGCTAATTCATAACGAGGCTGACCTAGGTTCAAGTGGGTGTGTTATCGGTTATTTTTATCTCACTGGATTTCGTTTTGTTTTATTCATTTAACCTAGAATCAACAAATGTTGACAAAATTAATTACATCCTCAAGGCTAAACATCACGAGCCTCTTGTAAATTACATCAGGTACTGTATACCTATGCTGTGTATGCTACTGCAGACGAATTTTAAAAATATCTACACGCAGTGTGTACAGCTTCTTATCTGCCCTTACCGCCTGTGCTATAAATAACACTTGCCGGACAGGGAATAGCCTCTACAAGATGGCGGTGGTCACTTGTCTCTTTGCGCAGCGATAGCAAGCAAGAGCAGGTAACTCCAGTCTTTCTTAAACAAGCATAGCTTTTTAAAAAGCTTAGGTTGCAATCGGGGTAACATTAAATGTTCAAGATATTGGTCACAAAGCTTTATGTAAACAGGAATTACTTGTTTTTGTGCAGTTGTGAATTTTCCCGCAAAAATTTCCAAAGCCACACCTCATTTTTTCCTTATTAGGGAAGTAGCATGTGATTATATCACATGGTCTTCCCCATATCTGGAAAAGTTCCCACGAGGGCATAAAAATGGAAGCCGAGAAAGTTTTCAAATCGCCTACAAAATTTAATGCCGATGTAAAGGATTGATTGATTGATTTTTGTTTTGCGTCACACCACGAATATTTCACGTATATGGTGACGGCATCTGCCTGATGCGGGGCATACAAATTTTGACCTTTGCAATGGACCCACCGAAGCAGTGAGGGATCTTTAACGTGCCATGCATACCACGACATGGGGCCTCGGTTTTTACTGTCTCATCCGAAAGACAGGACACCAGCATGACCAGAGCGGGAATCGAACCCCGGCCTCCCGATCAGGAGTCCGACGCCATACCACAAGGCCACGCCGGCTTCCAATGTAAAGGATGATAGCATGGATTAAGACAGAATTTTAGATTGAATGCATGAAAAATTAATTACGTAGAACTTACATATGAAGATTTTATTCCAAATCAACCGATAAAGTGCGATTGTGATGCACAATCGGCTTGCGTCATTACCAGGTCCCTGGTCATTACGGTGAACGGTATGGTGTTGTAGCCTTTACATGTGCACATACAATAAACGACCGAATAATAAGTAGTGTGTTTGGACGATATAAAGAAGCTGTTGGCCCTAGTGACAGTGTTAGTGGCGTAGACAAAACCTGTAACCCAGACCATTTTAAAACAAATTAAGCATAAGGTTTCCATATTATACAGGCAATGGTAACAACTCGTCCTTTTCTATCTTTGTAAAAAAAAATGGCAATGGTATTCGATTGATTTCATATGTACATTCTTTGTGATAAGACATTTGACATATTTCTGCAAGAATGACATAAAGAACAATAAAATGTTATGATGGTGTATATATGGCTGTTGGAACTTAAGCTTTTATTTTAACTCTATTCCAAAAATTATTGGAATTCAACAAAAATGATGAACACGACTGGTCAATTTCTGCTACTTTTGACAGCTTTAAATCAAAGTTAGCTTGACGCCTTTGTGGCTCTTCAAGCCTTTGATGTTTATACATCGATAGACAGAAATTTTTTTAGAGTCTTTTCTTTTGATAACACAAAATATTTTAACGCGTACATGTAAATTCTGCCCTTGTACTGGATAAGATTTAATAACAATCATAATTTAAATGTATATTTAGGATAGTTTTGATTTTTGTTTTCTTTTAAGACTTGTTTAAGTATAGTTAGACTTTAAAGGGATTGATGAATTGTCTTCTCTGTAGCACATTTTAAAAACTGTTGTGTGTCATTTCCATCTTTTGTAGATGGTGCAGACTTTAAAGGGATTGATGAATTGTCTTCTCTATAGCACATTATAAAAACTGTTGTGTGTCATTTCCATTTTTTGTAGATGGTGCAGACTTTAAAGGGATTGATGAATTGTCTTCTCTATAGCACATTTTAAAAATTGTTGTGTGTCATTTCTATCTTTTGTAGATGGTTCAGGCTTTTACAGGCGGCCCAGTAGATATGACAGTTGAAAAAGGAGGTAAATTCATCATGATGAATGGCAATATAATGGGAGAGTTTGTAGATTTGGTAAGTAATCCATTGTTCTAAACAGTAACCTTAGTAATGTCCTTGTTATGGGAAAGACATTGATAAAGGTCACTGTTCTTTGAGCAGATGATCAGTTGACTAAGTGGTGAGTGGTTTCGGGGGATTGAAGTGGTTAGTACACTTATATAGGGTCATGTATAGTCAACTGTTATATGCAGAACTTTTAAGTTCTATTTATATCAAGCCTTTATTGTTTAAAATTCTTTTCTATCGGGACTGAGCATTTACTTCAAAATTTGAAGCATGCAAACTTTTATTATACATTTTACTTTGTTTATTGTTGAAAGGGTTACCATGGAGTGGAATGAAAATTAATTTTCTTTGGTTGTTTACTTTATATTTTAGTATTTACAATTTTATCAACAGACATTAATGTTTAATTTCAAGAATTTTACAGGGCCTCTTAAAGGAAATAATTTTTTATTTTTTTAACATTGTCCAAGAAGTGAAGACATTGAAATCCATAGACCTTCACAGTACACTAATCAAGGCATTTACTGTGAAAGACTGTAACTTTTGTAATTGTTTTATTAAATGAATACAGCAAAGTCTTACTGTTCTGGAGATATTGCATAAAACCCAGCAGGAAATCACACCAAACTCTGAGAATTTAGATGTAATTTTACATGTACTGGTTCATACCTCTGTATAAAATCATTGTTTAGTGTAATTTACTCCTGGATCAGACTCACTGTAATTTATACAAAAATCCAAACCACTTAAATTGTACTGCATTCATCGACACCGTATGCTGCACTCTTACTCTTCTAACACACCTTGACAAATACCAATACTATTATGATTGTATTTGAAAGGGTTTTATTTGATGTTGAACGCTTTATTTCAAACTTTTTGTGGGCTCTTGGTAGGGGAAATGAGGAGGGGGAGGGTAAAAAATCTTGCTTTAAATTCCTACTCAAATACAGATGATCTGATGGCTGTATATGAAAGAATATAACTTTTGGTTTTGCACCTAGGGTCTTACCTTTTTGTATGTGTGGGTAGATTAAATTTGCAGGCATATAACATGCCATTTAGTGGTGTCCAGATTTCTATGTTCTCATTATATTTCTAGTAATTTTCACTGTATTTGTGTTGTCTTTAATATATCCTTGATTATATTGTACGTAGATTTTAGTTTTATGTTTGTAACAATACATTTCATTATCTACATATTAGATACCAGAGAAAAAAATAGTACAGCGATGGCGAGTGAAGGGATGGCCAGATGCACATTATTCAGTAGTGACTTTCGAATTTGATGAAAAAGATGATAGTACAGTGTTAACAATGACTCAGACTGGTATACCAGACAATGAGGTAGAGAGAACCAAGGAAGGTTGGAAAATCAATTATTGGAATAGAATTAAACAAGTGTTCGGATTTGAGTCCAGAATCTTTTGATGAAGAGGAATTTCTAGGCATAAATTATTTTTAAATTAGGTACATTGTGGACAAAGACATTATCACAATCATTATCATGATTGTCAAAGATCGGAACAAATTTTATGGTTCAGAAAGCAAGTTTAATATCCACTCATGAGAACTTTGAAAGGAACATTGTGTTGACTGCAGGCAGTTGTTTCTTTGTTCAAGCTGCTTTCAGACTTGTTTCTTTTTCTACATTGTGACATCCCTGTGCTGCACCACAGATGTCAATTATCCATGGAAATGTACCAACATATAAAAAACTATCCTGTGTAGAAAATGAAGAATGGTAATGCGAAAATACTGTCGAAGAAACTTCATCAAATTGAGGTATATGAAAAATTCGGGGAAGAACAATTTCTCAAGCTCAGTTTCTTGACCTGCATACGTTTTCAAAAAGTCTTGCAATGAATTACAGCTTTTTCTCTTTCGTTTATTGTAAGAGAAAGTTAATTCCATGAAGACTTAAACCTGTCTCAAGTATCAATGAAAACAGTTCTATGCTACAAAATGTTGGAATATTATTGATGCATTGATAACATGTGTTGTGTAGAGGAAATAAGTTAAATGTCAAGTTTAGGTTTTAGATTTTATAAGACATTTCTTTCTAAAAGATAACCTCAACAATAGTGAAATTTATTGATAATACAATCAAAAAGAATTTCACCAAGCAGATTGGTTTATATAGTTATTCACAAGTATGTTATAATCATGAAGTATAATGTACTAATGGGTTATTGTTCTTGTGTAATGAATAAATATTTACACTTGGCTGGAAGTAACCTAGTAGTAACTTTAAAAACCATACCATACCTTATAAGTCTTTTATTTTTAAATATGTTCATGTTTTGTAAAATGTTTTAAGTTTGAAATGCAAGAATATTTTCAAAGTTATTTTTTAACAAAGTAATGAAGAATGTCTATGAAATCGCAAAAATAAAATCATTTGAGCTCTCTATTATGTCCGGTGTGAATGGTGCATCAGTATCCTTGTGTCCAGTGTGAAATGATGCATCAGTAAATTACTGTGTATTTACTTCACTTCTTAAATTGAAAACCTTGTTTATCTTACGAGGACTGAAGTTCAGGCAGCTAGTTTTATACCCCTGGCATTGTCATAAACATAGTCAGTAAGGTTAAAAGGTCTTGAAAGTGATTACATCTCCACTTCTCCTCAAGGGAGGTGGAACACATTTTATGCATTTGTTCTTTATGAATTTAACTTTCAGTAAGTGTCTTGAGCTTAGAGCACTTTTTGATCTGTTGAATGGTAATAGGCAGTACTGGTGTATTTTAATGGATAGATTCCATATGATATGTTCGTTCAATAATTACTCATGAATAATGATTTATAAGAAACAATTTAATGATATATAAATTAAATATTCTATCAACAAAGAATAACTGTTCAGGCTGACACTGTAATCTGCAATTCTGGCTAGATCTGAATCTTCTGACAGTACTTGTTAAAGGATATTTCCTACTGTTAACATTGTCTTATCAGTGGAGTAAGTGTGGAACATTTGAACTATGGGACATCCATGATCTGTCCGTGAGACTTTGAAGTCAAAACTTTTGGGCTGCACACTAAGCACATTACTGACTAAGCTGCTGCAACTTACAGTAGAATACGTTGAAATATGCATAAGAGTGATTAAGTCTTAAAGCAAGTAGGTAAAGCAACCAGCTTTAGTTTAAGTCCAGCAAAACCACAGGGACTATAGGTTTCCTTTCCACTTACCTGTTAACCTCTTTATTAATCAGTCCGTCACAAAATAGCCTCCAAGTAGTAACTCAAGTACCATACACCAAATTCAGACCAATTTTAGATATATAGGAAGTTATGGTATGAAGAAGTTGCCTGCTAATTTTGAGGTCAAAAGTCAATATGACAGGTCTGAACTTGGAGTAAAAATATAATAAATATGATTTCCAAATGGTGACTCAAATGCTAAATATCAGATTCATATCAGTTTTTATGCTCCTGCCAGGTATTGCAGGGGGCATTAAGTGTTTGCTTTGTCTGTCCTTCTGTCCTTCCATCACACATTGGTTTCTGGATGATAACTCAAGTACCTTTCAACATATTCAAACTAAATTTGGATATATGTTTACATATCAAGAGAGAAAGAACCCTATTGATTTTGGTGGTCAAAAGGTTAGAAGTCAAGGTCACAGCTGATAGTAAAGACTGAAATTATTGGTTATCATCATACATCATTAACTGCTCAACAGAATTTGATTACATTTCACATATTTTACAGGTCAAGTACTTTAAACGGGTAATTTAAAATTTTATCTAAAAGAAAGGATACTTATAGATTTGAGGATCAGTATGTCAAAAGGGGGAGGGGGCATATAGTTTACAAACACGCTTTAGTGGATATATAGTAATGAAGAGAGGAATGTGCTGATTGATTTTGATGTCCAAAGGTCAAAAGTTTAGGTTACAGTTCCTTAACTTACTAGAAATACGGTTTCTTGATAAGTACCACAAATCTTATTCTAACCGAAGTCGGATGACATATAATCATAAGGAGAGGAAATGCCCATCGATTTTGTCTAGAGGAAAAGGTAACAGCTTCCAAACTAATTGAAAACGTGTCCTGTCAAACATTTTAATTGAATCATAATAAATGCTACTCTAACTTTTGCACTATAAGAGGTAGGGCTTTCCTACTTGGCATATGTGCGACATACGATGAGATCTTTTTGCTAGTATTAACAGTTTTGATGATGTGAACATGGCCTATTATGGAGTTTGCCCTTGTTATATCTTGTTGCCGGCTAAGGGCATCAGAGTTTCACAAATGTGTCTTGTTTTGGGAGAGTAATGCCCTTATTGACCTACAAAATTCAATTTTCCAGACTTTTCTCTGCTAAATATCATATCAAATATTTGTATGAAACTTTTAATGTCAGTTTGTTAATGTTACATTCATTTTTGAGTTATCTCTCGTGAATTTTTAGAGTCCATTTATTGCTTCAATTGTACAAGTTGTGAGGTAAATGCACTGTAAGTTTTGATAAACTTAAAGCCATGATAACCAATGTATGCGATTCATAGTATTTGGGTGAATTCTGTGGTTTATACATAATGCGTGTTTTGGAAAGCTTAAAAAGTAAAATGCTGAATTTGTATTTACTATTGATATTAAATGCTTGATAATGTATTATTTTTTACTGCTTTTTATACACCCACATAAAATGTGGGCATATAATGCTATACAGCTGTCGTCCGTCTATCCCACTGATTTTGTCTTCGCAACTCCTCCTAAACCCTTTGGTGGATTTTGACGAAACTGGGTACAAAGAACGATCACGTTATTGTGATGAATATATGCATATTGATTAAAAATGTTCATACCTCAATATTTAATACAATTTCAGTTGGTTTATATTGTGAAAGGAAGTTGGGATATCAACATGGGGAATGATGGATGAGCAAAGATCATTTAACCTATAAACAATTGAAGAAGAAAACCCAACTATTTTAGCAAAGGTAATCTACATTTACCACAGTGAGACTAGATATTTAGTTCTAGTTTGTATGACACCTAGGATAATAAAGGGCGGGTGTATTATGTGCCGTTCAACAGTGCCCTATTTTCATCTCTATGTTTTAGCCTGAAAAAAATAGACTTTGTATTTCAAGGTCAAAGGTCAAGGTCCCAATGGACAAATATGAAAAACCTTGTCAATACTATTGAAGAACACCTTATTGTTGTGGAAAACCTCGCGCAAATGTTGGCCATGGGAAGATGTCGAACCCTATTGATGTTCAAGCCCAAGATGTTTGGTCAGTATTTTCTTTTTAGATATCTTTATGAGGTAGCAAAACACAGTCTCCGGAATGATCTGCTTACTACATTTATTCTCCTTAATAATTAACACCCATAGCTCACGAGCTTTGTCTTCTGACAACTCTTTGTTATGATTTTGTTATCTGTTATTAATTGAATCAGCATAATGAGGTTACACACAATGAGGAAGGCCATTGTTTGAGTATGGTGGAGTATCGCTAGTTAATGAGGAGGTTACACATTGAGGAAGGCCATCGTTTGAGTATAGTGAAGTATCACTAGTTAATGAGGAGGTTACACATTGAGGAAGGCCATTGTTTGAGTATAGTGAAGTATCACTAGTTAATGAGGTTACACATTGAGGAAGGCCATCATTTGTGTATGGTGGAGTATCACTAGTTAATGAGGAGGTTACACATTGAGGAAGGCCATCGTTTGAGTATAGTGGAGTATCACTAGTTAATGAGGAGGTTACACATTGAGGAAGGCCCTCATTTGTGTATGGTGGAGTATCACTAGTTAATGAGGAGGTTACACATTGAGGAAGGCCATCGTTTGAGTATGGTGGAGTATCACTAGTTAATGAGGAGGTTACACATTGAGGAAGGCCATCATTTGTGTATGGTGGAGTATCACTAGTTAATGAGGAGGTTACACATTGAGGAAGGCCATCATTTGTGTATGGTGAAGTATTACTAGTTAATGAGGAGGTTACACATTGAGGAAGGCCATCGTTTGTGTATGGTGGAGTATCACTAGTTAATGAGGAGGTTACACATTGAGGAAGGCCATCGTTTGAGTATGGTGGAGTATTACTAGTTAATGAGGAGGTTACACATTGAGGAAGGCCATCGTTTGAGTATAGTGGAGTATCACTAGTTAATGAGGAGGTTACACATTGAGGAAGGCCATCGTTTGAGTAAGGTGGAGTATCACTAGTTAATGAGGAGGTTACAGATTGAGGAAGGCCATCGTTTGAGTATAGTGGCCACTAGTTAATGAGGAGGTTACAGATTGAGGAAGTCCATCGTATGAGTATGGTGGAGTATCACTAGTTAATGAGGAGGTTACACATTGAGGAAGGCCATCGTTTGAGTATGGTGGAGTATCACTAGTTAATGAGGAGGTTACACACTGAGGAAGGCCATCGTTTGAGTATGGTGGAGTATCATTAGTTAATGAGGAAGTTGCACATTGAGGAAGGCCATCGTTTGAGTATGGTGGAGTATCACTAGTTAATGAGGAGGTTACACATTGAGGAAGGCCATCGTTTGAGTATGGTGGAGTATCACTAGTTAATGAGGAGGTTACACATTGAGGAAGGCCATCGTTTGAGTATGGTGGAGTATCACTAGTTAATGAAGAGGTTACACATTGAGGAAGGCCATCGTTTGATTATGGTGGAGTATCACTAGCTAATGAGGAGGTTACACATTGAGGAAGGCCATCGTTTGAGTATGGTGGAGTATCACTGGCTAATGAGGAGGTAACACATTGAGGAAGGCCATCGTTTGAGTATGGTGGAGTATCACTAGTTAATGAGGGGGTCACACATTGAGGAAGGCCATCGTTTGAGTATGGTGGAGTATCGCTAGTTAATGAGGAGGTTACACATTGAGGAAGACCATCGTTTGAGTATGGTGGAGTATCGCTAGTTAATGAGGAGGTTACACATTGAGGAAGGCCATCGTTTGAGTGGAGTATCACCAGTTATCCCACCTCAGATATGGATAAGGTCCCATATCGTGGTAGACACTGGCAAAAACTGTAAAAACTACCTTTCTGCATTAAGTGGATTAGCTAGCTAAACATCCTCGAGTGAATGCACAGGCATGTGACTTTACTTTATGGCAGGGTTTTATGGTATTTATCAGGTCTTTGACTAATTCTCAGTGGTAAAAGTTACAACTTTAAAATTTATTGAACAAGAACTAATTCCCCTAGGTACACTTACACATTCTGGTGTGTCATGGCATCATGCGTAATTGTGTATATCTCTGCAAGTAAGTGTGAAGGTGCAACTCTTACTGGCACTTTTGACCATGTATTATGACTTGTCCATTTATTGTGAGATAAGGTTCATTTTCTTAATGGCACTTTTGACTGTTTAAAAATTTTAATCTCTCACTGGCATTTGTCCATGTATTGTGAGATAAGGTTCATTCTCTTAATTGTGAAATAAGGTTCATTCTCTTACTGGCATTTGTCCATGTATTGTAAGATAATATTCATTCTCGTAATGGCACTTGTCCATGTATTGTGAGATAAGGTCCATTCTCTTGATGGCATCTGTCCATGTATTGTGAGATAAGATTCATTCTCTTACTGGCACTTGTCCATGTATTGTAAGATAATATTCATTCTCGTAAAGGCACTTGTCCACGTATTGTGAGATAAGGTCCATTCTCTTAATGGCACTTTTGACTATGTATTGTGAGATAAGATTCATTCTTTTCATGGCACTCTGTGAGAGTTGCAATGTAGTAAAACTTTTGTATTGGTGGAATGTAGTAATGCTCTGTATTGGTGGAATGAAGTAATGATCTGTATTGGTGGAATGCAGTAATGATCTGTATTGGTGGAATGCAGTAATGCTTCTGTATTGGTGGAATGCAGTAATGATCTGTATTGGTGGAATGTAGTAATGCTCTGTATTGGTGGAATGTAGTAATGATCTGTATTGGTGGAATGTAGTGATGCCTCTGTATTGGTGGAATGTAGTAATGATCTGTATTGGTGGAATGTAGTAATGATCTGTATTGGTGGAATGTAGTAATGATCTGTATTGGTGGAATGTAGTAATGCTCTGTATTGGTGGAATGTAGTGATGCCTCTGTATTGGTGGAATGTAGTAATGCTCTGTATTGGTGGAATGTAGTAATGATCTGTATTGGTGGAATGTAGTAATGATCTGTATTGGTGGAATGTAGTGATGCCTCTGTATTGGTGGAATGTAGTGATGCCTCTGTATTGGTGGAATGTAGTAATGCTCTGTATTGGTGGAATGTAGTAATGATCTGTATTGGTGGAATGTAGTAATGCTCTGTATTGGTGGAATGTAGTAATGATCTGTATTGGTGGAATGTAGTAATGATCTGTATGGGTGGAATGTAGTAATGCTCTGTATTGGTGGAATGTAGTAATGCTCTGTATTGGTGGAATGTAGTAATGATCTGTATGGGTGGAATGCAGTAATGCTCTGTATTGGTTGAATGTAGTAATGATCTGTAATGGTGGAATGTAGTAATGCCTCTGTATTGGTGACTCCATTTTCTCTCCTAGTTTACATCATTAACACACAGATATTGATGACCTTGAATAACCTCTTCTACAATACCGCAAGTCTTATAGAAAATGAAACTTTGAGAATATTGCATTATTATGATATCCTGCTTTCCATTACTCAATGATACTGATATATAACAATACTCAATGATATTCACATATAACAAGCCAATACAATTTTTTGTAATTTTATCAATTTTTTCCACAATGATCAACTTAAGAATAACACAGCATTAAATGATGAACATTGAGCCATATTTACAGACAGATGGTTGCTAAAGCACATTGAGATCAGCAGACATAGGATGAATTAGCAGAATGAATTAGCACCATGAAGCACATCATGTTACTGCTTAATCAGTAATGCATTTAAAAAGTGTATAATTGGAGTTTTTCAACTCACTGTTGCCATGACAACATTCAGTACTTGTCGGCCTGTTTATGGAAGCTAAAATACAAGTTTGATCTTGCATATTCATGAAATTGGTGAATGCTTGAAAAACAAAATTCTACCTAAAACAATGTTTACAGACAGCATTATTAATAGACATTAAATGCAGATTTTCTATATTTCAATCACTGTATATCAAATTCATACAGATACACCAAGAATTAATTAATGTATGTGTTATTCATTTCACACAACCAAATTCCAGGATCAAGAATTTCCTTATCTGTATCATTAAATACACCTTGTAGCTATGAATAAGTGCACGAATAACAGTACTTGCACTGCTAAAATATGAATCCCACTTGAATACACATAAAGTGTATCTCATGTGGTCAAACACTTTCTTTCCTATATTAAATTCCTAATTTTACCATGATTTGACTATCCCAGAGTAAAAATAAATACCTAGATATCACTGAAAAGCTATCAAATTATTATGATAAAAACAAATTCTAATTTCAATTTTCCTCAAATTTTACAAATTCACAAAAAATGAGATAAAACTTTATATTTCATTATCTTCTCAAAAGCTATAAATAAATTGTATCAAGAAAATAATTCTCAGATAGAGCAATAAAATATATTTGTAAATTCCTAGGCTTTGATCAAAATATCACTCTTAACTAACCAAGAAACTAAACTCTTGAAAACAATCAACAAGAACCTGGCATTAATCAAATAAACCTTCTCATAAACAGTCAACAACATGGCGTGTGTGACGTATCAGATAATAACGTTATATTGTCATTGATTTTTCTCTACTAAGTTGAAGAGAGATCCTATATGTTTCGCTACCATATCAATTAGAGTAGGACGTTCTCGTCGACCAATCCCCTCGCTGTGATGAGAATCACTACTAGTCTGCCTTTGTAGATTTCTAGAGTCATTAGACGTACTGGATTTAGAGTCTCTATCACTGTTAGGTTTGTAGTCTTTACTGTCATTACTAGTACTAGGGTGGGGCTCCTTTAGTCCACTTGAACTTGGTTGTTCAGACTCTCTTTTTTCACTAGACGTACTGGGTTCAGATTCATTTTTCTCACATGAAGTGCTGGGCTGGGGTACTTCAGTACTGTTAGATGTACTGGGTTCATCAGTATTAGATGTGTTTGGTACTGACTTGGTGCTTTCAGAAATCGTGTCCGTGTTAATGTCCATCGTTTCCCTTACTTCTTCCTTACTACTTGCACTTTCCTCAGTCACATTTTCTGATTTTGTTTGATGGACAGATTTTGATTCTGTTATTTCCTGGTCTTTCAAATTATCACAATTCTCTGAGCTGTTGTTAGTGGCCTCAGTACCATCTTCTTCTGAGATTTCTATAACTTCACATTCCACCTGACTTGCATTCTGATTCTGATTGGCTGATAATTTACTAGTAGCAGGTGTCTGTCCCTGTGAAGAGTCACTAGCACACTGATCAGATGAATAGTCCTGGCTTGAAGGACTACCACTACATGTAGATTTTGAATCTAGTACTTCCTCCTGAGTTATTTTTTGCTTCTTTGAAGGAGTTTCTAAATTGATAAAAAAAAGAGAAATTTATTTTCATGTTTTAATTCACAAAGATATAAATCACAGTCACCAACTGGATTTTTCATTATGACTTTTTGAAAAAGGTGTCACATTCTCTGAAAGTTCTTGTATGTATCTGTAACTGCTACTGCACTTACCCTGACACTAGTTTTTAATCAATACTTCAATTACAATACCAGAAAAGATTTAAATATGCAAAAATTCCTTCTATTAGATTACGATCATAAAGATTTAAAACTAAACTTGGTCAGCTACTTTTCATTTTCTCATTTCTCACTCCATATATTTAATGGCATTGGAAGAATTTAAGAGCGTCATTCTCTAAAATACAAAGAGCTTGTAGACTTTTTACAAAGACCTAACCAGAGTTATCGAGTTCAGCTGTATCTTCCTGACTTTCTGTAGAACCTGATCGTTTCCGCAGCTGTTTGGACCGAAGTTCAGCTCTCTGTCTCTGATGCTCCCTACACACCCCTAGTATGTAGTGGAGACTGTCGATTAAGAGGGTATTAAGCTTCTTTGGAGGCTGTACTGTGAAGATCAGGAGCATAGCACGCAGGTCCTGAAAAGTTTATGTACACCTATTATAACTAACTGTTAGTTAAAAACATTATCTTTTTGTATATGCATAAACAATGGAAAGTGGAAATGTATTTATACCATGAACCAATAAAGTGCAAGTCATTGACAATAATGAAAGAGCTCTGTAAAGTAATAACAAGAGGCCCAAGTGGGCCTATATCACTCACCTGAGTACCTAAATTATCAGTCATGCAGGAAGCAAAAAGTTATTTACTTTTGCATTACTCAGTGACTAAGTCAACACAAATGTTTAAAATATGTCAAATTTTATTTCAGACCAGAATAAACCAGAAGTCTCTGTCGAGACTGGAGCTCTACTGTTATCCTCTACTCAAACAACAATTTACCTTCAGAGAAGAAGGGGTAAAAATATATTTGGACCACACATGTATGTTTTGTATTGCACATGCACAACTAGACCACCTACCAAACATGATGAGATCATAATTAAGTCTCACAGACATATACAATAAGAGAAGAAGTGGGAACAAGATTTTGGGACCACGCCCCTTTGTGGGGCCCCAGGGGGTCCGAACTGGTCCAAAATTGCACATGCACAATTACACCACCTATCCAACAAAAGGAGACCATAATTAGGTCTCTAGGCTATATACTTTCAAAGAAAAAGAGGGAACAAGATTTTGGGACCACACCCCTTTGTGGGACCCAAGGGGGTCCGGACTGGACCAAACTTATACATGCACAACTACATCACATATCAATCATGATGAGACTATAATTAGGTCTCTGGGACATATACCTTCAGAAAAGAAGAGGGAACAAGATTTTGGGACCACGCCCCTGTGGGGCCCAAGGAGGTCCAAACTGGTCCAAAATTGCACATGCACAACTACACCACCTATCCAACAAAATGAGACCATAATTAGGTCTCTAGGATATATACCTTCAGAGAAAAAAGAGGGAACAAGATTTTGGGACCACACCCGTTTGTGGGACCCCAGGGGGTCCGGACTGGACCAAAATTATACATGCACAACTAGATCACATACCAAACATGATTAGACCATAATTAGGTCTCTGGGACATATACCTTAAGAAAAGAAGAGGGAACAAGATTTTGGGACCACGCCCCTTTGTGGGGTCCCAGGGGGTCTGGACCAGACCAAAATTGCACATGCACAACTACACCACCTATCCAACAAAATGAGACCATAATTAGGTCTCTAGGATATATACCTTAAGAGAAAATGAGGGAACAAGATTTTGGGACCACGCCCCTTTTTGGGAGCCCAGGGGGTCCGGACCAGACCAAAATTATACATGCACAACTACATCACATACCAAACTTGATGAGACCATAATTAGGTCTCTGGGACATATACCTTCAGAAAAGAAGAGGGAACAAGATTTTGTGACCATGCCCCTTTGTGGGGTCCCAGGGGGTCCGGACTAGACCAAAATTGCACATGCACAACTAGACCACCTATCCAACAAAATGAGACCATAATTAGGTCTCTGGGACATATACCTTAAGGATAGAAGAGGGAACAAGAATTTGGGACCACGCCCTTTTGTGGGACCCCAGGGGGGGGGCGGACCAGGCCAAAATAATAAATGCACAACTAGATCACATACCAAACATGATGAGACCATAATTAGGTCTCTGTACATATACCTTAAGAATAGAAGAGGGAACAAGATTTTGGGACCACGCCCCTTTCTGGGAGCCCAGGGGGTCCGGACCGTACCAAATTGCACATGCACAACTAGACCACCTATATAACAAAATGAGACCATAATTAGGTCTCTATGATATATACCTTCAGAAATGAAAAGGGAACAAGATTTTGGGACCACGCCCCTTTTGTAGGGGCCCCAGGGGGTCCGGACCGGACCAAAATTGCACATGCACAACTAGACCAGCTACAAATCATGATGAGACCATAATTAGGTCTCTGGGATATATACAATCAGAGAAGAAGAGGGAACAAGATTTTGGGACCACGCCCTTTTGTGGGCCCCCAAGGGGTCGGAACTGGACCAAAATTGCACATGCACAACTAGACCACCTACCCAACAAGAAGAACCCATAATAAGGTCTCTGGGGTATATACCTTCAGAGGAGAAGAGGGAACAAAAAATTGTTTATGGACGGATGTCCGGACAACGGACGAAGGACCATCGCATGAGCTTGACTGGTCGAGACCAGTAGAGCTAAAAACAACAACAGTTTTTTGCACATCCATTCAGGTGATTTTCATATTAAGCATTTGCTTTGTCTCTGCAAGATGTGAATCAGGGCAACAAGTTTGTCATTTTCTTTAGGTGGGGCCTTTTGTTGACTAATGTCAAGTCTAGGTCCTGAACAACAATTGTTTCAAATATTGTCCAGATCTAACTTAAAATGGCCTAATTTCATATGCTGAGTGTTGAGAAACATCTAAAAATTTATTTAGATGTGTAAAGAAATGAAAAAAAAATATTTTGACAACAGCTGGATTTGAACCGCTTCTCTCCATATTTTAATTACCAAGTGGTATATGTACCATTGTGAGACCTATTTTTTAGACTTGGTAGCACCATCTGTTGACCAATTTGGATGAAATGTAAAAATTGATAGAGGATCTATTGAGTCTTTTCGTTAAACAGAATTACTTCCCATTTGGGACGGTATCTGATGTAAAACAATTATGACGTCATCAAATCGTATGAAAACGTCATTTGCAGACTATCATCTCCCCAAGTTTTAAATCAGTTTCCATAGAATTTGATGACGTCATAATTATTTTACGTCATATACCGTTCCAAATGGGGAGTAACTCTGTATAACGAAAAGACTGAATAGTACTTCATGTATACCATGTTTCATTAAAATCTTCCATGTGGTATAACAGCAGAAGAAGTTAAAAATGCGAAGAATTGTCCCTATACACCCTCATTTGGAAGTCTTAAAAATTTCATAGAAAATCCGAAAATTGAGATATTGACCAAATTCTTTCAAAATAACATTCCTTACCATAATTATGATCAAAATAGTCCATAAGAAATCATCATTATCAATTAAGTAGGAAATATGATACTTTTCTGTACTGAAATCACCTAGTCCAAAAAATGTCGAAAAAATTTCTAAAATTTGATTTTGGAAGGGAACCAAAATGACAAGACTTCTTCATTCATCCCTCTTGCTCATTTCTATACATTCTGTTTGTCTCTGTATATAGTCAGTATGAAGAAGAAGATTGTCAAAGGAGGGTACTCTTTTGTGACCTACTTTTGACTGCGGTGGCACCAACTGTAAAGAGGTCTAAACGAAAAACACAGAATTTGAAGGGGATCATAAGTGATTTATTTCTACCAAGATTTATTAAAATCCTTCCAACAATTTTGCATAAAAAGTTGAAAATGTGAAAAATGCCCCTCCCCCCCTTTTTGGAAGTCTTAAAAAATTCATAAAAAAATTCAAAAATTGAGATATTGACAAAATTCTTTCACAATAATATTCCTTACCATAATTATGATCAAAATAGTCCATAAGAAATCATCATTATCAATCAACTGAAAAACATGACACTTTTGTCCAAAAAAATGTCGAAGAAACGTCAAAAATTTGATTTCAGAACAGAACCAAACATAACAACACTTCTTGATACATCCCTCTAGATCATTCCTATGCATTCGTTTGTCTTTGTATGCCTGGTCTGAAGAAGAAGTTTGTTATAGGAGGGTACCTTCTGTGACCTACTTTTGCCTGTGGTGGCGCCACGGATCAGGACAAAAAATAATAACACTTGTAGGGGACCATGAGTACTTAATGCATACCAAGTTTCATCAAATTCTGTTCAGCTGTTCTAAAGAATAGGTCGAAAAAAGTTAACGACAGACGGACAATGGATGACGATTGATCACAATAGCCTTTGGCTCAGGTGAGCTAAAAAATTGTTAATATTGTAAATTGCTACAATAAAGCACTTTTCATATGAATCACTAAACTATTTGCAGTACATGTATCAACATCAAGCTAATGACCAATGTACATGTATCAGTATCAAGGTAATGACCATTGTACATGTATCAGTATCAAGGTAATGAGCATTGTACATGTATCAGTATCAAGGTAATGACCATTGTACATGTATCAGTATCAAGCTAATGACCATTGTACATGTATCAGTATCAAGGTAATGACCATTGTACATGTATCAGTATCAAGCTAATGACCATTGTACATGTATCAGTATCAAGCTAATGACCATTGTACATGTATCAGTATCAAGGTAATTACTGTTGTACATGTATCAGTATCAAGCTAATGAGGATTGTACATGTATCAGTATCAAGGTAACAACTATTGTACATGTATCAGTATCAAGCTAATGGCCATTGTACATGTATCAGTATCATGCTAATGAGCATTGTACATGTATCAGTATCAAGGTAATTACTATTGTACATGTATCAGTATCAAGCTAATGACCATTGTACATGTATCAGTATCATGCTAATGACCATTGTACATGTATCAGTATCAAGCTAATGGCCATTGTACATATATCAGTATCAAGCTAATGACCATTGTACATGTATCAGTATCAAGGTAATGACCATTGTACATGTATCAGTATCAAGCTAATGACCATTGTACATGTATCAGTATCAAGGTAATGACCATTGTACATGTATCAGTATCAAGGTAATGACCATTGTACATGTATCAGTATCAAGGTAATGACCATTGTACATGTATCAGTATCATGCTAATGACCATTGTACATGTATCAGTATCATGCTAATGACCATTGTACATGTATCAGTATCATGCTAATGACCATTGTACATGTATCAGTATCAAGCTAATGAGCATTGTACATGTATTAGTATCAAGCGAATGTCTAGGGTACATGTGGTACACACCAAGAAATTGAATAGAACATAGAATATCTACATCAGAATGATCAATTTTCAAACTCCATTTTTTTTTCTGAGAGCATATAAATTAGAATCTTACCCCGTCGATCCGATGACAGATTCCCATCAGTTCCCTCTCATATTTCATATTTTCTAATGCAGCTTTTTCTGCTGTTACTGAGGCAATAAGACTATCCAAGAGTGATCTCCCTTGATCATTCAAAACTTGTTGATGAACCTGATTTACAAGGTACAACATATAAAGAAATATTAATGTTTACACTAGTGTTATAAAAATGTTGTGTTAAAACTTGAATGACTTGGAGTGAGGAGATATTACAGGTATGCCTTATTTTAAAACTCTGCATGATATGTGTTGGTTTTTGCTAGTTTATTACTGTATTTACTTCTGAAGTTTTATATTTTTTCGTGAGTAATACAGTGTTGTCCTCTGTAATGAAGACCATAATGCCAAACCAAATATATCTAGTAAAGAAAACAGCTATTGCTATTACCCGGTATATGATTTTAACACTTAAATGATTGTTTTCAGGATCAATTGATTATTGTTTTGTATCATGTTTTATTTCAGAGATTTTCTAAGGTCCCTTTGACTTTGAGATATCATAGTTATATAATATAGTAATATAACTTAACATCTTGTTCTTTCTTATTTGACCCAATGTTTACATGTGAATGTTCTCAGAGTGCCATGAAGAAATAGTGTTTTATGTACAATATTTTTCCAGTGACAAATATAATAAGTGGGGTTGTATGTGAGTAATCAGTCTTTTAAATCCCCTACCACCAGTTGTGAATGAGTTACATTATCAATATCAGAAAATTTGATTGTTTCTTCTGTCTAGATGCTGATATCAATATGGATGGCAGGGTACTGCAATGGCTTTCTGCACCTAAGTGTAAGCAAAGTAAATAAAGACCAATGGGTGGGTATAGTCCGAGATACTCTGCCCTTCTCCCACTTTTGATATCGGCGGTTTATGGGAGAGGGTCAGAGAGACTTTGTTCATCAAAACTTGGAATTTTTGTGATACCAGCCAGTGTCGGGTTGTACAAGCCTCTGGTGACTAATAAGCGTTTGCACAGTGAACATGCAACCTATAATCCAATAAATGAACATTTAGCTTACTCGATCACCGCAATATCTTTTCCAAATAAGATCTATAACCTCTACTAGCTGCGTTTTACCTGAAGACACACAGCGATTCTCCATTTCGTCATTTGTGTATAGAGTATGACATCAGATCTCGCCAAACACGACTTTGCTCATTCATGATGAGGTTCCATCGTGTTTTTCTTTACAAAAATGTGTCAGCTGCTGAAATGTCACGAATGCAAAGTCACGTTATAGGAGATCTGACGTCATACTGTATACACAAATGGTGAAATGAGAATATTGTCATGTTTGTAGATAAAACGGAGGCTAGCACAAGTTATAGACCTTATTAGGAAAAGATATTGCTATGATCAGGTAAGCTAAATGTTCATTTATTGGATTATTGGTTGCATGTTCACTGTGCAAATGCTTATTAGTCACCAGATGCTTGTACAACCCGACACCGGCTGGTATCGCAAAAATTCCAACTTTTGATGAACAAAGTCTCTCTGACCCTCTCCCACAAACCGCCGATGTCAAAAGTGGGAGAAGAGCAGAGAATCTCGGACTAGGGTGGGTAGTGCATCTCAAGAATAACTGTATCAGGCATAGAGGTCTTACCTTAGGGAAAAAGTTACAGAAGAACTGATAAATATGAGGACTATTCAAGGATAGTCTCTCATCTAGTAGCACTGAGTCCACATACTCAATGAAATAGCTGCAATTACACAAGATTTTGATGCAGTTCCTATCAACCTGTAATTTAGAGATACATCATCAAACATCTTACAAATATCTATCTAACACAGACATTAAAAAGTGGATCTACTCCTGATTGTATACTTTACTATTATTTAGGACACAGATAATTTTTTTTTATTCATCAACCATTATTTAAATAGCAGCACATTTGGATACTGGTTCAGATAACTTTAGATACAGCACAGTAGGCAGAAGGATCTGGGTTGAATTCCAAGTCTGTTACAGAACTGGTTACATGAACTCTCATCATCTGTGTTTGTGTGCAGGCTTATATGACAGGAGGACATTGGAGGTAAGAGGTTCAGATAACCCTGTAATTTAGAGGAGAGCAATGCGGCAGACTAATATCACCAATATTGGTCCAAATAGCTCTGTTGGTAGTCTGTATGCATGCTAAGTGGAAGGTTCTAGGTTTGAATCTTAGTCTGGCCTGTCTGTTTCATAACAATATTGATGCAAAACACAGGAGACCATGAAACATATGCTACTTCAAACTGATTTAATCTAAGGAAACAAACTGACATTCTACCGGTCCCATGTCAGGATTGCCCAACCTTCATTAAACGTGCTTAAAATTGTTACTGCATTATTGTTTGATGATTCATAATAAAACTGTGTATATATCTTTCAACATTCTAAATGCTTAAACCGTTTGATGAAAATTCAAGATTTACTTGATTATTTTTGTTTCCTCTTGATGACATGATATAAATTTGCTCACCTCAGATTGATAGATTTCGTACCATAACTTGGCAAATAACTGCAGATGCAGTGGAACTCCTTCTATAGCTACCATGGCACCTGAAGAAATACATGATATATATCTTGTTTCCTTTTATCATTGGTTTTGCCAAATTACTTTAATTCAGGTATGTACTTCTATCATTTCATTACTTTAGTAGACCATACTTACTTAAGGAGATTATAGGTTCTGAGAGGTTCTGGTGATTGACTGCTACTCGACATAGCAAATCCACAAACAGATGATAATCATTGAAGAACTCAAACAAAGCTGCATCATACGCTTCATCTACACCCTGAAATTATGTGTAGCAATGAGAAACGATACTAGCTTAGCTACAATAAAAATAACATAGACATACATCATACGCTTCATCTACACCCTGAAATTAGGTGTAGCAATGATATACTAGCTTAGCTATAATACAGATAACATAGACATACATCATACGCTTCATCTACACCCTGAAATTAGGTGTAGCAATGAGATACTAGCTTAGCTATAATACAGATAACATAGACATACATCATGCTTTTAAATTGTTGTTTGTTTTTTCTTCTATGTTACACCATGATTATTTCGCTTAAATGGTGACAGCATCTGCTTTATATATTGCACAAAAATTTAGACCTACTACATATTTTTTAACGCATAAACCATACTACAAGAGATAAATATCTATATAACAATATAAAGGTATAAAAATTAATTATAGCTTTGCGTTTTTTTAAACAAAGTTTTCACAATATAAAAAGTAATATATTTAATCCTGAAACACTTACTAATGATTTACACCTTTTACTTAGTTCACTATTGTATGTTAATAAATTGCTAACCATGGTACTAGCGAAATCAACTCAACTAACTATAAAAAGTCTCTGAATATTTTGGAGTCAAACACAGTACAACAAGGGACTGACCTTGGTAGCCTCTATCTGACTAGAATGGAGCATCATGTTGAACATGGGACGGGGAGGCCGGATATTCGACTTGGACCCAATAGGTTTCTGACCACGGCGAGGAAAATAAGGTCCTGGAGATGTTACTGCAAGACAATACATCACAGATTATATTCTAGAACAATGCATGTATT
The DNA here is from genome assembly GCA_035048485.1 of Pteria penguin. NCBI lineage: Eukaryota > Metazoa > Mollusca > Bivalvia > Pterioida > Pteriidae > Pteria > Pteria penguin. Next base: position 5,353,507 of record CM068587.1, on the reverse strand, counting down.
TGTTAGTTCTGAGATAAATGAAGGAGTCAATGCTGATCACAATAACATACAAGTACATGTTAAATAAGGATTCACAAGTTGGACTTTTCTGGGATCATGAGTATCGTATGCCATCACAAACTATCATCAGTATTTCATGCCATCACAAACTATCATGCCATCACAAACTACCATGAGTATCTCATGCCATTACAAACTATCATGAGTATCTCATGCCATCACAAACTATCATGAGTATCTCATGCCATCACAAACTATCATGCCATCACAAACTACAATGAGTATCTCATGCCATAACAAACTATCATGAGTATCACATGCCATCACAAACTACCATGAGTATTTCATGTCATTACGAACTATTAGGAATACCGGTATCTGATGCCATCACAAACTATCAGTAATATCTCATGCCATCACAAACTATTATGAGTATCTCATGCCATCACAAACTATTATGAGTATCTCATGCCATCACAAACTATCATGAGTATTTCATGCCATCACAAACTATCATACCATAACAAACTACCATGAGTATCTCATGCCATCACAAACTATCATGCCATCACACACTACCATGAGTATCTCATACCATCACAAACTATCATGAGTATCTCATGCCATCACAAACTATCATGCCATCACAAAATACCATGAGTATCTCATGCCATCACAAACTATCATGAGTATCTCATGCCATCACAAACTACCATGAGTATCTCATGTCATCACGAACTATCAGGAATACGTATCTGATACCATCACAAACTATAGATATTTTTAAGTTCTTAAATTGACTGATTGATTTTTTTTAACGTCACACCACGAATATTTCACATATATGGTGACAGCATCTGCCTGATACGGGGCATACTGATTTTGACATTTGCAATGGACCCATCGAAGCAGTGAGGGATCTTTAACGTGCCATGCATACCACAACACGGGGCCTCCCGTTTTTACTGTCTCATCTGAAAGACAGGACACCGGCATACATGACCAGAGCAGGACTCGAACCTTGGCCTCCCGATCAGGAGGCAAGCGCGATACCACTAGGCCACCCCGGCTTTTAAGTCCTTACAACTACTTAATCACATCAGAAGGTACTGCAATATCAACATTACTGAGTATGGCTCCTTAATGAGTATCTAAGAGCTTAACTTGAAAATGGATTATTTCTGAGCAAAATCAATCCCTGTTTCTGAAAAGAGAGCTTCAGCAATAAACTTTTATGAGCACAGATTTTATATTGCTTGTGCTAGATTTCATGAAATCTTTAAGACTTTAGGAAACAGTCAAATCTGATTTAAGCAGCAAATAATTGGAAGTAGGTCGAGGGGTCACTTCAGAATACACACAGCCAACAATGGGAAGGAGGCCTAGCGGTCACTTGGAAGTACAGCCAAACCCAATTTAAACAGCCACCAATGGGAAGGAGGTCAGATGGTCACTTAACACAGATGGCCTCTTAATAAAGACCGACTTTCTACAGACAATTAGCAGTTAGCTGTGAAAATGAGATATAGTGTGATAAGAGAAAGTATAGTTACTAGATAAATATATACCTGGCAGTGTGCTCGTAGAAAATAATTATTGTATAGCTACATACCTTAGAGAAAGTAATTAATGGATAGCTGTATAACTGGCAGTGTGCTTGGAAAAAGTATAGTTATCAGATAGCTATATTCCTGGCAGTGTGCTTGGAGAAAGCACAGTTACTGGATAGTTATATACCTGGTAGTAAGCTTGGAGAAAGTATAGTAACTGGTTAGCTATATACCTGGCATTGTGCTTGCAGAAAGTATAGTTATTGGATAGCTATATACCTGTCATTGTGCTTGGAGAAAACACAGTTACTGGTTAGCTATATAACTGGCAGTGGATTACAGAAAGTATAGTTAATGGATAGCTATATACCTGGTAGTGTGTTTGTTAACAGTAGTTATTGGATAGCTATATACCTGGTAGTGTGTTTGTTAACAGTAGTTACTGGATAGATATATACCTGGTAGTGTGTTTGTTAACAGTAGTTATTGGATAGATATATACCTGGTAGTGTGTTTGTTAACAGTAGTTATTGGATAGATATATACCTGGTAGTGTGTTTGTTAACAGTAGTTACTGGATAGATATATACCTGGTAGTGTGTTTGTTAACAGTAGTTATTGGATAGATATATATCTGGTAGTGTGTTTGTTAACAGTAATTATTGGATAGATATATACTTGGTAGTGTGTTTGTTAACAGTAGTTATTGGATAGATATATACCTGGTAGTGTGTTTGTTAACAGTAGTCACTGGATAGATATATACCTGGTAGTGTGTTTGTTAACAGTAGTTATTGGATAGATATATACCTGGTAGTGTGCTTTCCTGGAAACTAAGATGTGCCTGAGTCAGGATTGGCACAATGACTTGAACACATTCACTCTGGTACGTCAGCACCATTTCACGTAGAACTTCTGGCAAAGGCAATAGATCAGATATTAATTATAAAATCATAACAATAACTATTACAGAATGTCATGACAATGACTTTGATTTCATTTTGTTTCTAAGTAACCTAAGTTCAGGATTCAGTGGCATATAGTTTTTGCTTTGTCTGTCTGCAAAGCCAGAACCTGTGAAAGGTTAAAAATATTTTTTTACTGTGTTATCTAGAAATCGAATAATAATTACCAGATATTTCTAGCCTACCCTAGAGCTTTTTGTCATAATTCTGGATATATTTTGTCATACCTATGGCCTTTTGCCTTATTTCAGGTGGGGTGTAGGAATTGAGCAATGTCAACAACTTTGTGACGAATTCTAATCTCTCTTTCCAGCTTTGTAAGATACTGTTCACTTCCACTCCAGTGGTACCTAGCAATACAGATAATATTGTAAAAATAACTAGGCTAGATTTGTGTTAAATGAGTCTCAAGTTCCAACCAATTATTTCACATCACAACAAGATTATTTCCCTTTTACAATAGCAGCACCAGTCTGCTGTGTTGCTAAAATCTATCTACTGATTAAAGTCACACCTGATTCCATTCAGTTGGTGGCAGTCACATAAAGGTTCTTGACTCACCTTCTCATCCAAAGAGCCAGTAATCATGTTACTACTGCCACACAACAACATGAGGGAATTATCATTGAGCTTTTTTATGTATTAATTTCCTAAACTTTACACGAAATGCTTTGAAAGGTTCAAATGAGAGCCCATTCATACCTAGGACAAGATTCAAACATTTACTTCTGTTATCAATAAGTCCTTAACATGCACATACATATAATAACAAAGTATAAATGTTTAGCAGACAGAACTCACCCTTTTTCTCATGGTAATGCCTAGCCACCTTGAGTGTAGGCAACAAGATGGACAGGAGATCCACAATATCCCCTGTCACATGACACGCTGTGGCTTCATGATACATTACATGTAATGTGTTGAAAGCCTGCAAGACATATTATACAAATCATAAGAGACAGCTGTCTTAATATTTAACATTGTCATTACTCTTTAGTTGTCTCACACATTTTAAGCAATTAGCAACCATGCAATAATGTCTTCTAAGTGATTGACAAATAACTCATTTTAAATCAACTAATAATGCCAAAATCATACATGAAAACTTATAACTGTATGAGATGTATTGAAGGAAGGGCTGTTCAGATATATCAATGGTCTAATAGACCATTTTCACATTAATTGCCTGACATATGTCGTTTTGCTGCTCAAAATTGCATCATGCAATTGTGACATAACAATCCAAGCTTTAACGTCATAATGAAATTTTTGCAAATTGTAGCTTGTTCGGCATGAGGCTTCATATATCATGTAAAATATGAAATTCCTATATTGGCTAAAATTATTAATCAAAAACACAAAAGGTCATGTAACAATCCTGTCATCGTACAGAGCAGTAACCCTTACTTGCTAAATAAGAGAAATAATTTTTTTTTTAATAAATATTTCAATTTTCTTTTTAACATGCATTTAAATTCAGTGTTATTCTATGAATTTTATTTTTTGTTATTGATAACCAGGGTATCTAAAGGAACTTGTAGATCTTTCTCTACCAAATCTGATTACCTCGGATATACTCAACACTGTATGCATAATATATTTCCTTATTTTGAGTTTTTTTGTACCTCATTGATCATCTGTAATCCATTGTGGAACAATAATAATAACCTATCTTCTCCGGTATCCAGTAAAATCTTCATTGCACTGAAAGGCACAGACACAACATATATTCACTTTATACGTAATTACAAACATGTTCTATGTCTACACTTTAATTTGAGGAAAAAGAAATTATAGTGTTCCAAGAAACATGCATGTCACCTGATGAAATAGCTATAATGGAGGTTAACACACAGACAGACAGAGATGACACAAACATATCCCTAAAACTGGCTATGTTTTGCAGGTGTCACAGTACTAAAACTGGCTATGTTTTGCAGGTGTCACAGTACTAAAACTGGCTATGTTTTGCAGGTGTCACAGTAGCTATCTTGAGGGATCAAATATTCTTAAATGTATCTGCAAAAATAATATTCAACAACCATGTACAAAAATATGATTTTCTTGTTAGATCTGTAATATAGCAAAAAGTTCACCTAATCAAAAATTTATATTACGGAGAAGTATTTACTTCATATGGATTTATTAAGTGGGTGTATTTTTGCTTTGGAATTTTAAAAGAGATGACGCATTCTCTTGATTTGATATTAATACATACGTAAAGCGCATAAACTGAGAATATACTTAAGTCATAATTTCATATTCTTCTGTTCATCAATGAATTAATAACTGGGATTTGGATTTTATTTAGTTTTATTCTATTGATAAATAGAATTAAACAATTCTGCATCAGAATTTATTTGAACGTTTGATAATGGAATAAATTAAAATGAAATATTTGACTCAAGTATATTCTCAGTTTATGGCGCCGGACCCTAGTAAGATAATGGTAAACAGGACAGGCATTTACCTGCTTTGATATTAGTAAATAGGACAGGCATTTACCTGCTTTGATATAAGTAAACAGGACAATCATTTACCAAATTCGATACTAGTTAACAGGTTAGGCATTTACCTGATATACAGAATTAGTGTCTTATTTTGTATTTTCATGCAGGAATGAATTACAATGGCTAATGCATTTACTTAATAAACGCATCAGCCATTGTAATTCATTCCTGCATGAAAACACAGTGTCTTATTTAGTGTTTTTATGCTGGAATGAATTACAATGGCTGATGCATTTATTTAATAAATGTATTAGCCACTGTAATTCATTCCTGCATGAAAACAAAATAAGACACTCATTCTATATATAAATGGGCTTTTAATGTCAAAATATCATATGGGATACTTCCATTTCCCATTTATAAATTGCATCGGTAAATCATTTTGGATGGCAGTTAAAAATTGAAAGAAACAGCTGGTGTCCCACGACAATGTAACATTCATCAAGAAAGACAAACCTTCGTTAAATGTCAAGCACTTTAGTGCAAAATACGACTTTGATGACTTCACGCAAGATTGAACAAGTCAGATGTTTGATTATGATGTCATATGCATAACAATAAAGTCTGGCAATTACAGTGGTTGTGCATATATGTATTAGTTCACACAGTTTATGCTTTTACCTGATTGGTTCTGCTACAAAAGTAATCCATTAATTTGATTAGATATTGGTACACGGTTAAAGTATTTACCTGATGAGAGTTTGCCAGCCTGACCTGGCATCAATGAAGCTCAGGAACTGTGTAATGGTATTGCGTTTGAAGGCATGAACATTTTGGATCTCCTCTTCTGAGCTGTCAGGATACTTGGCTGACATCAACTTCATCATCTTAAACAACTCCTCTACTGCCTGGTAAGAAAACACATTATATTTACTGAACAAACTTTATCATCTCAAACAACTCCTCTACTGCCTGATAAGAAAACACATCATATTTACTGAACAAAGTTCACAGTTTAACTGTTGTTTTATGTTACTTTCAGTTTGTTGTACATACATTGTGGAAATATTACATGTACTTATTCTATCATGGAATCTAGCATGATATCTGGTTGCTGAACATATGAAATCATTACTTCCTTAATTTCTCATAATTTAATTTTGATTTTATGTCACTATTAAGTGTCACTATTACTGATTTATATTCAGTGTATATGTATGATATAAATCTTATTCAGAATGATAAATTATGGTGCATCGATCTTACATAAGACAAACTAGAAGTGTCCTAATGGGATAAATACGCCCTGCAGCTACAAAATTTGAAGTGGGACAAAGACCAAGGTAAAAGTCACATGGTCAAAACTTTTGGTGCCGACTGACAGGTTTTGCCACAAGGAATACACATGTTTAGTGTGAAGGCCTCATCTCTTTTGTTAAAGTTTTTCAAATGTAGTTCAAACATTAAGGTCAAGGTCACAGGGTCAAATATTTCGTTACCGACTGAAAGGTCTTGCCAAAAGAAATACAGATGTGTAGTATGAAATCCCCATATCTCTTTTGGTTCAAGTTATGGCCAAGGTCAAAGTTTTGCAAAAGTAGGTCAAACATCAAGGTCAAGTGGTTAAAAATTTTGGTACCGAGAGAAAGGTCTTGCCACAAGGAATACACATGTTTAGTATGAATGCCCATCTCTTTTGGTTCAAAAGTTATGGTCAAGGTAAAAGTCTTCTGGACAGACAGACGGACAAGATGATTCCTTTGTACCTCCCAAACTTTGTTCGCGGAGGTATAAAAAGCAAAAAGGAAACTTACATCTCTGTATGATCAGATACCTCCCAAAAAGACAAATTCCCTTTCCAAATCATGTTATTGTAAAAAATAAAAGTCACTGTCACTGTGCAACCCTCTGTACATTGCCTTATCAGTAATTCAAAAACGCATTCTTAGATTCATAAACTTCCATCAAATAAACATTTATGTCAAAAGGCAAAGCAGGTCATACATGTAATACAAGCTATTAGGACACATGTACTAATTCAAAGCTAATTTTTGCATTCCAATTAGTAACTAACTCCCAATGTAAATTCTATGCTGTCTATGATCCTTTTTCTACTGAATTTCCTTTCCTTTTTTGTTGGTTGGTGTTTTACGTCGCTTTCAACAATTTTCAGTTATATCGTGACATGGAAGCAAGAGGTAACCAACCTCTTAAATATAGTGGCGCAACCCTGGGATTCGAACCTGGATCGTCGGCGCCACAAGCCAAGTGCTTAACCACTACACCAAGCCTGCCCCTTTCCTTTTTTTTTGTAGACTGTCTTTATTCCTCTCATCATCCTGCTTTTGTTGCGATTTTCCCTCAAGTCTGTTTTGTTTACTGCTTGCATGCATGAGCACATATTTATTATCCTTGATTCTGATCTTGCATTTTTTAAAATTATTAACTTCCAAGATGTAAGAAAAACCGACACAATCCTTCTTTTTTCATGTTTGGATATAATCAAATCATACAGCTTACATTTCCTCTCCTTTTTTATAGAATAACTCAATTCCTTAATCTGATCACATTTTTACATGTTCCTTCCATGTTGTTCAGTAAGCATGTTATATGCATGTGCACCTATACAGATTTAATTTCTTTGTGTGTGGTCTTGTTCTATAATTCCTTGAATTGTATTTACAGTTGACCCCATATATTTACATTAAACTATCGTGTGGTGTGACTGGCATTCTATAATCAGTGTATTTGTACTTACAGCTGGGTATTCACCAGGGTGTAGCGTGACTGGCATTCTATAATCAGTGTATTTGTACTAACAGCCAGGTATTGACCAGGATGTGGAGTGACTGGCATTCTATAATCAGTGTATTTGTACTTACAGCTGGGTATTGACTAGGGTGTTGTGTGACTGGCATTCTATAATCAGTGTATTTGTACTTACAGCTGGATATTGCCCAGGATGTGGTGTGACTGGCATTCTATAATCAGTGTATTTGTACTTACAGCCGGGTATTGCCCAGGATGTGGTGTGACTGGCATTCTATAATCAGTGTATTTGTACTTACAGCCGGGTATTGCCCAGGATGTGGAGTGATGTTCTTGAAGGCCCACTGTATATTCTGATGCTGAGCTAGTTGTCGTGTAAATGACCTTGACTGCTGACAACACATTCGGAGCAGACCATAGTAGGATGGCAACATGGCTCGATTAAACATGACAACATCCTGGTCATCATGATCAGCTCTGCAAGGATGAATAGCATTTCAATGTCAATAATGTAACTATGTTTATAGGTAAATGGTATTATACAGAATGGAAAGATATATGTAAGAAATTTAAGCTGTCTGCAAAGCAGTATTAATATCCCTTACAAACAGCATGTAAAGGCAAAGTACTATAATTCTGGCAAAGTAAGTCAACTGCAACAAAACTATAACTTGGTCTGTAGTTGTTGGCAAGAACAATGTGTACCAAGTATCAGTCCAGTATTTCAGAATATATGTGAAGATGACTTGTATGTTTGCAGACAAACAGAAAACCTGGTTCCAGTATAACACCCCCCTTCAACTTAGTCATGAATATGTAATAACTACAAGAACATACTGGGTATAATTAAAATGTATGAACATACAAAACTATGAAGAAACTGAAAGTCAGTTCTGAATCACTATTCAACTTACTGCTCTCGAATTTTGAGGCCACCTCAGAGACTTTGTGTGTGCTTACAGGATACAGTTATAGGAATCTAATTCATAACAAGACAACTGGTCACTGTGTACTAACAGGACAGAGTTACAGGCAATCTGTTTACACACATGACAACTGATCACTGTGTACTTAAAGATATAGTTATACGCAATCTACTTACACACATGACAATTGATCACTGTATACTTATAGGATATAGTTACAGGCAATCTGTTTACACACATGACAGTTGGTCACTGTATACTTACAGGATATGGTTACAGGCAATCTGTTTACACACATGACAATTGATCACTGTATACTTATAGGATATAGTAAAAGGCAATCTGTTTACACACATGACAGTTGGTCACTGTATACTTATAGGATATAGTTATACGCAATCTATTTACACACATGACAATTGATCACTGTATACTTATAGGATATAGTTACAGGCAATCTGTTTACACACATGACAGTTGGTCACTGTATACTTACAGGATATAGTTACAGGCAATCTGTTTACACACATGACAATTGATCACTGTATACTTATAGGATATAGTAAAAGGCAATCTGTTTACACACATGACAGTTGGTCACTATGTACTAAGAGGATATAGTTATATGCAATCTGTATACACACATGACAATTGGTCACTATAAGTACTTACAGGATAAAGTTACAGGTAATCTGTTTACACACATAACAATTGGTTACTATGAGTACTACTTGGTAAACTATAAGTGCTTACAGGATATAGTTATATGCAATCTGTATACACACATGACAACTGGTCACTAAGAGTACTTACAGGATACAGTTATAGGCAATCTGTTTACACACATGACAACTGGTCACTGGTCACTATGAGTACTTACAGGATATAGTTATATGCAATCTGTATACACACATACTTACAGGATATAGTTTTAGGCAATCTGTTTACACACATGACAATGACAACTGGTCACTATGAGTTCTTACAGGATATAGTTATATGCAATCTGTTTACACATATGACAACTGGTCACTATGAGTACTTACAGGATATAGTTATAGGCAATGTGTTTACACACATGACAACTGGTCACTATGAGTACTTACAGGATATAGTTATAGGCAATATGTATACACACATGACAACTGGTCACTATGAGTACTTACAGGATATAGTTATATGCAATCTGTATACACACATCAGGATTGGTCACTATGAGTACTTACAGGATATAGTTATAGGCAATCTGTTTACACACATGACAACTGGTCACTATGAGTACTTACAGGATATAGTTATAGGCAATATGTATACACACATGACAACTGGTTACTATAAGTACTTACAGGATATAGTTATAAGCAATCTGTATACACACATGACAACTGGTCACTATGAGTACTTACAGGATATAGTTATAGGCAATCTGTTTACACACATGAGGATTGGTCACTATGAATACTTACAGGATATAGTTATAGGCAATCTGTTTACACACATGAGGATTGGTCACTATGAGTACTTACAGGATATAGTTATAGGCAATCTGTTTACACACATGAGGATTGGTCACTATGAGTACTTACAGGATATAGTTATAGGCAATCTGTTTACACACATGAGGATTGGTCACTATGAGTACTTACAGGATAAGTTATAGGCAATCTGTTTACACACATGAGGATTGGTCACTATGAGTACTTACAGGATATAGTTATACGCAATCTGTTTACACACATGAGGATTGGTCACTATAGATTTGATGTTTTCTGAACATTCCTGACATACTTGATACCAGAAATACATCAAAGCCTGAAAAGAGTCAGAGACAAAACATTAATTGGAAAACTGTTTAAGGTTTAAAATTATTGAACATTGATTTTTTATTTCAAAATGTGTGATATCAAAGTATCTAAAGAATTTTAAAATTTGAAAAGGTGAAAAAATATATAAACAAATACACTGCCATTCAAAAGTTAGTACCTACATGTTAAAACCCTTATATAAGCAAACAAATTAAACACTTTATATATACACGTAGTAAAAAATAAACAAAATAGAAAACAAGATTTTTTTTTGCTAAGGATGATTCTATAATGTTATAATAGCGTATGAAAATTGTGACATTCATTAAAAGCATATCTAAATAAAGTCCTTCCAGATTTTTAGATATTTTGATGTCTTTGTCAAAGCTTGCACAAATCTTACTATTCCTGTATATGGGCAAAAATTAAGTATCACAGTGAAAACATGTAGATTAAAGTCAAAATTAAATATACAACAAGTAATAATATCAAATTAATTTTAGAACAGATTTTATTCAATGCAAATATGACTAAACTTTACAGGTAAATATATCAAAGCAGAAAAGAGGTAAGGATTTATGTTTGATTGGAGAAGATTTGAACATACTTGTTTGTTATGATGCATGGAGATCTGCGGTTCACATAACTTGGGCTGGAACAGGTTCCAGAGATCCATGAAATATCTGTTGAACTAAACAGAAATAACTGGGATCAATACTTTGCACTTAAGAATATCAATATAATTCCATCATAAATGAAAACATAAAAAAATAATAATAAACAGGTTATTTACTTTCACAAATAAGTTGTGTATTTTTGAAGCAATAATGCCCCTCAACAGCGGCCATTCTTTAAATTTTTGAGAAGTAGGTAACAATCATGGTCAAGATAAAAATAAATTTTAGTGTTAACCAAAAGGTACCGGTGCTGTCAGTAAGAATACACATGTGAAATATCACTTACTACCTCTTACTACTTTAAAGTTATGACCAATGTAAAGGTGTTTTGTCTGAGAGATAAGCAAACAGACAGACAAACCAAAAACTAAATATCTCTAAATCTCTTAATCTAAAAGCAAAAAAATGTATAATTTCATTGCTAAAATTTTTGAAACTGAAACAATAAAGATGTTATCAAAGGAAAAGTCCTTAGTGATTTTTATACTGATTTATCGTTCTATAATTTTGAAGCACTTGGATGGAACAACTTAACATACAACTTACCATGATATTTTTTAATAATGGGAATACTTGGTTGGAGCAAATTACAGTGCATATCATATACCATGATTTTCTTTAATATTTTGGAATATTTTGATGGTATACAGTAAATGTTATATACCATATTTTTTTTTATTTTGGAATATTTGGATGGTACAAGTTACAATATGTGTTACATACCATGATTTTTTCTGTCCTTGAGATCAGACAGAAGGTTAAAACAGCAAAGTAGCTGATGAGCTTGGTCGTACCATGGGACTGTGCATCTATAATACATATCTTATGAAGTATACATCAAATAAATAGTGCTCCTTACACAGAATGCTGAATTCAAGCTGGTAGCAATAAGATCATTTCATAGGGTCAAATCAATGAATACTAGGCAAATAAGGAATTCTTGAACCTACATGCTTTTTGTGAATTGCATTTTAAATTTTTGCATCCCATGTTTTGCGAATTTCATTTTGCATCATGCATTTTGTAAGCATTAATTTTGTGATTTCCCATCAATACTGTTACATGTTGGAGTTCTCTCTTTGTTATGTGTTATTTCTTCATGTCAGCTGTAATTTTTCTGACCTATCGATTCTGGGACATAAAAACTTCACATTTTGTAATTTCCCAACAATGATGTTACATGATGGATTGTATTCTTTATGTATTTAGTCTCCATGTCAAAATAAATTGAAACAAAAAATATGGGCAAAACACAAAACAAGATGCAAAAAGCATGTTGGTTCAAGATTTCCATAATGCAAAACAATACTTGATATGTCCTTTACTCAGACGGCAAGTAAAAGTATTGCAGTACATAAACTGATTTGTTTTAAGTGATAATAGGCAAATACTGTGGATACATAAAAGGTTTCCAGCTTTAAAAACTCTCTTTGATTTAAAAGATATTAGCTTCTGACCTGCATATAACCTGGCTCTGGACATCAGACTCAATAAATATTCATAGATCTGGAACACAAACATGTAATTATCAACAACAAATACCATTCATTATCAACAACCTATATCAATCATTATCAACAACCAATACCAATCATTATCAACAACCAATATCAATCATTATCTACAATTAATATAAATATTACTATATAACATATATACTACATTATTACATTACTGTATTTAGGTCTGACAAAAATGTCAGAACTGCATAAAACAAAATATTACCTGATGTAGGACAACAATGGCTTCTGTAGACATCTGTAATAAAACAAATATATTAGACACATCCTTTATGCTTCAATCAATTTATCATGTGAAACATCTCAAACAAAGTGCTTACAAACACAATTATGTACCTCTTGCAGCTATAAATAAATTTTTGATTTAGACTACTTGACTTGTTCAGCTATCCAATTGAGACTGAGATTTCTTTGAAAGAAAGGTCTATCCAATAAAATTCTGCGAGGTGACTTACGGACATTTCCTTGTGAGGACTCAAAATACTCCTGGTGGCCCTGAATGTCTGTCGGAAATTATTACTTGGAACAAGTGAGGTCAATAAACAGGCTGCCGCTGATATAAATGACAAAATCGGAAAATTAGTAGTTTACTTAGAGGGACTCTTTTTGTAATATGCTTATTAACAAAAACTATCATTCCATCATGTAAAGTGATAAGAAATATGGGTTCTATCTAACATTCTGAGAGCAAAAATCAGTGAATACATGAAAGAGACTAGTTTGTTACTAAATGAATACCTTAAATGGTATCTACTGCATAGAGTGTTTCCTTTATTTCATGACTTCAAATAATTGATACATAACACTACTTTAAACCTTTTCAACAGTAAACCATTAATAATGCCAAGTCTGGTACCTGAACTACTTACCATTGCGGACCCTGGCATTGCTGTTGGCTAATAAATATGGCTCTACCCAGCATTCCATCTGGGACAGGACCCACTGACTTGCTAGACGGTTTCTTGTGACTTGGGTAGCCATCCACTCCAGACAAGGCTGGGGACAACATTTAGTAAGATCCCAGAACTTCTGTAAGACATACTGAGTAAAGGGAGGCAATCCAGGTGGTCCTCCCCCGAACTCCACCAACATGGACATTAGCTTGAAGAAAGGCTGAGAATGCTGCAATCACATAAACAAATAAAATAGTGAAGTAACTAGTACTAAGTGACTGGGACTATTAGCAACATACCATAGTGGACAACCATAATGACATCCACAGAGGAGTAAGAATTTCTTGTTAGGCTAGCAACACTATCAGACATTCCCATACACATACATGAATAAACAAGCAATAGTAATTCAATTAAACGGGAATACAAGACACAAAATACTTAATTTTGCCAATTGGGGTCCAATTAAAGGCATATACATTCATACATGTATTACAAAATTAATCCTAGGAACAAGTTTGCTTAGAAACATATATATAACAATGTAGTCACTGATTCCTATCTCTAATTGACGTCACATTCTTGTACAATTATCAATATGTATATAAATATTACCTCTATATTCAGTTTCTTTATTGCACCAAACACCATTTGCACCAACTGTAATACAAACATGACATATATTGATTGAACAGCAACAAAATTGAACCAGTTTGATGTGAATGGACAGATTTGGTTGCAAAGAATGCACACCTACATATCAAAAGAGTTTCGAATGAATATGGAGATTTTTTCTCTACCATGAGATTTGATTCTTGACATGTGTTATATCATTGAATATCTTACTGTGATTGCTAGCTGCTCATTCCATCTACTCAGACTGAAGATCAGGTTACACGTATGTCGGACATTGATAGAATCACGTATCTGGTTGTAGATGAAAGGGAATCCTTTTCCGCCCACAATGGAGCTGAAATCCTTATCAGACAAGTGAAGCTGGTTATCTTCTCCGCGAGACTTCTCCACAAGCAGAGCTACCAAGGTCACCATCTTCTCAAGAGACAGAGGTTTATATGTCTCCTCTGTGATTGTGATGACTTCTTCCTCTTCATCATCTGATGGGATCTCAACCTAGAAAGCAATGATACAGAAAATACTGGTAACCATACACCGGTAAGAAATACTAGTAACCACCAACCAACAAAAAAATACTTCATGACATTGAGAAATACGGTTAAACATACACCAATATAAATACATGTACTAGTAACTTTATGCTAATGAAAAATATTAGTAACCATATGCTAGTGAAAACCCACATTCAAATGAAAAAGACACATGCCAATGAGAAATACTAGTCATCTAATATCAATGAGAAATATTGGTTACCGTACATTGATTTAAAACATGGGTAAGTGATCACCAATGACAGATACTGGAAGCACTGGGATTTGGATAGGGATGATTATCAACAAGTTCTCACACACTTTTAGATAAAAACTATTTCATATGTTAACCTTAAAAGATTGAACTTACATAGTTTTCTTGTTGTTTCTGTCCCAGGTAGAAGTTGACCATTGTCGTTACGGCATTGACGTGAATCAGGAAAAAGCATTCCTCATCTCCCATCTTAGCAAACTCGTACAGAAAAGCAAAATACTCAGTCAGAAATTTACTATGTGGACGTACTCCATGGTCAAGCTAAAATACAAAAAGTCAATACCAAGAAATATGTAAGTTTAAAGGCATTAATCACACAGGTATCCATATATTGTATTGCAAGGCCCCTGATACATCACATCAATAGAAGGGTTGAGTTCATGATACATGTATGTATGATGTTCTTTATTAGAGTTATCTCTATAATTTTGTTGTATTGGAGACGAAACGAAGATCACAGAAAGCACTTCCATGTTCATTCATTTACCCACCATTCCGTTTAAAAAATTTCCAAATGGTATTACCGTACTACAAGTTCTACACTTCTGATATGTCACATAAAACTAAGGTATTTGGATATCATCCACATCTCAAATCTCTCAACGAAAATGCAAGCATCACTTGAATTTCAGCTAAATAGATATGAAATGTATATGATAAATGTCTTATCTCAATCTTGAACCATGGTATGTATTGTATCATATCATTTCTGTCAATAGACGCTCAAAGTCAGACAAGTTTGTAATATACATCTATGTATGTGAAATATTATACATTAGAAATATTGGTCTCTGAATTTGTGCCATCAGATAAATTGCAATAGTGGAGTATTTATGTTATTTGTATTTATGTAGAATAAGAAATATGACACTTTTTTCAAATTTTTAAGTATGAAGATAAAATACAATCAGACAGGTATTTCAATAAAGAAAAAAATAATCTAAATCTGAATATATATGACATTATGTTCATGTAAAATATGTGACTTACAATAGAGAGCATTTTCTTGATAAATCTGGTGACGCAGGATTTAGTGCCAAGCTCAGCAACATCTATTTCTCCATCCTCACTGAATCAATACAATAATGTTTCACTTCACTACATGGTCAGAATTCTTCCAGACACAGCTAACATTATATGAACAGAATTTTCATTATAACTTTTCACTTTTGCATCTTGAAATATATTGTAATATGTGGATTAATTCATTATTTTGTGAGAAATGTATGATATTCTGTGTGTAAATAAGTAAAACTTTGGACATTACCTTTCTACAATAGGTTGTAGATACAGGTCATAATGAGCAGAACGAAGCTGTGTTATGACGTGTATTAACAGTCTCTGGAACATCTACAAAGACAATACCAAAGTAAACCAACAATTCTACTTGCTGGCAAAATAAAAAATTGAGTATTTTTACTGACCACACATACTTTAATGAAATTTAATCACTTAATCATGTAACTGACCAATCACCTTACATAGCTGATAATCTGGTTCAGGGTTCGACATTAATGATAGTCCGGGACAGGTAGATTTGTTTGTTGGTTATACTGAAGTTGTACCTGCCTGAACGACAGGACAGGTAAAGGTGACAAAATCAGAGCATTTGTGAAACTGAAAATATATCCCTTCAATATTGTTTTGTAGTGAATATGCATCTTGCCATTGAAAAAAGTAACACCAGCACTAAAAGACATTGTTATAAATTAGCCTCATCTTTGTTTTCAAAGTGTTTGAATAAGGCTACCACATTCTTAAGTGCTTAGATGATCCAAATTATGCTTAACAACCTGTGTATACAGTGAATGTGGCTTTTCCACAAAGGCCAAAATAAAGTTAGATTGGAAGTAAGTATCAATCACAGACATGCTCAACAATCATCTCGTTCTTTAGTCTGTATTTTGATTTTTTTTTTATTAACTAGATGTGTCAGTGTGCCATGAATTCCCCCACTGACTGCAAAATTTTTCAAGCATGTGCATTTCCAAGGGCTGTAACTCCTGTAAAACTTTTTGGAGAAAGTCCCATTACAATCAGTGATCGGGAAGGCAACGCATCCTACGCCATAGTCCCATTCAGACGGAAAATGGCACATTAAACTATCTCGTCAGTGCGCCCAGGTGCGCATTACGAAAATCTGAGATAGTGTGACATACAAGTCGGCATATCGAGCTCGTGAACAGTCAGCCTTCGCGTCAATCTCATAGGACTACCAAACTTCGAAGTCCATTATCGGTTTTGTCATTTTGTTCATCTTTTCATATCCGATGGAAACGAGGTTTATCCAATTGGTTGATCGATTCATGCATAATCCAATCAAATTTGCTCTCTCAAATAAACTACACTCTTCAGCGCGGGGAGATTCAAAACGGTCCTCATGCTTAGTACCTAACGATATTGTAGTGCACAAAAATGCCACCCAAAAAAGTTCCAAAACTGGACCCTAAGCAACCGAAGCTAAGGTTCTTCTCCCATCAGTCAAGTACACTACCTCCTGACAAAAATGCGGGAGATGCCTCATCGGGACCTACCGAAATATCTGAGCATGATGAGGGTGATGGCGATATACCTGACCCTGCCCAGGGCCATGATCGTAAAAGAACATTGCATGATCGCTGGTTGAAATATGGCCTTGGCTATACTTTTCCAATAATAAAATGTTTTGTAAAGTATGTGTAGCTAACGGTAAAAACAATGCATTTACAAGTAGTTGTTTACTGTTTCTGTTGTTTTGTAATATTCTGTATTCACAAACTTAGTAATTTGGAAGTGTCTGATTCAATTGTATGACATTTTGTGCACCAAAAAAAAAAATGCTAAAATGGCTCATTGAAAAAATGAGAAATTGAAAATGGCCCATCGAGTCGCCGGCAAGAGGGGCCATAGTTCCATTGATCCTATTTGTCTTCCTGATCACTGTACAATAGGCACATCTACATACTGTGATCTTTTTTTCATTAAAATTCTCAAAAGGATTTAGGAAGCGTTATGAAGACAAATTCATGCTAGAATGACAGATTGACAGTTAGGTGCAATATATGCCATATATGGCAGGGGCATAAAACTGTCAGAAAAGTGTGTATGTCATTCTGACAGTTAATTTTTGGAATGACATGTATGACAGGACAAATGTCACAAAAAGTTAATGTGAAGCCCTGTGATTTAAACCTTTGATTAGGGTATCGCTTACCTGTATGACTACCTGTTTGGACCACTGGTCAGGGTATGGCTCATATTTTATTTGGTTTGGACCTCTGATAAGGGTTTAACTTTCCTGCCTGACTGTTTGGATTGGAACCTCAATCTAGATTTGGCTCACCTGTCTGACTATTTGTTCTAGATCTTTGATAAGGATTTAACTTACCTATCTGACCATTTGCTTTAGATCTTTGATAAGGATTTAACTTACCTGTCAGACCTTTTGGATTAGAACCTCAATCGGGGTTTAGCTTACCTGTCTGACCATCTGGTTTGGACATTTAATTAGGATTTGTTGGGGCCACCAATCACTTTCTGCCATATGATCCAGAAACCACTAAATAGAAAAGGCAAACACTAATAGAAAAGCAAACTACAGTACAACTAAACTAAGAAATAAGTGTTAATACATTTTCTGAATAGTCTTACTGGCTCATCATATGTACAATGTTCTGCCAATTACCACACACATAAACATAAGACTATATGAAATCCATATTGTTTTGTCTCCCTAGTTGCTTCAAGAATTCATCATATCATTTTCTATTAATTCTCATTAGAAGCTCATAACTTAATATAAAACACAAAAGATCTATTCAAAACAGCTGTGCCTTGCACAAAATGTAACAAAAATACGGATATAGACATACATATTTTAGTAAGCCACAAAGGACTTTTCTATCTGTATACCTCACATGCTGCCTGACAGGAGTTGAACTGCTTCGTGAGAAGCTCTATCCACTGTAACATAGTGGGCTTCTCCTTGGAGTGGATCAAAGTCTCCAGCACAAATGATGTACTTAGTTGAGCTGCCTTCAGGGGAATTTGTGATTCTGAATCTTTAGGTAATGTAGTAGGAATGTAAGCACAAATCTGCCATGTGAAACTGTAAAGGAAACATTTTCTACGATCCATTATCAGGTCTCAAGCTACATGTAAACCTCATTTCTGACAAACATTCAAAAAAACGAAACTCTTGTTAAGTAGAACTCCAAGAAATAAAAAAAAAAAGAAGTCAGACTTCAAAGTTTCACTTAAAACCTTAATCATACTTATCTTCAATAATCAAGTATGACTTGAGCAAAGTTTAATTAACAGTTTTATTTATCAACAAAGTATATCTGAATACTTACTTGAAATATGTGTGTTCAAAGATATTCTTGTCTTGAAGAAACTGGGTGTTGTCCTGCCATATCCACTGAAGTAGTTAGAATAATAATGTTAATACTTGAATACTTGAAACGATATAGAGTAACATTCATGTATCAATCCTACACAATACAGTAAAAAGCAAAGAATTGCAAAACATCTTACTTCTCCTAAATCTTTGGTCAATTCAAAGTTAAACTTCTGTTGAGGTTCAGGATTGAGGTGTGTTGATGGTCCGTCTTTGTCTCTCTTTGGACAGCGTTCATAAAACAGCATGTATGCACTATTTGTCTGTGAAGGAAAACATAGTCATTACCTAATATTATGTCCTCTAGACAAATCCTTACATAATGTTATGTCTTACAGTCAAATCCTTACTTAATACTATATCTTATAGACAAACCTTTACCTAATACTATGCCTTATAAACAAATCTTTTGCAAACACTGTCTTATGGACAAACCTTTACCTAATACTATGCCTTATAGACAAATCCTTTGCAAACACCGTCTTATTGACAAACCTTTACCTAATACTATGCCTTATAGACAAATCCTTTGCAAACACTGTCTTATGGACAAACCTTTACCTAATACTATGCCTTATAGACAAATCCTTTGCAAACACTGTCTTATGGACAAACCTTTACCTAATACTATGCCTTATAGACAAATCCTTTGCAAACACTGTCTTATGGACAAACCTTTACCTAATACTATGCCTTATAGACAAATCCTTTGCAAACACTGTCTTATGGACAAACCTTTACCTAATACTATGCCTTATATACAAATCCTTTGCTAACGCTATATCTCATAGACAAACCCTTACCTAATACTATATCTCATACACAAATCCTTACCTAATACTAAATAGTAAAGACAAAAAATTTCCTAATTCTGTCTCACAGACAAATCCTTACCTAAAACTATGTCTTATGGATAAATTCCTACATAATACTATGTCTCACAGACAAATCCTTACCTATAACTGTCTTTAGGATAAATTCCTACATAATACTATGTCTCACAGACAAATCCTTACCTATAACTATATCTTTAAGATAAATTCCTACATAATACTATGTCTTACAGATAAATCCATACTAAATCTAAAATTCATTACAAAATACCTTCTCTTAAAGATAGAGGTGGTATAATGCTACATATATTGTTATCACAGTATATCTAAGTATTTCATAATAGATCAGTATGCATTGTCATCACAGTATATTTAGGTATTTCATAATAGATCAGTATGCAGATTTTATCTAAACAAATAAGTAATATGTACTTTTTGACTTTTAAAGATAAAATATGCAATAATTTTCCATAGTGGTTCTATTTATTTCCTTTCACTTCACGTAACACAGCAGTAACCCATTCTATAAAATGTATGACCTTTTCAAATGAGAAATCCATGAATTTATCTGTCACTGAATCATAGGTTTTACTCTGAAAAGAAAAAAATTACTAAATTAAAACATGTAACTACATATGTATTGCTTTACATTTCATACCAATGTGCTGGAGAATTGCTACTTTCTGTACAAAATTTGTTAAGAAAAGGGAACTGTACACTGTCTGTTTTGTCAGCAGAATTCTACAGATGCAAAATGATTAAACTGAATTTAATTTACTCCACAAGGACTTTTTAAAAACTGTTTAAATACTTTTACTTACAGTCATCTCTCCTCCAAAACATTCTGTAGCAATCTGACTAGGATCAAAAGATTTCACTTCAGCATCATTAAACAGAAACCTGGAATGACATATGTAATAGTGTTGTATAATATCTAAACAATATGATATCACAATGAATATATGAAAAGTATGGTCTCACAATGTATATATAATGTATATATGAATAGTATGGTCTCATATAAATATTATGGTCTCACAATGTATGAACAGTATGGTCTCACAATGTATATATAAATAACATGGTCTCAATGTATAAATAATTAGTATGGTCTCACAATGTATATGTATATATAACAGTCTCACAATGTATGAATAGTATGGACTCACAATGTATATATAAATAACATGGTCTCACAATGTATAAATAAGTAGTATGGTCTCAAAATGTATATATACATAACATGGTCTCACTATGTATGAAGAGTATGAACTCACAACATATATTTCAATAGTATTGTCTCACAATGTATATAAACAATATGGTCTCATACTGTATATATAAACAGTATGTTTTCATAAACATATACATATATAACTATTATGGTCTCACAACAATGTGTATAAGTAATTGGAAATATGAGAATATGAGATTCTGTGTCACTAAACAATATACCACCATATTGATGAGCCCTTGTAGACCAGAGTGGACACCAGGTGCCTGAGAGGAGTAGGTGTCTCCTATTTGGCTAGTCACACCATGAATATCTATAAGATACAGCTGATATGTAACTTACCATTTATCCTGGCCATTCTCTGCAGAATGCAGACGGTCTCTGATGAAGCTGTAATAATGTCCACCATCAGCTGTACCCGTATGAACTGTCACACCAATCAGCTCATACTGGTCACAATCATCATCTTCATTTGTACTGGTGTCCAGTAAAAACTTCTCATCTTCATCATCATCTACATATAAAGTAATGAGGAATTCATCAAGAGGTGAACCGGAAATATAAAGGTAAGTTATCATTATTAAGTGACCAAAACATCAGAGTACCAATACTTTCAATAAGTCCATTGGTAAGTCTAAGAAGTCCAACTACAACAGATGTGAGTTCTCTGGAGTAGGACTTTAACAATGAATGAAACACTTACATGGGGACTTCATTTGGTTTGACAGACTAAACTTAAAGGTATAAGTTACTTGTGTTTGAGTTACACGAAGAATCAGATTAGTTGGTTAAAACTTACTCTGAAGAATCAGGAAACATTTCTTAGACATCAGTTAAATCAAAGTAATTACTAGTAGCAGTGCAAACAATTCAGTACAAGGTAAGTAGTTTGTCTGCAAAATTTGAAAAAAAAACTGCTATCTTCAAGTATATTATCTTATATATGTAAGGAAATGTCAATGATACAGTAAGAGGCAAGTAGATTCCCTTACCTTTGAGCTTGTCAGGTCCCATTAGATTTTTCTCCATGTACTGTGACATGTCCAAACACAGAGGGAAGGAGAAGTGTGTGTTCACTTTCTCTTTCATCATGGTCACCATATTAAATGTGTATCTCATAGTGTTGAAACACAAAATTCTTGGTAATTTTTTGAAGCAAGCACTGGAAGGCAAATGTGATATAGATATAAAAGAGAAAACATATGCTCTCCAAACTCTTGCAGAAAGTATATGAACAATTTAGCTACTTGAAACAGTAGTCATCAAGAATGAACAGGAAAAAAAACCAAAACCAAAAAAAAAAAGTGCCAAAAATGAAAATCCTCAGAATTTGTAGGTTTTGTTAGTTACTCTATAAAATATCAAATATAATGATCGTTTTATGATGCTTGTAAATAGTAATCTTAGGAAACTATAGGTTTGTAATATGTCACCATGTAAGAGTATAGGTTTGTAATATGTCGCCATGTTAGAGTATAGGTTTTTATATGTCACCATGTTAGAGTATAGGACTTACCGTTTTTCTGCCCGGACCTTTTTCTGACATTTGGAGCATGTATACATGTTATCACCCTCCAGCATGTCTTTGACAGTTACTTCATCCAACGATTCCTAAATGATGAAGTTACTTGTAAACTATCAAGCTATTAAAACATAAATGATTTTTTTTTCAAATGAAATTAACATATAATGATTTGTACTGCAGAATATATTGTTTGCTTCATCTCGAAGTTTTATGTCCTATCACTGTACAATGAAATGAACTGCCTAAATTAGCCACACAGTTACAGAGACATTAAGTCAAAAACACTAAGTTACAGAGACATTAAGTCAGAAACACTAAGTCAGACATACTAGGTTACAGAGACACTAAGTCAGAAATACTAGGTTACGGAGACATTCAGTCAGAAACACTAGGATACAGAGACATTAAGTCAGAAACACTGGGATACAGAGACATTAAGTCAAAAACATCAGGATACAGAGACACTAAGTCAGAAACACTGGGATACAGAGACATTAAGTCAGAAACACTAGGATACAGAGACACTAAGTCAGAAACACTGGGATACAGAGACACTAAGTCAGAAACACTAGGATACAGAGACAGTAAGTCAGAAACACTAGGATACAGAGACACTAAGTCAAAAACACTGGGATACAGAGACACTAAGTCAGAAACACTAGGATACACAGACACTAAGTCAGAAACACTAGGATACAGAGACTAAGTAGAAACACTAGGATACAGAGACACTAAGTCAGAAACACTAGGTTACAGACACTAAGTCAGAAACACTAGTTTACAGACATTAAGTCAGAAACACTAGGATACAGAGACACTAAGTCAGAAACACTAGGTTACAGAAACTAAGTCAGAAACACTAGGATACAGAGACACTAAGTCAGAAACACTGGGATACAGAGACACTAAGTCAGAAACACTGGGATACAGAGACAGTAAGTCAGAAACACTAGGATACAGAGACACTAAGTCAAAAACACTGGGATACAGAGACACTAAGTCAGAAACACTAGGATACAGAGACACTAAGTCAGAAACACTAGGATACAGAGACTAAGTAGAAACACTAGGATACAGAGACACTAAGTCAGAAAAACTAGGTACAGACACTAAGTCAGAAACACTAGTTTACAGACATTAAGTCAGAAACACTAGGATACAGAGACACTAAGTCAGAAACACTAGGTTACAGAAACTAAGTCAGAAACACTAGGATACAGAGACACTAAGTCAGAAACACTAGGTTACAGACACTAAGTTAGAAACACTAGGATACAGAGACACTAAGTCAGAAACACTAGGTTACAGAGACACTAAGTCAGAAACACTAGGTTACAGACACTAAGTCAGAAACACTAGGATACAGAGACACTAAGTGAGAAACACTAGGTTACAGACACTAAGTCAGAAACACTAGGATACAGAGACACTAAGTCAGAAACACTAGGTTACAGACACTAAGTTAGAAACACTAGGATACAGAGACACTAAGTCAGAAATACTAGGTTACAGACACCAAGTCAGAAACACTTGGTTACAGTCTTTATGAGTGTCTCTAATTCAATACTCACATAGAGGTTCTTCATATCGGTGACTTGACATCTAACTGTATAGAACTCCTCCAACGTCCGACTGACATGGGGACAATCCTGTCAATGATATAACATCAGCTAAACTCTGAACACAATAACTGTAAGCCACTCAATGTAATAATACATGTATACTGAATTACTTAAAATATACAAAAACATATAAATATAGCAGACACATGTTACAATAAAACTCCATTTTTCTGGAAAACCTGTATTTAGATAAAAAGATGGAAAATCTTTAATGGATATATTTTCAGTATTTTAAAAAAGCAAGCCAGTCACAATGCCAAGTAACACTTCACTATTCCAAGTAATACTTACCAGAGAGACAACATTATTTGTCAAGATGCCACCAAACAAGTTCTTCACCAAAGTTTGCTGAAATTTACAGAATAACATAATCAAATTTTGACATGCATTTTGTACATATAAGTCCTACATATAGCAGTAGGTGCAATATCTTTCCTTATTTTATATCCTTATTATCTCAAACTTTTGAGTGTTTTCTGAGGTACAATAAAAAGTAATGACCATTTCCGGTGACATCTCTTCCAGCTTGCTAATGAGGTCAGTGAAGAACTCAGTCATATCTTTTTGTTCCCCTGTATTCAATGGCTGCTTGTCCATCATGTAGGTCTTACAGAAGCTGCGAGGGTTGTATGCTTTTCTCTCACTCTCCTATAAAGATACAATTCAACTCAGTGGTATACCAGACAAATGAATATATGTTTCATCAAATGGAATCTTGCTTTGACTTCTTCATTGTAAGTACCATTTTGTATCTTGTATCAACTTACTTGGAGATAAGCAAACATTTTCTGAAGTTCTGACAGTGTTCCCTCATACTTGTTTGGCTTGAGACACTGAAACGAAATGTACCAAGATGACACTTAAGTAACATAACACAATAAACAAGATACTGAAAGAATATATACTCCAGTGTTTGTCTCAGCTTCCTCTACCAGTAATTATAAACATTACAGTGCTTCAAGCACCTTTTCCACAAAATTTTGGACAAAATCAAGGACGATTTTAAGTTTTTTGTAGGATGTTTTAAGGACATTTTGAAAAAAATAGGTTTTTTTAGGACCTTTTACTCACCTAAAAGTAGATAATAATCATTTGTTTACAGACAGCTTTCATCCCAGTCTTCAAATCTGTTGAGTCTTGCATTGGGAAACATTGTCATCTTACTGTAGCACCCTCATGGTTGCTCCCATAATGCAGGACATCAACAGATATGATAAATGGGGTGAGAGCTCTGGAAATGGAAACTGAGAAGAGCTTTATATCAATTTAAATATAGAATTTATGATAACATTTGTATAGTGCCTTTAATAATATCACTATCTCTGACAAAATTTGAGCTTATCGATCACAGTCATTAACAAAAAATTAGGATTTTGGTCTAAAATCTAGGACAATTTTAGGATTTTTCCATACCCTCCACTTAATTGATTTTAACTTTTTAGGATTTTAGCAAAATGTAAAAAAAAAATTAGGATTTTTTAGGATTTTAGGACGAACTTGAAGCACTGACATTATTTTACTTGGGTTTGCAATACAGAGTAATCTACCTGAGCTTGCAGTACAGATTGCCTGGCTTGTGGAATCATGTACAGGTGTTGCACGCATGTTGCCATGTAGCAGGTTGCTCCTAGATTGGTAAGGCCTACATAACCACACTTAGCTCTACCATCCTCATGTGGCCAGTAATCCCATAGGTAGGGGGCATGTGAATCTACAAAATACAAATACAATGTCAATATCTCAGAACAAAATACATGTATCAATCTAGTATTTCATGTACTTAGACATGTCTAGGTTTGCCTCCTATAAAAGCAAAGTAAAACTTTTCTTCATGTGCCCTAGATAATGTGTTTGTTTCTGGAGTCTTGCTAGTTTCATTACTTTACATCTTTGAGGCCCAAGATGTATCTTAATCCAAGTTTAACATGTTGGACTGCTAGGGATCTTTACTGTGCCATGCCTGTCCATATATGGTCTCTATACATCTGACTTTGTCTAGCTGCAATCACATTTAAGTTTTAAATCAATTACTAGAATAAGAGAACTCCACTATATATCATTGGCAGCAGGTATGGGAAACTTTATCATAAAGGTATATAATACTTGTAAGAATGTAAGTAATGTACTTAACATACTAAAAGCAACTACAATAGAATTTACCTTTGTTGTGCTGCTGCATCATTCTGCGATGAAGAAGA
This sequence comes from Pteria penguin, assembly GCA_035048485.1. Taxonomy (NCBI): domain Eukaryota; kingdom Metazoa; phylum Mollusca; class Bivalvia; order Pterioida; family Pteriidae; genus Pteria; species Pteria penguin. The sequence continues at coordinate 5,326,722 of CM068587.1, read as the reverse complement.
TGGTAATTTTCTACACTTGATTTGACAAACTCTACCAGAAGGTCATATGCTGACGAACGTGACGTCTGACTCTTACATTTTGGTAAATAACGCTTACTAGGGGATGGCAGGTCAAACAGAAAACAAAACACCTCATCCAGAAATTTCTGAAAACATAAGTCATCACATATTTCAACAGTTAAGGAGACAATACATATGAAACAAAACATACAACTGTAATGTGAATTTCCTTAAGAGACAACCTGTGTTAGAGTTAGACCCCACATCCTAGACAGTATGCAATGCATATAAAATTAAACATCAAAAGGCTTAAAATAGCTTCTATAATAGTTACTGATGATTTAAGATGGCAGACGGACAGACAGACAGACTGAAAGACAGACAAGGTGATTCCTATATGACCCCCGCCCCCAAACTTTGTTTGCAGGGGGTATAATAATCTGGCATTACTCCAACTGCTAAGTCACTTCAAGAAAATAAGTTATGCCTTAATTTCAAATTCAAGCCACTTATGTGCAACTTTTAAAGATCTGATTTAGTTCAGAATTTCCTCCACTAAAATTATAACAATCAATGTTGCACAAATGAACTGCAGCTAGTATAATACAAAGCACAATTAACTCAGTGAATACTGAGTAAACTGTTCTTTGTTTTATGACAATTCCTTTCGGAGGACTATTAACACCAATTCTCTGTAAGGACCAAAATTCCTTGGCCACTCATGGTAAAAAAAAATACTATAAAGTGATTTATTGTCTTTATTGTGTCAATAATTAATAAAAAAAATCATTTAAATTTCTTTCATATCATTTGTTGCCATGGATACCCGTGACTTATTTCGGTATTTTGGTGAAATCAGCAAAATTGCTTATATTTACAAATACCAAGTGCTAAGACTATATTTTTGCCAGTCATCACTTTTTTCTCAAAAAAATATCAAAATATTTAAGTTCTAAATGTCCTTTTTCGTAATATGGATTTCTTGACTAAGTTCTCCCTATAATAAACATTTTAATGTTGAAAAATCATAAAATTTTATCGCTGAATAAATAGAAAAGTCCACCTCTACGTATGACAATATTTTAGCCATTAATACATTTATATGATACAAAAATGTTAATGAAAAAAAATTAGTGGGGTAAGCTTTGGTTTTGTTTAGATTTTCCTTAAAAGTCTCCAAATTACACAAGATTTTTCATAGGATTGTCTCCCATTTCGAACTCTTCTCTCATAGAAACCACAAACAGAATATGGAACTCTTCTGTCATAGAAAACACAAACAGAATACAGACGACAACAACAACCTGACAACAAGTCTTTTACAAATGTATTTTCTCTAAATTACTCTTTAAACAACATCTTACCTAGTCCATCAAATTTGCGTAGCAAGGTGCAGCTACATATAGGTAGAAAATACGGACAACGACTAGCCCAAGACAGAGGAATGGAGGGAAAATAACATTGAAATTGTTTAGCATGGAGTGTTGTAGTTTTAAGCCGTTTTTTCCTCACATTGGATGTATCAAGACTGATCTTTTCCCTATTTTATCCCTTTCCGATACTGAACAACATATTTGCCTCTCAAATATTGGTTTGATAAAAGGGAATTTAACAGAAAATTTCAGCTTGTGCAGTGCTCACAAAAACCAGATAGATTCTGACCATCGTCTCAAAATAAAATCCACTTTATGCGTTGTACCATACCATTTATCCACCCACAAGAGTAACAATGTTCATGGAGAAAGAAAAATAACCATTGATATGATGAAGAAGGTCAATGCCAACACTGGTATTGTTTTACCAGTCGGAACAGGTATGTTGTTTTTTTAATTAGAACCAGTACTTTACAACAATAGTATGCCTGTCTCGTGTATAGAATCTTTCTCAAGTATATCAAGAATTGAAGAGAAAAAAAACATTGTCTAAATTAATGTTTAAATTTTTGAAATTGGTTTTGTAATAAATAAATTTATAAAGCATTTGCATTGCATTACGAATCTATAGAAAGCCTTTATGGAAAACGGCCACTCCATTAAAGAAAGGTTGTGGATCTAATCATATGAATATGTACGAATATGCTTTCGGATGGTCTGGACCGGTAATTAAAACAAATCCCAAATTTTTTAACAAACACAGTACAGTAGTTTTATGTATATTACCAAATCTACCATTAATAGTGCTGGATCCAGGATTCTGGAAAGGGGGGGGGCCTCAATGAGTTCCCTGAAATAGCATATATTCCTCTATTTGTTGTAACAGATATCAGGCGTATTGGATGATCATGTCGGGTTTTCAATACAATGAGAGTAATAAACAAAAACACTGACTATCACTTTCAATTTAATAACTTTTATTAAACTATAAAATAATCAAGCTAATGTGCATTCATAGTATTACCATTCACCGGAAATTATATTAATTTGTATGATTAATATATCCAACTCTACTGTTACATATGTTTGTATTGGCAGCCACTGCCTCAAGGAGAATTAAGTGCTGGACCTGTTTGATTTTAGATCACATTGATAAAAATCAATCAACGTATCAATGAAGGACATTAGTCATTACACAGTTGTATATAAATTTTGGGTATTTTGAGGTCGTAAAATGTAGAAATCCGGCTTAAAATTAGAAAATAGGTTGCCATGGTAACCAATAAAAATTTTTTTAAATTGAATTTTTTTGGGGGGATTTTAGGTCAAAACTAATGTATTTACAAAAAATTTTGAAAATCTGAACTCATGTCTGCCACACCAGTATGGCGTTTTTTTGGTCCTTACAGAGAATTGGTGTTAAGATGTTGATGCAGCTAGTATAGACTAGAAAATTAAATTCGTGTTAGATTCTGTTCACTTTGTGATAACTGACTGAACAATAAATACTTGCCCTCTGTAAAGGTTTTGTTTGCCATTTTGTGATAAATGACTGAGCCCTCTGTATAGGTTTTGTTTGCCATTTTATGCTATATGATTGAGCAGTACATACCTTGCCCTCTGTATAGGTTTTGTTTGCTGTTTCATGCTATATGACTGAGCAGTACATACCTTGCCCTTAGTATAAGTTTTGTTTGCTGTTTTATGATATATGACTGAGCAGTACATACCTTGCCCTCTGTATAAGTTTTGTTTGCCGTTTTATGCTATATGACTGAGCAGTACATACCTTGCCCTCTGTATAAGTTTTGTTTGCCGTTTTATGCTATATGACTGAGCAGTACATACCTTGCCCTCTGTATAAGTTTTGTTTGCCGTCTTATGACTAAGCAGTACATACCTTGCCCTCTGTATAAGTTTTGTTTGCCCTTTTATGCTATATGACAGAGCAGTACATACCTTGCCCTCAGTATAAGTTGTTTGCCGTTTTATGCTATATGACTGAGCAGTACATACCTTGCCCTCTGTATAAGTTTTGTTTGCCGTTTTATGCTATATGACTGAGCAGTACATACCTTGCCCTCTGTATAAGTTTTGTTTGCCGTTTTATGCTATATGACTGAGCAGTACATACCTTGCCCTCTGTATAAGTTTTGTTTGCCGTCTTATGACTAAGCAGTACATACCTTGCCCTCTGTATAAGTTTTGTTTGCCCTTTTATGCTATATGACTGAGCAGTACATACCTTGCCCTCAGTATAAGTTGTTTGCCGTTTTATGCTATATGACTGAGCAGTACATACCTTGCCCTCTGTATAAGTTTTGTTTGCCGTTTTATGCTATATGACTGAGCAGTACATACCTTGCCCTCAGTATAAGTTGTTTGCCGTTTTATGCTATATGACTGAGCAGTACATACCTTGCCCTCTGTATAAGTTTTGTTTGCCGTTTTATGCTATATGACTGAGCAGTACATACCTTGCCCTCTGTATGAGTTTTGTTTGCCGCTTTATGCTATATGACTGAGCAGTACATACCTTGCCCTCTGTATAAGTTTTGTTTGCCATTTTATGCTATATGACTGAGCAGTACATACCTTGCCCTCTGTATAAGTTTTGTTTGCCATTTTATGCTATATGACGGAGCAGTACATACCTTGCCCTCTGTATAAGTTTTTTTTGCCGATTTATGCTATATGACTGAGCAGTACATACCTTGCCCTCTGTATAAGTTTTGTTTGCCGTTTTATGCTATATGACTGAGCAGTACATACCTTGCCCTCTGTATAAGTTTTGTTTGCCGTTTTACAATATATGACTGAGCAGTACATACCTTGCCCTCTGTATAAGTTTTTTTTGACGTTTAATGCTAAATGACTGAGCAGTACATACCTTGCCCTCAGTACAAGTTTTGTTTGCCGTTTTATGCTATATGACTGAGCAGTACATACCTTGCCCTCAGCAGAGGTTTTGTATGCAGGTTTGTGTTTGATTATGGCAGAGCAAAGATTCAATATCCCAATCAGACCATCATCTTCCTCAAATCCTTGTCGGGTCTCATAAAATGGTCGATCCATAGCAAGCTGAGCCACCTGTTTGGCCATGTGATTTAGGTTTATACCATTGTCCTATCAAAAAAAAAAAAATCATATAACCATAAGGGAATCATTCTCAGTTCTTACATTTGAAATACTTTATAAGATTGATTGATTGATTGATTTTTGTTTAATGTCACACCACGAATATTTCACGTATATGGTGACGGCATCTGCCTGATGCAGGGCATACAAATTTTGACCTTTGCAACGGACCCACCCGAAGCAGTGAGGGATCTTTAACATGCCATGCATACCACGACACTTGGCCTCAGTTTTTACTGTCTCATCCGAAAGACATGACACTGGCATGACCAGAGCGGGACTTGAACCCCGGACTCCCAATAAGGAGTCCGACGCAATACCACTGGGCTACGCCAGCTTCTTTATAAAAGAAAACAGATTTACAGCAAGTTTGAAATAATTGTAAAATGTAACTAAAACATTTATACATGTTTATAATATATTGAAGGTCCTTTAGTGCATGTATATGTATATATAAGAGCATTGTGAACAAAACTTTTTCAGCAAAACAGTCCTAAAACATTTAGTACTCACAGCATCTGATTTGGCATCTTCTTTGGAGATACAATCAACAAATCTACAAACAAGCCAAAAATAGTCTCTACAACCTGGACCCTGAGGTTCCTTTTCTTTTTCCTTAAGACCTTCAACCTGAAATATTCAACAACATACAATAGCTTGTGCAAATAGATTATTTTCTACATCATTTAAATAAGAATCATTTTCATGAAAATCTACATTCCTTAAATTATTTGAAATAATGTGTTTTAATCATAGAAATCTATTAACACAGAAGATTGTTTCCTTGGTATATTCTGTCTGATTTGTACATGATACTACTCTGTGCTTGATATTAACTTGTACTTGATATCTTAATAAAGGAGACTGACTTCTATGGTTTTCTGTGGTTTAATGGTTAAAGCTTCCTCCACAAAGCTTAGCATGCTGGTCAACATCGGGATCAGGAGGCAATATCCAGTCTTTGCATCCGAGGTCTTCCCAAGACAAAGTCTGTACAGTCCCATACACGCCTCTCGTCTTACAAATGGCTGCAACAGATGTAGAGGTAGATGTGAGGTATGAGAGAACAAGGAAATAAATCAGCACTGCATCATTATATAGACTAACAAAAATAACTACATATTAAAAATACAAATTATTAATAGAATGTAACACTACAAACAGAATGTAACAGTATGAATAGAATGTAACACTACAAATAGAATGTAACAGTATGAATGTAACACTACAAACAGAATGTAACAGTATGAATAGAATATAACACTACAAACAGAATGTAACAGTATGAATGTAACACTACAAACAGAATGTAACAGTATGAATAGAATATAACACTACAAACAGAATGTAACAGTATGAATAGAATGTAACACTACAAACAGAATGCAACAATATGAATAGAATGTAACACTACAAACAGAATACAACAGTATGAATAGAATGTAACACTACAAACAGAATGCAACAGTATGAATAGAATGTAACACTACAAACAGAATGCAACAGTATGAATGTAACACTACAAACAGAATGTAACAGTATGAATAGAATGTAACATTACAAACAGAATGCACCAGTATGAATGTAACATTCACTACAGAAAACATTCTGTATATACACATTAGATAATTCAAACATGTTGTCACATTACCATTTTCTATTTGTAGGAAATACAACCAAACAAATGTCCTAATGTGTGTTACACAAAGGCCATACAACAGATCCATTTACAAATACATGCTCATGTAGTATACATTACTCTTAAATCATTAATCAAAGTCTAATCACATTCTTCACTGATAAACTTTCAACAAGTTCTGAAGTTGCAGAAATCATATTTGTTTTATTAGACTTGATATAAAAGTAATATAGAAATAATTCAAGACCAGAATAGGTATCGTTATAAGCATCACATATCTTGACCAAAGACTCTTTGAGAAGTTCTGTTCCTTTGTAAGAAAATTTCACATATTTCTTTATATATGCACAACCACTGTAATTGCCCGAGATAAAGCTTTCAAGACCTATGTATTTTATATCTGTATAAAGTACATTGATCGGTGACGTCATAACGCCACATATTTGACCCACTTTTCAACATAGAAAACGATGTTTGGCAGACTTTTGATTGTTATGCTAATGACGACATAATGAAATTTTCCTCATTTCCAACATTGCGTGACGTCATTAAAGTCGTATTTTGCGCTAAAGTGCTTGACATTCGACGAAAGTGTGTCATTCTGGATAAACGTTACGTCGCTTTCAACAATTTTTCAGTTATATCGCGACATGGAAGCAGGAGGTAACCAACCTCTTAAACAGTGGCGCAACCCGAGAATCGAACCTGGATTGTCAGTGCCAAAAGCCAAGCGCTTAACCACTACACCAAGCCTGCCCCTATTGAAGTTTGACGGTATTTAAGACATACGCTTGAAAAACTGTAAACACATTGTCACATGACAGATGGATATAACTGCAAAATCATACCTCTGGGGCCTGTAAAGTCAATCTCTTTAACCATTCTACAAAGTTGGATGATGAACACAGGGCACTTTTTACATCATCACTTGAATATGCCCATGACACAAGGAAGGAAAGAGAATAGTGCACAACTGAAATTACAAGAGAGAAATCGATCAAAAGATATTATCAAAATACTGCTAGAATCAGAGTGGCAAGATTGCAAAGGTCAATAATGTCTTCCTACATGACAGTACATGTACTAGAATTATTAGCATTCTGGTAAAAAAAATTTCAGTTTAATCTAAATTACTGACAAAGTCTAATACAAGAAGACATTTGAACTAGAGTAATACCTTCAGCTCTTCCCCATGTTCCTGCATATACTGGATTTGTATCACTGAAACAAAGATAATATCATCATAAGGACAATTAATGGGTGGAAATACCTTCTTCAATATGAAACACAATCTGCAAATGTTGTAATTATCATAGTATTTTAAATTCAACAAGATTGTAAGAGCATGTGACTTACCAGGGTACTGCTGCATCATAAAGTATCTGCATAAGTATCTGTAGAACTGACTCGATATTCAGCATAGACAGAGTAGACTGAAAATCAGTATCATATACGTTATAACTGGCCTCATTGTGAGAATTACATGTAAAATCTCTACTCAATACAAATGTATTAAATAAAACATCATTATCAACTCGTAAGTAAAATCCTGCAATTTAGTACTAGGATTCAAAAGTTTTCTGACAAGTATCACAAACAAGTGTTCTACAGTAAATACAGCTTATAAATTGATAACAAACATAAATTTTTAAAGAGATTTTAGTGTAAAACTACCTACTGTATTTTTATTCATGGTGATGCAATATCAATTTGCTCACGACACAAATGACCGCTTTGCACTGACCTGATTAAGTCGAGGGATGATAATCCTCTCATTGCCACCTTTCTGCCTCTTCATCTTTTTCCGAGGACTCTCGTAAGATTCAAAAACATCATCATGTCCGGCTTCCGCGTCAGACAGCTCCACCGAGAACTGACTAATTAAACGCAATAAGTATGCCAAACATTCCTGGTTCCACTGTGTAAAACAACAAGAATCTCTCAATTTAAATGTGATTTTTGTATACAATATGTATCTACAGCATAATATAGAGAAAATTGTTCAATTACCTAACAACATTTAGTATAATTCATTAGCAATTTACATTCAATTAGCAGAAACTGTACTTCAACTCCAACCAGCAAAGATGGATATAAACTGTTGTTATTCTTACTTTCATTTAGGTAAGAATGTAAATAAAATATATACCTGACTCCATGCTTCATCCTCTTTGGCTTGTAATTTTCCAGATTTGAAAATATTCAACAAGTGTTTCAATCCTCCTTTGGTAATAAACTATAATATATAACACAAAATGGCTCATGAACACTATAAACACACATTATGTAAATTGTTAAATGAGCACGGTTAACATACATTATGTAAATCGTTAAATGAGCACTATTAACACATATTATGTATATCGTTAAATAAATGATTTATATTAAAGCCAAAAAGAAATGCTGTTTACATTTAGAAGCTACATGTTCAAACTGATAAATTCTAAAATTTCTATCAACAAGTGTATTATTCTATATACATCTGGACATTTAAATATGATTTGGACATGAAAACATGTTCCTAATGTTTGGAATGTACATTACAGATTTGAATCTCTTACCCTCTGACTCCAGATTTCTTCTTCCTGGCTGTCAAATTCTGAGTCTGTACTCAGTGTTCTTGAATCACATGTTGATCTCATCTATGAGAACAAATTCATAAAAAAATGATAAGTCAAATATCCTTACATTCTCTTACCATTCACAATAAAGTTACTGGAAACATTTTATATCATTTTTAATCTTAAATAAAAACATCTATCACTTTTGAAATTCATGTAACTTGTGATAAGAGTATTTTCTAACAATTACTTTGATCTCATTTTTGAGGTTTTTTTTCTGTGCAAATGTTTATTTAGATGTTCACTACATACTACTTGCCAACAGCCTATACCAGATCTTTAGGCTACTCAAGAGCAACTCTTAAGATGTAAAACCATATTTCACCTACTTACTGTTGGCCACATTCTACCTACCACAGACCTGTGCTGATTCTTGGTGCTATGAGTGAGGGACTCTTAAGATATTTACCACATTCTACCTACCACAGACCTGTGCTGATTCTTGGTGCTATGAGTGAGGGACTCTTAAGATATTTACCACATTCTACCTACCACAGACCTGTGCTGATTCTTGGTGCTATGAGTGAGGGACTCTTAAGATATTTACCACATTCTACCTACCACAGACCTGTGCTGATTCTTGGTGCTATGAGTGAGGGACCCTTAAGATATTTACCACATTCTACCTACCACAGACCTGTGCTGATTCTTGGTGCTATGAGTGAGGGACCCTAAGATATTTACCACATTCTACCTACCACAGACCTGTGCTGATTCTTGGTGCTATGAGTGAGGGACCCTAAGATGTTTACCACATTCTACCTACCACAGACCTGTGCTGATTCTTGGTGCTATGAGTGAGGGACTCTTAAGATATTTACCACATTCTACCTACCACAGACCTGTGCTGATTCTTGGTGCTATGAGTGAGGGACTCTTAAGATATTTACCACATTCTACCTACCACAGACCTGTGCTGATTCTTGGTGCTATGAGTGAGGGACCCTTAAGATATTTACCACATTCTACCTACCACAGACCTGTGCTGATTCTTGGTGCTATGAGTGAGGGACCCTTAAGATATTTACCACATTCTACCTACCACAGACCTGTGCTGATTCTTGGTGCTATGAGTGAGGGACCCTAAGATGTTTACCACATTCTACCTACCACAGACCTGTGCTGATTCTTGGTGCTATGAGTGAGGGACTCTTAAGATATTTACCACATTCTACCTACCACAGACCTGTGCTGATTCTTGGTGCTATGAGTGAGGGACTCTTAAGATATTTACCACATTCTACCTACCACAGACCTGTGCTGATTCTTGGTGCTATGAGTGAGGGACTCTTAAGATATTTACCACATTCTACCTACCACAGACCTGTGCTGATTCTTGGTGCTATGAGTGAGGGACTCTTAAGATATTTACCACATTCTACCTACCACAGACCTGTGCTGATTCTTGGTGCTATGAGTGAGGGACTCTTAAGATATTTACCACATTCTACCTACCACAGACCTGTGCTGATTCTTGGTGCTATGAGTGAGGGACTCTTAAGATATTTACCACATTCTACCTACCACAGACCTGTGCTGATTCTTGGTGCTATGAGTGAGGGACTCTTAAGATATTTACCACATTCTACCTACCACAGACCTGTGCTGATTCTTGGTGCTATGAGTGAGGGACTCTTAAGATATTTACCACATTCTACCTACCACAGACCTGTGCTGATTCTTGGTGTTATGAGATTGATTATTGTTTTACGTCACACCACGAATATTTCACGTATATGGTGACAGCATCTGCCTGATGCAGGGCATACAAATTTTGACCTTTGCAACAGACCCACCCGAAGCAGTGAGGGATCTTTAATATGCCATGCATACCACGACACTGGGCCTCGGTTTTTACTGTCTCATCCGAAAGACAGGACACCGGCATGACCAGAGCGGGAGTCGAACCCCGGTCTCCTGATCAGAAGGCAAGCGTGATACCACTAGGCCACGCCGTCTTTGGTGTTATGAGTGAGGGACTCTAAGATGTTTACCACATTCTACCTACCACAGACCTGCGCTGATTCTTGGTGCTATGAGTGAGGGACCCTAAGATGTTTACCACATTCTACCTACCACAGACCTGTGCTGATACTTGGTGCTATGAGTGAGGGACCCTAAGATGTTTACCACATTCTACCTACCACAGACCTGTGCTGATTCTTGGTGCTATGAGTGAGGGACCCTAAGATGTTTACCACATTCTACCTACCACTGACCTGTGCTGATTCTTGGTGCTATGAGTGAGGGACCCTAAGATGTCTACCACATTCTTACTTACCACAGACCTGCTTTTGCTTTTTTTTTTGGGGGGGGGGATTATGTGAGAGAAATCCAAGATGCTAATTACCTTTTCTCTTACCACAGATCTATAAATGAGAGACTATAAAATGTTAACTAAACTCTACTTACTCAAAGACCTACACCAGCTCTATAATCGAGAGATTATAAGATATTAACTACACTCCACTTACCACAGACCTACGCCAGTTCTATTTACAACCACAGACCTACGCCAAATTTATAAACCAGAGACTATCAGATATTAACTACACTCTACTTATCACAGACATATGCCAGTTCTATAAACTGGAGACTGTAAGATGGTAACTACATTCTGGTTACCACAGACCTATGCCAGTTCTATAAACCAGAGACTATCAGATGTTAACTACACACTACTTACCACAGACCTACGCCGGTTCTTTGGGCTACGAGAGAGTGATTCTACAATCTGTAGAGAATACATCAATTTATGAGGACTCTCTGAATCTAGAAGTGAGTTCCAGTCCACCATTAGCTCATCACACTGTCAAACAACATCACAAATATCTTGGTTTATCTTTTAAATAGTATTCCATTCAAGTTCTTTTCAGTATTTAAGAAAGATATCTAAAATTTGTTTTTAATAAAAGGTGTTCAATCTTATACTACTGACATATAAAGTTAACCTATGCATGAAAATGTAAAATAAGAGGAATCAGTGATATTACATACAGATCCACATATCACACACAAACAATAATTGTCCTTTTTCTACCAATTCAATTTATTTTTACCTAACGGCAAACTCTGACCATGTTTTTACCTCATCATCCACTATGCTTCTGAAGCCGTCCAGCATAGCCTGGTTAGTAGGCAGTAACATAAGCAGCTCCCATACCTTCCTGGATAATACCCGAGCTTTCGTCTGTAGACCCCATCTCTCCTGGCTTTCCTGTTAATAATAATTGTCTGTGTATATGAAGAAATGATCTATTTCCTTCATTATTAACGAAAGTATCTATTCAAAAACATTGCTCATCTAATACTACACTGAGATGATAGTACAGTCAACTCTTGTTACAATGGCCATGTCTGATTCTTGAAATCTTGTTGTTATATTGAATATACTGTTGTAACTATTTGCCACTATTACTTTTGTATTCTACACTATATATACCTGTACATGTATGAGTTATTTCCCTTTACCTCTATAGACAATTCGTTTCTTCTATTTTCTTCATTGTTAAAAAAATGAAAGACAAAAACTACCTATCTACAGATAATATTTGATTGTCAAAATATTTCAACAAAAAACCCCCATAATTTGGACACCCCAGTAATAACAGTCACTAACGAAATACATCAAGTATTTGATTATTTTATACACTAAGACATTATAAATGAATATAAATATTTCTGAAGAGATCATGTGTGTTGTACATGTATATTCCAATTATTGGATAATTAGTGCCTAATTATCTATTAAGTTCTTTACTAAACCACAGGTACAGGTATACATATATCAACAAAGTGAATAGGGGCAGGCATGGTGTAGTGGTTAAGCGCTTGGCTTGTGGTGCCGACGATCCGGGTTCGATTCCCGGGTTGCGCCACTATGTCTAAGAGGTTGGTAACCTCCTGCTTCCATGTTGCGATATAAATGAAATATTGTTGAAAGTGACGTAAAACACTAATCAACCAACCAACCAACAAAGTGAATAACAGGATTAATGGCTTATATCTGCTTAATATGTACCATTCATCATGGTCAATCATGAAATTTACTTGCCAATGATTATCTAGATTGGCAGTTCAGGCAGTCTGCTAATATATCGAAGAAGGTATGAAAAGGTACATTTGTTCTCAATAAGTGCTGCTGGTGAGAGAAGGTGAATATGCTGTTGTAAAGAGCATGTACGTCTGTTACTGGCAAAATTCTGCCAGTATCCAAATATGCTGGTATATCGAAAGCCGGTGTAATGAGAGCTGACTGTAACATATAGGGAGCGAGTTATGTCATCCATTATGGCATAGCAGACAGAACTAACCTTGTGATCACAATCAGTGTATGATTGGTTCTCTTGGTAGTGGATTAATGCCAATGCTTGTGTTAGTAAATGACTTGGTAAGATAAAATGAGATCTCTATGTTACAATTATGTACTCACCATTCTGGTAGAGTTGAAATGGAATTTGCTAAGCTGTTCAAGGAGAAGAAAGAGTTTACTGAAGTGGGGTTCTCTGATCATCAGCATAACAGGGATGCGGTTTAATACAGGGCACGGTAAGCTAGAGCATGGCAGGGTACCATCCGTCTTCCTAGGGGGTCGACTAGCTCCAACAGATACAAATACAAGCTGCAAACATGAACATACTGATGAACTCTTAGCATCTTCACATATATCTGGATACATACACTAAAAGTATATGGTGTATATCATTTAACTGCTCTGGCAAATGTGATACTTTTTTTTACTCTAGATTATTCAATTTATTCTACATTATATATAAATGTGTTCTAATGAAACATTGTAATACACTGTTACTTTTTTACCTTTCAGAAATCTGTCATCTATTTAGAGTTTTACTGGTGTTAAGCTAGGTCGTCACAAGCTGTATTTAGGGGTTACCATGCGAGTGTTTTACAAAAACTGACAGGGTATCGGCGAAAAACCTGTCAGAAATTGAGTTTCACTGCGAGGCGTTAACCGAGCTGTGAAACGGAAATTTCTTACAGGGTATTCGCCGATACCCTGTCAGTTTTTGTAAAACACAAGCTTGGTAACCCCATTCTAATGCATTTAACAAAATAATTACAACTAGAAGCACAGAGTTATGGTTTTCTAAGCCAATTCCCTAATCACAGTCATATCAAAAACTGCAGGGTATCGTGACGTCACAAATCAGAAACTACAGGGTATCGTGACGTCATATCATAAACTGCAGGGGTATAATGAATACCCTTGCAGTTTTTAAATCGGACAGCCAATGAGATCGCGTGTTACAAACAAAGTGCATTAGAATATACACATACCTGTATATCCAGAAATCAAACATCTATTTCCAGTTTTACTGGTGTTAAGCTAGGTCCTCACAAGCTGTATTATACACATACCTGCATATCCTTAAGCTAGGTCCTCACATGCTGTATTATACACATACCTGCATATCCTTAAGCTAGGTCCTCACATGCTGTATTATACACATACCTGCATATCCTTAAGCTAGGTCCTCACATGCTGTATTATACACATACCTGCATATTTTTAAGCTAGGTCCTCACAAGCTGTATTATACACATACCTGCATATCCTTAAGCTAGGTCCTCACAAGCTGTATTATACACATACCTGCATATCCTTAAACTGCATCTCTACCAGTGATTTCTCATCCATATCTACTGTTAATTCCTGTCCTAATGTAATCATTCTCACAGGTCCATCCCCTAACATTGCTCCCAGAATGGGTGATAATACACTGTTGCCATGACTACCTTCTGACTGGTGACGCTGCATCTGCTGTTTGTGAAGCCCCTCCCACCATCTTGCTACCTCCGCTCGAAGCTCTGCTATTAGATCGGTGGAGGACATCTCCAACTGAGTCTGTTACAGAAGTAAGAAACAAACAACCTCATATATCACAGAAATAATGACTCTCAAATGTCTTTAAAGTGGTATATGTACACATGAAATTATATTACACCCTATCAGGCAATTCTCTTGATGGTGTAATTTTGGCTGATTTCACAGTCTTCCTAACTTGATGAAATAAGCATTGTGAAGAAAAAGACACATTCAATTCCGGCTGCCGACTCAGAGCATCACGGTGGTGCTGCCCCATGTAAGTACAATAACCTTGGAGTGGCATTAGGGTGGTGCTGCCCCATGTAAGTACAATAACCTTGGAGTGACATCAGGGTGGTGCTGCCCCATGTAAGCACAATAACCTTGGAGTGGCATCAGGGTGGTGCTGCCCCATGTAAGTACAATAACCTTGGAGTGGCATTAGGGTGGTGCTGCCCCATGTGAGTACAATAACCTTGGAGTGACATCAGGGTGGTGCTGCCCCATGTAAGTACAATAACCTTGGAGTGGCATTAGGGTGGTGCTGCCCCATGTAAGTACAATAACCTTGGAGTGACATCAGGATGGTGCTGCCCCATGTAAGTACAATAACCTTGGAGTGACATCAGGGTGGTGCTGCCCCATGTAAGTACAATAACCTTGGAGTGACACCAGGGTGGTGCTGCCCCATGTAAGTACAATAACCTTGGAGTGACATCAGGGTGGTGCTGCCCCATGTGAGTACGATAACCTTGGAGTGACATCAGGGTGGTGCTGCCCCATAAAAGTACAATAACCTGGGAGTGACATCAGGATGGTGCTGCCCCATGTAAGTACAATAACCTTGGAGTGACATCAGGGTGGTGCTGCCCCATGTAAGTACAATAACCTTGGAGTGACATCAGGGTGGTGCTGCCCCATGTAAGTACAATAACCATAGAGTGACATCAGGGTGGTGCTGCCCCATGTAAGTACAATAACCTTGGAGTGACATCAGGGTGGTGCTGCCCCATGTAAGTACAATAACCTTGGAGTGACATCACGGTGGTGCTGCCCCATGTAAGTACAATAACCAAGACATCAGGGTGGTGCTGCCCCATGTAAGTACAATAACCTTGGAGTGACATCAGGGTGGTGCTGCCCCATGTAAGTACAATAACCTTGGAGTGACATCACGGTGGTGCTGCCCCATGTAAGTACAATAACCATGGAGTGACATCAGGGTGGTGCTGCCCCATGTAAGTACAATAACCTTGGAGTGACATCAGGATGGTGCTGCCCCATGTAAGTACAATAACCTTGGAGTGACATCAGGATGGTGCTGCCCCATGTAAGTACAATAACCTTGGAGTGACACCAGGGTGGTGCTGCCCCATGTAAGTACAATAACCTTGGAGTGACATCAGGGTGGTGCTGCCCCATGTAAGTACAATAACCTTGGAGTGACATCAGGATGGTGCTGCCCAATTAAGTACAGTAACTTGGAGTGACATCAGGGTGCTGTTGCTCCATGTCAGTACAATAACCTTAGAGTGGTGTAAAACAATAACAAAACAAAAACAAACTTTGGTCACAAAATCAGACCAACCAAAAACTTGACACACTTTTTGAAATTCATTTCCACAAAAATGCCTAACGTAAAAATGTTCTTGCTATATGGTTATTAAATAATGCTACCTTCTCTGCCATCCCTGCAGGCTGTAAATTAATGCGTAATGGTGCAGATTGCTTCTCCTGTAAATTCCGCTGGTGACTTCTTATGCCATTTCCATCCATTTGCCAGTTACGCAGATGATAGGCATACCGTTTTCTGAAGGCCTCAAGGTGGTTCTTTAATAGCACTAATCCTCTTTGTATGACAAGAAGATTGCTATCTGTATTCTACAATGCAAGAATTTAACTCTATTGGTAAAATGTTTGGGTTAAATTTATAAGTCAACTCATTAAACTCAACTCTACATATTTTTTACCTATGATTGTTCAAAACACAGGAAACTTTTAAATATGTTTTATGTCTGCTTGTTCTTGGTTCCATCATATTTTGTAGTGCTATACCAAGTATAAATTTACAGTTTTGCTTATTCATGTAAAATGCAAGATCCGGATGAATTCAACTCTTTGATGGTGGCCCATTTTCAGTGGTGCAGAGTAGTGGAAACCCAAAGCAAACAGCTACATTGATATACATTCCAACATTAGGGATTGAAACAAGATTTGACAAAGGTGAGAAGCTACTGAGTTCCAGTACTTAATATTGCCCTCTTAGAAGCATATGCTTCTATATAAGGTAAAACAAGTGTTATACATTAGGACTAACCTTGTCAATATCTGTCAGTGAACTAGTCAAACTCTCCATACATTTTTGTACAAACTCTTCCTCTTTCTCTAACTGACCATTGCCGAAGTTGATGTAATAGCTATTGAGGATGTGTATTGCTGTGATGCTGACGTCGGTGTTGTTGGCTCTGAGTGCTACACTCCATAATTGATCAATACCACACATCTACGTCAAACATGAAGAAATTAATACAAAATGCAAATGTATCAATACCTCTCGTCCCTAAGCATACCAAGGCCTCACTACTTCTGTCACAATTGTATTTTCTATTATGTAGATATTGTACCTAAGTAACTATGAAAAGAAGAATTCATATTCATATATACTTAATACAAAATTCCTCACACTCTTTTATATAAACTTGAAAACATTATTAGTCCCATAATACAGATGAACTGTAAAATTCTAAACTTCATTCTACAATTTTATCGTGAAATTTGTAAAATTATCATTAAAATGAATACACACAAAAAACTGTATGAATTCAAACTTTGTAATGATATTTTTTTTACGTTAATTGCTATTTCCCGTTGTATAGCCCCACCTTGTCTTCAGATAGAGGTTCTTCAGATGATGTATTAGCTATCCTGGTCAGTTGAGAGAGCTGCTGGAATAAGTTAAGGCCAATCATACTCATATTTTCTGCCTGCAACTGAGGCATCTGTAACATACAAAGATGTGGCCATGATCCTGACTTATAAATAAAAGTATTGTGACATATAACACAAACAGAAATCTAAAGCTATACAGCTGTCATGTTGATGCATTCAATATGAACTCTAAATAAACTTATTATAATGGGATTTAAATTTTAGTCAGAGCTGTCTATTGTGCTCTAATATAGAGTGTACAAAGATGAATTTGAAGGATACTCACAAGTAACACTAATAAATGAATATACTAACATACTGTAAACATCTTTCATCTGAGTGTTAGAAATAATAAATAATATTTGAAAGCAAGAAATTAAACTTCTTGTTTTACAATTCCAACCTTTTCTAAGAAAATGTGTTTAAAAGTTTCCAGCCCAAGTGCATGATGGTCCTTGCTTTTGGCTTGATTGAGGAACCAGCTGAGACAGTCATCTGAACATTCTGTATCGAGGGCAACACACCTCCATAATGTGTCTACCTGCTCTAAATTCAGTCCTGTAACACCCAAGACAAGAATGATAACTGATTTAACAAAGGCAGATAAAAGCAAATAAATGAACATACCTATAGTACAGAAAATCTATTACATTTTTTGAAGCCCTTAGTCAGAACTTTAAAGAGATACTGCAAATTTGTGAAAACAAGATATTCCTTGCCAGACAAAGGTAACTCCATATTGTTGTTGATGAACATCTATTTACATGAAAACACAATGTCTAGGAGTCAGAAACACAATGTCTAGGAGTCAGAAACACATTGTCTAGGTGTCAAAAACACATTGTCTAGGAGTCAGAAACACACTGTCAAGGAGTCAAAAACACACTGTCTGGGTGTCAGAAACACAATGTCTAGGAGTCAGAAACACACTGTCTAGCAGTCAGAAACACACTGTCAAGGAGTCAGAAATGCACTGCCTAGGAGTCAGAAACACATTGTCCAGGAGTCAGAAACACAATGTCTAGGAGTCAGAAACACAATGTCTAGGAGTCAGAAACACATTGTCTAGATGTCAAAACACATTGTCTAGGAGTCAGAAACACACTGTCAAGGAGTCAAAACACACTGTCTAGATGTCAGAAACACACTGTCAAGGAGTCAAAACACACTGTCTAGATGTCAGAAACACATTGTCTAGGAGTCAGAAACACACTGTCTAGGAGTCAGAAAACACACTGTCAAGGAGTCAGAAATGCACTGCCTAGGAGTCAGAAACACATTGTCTAGGAGTCAGAAACACACAGTCTAGGAGTCAGAAACATTGTCTAGGAGTCAGAAACACTGTCTAGGTGTCAGATACACATTGTCTGAGAGTCAGAAACACACAGTCTAGGAGTCAGAAACACATTGTCTAGGAGTCAGAAACACACTGTCTAAGAGTCAGAACCACATTGTCAGGGAGTCAGAAACACAATGTCTAGGAGTCAGAAACACATTGTCTAGGTGTCACAAACACATTGTCTAGGAGTCAGAAACACACTGTCTAGGAGTCAGAACCACACTGTCAAGGAGTCAGAAATGCACTGTCTAGGAGTCAGAAACACATTGTCTAGGAGTCAGAAACACATTGTCTAGGTGTCAGAAACACATTGTCTAGGAATTAGAAACACACTGTCTAGGAGTCAGAAACACATTGTCTAGGAGTCAGAAACACATTGTCTAGGAGTCAGAGGGTACTTACTAAAACCATCAGGAGACACAAGAGCTGAGAAGACACAAGTCAGAAATAGGAGTCGAACCTGGATCTCCTCTTTATGACTATACCTGAAATATAATGAAATTCTATAGAAATATATATCAATGAATAAATGTGGAAAGACTTCAAATATGACATGTTCTAATCATCAATATAATTTCATACAATCTATATCTGACCAAATAATTGATAACAATTTTATTAATGTTGAGAATCATAATTCCCAAAAGAATTGAACTGCATAAGGAATTTTGTAATTCTAGTATGAACTATGTACATCTATATGAATCAATAATATATACATATAGTGCAAATTAGTGAAGTTAAACCATCTATAATTAATTGTAACATAATGCTAATGTTTTACAGTAGATTGATTCATAGACTCAGTCTACATCTCTAATCTGTCATCACTAAACCCACACTGAACATCCAGTCTGATAAATATATTGAACTTCAATATCACATGATGTGAGACTTGTCATCAAGCACTTACTACCTAAATTGTCCACATGATGTGAGATTTACCACTAGGCACTTACTACCTAAAACTTGTCAACATGATATGAGCTCATTACTAAGCACTTGATACCTAAAATGTCCACATTATGCAAAATTTATTACTAAGCACTTACATACTACCTAAAAATTGTGCACATGATGCGAAATTTATTATTAAGAACTTAATACCTAAAATGTCCACATATGTGAGACTTCTCACTAAGCACTTGATATCTAAAATTATCCACATGACGGAAGCAAGTCACAGAGAAAGACAACAGTGTGTTATATAGCTTATAAAATGCAAAATTCTCTCTGGAAAACTTATTTTTTCTAGTAGACATTATGTATAAATGGTATTTGTGTACTTTAAGTAGAAGTTACAGCTTATATTGCTATAGAAATGTCAACCTGATTAAATCAGCACTAAGCACTTACATCCTAAGCACTTAATGCCTAAACTTGTCCACATTACTTCAATGAACATTAAATTCAAATACATTTATTAAAATGAGCTACATACAAAGTAAGCAATTGTTACAAAGTAATCATGTCTGGAGTTACAAACCAAAGACTACTTGAAATAGGCAGGGACTAAAATTAGCGGTCGATCGGTCGCCCAAGACAACCACTATTGCTTTTGGCCCCCTGAAATCCTCCTACTTGATCACCTGAATGGGGACTAAAATTCTTGAGTGCTAGTAAACATTTTTTGCCGTTTTTCTGAGAGTAAAATCACATTTTGAATCGTTTGAGCACTTCTTTTGTTGATATCAATGTTATGTGTGAGCTTACATCATCTCCGTCTGTCGAGTGTTTGAGGTCACAGACGGTCCATACTAAAGCTAGTACATGGATGCCGATGTGGATACGGAAAACAGAACTATTGATTTTTCTAAAAGTTCCAAATATTTCACCGTGAAACTTCATACTAGTATTATTATGGTAGTATTTAAATATGAGAGTTCATGAGAGGCAGAGTGCAAAAAGACAAAATGACAGTAATGAGAAACAGCATGAAGGGGAAAATGTCCAGCAGATATGTGAGTCTGGTGTGCAAGATACAGAAAAAGAGCACACACAGGGAAGTAATGGGGAAAGAGAGTTAGATAGGAACAAGGATACATGTAGAGAAAGACTGGAAGAAGAGCAAGAGGATAAAGACTCCGAGGTGTCAGAGGATGAAAGTGATTGAGCATATTTTTTAAATTGAAAGAGAAATAGAAAATCATTAATACTTAAAGCAACTGGAAATAAATCTAAAGAAGTATACAAACTTTATATCTGAGGAATTGAATAATGATCAAAAAGTTACGAAAGTCGGCATTTATTTACGGGCTACCAAACACTTTCCCCGGGCTCCTAATTTTTGAAATCTAGGGGCTCGGGTGGCAACCATGTCAAAATAGTTAATTTTAGTCCCTACACAGTGATCATTTCTTTAGTTACTAGGTGATAACTTCTAAAATTGTAAGTAGTGACTTAATCTGGATATTATTTCCATTTAAGTTTCTCTCTGATGTTTTCATTATTTACCTTTTTCATACGTTTTAAAAGTATCACAAGTCATATAAAGAGTGTATTTTTCCGGACTTACATAGGGTTACATGGCATATTTCCTTTTTCAATTAATTCTGTATAATGCACAAGGTTGATAAAGAAATGAGACATCATGTTTAACTCCTTTTCTGCCCACCTGAAACAAGCGTTAAACGTAGATAATAAAATTATATCATAAAATTAATTTAATTTGTATCATCCTTAAAACACAATCAGATTCAAGAATTTAAATTAGAATGTGATAAGCAAGGTAAACCCAAATCAGAACCTGATGCAAAATGTGAATATGGGTTTGCAAGATCAAATTTGTACTTTATTAACATCGTGCAAAATGTGAATGTGGATTTGCAGTATTAAATTTACAGTTTATTAACATTTTATGTTGAATAACAATATCTGCATGGATTTCTTGCACCTCGCTCTACAATAAATGGTGAAATGTCGTCTACTCTCTAGCTACTCAACATCAAACACAACTTACATGGTGACATGGTGAGTATCTGTTCCACTTCGGTACTGCTGGAAGGAACTGAACACTTTAGGTAACAACCTTAACGATACAACGACTGATCTGCAAGTAAAGAAGACATCATATTACGTATATGCTATGTAGAGGGTTTCACCACTTACTCTGCACTCACAATCACACAGATTATCTTATTAAAGCAATAAGAATTGTTTTCACTGTTAAAACTAAAGTAAGTAATTATGTTGTTTGGGATATTTCCAGATTATAAACAAACAAGTAATAAAGCCCAGTTGATTTGAGGCTATGTCTCTTGTATTATGTAATAAAGTCCATTGATTTGTTTCTCAGTTTGTTGTATTATGTAACAAAGTCTGGTTGATTTGTTTCTATGCCTGTTGTATTATGTAACAAAGCCCGGTTGATTTGTTTCTATGCCTGTTGTATTATGTAACAAAGCCCGGTTGATTTGTTTCTATGCCTGTTGTATTATGTAACATAACCCGTTGATTTGTTTCTATGTTTGTTGCATTATGTTACAAAGCCCGCTTGATTTGTTTCTATGTTCGTTGTATTATGTTACAAAGCCCGGTGGGTTTGTTTTTATTTTTGTTGTATTATGTTACAAAGCCCACTTGATTTGTTTCTATGTCTGTTGTATTATGTTACAAAGCCCACTTGATTTGTTTCTATGTTCGTTGTATTAAGTTACAAAGCCCGGTTGATTTGTTTCTATGTCTGTTGTATCATGTTACAAAGCCTGGTTGATTTGTTTCTATGTTTGTTGTATTATGTTACAAAGCCCGGTTGATTTGTTTCTATGTTTGTTGTATTATGTTACAAAGCCCGCTTGATTTGTTTCTATGTTTGTTGTATTATGTAACATTAAGATTATTTCACTATTACAGTGATGGCAGCTGTCTGATGCATCACAAAGCACTGTTACCTGTTCAATTTACCCACTTGAAACAGTCAGAAATCTTTTACCCACCTGAAACAGTCAGAGATCTTTTACCCACCTGAAGCAGTCAGAGATCTTTCACCCACCTGAAGCAGTCAGAGATCTTTTACTTGCCAACAACTTCTACAGAGACATGGGACACCTGAATTGTTTGTTGGTTCAAACCCAAAACTCTGAGCATTAAGTCAAGCACAACACCTACTGATCATTAAGTAAAGCACAACACCTACTGATCATTAAGTCAAGCACAACACCTACTGAGCATTTAGTCAAGCACAACACCTACTGAACATTAAGTTAAGCACAACACCTACTGAGCATTAAGTCAAGCACAACACCTACTGAGCCAAACTGGCTCCAAACAAATTGCAGGTGGGGGGTTGTTATAAATCTCTTATGATACAAACCTGTTATGTGCTAGATTTTCTATGCATGCCTCAATGAATTTGGTTTTGATTTTACGGTCAGTAGAGAAGCAAACAAGGGTACAGAGAGCCTTCTCTGCATCATTAGCAAGACCCTCAGGAAGAAGATGCTGTAAGATATACATAATATCAAGAATTATTACAGTATTCATGACCTGTTTTATGTTTTGCTTCCTGCCATCCTGCCATTTAATAATTTCTATTCATTTGATTTATGTTTTTATTTTCTGATTAAAAAAAAAAACAAAACCAAATTTTCACTTTTACAAGAGTGACAATACTGGTGTTCCAAAATTATGAAGCATTCTTTATTTGGAATTAGCAAGTCCATTTTGTTAATACAATACAATTGCTCTTGTCCACAAGTCATAACATGATACCATCAAATTAAAAGATTCTTTAAAACTTAAATCTTCAAGACCTGAATGGATTATATGGTTTAAATACGTCCAACAATTCTTACGCATGTATCTTCCTGTACAAGATCCCACAGTAAGGTATTGCCCTTCTCACACACTTTGTTGAAGACAGCATCTGAGCAATGGGACACCAAGGCCTCCTTCTGTGGTGGACAGTGATGGATTACAGCTGAAATCATAACATAGAATGTGGTAACATAAATACATATACCACATCATAACAATAAAGTAATGAGACACAAAGGCCTCCTTCTGTGATGGACAGAGATGAATTACAGTTGAAATCATAGCATAGAATGTGGAAATGGAAAGATATATACCATAGTATAACAATAAAGGAATGAGACACGAAGGCCTCCTTCTGTGGTAGACAGCGATGGATTACAGCTGAAATCATAGCATAGAATGTGGAAATGGACAGACATATACCATGTATAACAATAAAGTAATGAGACACCAAGGCCTCCTTCTGTGATGGACAGAGATGAATTACAGTTGAAATCATAGCATAGAATGTGGAAATGGAAAGACATATACCATAATATAACAATAAAGTAATGAGACACCAAGGCCTCCTTCTGTGGTGGACAGTGATGGATTACAGCTGAAATCATAACATAGAATGTGGTAACATAAATACATATACCACAGTATAACAATAAAGTAATGAGACACCAAGGCCTCCTTCTGTGGTGGACAGAGATGAATTACAGTTGAAATCATAGCATAGAATGTGGAAAAGGAAAGACATATACCATAATATAACAATAAAGTAATGAGACACCAAGGCCTTCTTCTGTGGTGGACAGTGATGGATTACAGCTGAAATCATAACATAGAATGTGGTAACATAAATACATATACCATAGTATAACAATAAAGTAATGAGACACCAAGGCCTCCTTCTGTGGTGGACAGAGATGAATTACAGTTGAAATCATAGCATAGAATGTGGAAAAGGAAAGACATATACCATAATATAACAATAAAGTAATGAGACACCAAGGCCTTCTTCTGTGGTGGACAGTGATGGATTACAGTTGAAATCATAACACAGAATGTGGTAACATAAATACATATACCACAGTATAACAATAAAGTAATGAGACACCAAGGCCTTCTTCTGTGGTGGACAGTGATGGATTACAGCTGAAATCATAACACAGAATGTGGTAACATAAATACATATACCACAGTATAACAATAAAGTAATGAGACACCAAGGCCTCCTTCTGTGGTGGACAGTGATGGATTACAGCTGAAATAATGGAACGGGAGAACAGAAAGAAATATACTGTAGTATAACAATGGAGTAATGAAAACTTTTTAGGAGTGACTTTCAATATGATCATCAGAAAATCTATTTATATCCTCACAATATTTAAACAAACATGCACAAAATTTGAAAAGAAAGCAATGCATTTCTATTATTATTTCATACTGCGATATACACAACTTTAGCAAACTTTAAAGACTTAGACCAAACAAAACTAGAACTGTCCTAATGGGACAAATAAGCCCCCCCCCCCCCATAACAACAAAATTTGTTGTAGTGAAAAGAAGACAAAAGTAAACGTCAAGAGCTCAAAAATTTTGGTACAGACAGACGAGTTTTGCCACAAGGAATACTCATGTGTAGTATAAAGGCCCCATCTCTTTCGCTTCAAAAGTTATGGCTAAGGTTAAAGTTTTTCATGTGCATGTATGTGTAGTACTTAGACTCTAGGAAAGACAGATGCTCCTGTATACCAGTGGGTACAGTATACTAACCATGTGGCATGTGTGTGTGGTACATAGACGCTAGGTTAGACAGATGTTCCTGCATTTGGTGCTGAGTAAACTGTCCGTTAATCTGAGCCAATTCTTCATCACTAATGAACTCCTCTCCGTCGAAGTCTGCCATGTTCTTTTCTGATTTAGCACTGATTCGAGAGCTATGATTACTGCCATCACCATCGTCTGGACTCATTATATCCTCTATTAACTCACCTCTATTAAAATAAAATAAAGATTATAACTGATATGGTTATACCTGACACACTTACCACACTACTGTATTATTTTGTTACTCTTCCCAATATATATCTACATGATACTACCTTCCTTAATTAATTTGATGTGAAATTGTTGTTCAATGTGGCACTTATTTCCTCACAGAAGATGTCATTATGCCCTTGTACTAATGTTGTGCAGCACTCTCTATACAATGTTCATTCATCTCACTTGTTCAGTGTTGATATATATTTGTGTTAGCATGTATGGTCATTTACAGCAGGTGTAACTAACCAATCAGAAGTCTCTACCTCTCAGTCACCTGGTCTCACTTTCCACATTCTAGAGTTACTGAATGTACACCATGTTACACTGCCATGAGTGCTCGAGTCATAAAACATTGCTTACTTTTGTACTTTACTTCAATTAAATCTCCATCTTGGCACACTCTTGCAAGTGCCACAGTCACATGACATTAGTTATTATTGTATTTTACTTCAATTATTCTCTGAATACCATATTCATCCAAGATGTCAAATATGTCTTTAACTAAAAGTTGTTTTAGAATAAAAACAGATGTCTCCCCTCCCCCTCCTCTCTCCAACTCATGCCTAAATGTACTGCATACTACTTACTTTGACTACAATCTAAATAAGTATTCTTGTAAGGAAAAATACCTAAGACAATATTTGATCTATGGTCTATGTAAGCAATACTAATCAAGAATAATAATAGTAAAATGTTAGCATTCTTTTGGTCAAATGACCTTGGATCAAGGTGTTGTAAAACCTTTGGGTCATGATCAAAGTCATACTAAAATTTGAAAGTAATAGGATGTAATGTATGAAAGATAGAGCCCAGATACAATTTGCAGACACAATTGCATCATGCAAGTTCAAAGTGACCTTGACCATGGTCACATGACCTTGGGTCAAGGTGTTGTAAAACATTTGCATCAAGATTAACAACATACTGAAAATATGTAAGTGATAGGATGTATGGTATGAAAGATACAGCTCGGACACGATTTCATCATAATTCAAAGTGACCTTGGCTGTGGTTACATTACCTTGGGTCAAGATATTGTGAAACCTTTGGGTCATGAGCGACTACAAACTAAAATGTGAAAGTGATAGGAAGTATGGTATGAAAAATATAGCTCAGACACAATGTGTGACAGACCCTGTCCAGACAGACAAAACGAGTATGTCTCCTGTTGGGTACAGCATTGAAAACATTCAGATGAACAATTAATACATGACGATTGAGTGATATACCAATTTTTGAAATCTAACCATACATCACAACATCAAATGACTAACCCTTGCTGTCGCCTGATCTTTCTTCTTTGATTAAGGTGGACCTGCTGGACATACGGTGTACAGTCAAATATTTCTGCCTCCTCATCCTTAGGTAATCCACCTGACTTCTGACCCTGTTTTATAGCTGCAGTTAAACCCTCTGATTCATGTGATGAATCCTATTGTTAAATAAATTTATGCCTTTTGAAATAAAGAACTATACAGAAATTTTAATGTTCAATAAAATGTACAAAACAGTGTCACTGAAACTGTACTACTTCATTCGTTAATTCAAATTACAATTATGTTTATATTAAAATAGGTTCATATCAACAAATTCTCATTTCTTTATTGAACCTCTGATAAACAAACTTGTATGTATCTTACATGAACAAGTTCTGGTCTTTTGTCCTCTTCCTTGCTGATTTCCCCTGGATCTTCTCCACTTTCCTGTGATTCCCCTCCCCTGGGTCTCTTAAGGACAGGTCCTCCTCCCTGTGGTCTGGCCATTCTTCTCCTACGTACCCTTTGTCGCTCATGGTGCATTGCTAGCTGGGTGGCTCTTTGTATCATCTGTTTTTCTTCCTGCTGAAGGTGATGTTTGTGAAGTATTTTTTGGGCCATTTGATAGCTCATTTTACCTGTAAAAAGCGAAGTACATGTATTACTAAATTATCTCATAGAGCCAAAGATCCACAAAAATTTGATGTTAACAGGTGAATACCATCTGATTATAATCTCAATACAGAATTTTAATTTAAACAGGTTCCCTTAACCTTTACTTAGTATTCAATAAACATGGGTCAATAAGTATTTACTTTGCTCAGAAGGTCATTTACTACTTATAAAAGGTAAGAAATTTCTGCACAATGCATCAGGTAGATGGCATTACTAAGTTAGTGAAATAATATATAATATCAAAATAACAAATGATAACAATACAGGAATTACAGATACTAAAGTCCTCCAAAGGGAAGTACATATAAGCATAAAAAAATAACAACCTTTTTTTTCACAATTTTTCGGCCATCTGGCTTTAACAAGTGAAACAAGCTGTGTTTGTGAAACACTAATGCCTCCAGTGGCACCAAAGTCCAAAAAGTTATTTCTAGCATGAAGGTCATTGTCAAGGTCAAAAGGTCATTGAACTTAGTGTCATTTGAAAGGGCGTCAATAGTTATGTACACATGTCAAATATGAAGTCTCTATCCTCACGGTTCAAAAGTTATAGCCAAGGTTAAAGTTGACAACAGACAGACAAATTGACAGGACAAAGCCAGTATGTCCCTGATCTGGCAATCTGGGGGCATAAAAAATGGAAATTTGTTCAACGCTTATGTAAAATCTATCATTACATTATAACAATATAATGTAAACCCTGGTTTACCCTGTAAACCCATTTACATTATATCGTTATAATGTAATGATAGATTTTACATAAGCATTGAATGAATTTCCATTTTGTTTCACTTGATAAAGGCCATGAGGCCAAAAACTTGTGAACGAGATTTTAATGCTTATACTAGAATATAATTCCACTTTGAAAACAGTGATCTTTGACAATTCTTTAGAGTGCTCTTTAATCACATCTACAATTATGAATCAGTAATAACTGGTTTACATGCTGTTCTGAATAAGAACATCTTTAAAGACAATTTCTAAAATGCCTCTTGTAATTAATAATGACACTCTTCCTTTGATGTTTTCCTTTGGAGAAGAATTCAATATATTCAAGAATCCATCCAAGAACAGAGTCAGCTTACATATTACATATTACTACATAAAATGGCCAATTAATGTATATTTGTATGCATTCAGAAATAATTTAATACATATTCTACAAATTCATTGCATATATATGCACTTTATTAAAGACTCTGTATATCACATCTTCCTTAAACAATCTATTATACACCAATTTTCATCCCCATTTAGAGTATAGTACTTTTGTTTTTACAGTTTAATTAAGGTTGTAACAGACAATTCATCATTCATATAGATGTATTTCCTGCAAGACTTTTGTACATATAATTAGATGCAGTGTTAATCATTTCTTTCTGGTTATTTCACACAATGTTGCTTAATAACCTGAAAGTTATCATACACTGTTCATTTACCTTCATTTAGAGTCTCTTCAAAGTCTGAGCTTTCTTCACTTTCTTGTTGACAATGTTTCCTGTGAACATGCTTTGCTTCCTTTAACAGTTCCTCATCCTCAGAATTAAGTTCTGCCTCCTCATCTGACGTACCTGAGGTATGACCAGGGTGGGGCTGACCTGGATGGATACGACCTGGATGACTATGTCCAGGAAGTACATGAAGAGAGTGTAACTGGTGGGTCTTAGCTAGCTCCTGTCTACGAGCATCCAGTAACCTCTGGCAGAATATAATTATAGCTTATAATCATTACGGAATTTTTCACTGATAGCATTAAATTCTTATAGCCTTAAATTCGAATCGTAAAAGATCATAGCAGTTTCAGATTTACATCCCTCTTGATTTCAGGCTGTGGAAAAGCAATAATACTTATAATATGTGTTATCTAACTTAAAATGATTTCATACATATGGGAACTTGAGGTCATATGCCCTCTAGTTGACAACTTTCAAGGTTATTACAGATTTTTATTTTTGTTTATTTTTGCCTGTAATTCACTGTTTTAATGTTTTTGTTTTTGCTCACCTTATTAAGTATAATTACAAACCTGATGATTAATTTTCTGTATCATATCCCCCTCCTCCAGACCCTCTTCTTCTTCCTCACTACTTTCACTTTCCTCAAGCTCACTTTCACTTCCTTCAGAATCATGTTCTCTGTGAGGCACTCTTCTAGAATGCTGGATATGTCTAAAAAAACCCACACATCTACCGGTATATTAATCTGTCAATGTTCTGTAAATATTATGACTCAATATCTAACTTGCTTACTGTTTGTTTTATTCTTCTTCTTTAATTCTGTTTAATGTGGTTATCAGAATGAAATAGCACCTTCTCATGTGACCAAACACTGAAAAGAGTACTGTTTTTATTGCCTATACCTACCACATAAAACACAGTCAGCTGTCTAGACTAAAATTCTAAATATTGATAAGAAACTGTGTGACCTCACCAGATTTTCCATGCTCTGAACACAAACTGTTAAAATTTATCTGTTCATAAATTTATTATCAGCTAATCTTCCTCATCTGAGTCTGCCTCACTTTGACCCTCCTGATCAGAATCTGCCTCGCTTTGACAATAAACTTATTATCAGCTAACCTCTTGTCATCAGAGTCTGCCTCACCTTGACTATAATTTATTAGTAGTAAACCTCTACTGATCAGAGTCTACCTCACTTTGACTATAAATTATCAGCTTACCTCTCTTGATCAGTCTGCCTCACTCTGACTATAAATTTATTATCAGTTAACCTCTCTCCTGATCAGAGTCTGCCTCTCTGACTATGAATTTATTATCAGTTAACCTCCCCTGATCAGAGTCTGCCTCACTTTGACTATAAACTTATTATCACTTAACCTCTTCTGATCAGAGTCTACCCCACTTTGACTATAAATTTGTTATCAGCTAACCTCTCCTGATCAGAGTCTGCCTCACTTTGACTATAAACTTATTATCACTTAACCTCTTCTGATCAGAGTCTGCCTCACTTTGACTATAAATTTGTTATCAGCTAACCTCTCCTGATCAGAGTCTGCCTCACTTTCATCGCTATGAACATGACACTCTTCTTCAGACTCCTCCTCATGGTCACAATGGCAACATGATCCTTGGTGAACATGTTTATGCTGAGACAATCGTAATTTAGCAACCTTCCTGGGAGAACGAACTTGCTTTTTCCGTGTCTGAAGAAGATTTCATATATTACACAGATATGTAACATATATATGAAATGCAACAGCATTTAATAAAGGAATTTTCACATTATATATACAATAATCAACAAATGAGAGATAGTATGATAGAGATCCTCTTACATTACTGTGTTCCTCCTCGTCAGACACCTGAATACTCTCACTGCTACTCATCTCATGCTTCCCTCGTTTACATACATCTTAAAAATAGTAGGTACAGTTACATGAACCAAACGAATGTCCCGTAGAAAAACATGTTTTATCATGGTAAAGTAAAAGATGTTGTACTTTCTTATGCTAAAACTTAACACAGTAGCAATAATATTAAATACTGCATAGATCTTATATTTTTTCTGCGCAAAAGCAAACAGCTTTTACTTCAGAAGTAACTAACTACCAAGCAGAGAAAATCATAAGTCACATTAGAATTTACAATAATAGGAATGTTAAATATAATAATCTAAATCTTAATTCATGTTGCAATTATGACAATTTGTATCAATTTATATCTCATCTTGAACAACAATCGATCCTACATTTAGAATAGTCTTACCCGAATGAAGTTCCTCACTGTCTGGTTGTAAGGCTGTGAACTGTGCAGCTACATTACCATGGAGACCAGGATGCTGGTGTAACACCACTTGCTGGGACTCTGCACAGGTGTTCCATACACATTTGATTAGGGCAGAAGCCAAGTAAAGAGTCTGAAGATGAGCAGAAATAAAACATAGTGTAATCAAAGATTACCTCATGGGGTCTTAACCATGATAAGATCATTTCTTTACATGTTTCATTCAAGAAGGCAGAAGGAAACCAGAACTGTCCTATTAGGAAGAATACTACACCCTCTCCCCTAAAGCATTCCTAAATTATAAGTTTCATGGGCCATAATTCCTACAAATATTACCAGTGGTAAACTTGCTTTTTGACATATTGACACTCATATCTATAAGCATCCTTCCATTTTGATAAGATCTTAAATTACCTCTTAAAAAAAAACTTCACTTTTATAACATGTAAAGAATGATCCAATTCTGATGAGCAATAAATGAAAAAAGATAATACAGCGCCCGCCACTTAATTGAATATCGCATTATTGAATATTTCCTTTTATTGAATAAGATGCTGAAATCCAAAACCATTTTCTATTAAATCTATTGAAAATCCGCCACGTATTACACTAGAATAAAGAAGCGACTTCTTTTATTTGAATAGCGCGATTATTCTACCAAGCATACCTTTGTTAAAATCGATTAAAGATAAATGGTTTCACACCAGTCCAGGTAATCTCAAAAGAGATAACTGTCCAGGTAATAGTTGTTGACCAAATCACACGTTAATTGTCTAATAGGCCGCGGCGGTAGGGATGAAAGGATTAATTAATTACCAACTGCCGAAGCCATGTTGTACACAAGATCATCGTCCACTTACTCAGTAAGGCTGGCGCACCGTCAAGCCCACAACCATCGCCAACTGCTTCCGAAAAGTTGGCTTTGCCTCGTCAGACAACAACGCAAGCGAAACTGACGATGTCCGGTCGCAAGAGGATGTTGATAGCTAGATGTTTGATGCCTTCATCACAAAAGAAAATATTCCCGAGTTTCCATGAAGACGAGCCCTTAAACATGCGATGCCAGTGACGATGAGGATGCTGAAGAAACGACATCAGTAACGCACATCGAACGTACAGACGCAATGGCCACAATTCGACGATTCCTTGAGGAATAGCAAAGCGACGACTTCAGCCCCTTCTATCTGATGGAAAATTGAAATTTCTCACTCGCTTGAATACACCTTTTAATTTGCAAAATCTGTCGATCAACTGGTCTTTGAAACTGCATTCTTTCGTCATGCCGTGTAATTGAATATTTGTTTATTTGAATAATAAAGACCTGACAAATAGCTTATTCAATTAAGCTGCTTGCACTGTATATGAAAATCACCTAGAAACCAATAATTTCTATCTGGAGTGATCTTGACCTTTGACCTTTTGACCAAAAAATCAATGTGCTCTTGACACAACCTTGTCCAGAGTTTTCCTCATTTACCTTTCTATAGATTCCATTACTATTATAGATTTAGATTCATTAACACATAAAGATGTGCATCTCCCATTTTCATCTCTTTAAAGCCATTTTTAAACATTTTTTGGTATTTTTGCCATTTTTGAGACCGTTCTCTAGATACAACCTTATCCAGAGTTTTTCTCATTAGATATAGTTTCATGAGCACATAAAGGTGTGCATCTCCCATTTTCTTCTCCTTGTAACCATTGTTCAACATTTTCTTTCTTTTTTTATTTTTTGGTGTTTTTGCCATTTTTGGGACATAATGCATCCTTCCTTTTGGGACTCTGTGCTACCCATAGACATAGACTTGTCTGGAGTTTTTTTTTTTCATGGATTACACCTTTTGTTTGATCTATCTTTTGTACAATTCAATAATCCACTGGTAAATTTCTTGTGACATGACAATTTTTCCAAATGTTCAGCTTCCTATCAAGCTATGTTGTCTTCTGACTACTCTTCTTTGCTGTCTTATCATAAAGACAGGATACAGACAAATCACAGTTCTGGCTGAAACTAAAAACCTTTGTCCTCAAGATAAACCAAATGAGCGTAGCCAATTCTCACTGTCAAGATGTTTTTAAAGACCTGCTCTGAATTTTTACTACTAAACTATGATTGGTGGATTTATTGTACCCTCCACAAAGTTTGGAGGGGTATACAGGAATCACCCAGTCCATCCGTTTGTTCTTCCATCTGTTCGGTTAAGAAGTTTGACAAAGCAAGTTTCTCAAAATGTAGAAGAGGGACATCCATTACATTTATAACAAGTGATGTATCTTGGGATGAATTATTGCAGGGGGGATGTTATTGTCCCATTAGAACAGCTCTAGTTCAATTTATCTTATTTTATTTTAACATTCTTTTCTATAATTTACATGTATACATATACCCCTTAAATCATAATTACCGATTCAGTGTGAGCAGCTGGTTCCAGTGCTGTTACAAGTTTCAACAGGTACTGTACAGGTTGAAGGTCAAGGTTCTTTATCAGAGGTATCAAGATATCATACACCTGCTTGCTGCAGTGTTTGAGCTACAATCAGACGATTACAGAATGTTGATATGGAATAATTTATATCATTACTTATAATTACAACTGTAGTACTTAAAGTTTGGATACCAGTAAGAATAATTTGTTTGGTTTTTTTTTTAACCAATTCTCATTTTCTAAAATTGATAGTGAATTTGATTACCTGACTAGCTGCCCAAATACAGTCCACATGCTCATTAGTAATCTTGCCTTCAACAGCCAATAGATTCAAGATCAACTGACTCTGTTTTATCAACTGAAAAAGTAATTACAATGTATTTGACTTTCATTTGCTCTAAAGGACATTTAAATTATCCTCTTTCATATTCTCATTATCTTTGTCAGTAAGTTCTTTTTCTTCTCGGTATTGAAGAAGAACATCATTTTTTCTGCAAGTTCCTTTGAAATATTAAGGCAGAACATTATTTTTTTTCCAGCATACTGAGGTAGAACATTATTTATTTATTTAAGTCTTTATCTTTTGGGTGTTATATCAGAACTTTTTTTTCAGTTAGTTCTTTTTTTTCAGAAGTTATGGCAAAACATTATTTTTTCAGTAAATGTTTTGCAGCATGTTTAGACAGAACAGTGTTTTTCATAAAATTCTTTTTCTTCAGGATTTATAGACAGCATTTGTATCAAGGATAGTCTCAGCTATAAGAGAGCTTAAGAATAAGATCTTGTACATATATTAATTTTCCGTAATTAAAATTGAACTAGTGCAAATTTAAAACATGTAAATTAAGGCTATTACATGTTTCATCCTGGATACTGGAGATCCATCATCTGTTGTTAAACACTACTCAAACAAACTCAAAATATGGAAACAGGATTTGAGGGCTTTTCTTGATTATGAAAAATTAGTAATCAAATGGATAAAAACTGAATACTTGACAAATATGAAAATACACTGTAGCAAATATCTAAATATAAAGACAAAAATAAGATAGAGACAAAAATATATAAACATATAAACTATCAGTTCAGTCTAGAACATGGCAATCTGCAGACCTGGCTTAAGCACTTTTTACTCTAAAATGGATGAATGGATGTGTGGACAAACAGACTAAGTTTTAAGACCTTTTCAATGGTCAAACTTTATTATACTAACCTCCACATGAAGATTGGGACCAAATATATGTTCTATAATTTTGTTATCCAGGAACCACTGAGCTAGGTGATGTCCAACCCTATAAAAATTAAGAATAATGCATGCATGCATGGTGTTAATTTATCTTTTGAATTGAAACCAATGCTTGTAATTGATATAATGAACAACAATACATGTATACTATGAAAAATTTTGTGACAGCTGAAGACAATGCTCCTAGTCTTTAACTGTCTGGCTGAGGTCCCTCCCATCCATGAATTTTCTTAATTTTTCAACAAATCAATACAAATGTAGAAAACTGTTTACATACATCTTTCAAATCTATTTTTTCGTAACTCCTCTACATATTTTTGCAAGAAGGAATGTACAAAAAAAGAAATTATGGAGGATAGCACCTTTTCTATAATAAATTTTACATGACATAAACATCACCACACATTATGACATCATCTGAAGCAGTCGAAGTTTATCTGAAAAGGGGAGAGCTGAATGATTTCAGAGGCATAACCTCTATATACAAGCACTTAACAACATGAAGGCAAAGAAATTGAAAATAACTCCAGAGGTTTGGGAATGCATCATCAGTTATTAGATCATGGAATACAGAACTGAAATTGAAAGCTCCTGATTTAATGAAGTTCTTTTATTTGCAAGGAAGTAACAACCATCTAATAATTAATTTGTCCAATTGGAAATTGTTACCTACCAATGTTTTAACATTTAAATGTTCCTAACTAAACATATTTTCTGCTATTATTCGAAGCTACTGTGTTTATTCCAGGAATTTTTGACAGAGTTAATAGTAATTACTTTGTCAAAATCTTAAACTGCCCGATAATACAGGACTTCCGAGATCTGCACCTGCTTCCAATCTTACATATTTTTCGTGAAACGTTAAGCATTTTAAAAATATCCGGTATGGTATAAATAGAGTAAAACTGTAGCAACAAACTTTTGTAAAAGAAAAAGGTAGAGCACATTTGTTTGTACAATAACGTTTAAAGACCAATTTTAATCATACAAAATGAGAATCACAGCAGTACAACTCTTATTTTCATTACTTTGAAGAATTCCCATAAGGGTTGTTGGTCATGGTTGTATCTGTTTATATTATAGCTGACATACAATGCCCTACATTTCACTTAAATCGAATCACTGATACATATCTCAGAAGTTCTGTATTCAGGTTAACTAGAGAAATGTTAACTTTACAGCTGCTCATATTCATTGATGTTTTACTAATACATTATACATGGAAGCTAGGCTTTTTTCGGGAGAATTTACTGGATTTTGGGTGTGGCCCATGTGCATTATATACAGTTAAGCATTATACACTAAAGTGTAACTAAAGTCGACTGTATTTAGATTTCGTAGTTTATGTGTTTCCACTTACATTTCATATCTATCAGCATCCATTAGGGACTCATTATTACAGCTTTCATTGTATAAATTTATCTGGTTCTGAAAGGTAAAAAAAAACTATTAATAATATAATTTGAAAACTGAAAATCAAATTACTCATTTAAAATTGTCATGCAGAAAAAGGGAAGTCTAGTAGAAAACAACAATTAATTTCAGAATCTTAAAAACCAGTTCAAGAGCAGGTCTCCATTGACAAACATCAAATTCTTCATTCATGTATTTCAAAGTAACAAAAAGTCTCAGTAATCAAGTGGCTACAGTGACATGCTACAACTCCAAGCAGCCTTTTACCTGTGTCAAGTTTGGGTTCAAATCACTTGAAGCTACCAGAAGGATCTGCCAGCGAACCTGTACTGGGTGTCATACCAATTATATACTTTGTATACAGATAAGAATGTGCTGAGAAAAAAATTGTACTTACATTGATCTGTGCTATACCAGCCAGCCTTATAGTTAGAGTGCTACACGTAAAGTATTTAAATGCAAGGTCCAAGCCCTCCTTGTCAAACTGAAAGTGTGTTTCCAGTGGTTCCTTGACTGCTGCCCACATTAATTCTGTCATGTTGCGGTTTCCAGCCATTCGGAGGTCTTTGTCTGATAATTTACACATGTATCTACAAAAAAAAATACATATTATATAAGGATAATGTACACATGTATCTAGGATAAAATACACAAGGATAATTTACACATGTATCTAGGATAAAATACACAAGGATAATTTACACATGTATCTAGGATAAAATACACAAGTAATAATAACTTAAACATGTACTGAGGATAAAATACACAATTAAGGATAATTTACATATGAATCTAGAAAAAAAAACACAAGTAAAGATAACATACGTGCATATCTAGGATAAAATACACTAGTAAGGATAATCTCCGCATGTATCTTGGATGAAATACATAAATAAAGATAATTTACACACTTATCTAGGATAAAACACACATGTAAGGATAACTTACACCTGCATCTAGAATAAAATACACAAATAAGGGTAACTTACACAAGTATCTAGGATAAAATACATAAATAACAAGATGTGCTTGTGAAACACGAATGCCACCCGCAACAACATACAATAAACAATTAAGCAAATTCTGAAACGTAGTTCCAAGGTCACAGTCAAGGTCACAAGGTCAATGACTTGGTGTAATTTGAAAGGCTTTATTAGTGGACTATGCATGCCAAATATGAAGTCTCTATTTCTCATGGTTCAGAAGGTTAAAGTTGACAA
This sequence comes from Pteria penguin, assembly GCA_035048485.1. Lineage (NCBI taxonomy): Eukaryota > Metazoa > Mollusca > Bivalvia > Pterioida > Pteriidae > Pteria > Pteria penguin. Next base: position 5,289,089 of record CM068587.1, on the reverse strand, counting down.
TAGACAAACAAACAGACAGACAGATCAAAAACAGTATGCCCTCGATATATCGATCTGGGGACATGAAAATAACTTACACATGAAATAAAGTTTGGCAGGAAAAAACATTTTGTTCAGTCCATCAACTAAAAAGATACTTACTCGCATTGTTTTACATGTACAATATTACTTTGACCAGTTATGTAGAAGAATATAATCACCTTATTACAGCTGATCTCAGAGGCACTATGTACTGCATGACTGTAGGAATATTCATCCAAAGTCGTAACTGAAAAAGATTACAGAAATTCTCAATAGCTTTGTCATTCACACATTCCTTCACAAAACTTGATCTTTCTTCCTCCCGACCATGAAGCCCCAACATCTCTAAACATTTCAATGTTATATACTTACTCAAAATGGAACTACTGAAACTCAAAAACCTCAAATAAGCTTTAAAATAATTCTCGGGTCAGGTCCCAAAAATAAAAACTGAATCGCATTTTACATACAGAAATTTATGATAAAGCCATGATCTTGGGAAATAATAAATTTGTTTGTTCTATGATTACAAATGTTAGTTGGGGTGCATCCACAGGTGACAGATTGTCTTACTACTGCACATGATTAAAGGTGTGCATCAGTAAATGATCCAAAGTACCCCTTTTGTTAGTTTCACACTTCATCAAAATCGTTAATTTCAAATGAAACGATAACTCCCAACAACATCATAAAAGATCAACTATGTGTTAGCATAGGAGAGTAGAGTCAAGTGTTGTACACAGCCATCAATAAAGGTCTGTTTATGTGAGAGTGTTAAAATAGTAGCTATCTGTATATCTATCATTAATGTAGAGGATAGTTTATGCTTCAAAATGCTTGATTATCATTTTCGTTCTATAGTAACTAACAGTATAATTCACATCAAACTTTTCTGTATGTTATTAATATTCAAATGTTAGAAAATAATATATAATATAATGATTAATCTAATTTATGTACGCAATTTCAATCACATTAATACTTCTAAAATTGCATAATTCTCCTCACTTTATTTCAAATAGTAACAAAAAAACCCTGCTATTCCAATTCATTTCTGCGTTTTTATTACAACTGAAAGTGCAAAAACTTGAAAAAAGCAAAACCTTGTGATTTCTAATGTGCCTTATACTTTAACAAAACGGAATCCATTCACCCAAGGCTGATTTGAGTCAACTTTGGATGAAATAAGCCTACTGATTTCATGATTTTAAAACTCAACATCATAATTTTTTTTCTATTTTCCTTATTATCTTTGAAAGCCTGACCCTTCTCACAAACAAGATTGAATTATCAAAGATAATCTGTGCCAACTTTGAGTGAAATTGGCCTTGCGGTTCTGAAGGAAATAAAAAATGTAAAAAGTTGAGAGATGGGCAGAGGAAGGATGACAAACCACTAAAACCTTCAGTGCAGGTAAGCTAAAATACATAAAACAATTGTATCTGTATATTAATTTTCAAAATTCCCTTGTTTTACAAATGCATAAAAACTTACATTGGCAATCAAAGAAATCAGCAAATGAGCGAAGTTGAAGGGTAGGGAGTCTGGTGTAGCTTTCTCAAAGCACTGTTTTAATGCACCAATTCCATTACTATCACAGAAAAAGCAAACATTTCTCAGCAGAAACAATGGCACCTCTGGATCCTGAAGAAACAAGAACAAATGAACCTCTCACCTTTGCATATAAATTGATTACATTGTTATTAATTATTTTACTAGAGAAACACGTTATAAAAAAAGGCTATACATGAAAATTTTTCATGAGAAAAATTTTCCTCAGTAAAGAATTAAAAAAGAAAGCAAATATAAACATTGATTTTCTTTACATGGAACAGAAAAACAGTCAGGAGATTTATTTTCAAAACTGTGTACTCAAACAAGGTACAAAAGTGAAATATGACCATACACTGATTAAATTATGGAAACAAGTGTGAGACTTGTATCAGTACTTCATTTAGAATCATAAATTTGAATTGAAAATGATTTGAAAATCATCTATCACAGTACTTTAATTTAATACCATAAAGCAGCATCTACACATGCATTCATACTGTTTGTTGTACTAGTGAATAATTTCATTTTCTGTTCCACAGCACAACTTTAGAGAGTCAAAACATCCAGTTTATAATAAAATCCATTAATCATAGGAGGTCATACAAACTTTGAAAGCAATCATATACTAAAGGAAATCTAAAATGCTTGGGAAGTACTACATTAAGGTATTTAATAAACTCCAATTATTATTCCTAAGTTGTATTATAACTGTATTTGTTGTACAAATTACATGCTGAAGTATGAATCAGTTACTCCCACTTTCCGATCCCATAGTAATGAACAGCAAACACTCTTGTCATATACCCCTTATTGTCACATACATATCAAACATGATCATTTATCTAAGAATTACAAATATTATCATTCACTTGTAAAGCAGCATAAGCAAGGCAGTATGTACTTCATACACTGAGGTTTTTATGTTTGATGCACAGAACTTATATAGCTTGTACTTACAGAGATTTCACAATAGTTATTTAAAGCACTTGTCTCTTGCTGCGACAATTCCTGTCAATTAATTAAAAACATAAAATTAAAGCAAGCAAGCAAAATGAAAATAAAGGTGTCTGCATTATTACTTAGAAGTGTGCATTTCATCCTTGAAAATAAAGAATCTCTTTCGTGCAGTATTCATTTTATACCAAAACACAAGGAAAAACAGAGAGAGAGACATTTAAATACTAGGTAATTCTGTTTGTGCCATAACGAAAGTTTATCTTAAGATATTGACAACAGCAATAGCCAAAGAAAGTCTTACCTCTAATGTGGAATGAAATATGTGTTTATAAGCCATATAGGAAGGGAAATTCATGAGAAAGATCTTAGTAATAAATTGCAGTAATCTGTCTTTTTCTGCCATATCCCATCTCTCTGGTTCCTCAGACTCTGAATCATCAGTATCTGCTGATTTTTCCTCACCAGAATCTCCGTCCTTGTCATCTGATGCATACAAAGATGATATAGGTCAATATTTAAACAACACCAAAAATATATAGATGTAAATAGAGCTGTCCTCATTGGACACCTGAAAGAAGTGTATAGAGGAGCAACTGTTCAAGAGTGAGAGACTGGCATTGTAACTCCTGTAAAATTTGTCAAACTAGAATTATCCTTTCAAGTACAATTATACATTTTGGTCTAATTTTGTACAAATTTTACAATTTATCCATGTTTCCTGTACAAGCAGTATCAATGACACAATTTGTTCACTAACAAACAAATGAATGCCTGATAAAATTCTAGCGATACAACATGTAAATATATTTTCTTGCTGCTGCTTTATTCACAACTGACACTATAAACTTAATTTTCTACATTGAATATATCAAGACAATGAAACAGAAATGTGTGAAAAAGATTGTCAGAATTTTTTTTAACATACTTTAAACAATGAGTACTGCAAAAATTTGCTTTAGTGTAAAATAAGATAAAACAATTTTGACTTAACGGGGTTTGAATGCTACCCTTCAGCATTCCAGACCTGGCTTTTATCAAAATTAGAAAAAAGGAAAATAAAATTTTGACATGAAACTGTCAAATAACCCTACAAAAAATAACTTCTAATAAAAGCTGGCAAATATATGCTTTATTGCTTCTCCATATACACTGAATAAATCAAGAAAATGACACAAAACTGGGTGAAATCAGAAATATTTTCTCTAATATGGCTTATTCAGTGCAAAACACTGAAAAATTTCCTTTGGTGTATCAAGAAACTTAATTCAAAAAAGAATAAAGACATCGAAATTTTATTTCAGAATGAAAGCAAAAACTACACACATCTTGCAACACCTAGAACACTCTGGTGCATTATGTTTGTTGACCTATACATCTGATGTAAAGAATTACACATGTGTGTCCCATCATTTGTTTTACATATACCGGTATTAATAGCCATGTGTACCATTATCTGCTTCACATATAACAAGTAACATTTATAAGTACATTTTGTACTGTAATACTAAAAAAGCATATTCTTAATTTATTTAATTCAAATGTATATCATGTGAAATATCATCTATGTATTTAATAAAGCTAAGAAAAGAATGACTGAATATATAACATGCAGATCTGCCCTTATAAAGCCATTCTATCGGCTTTGACACGGTTAAACGATGTCGGGGACTTGGCTCATTATCTTAGATGAAGTTACTGTTTAAAATTTACAGCTTGTATAATTCAAGACAATTTTCACCATTAGCAGTTTTTCAATAACCTTCTTTCATAATTACGGCAGTTAAAATTAAAATAAATCATCTATAGATAATAACAGTGATACCTTGATTGTTTAGTTACTAATGTGGATGAAATGTGTAATATACGATCCCATACACAAGTCCGTTAATCTGTCAAGGCTGGACACACACAACCGTGTAATTTTAATCGCTGTGTAAACAAGCCAATTGCTTTCTAACCTGTTATTTGCTTCCAGTTTCCGATGGTAAAATGCTTGCGAGTTTTCGAAGGTGAAATTAAGTACAAATTTGTCATTGGGACTTGAAAATTACTTCGAGTTTTCTGGGGCATTCGAGTTTCAGACGTTTGAGTTTGAGAAGGCAAATAACATTAAAATATTCGAAATGTACTCGGGACCGTAGGATGATTTCAAGTTTCCAGGGGTTTTCGAGTTTTCGAAGTTTGAGTTATCGAAGTTCGACTGTATACTGATGATCTTGTGTTTCAGTATTTGTTTTATATATATTGATATCTATGTGTACTAGTACAGTCCACTCCACTTAATCTGATACCATGTAACAGGGTTGTGGTTAACCACTTGCCCTATGGCCAAGGCGAGTGAAGTATGTTGAGGGTGATTAGATACTGCAAATCTAGTCACTCGCATGGCAATTGGTTCCTCTTATCCCTGGAATATTTTCACATTGTATCTTGTCTTCTGGAACAAGATGCACCAGTAACTGTCATTAGTATAATGTCAATTTTAAGCGTCCCATATTGGCATCACAGATAACTAGTGTAGTCTCTTTCTAACATTCCTTTACACTTAGGCTCTTGTTAATATTCCACAGACTTGATGGACAAGTCTACAGTTACCGGTATGCTGTTTTTCTGTCCTCTTAGAACATACGGTATCTGGTAATTCGTCAATCTGATTAAAACCAAACCTTATTCCGCTTATCTATTTGTCCCATTGTGGATAAAGATCTGACGAAACCCCATAAGGGGTCATGTTCTGGTGAACTAAGATGATGTTCCAGGTACTGAAACCGTTATTTTCCATAGCCAATCAATGACTCAGCTAGGCACATGCAAGTGATGCAATACATGTATGTAACAAGTACTTTTCAAAATCTACCTTGTAGGCCACACACATTGGGGATGTTAATTTCATTCCTAGGAATTTGTAGCTGATCCAATGATTAGCTGAAAATCAGAGATCACCAGAACATGACCCCTTAAGAAATTTCGCCAGATCTTGGTGCTTATATGTCAAATCAGGTCTTGATCAAGTGCATTACAAACGTTTTACTACAAATAAGGCAATACGTCACATGGTCTTCCCCATATTTGGAAAAATTCCCATGAAGTGTGATTGTAATTCATAATCAGCTTGCGTCTTTACGATGAATGAATATCTAACACAAACAATAAACGACAGAATAATAACAAGTTTGTTAGGGCAATATACCGATAATTAAAGTTAAGCAGACCTATGCTTATCCCTATTTCTATGCAATGAAATGTCATTAACAGGGATAACAAAGCCGGTTCTGCAAGAACTTTTACTACTTTAAGTACTTTAAAGAAGGTACTACTTTGTAACGTGAATTGAGATTGGCGGTGCAGAGGTAAAATCTGCACAACTGCTAGAAGACTGTCGAGGAAATGCTTGACACCTTTAAAACAGCAAACCATTTAGAGGTTTTTACTTACAAACTCCCCTTCTGCATAAACTGTATTTAAAACAACATGAAGTTTTTCATGATAGTAGATAAAGTTGTGGTTTACCTTTTGATTCTTCCTTTTGCTCTTTTTGTTTGTTATCTTCTTTGTCTTTATCAATCTCTTCTGGCAATGACTGTATAATATGGATAGCCACACTACATATCACCTGCACCATGTTATTCAGCTTCTCGAAATTCTTCAAACTTTTAAAACAGCACATGCACTGCCTGAATGAATTACAATACAAAAAGTAATTTGTTTTTGCATTCAAATTTGAACTTAATTGGTGTTTCGGGTTCAGAATTGGAGTATTGTCTATACTCGATAAACTAAGCTGACTGACTATCAGTTATAATCAATTATTTAATAAACCATTTTCCATCTGACTCTATACGAAACTTAAATGTCCAAAAACATGTCACATGTTAGCCTTCAGAGGTAATTTTGAGTGATACACAGATGGATATTCAGTCAGGCAAAGAAAGAGTGATCCTTGTATGACTCTTTCTTAAACCAACTGATATACTAGACTGAATACTGTTATGAAGTAGCTGTGGTACACACTTATGACATAAATACAAAATTCTGATCTCTATGTTTTTCCATTTGAAGCTTTGTGCCATGGACTTGCAGTAATGATGTGTAGTTCTAACAAACATGTTAAAAAAAAATAAATACAAGAAACCATCAAGGAGGTATGACTGGATTGCAAATGCTAAACACAAAATGTTGACGACAGACGGACGGAAAGTCAGACGGACGGACCGATTTTGTCAATTTATAGACCAGAATTGCTTTGCATAATAACATTAACAATACATGTATGCAAGTGGTCACTCTAAAGGCAAAAAACAGTGCGTGTTCACTGAAGCGTAAAGTCAAGGTCACTAAATTTTTGTATTGGTTGGATAGAACATTTAAGTACAGTGCAAGCCGCTTAATTGAAAAGGCTATTTGTCAGGACTTTACTATTCAAATAAACGAATATTCAATTACACGGCATGACGAAAGAATGCAGTTTCAAAGACCAGATGATTGACAGATTTTGCAAGAATTGCATATGTGTTTAAATTTCGCCGTATCTGTAATGAAATCAGTGAACATGTATCCATATATAGATACACTAGAGTTACCTCTCTTAGATCCCTTTATTGTTTGCTTGAGCTACATAAAAGTCAACAAGCCACATTTTCCATAATTTGCAACTGTCTTTTTTAGTACAGTGACCAAAACCTACCAACTTTGACATAAGTACCCTTTAATGTATGAAAGAAACCAAGCTAAACGCAACGAAAAAACAAAATGTTGACGCCGTGCAGGCGGACGAACGGACAGATGGATTTCGCCAATTCATAGACTGGAATTGCTTTGCAATCCAGTCAAAAAATAAACTGAATATAGTTTATGTTTTGTGACATGCACGACAAGTAGCAGCATACTAAACTGGTTGAAGGAACATTTGTCATGTGCTATCCATTTTTATAAAGTCTGACTTCAACAGATAGATGAAAGACTGGACAAAGTTATCCATCTATCATGCCATGCTTTACAAGTGACACAAAAATAACAAATTCAAAATGATTACTACTGTAGTAACTTCAGAAGTGGAATACCTCTGGGTTACTTCAAGTAGAGCTGTATATTGGTATTGAAGTATTGAATGTATCGATATATCATTCAACCATTCAATACGTATCGATACCCCGATTTGCCAGTATCGATACATTAATCACATTATTAAGACATCTGAACTTTACAACCGTTTCAAGTTTTGTACTTTTCATTTCTAATTCTTAGTCTCACAAGCGCTTCGAAGAAAGTGTATTAAAAGTTACAAGCATGTTTTAGGCCCTGAATAGTAGTGTAAAACGAAAGTGAAAGGCATGTTAGGATACCAGTATGGGTCGTTCTGTGGTCTTCATTAAATTAGACATTAAAAGAGCTAAAATTAATGTGTTCTTTGCTGTTCAATCATTACAAGTTCAAATGGAACAACCAATCTTTTTAAACATCTCTACCGACATTATGGCATTGATTTGTTTAATAGTTTTGAAAATTTGAATTGATAAAATATTTTCAAACGATATAATGCTTTGTTTCATTTGAAAGGTAAAATGTAAGGAATTATTATATATCAATTATACACCTAAATTCCTTAACTGGGCAAAGGTGCAAATTCGAAATCAATATAATTATGATATTATATAACAACATATCTGTGCTATTCTGCAGTCACTCTAACCAGTCACTAACGATTTGAAGGTGAAACACAAATTTAATATAAAAAATACAAAATTAAAAAGCTGAAAAATTGAAACATAAAAATGGTAACTGAATAAAAGATATTCATTATAAAACCTATATCAGGTACACTCTTGATAAAGAAGGGTAAGCATCCCCTGCTTGCTAGCAAAACCCTTTGTTTTTGGAAACAAACTTTTAAAAGTAAATTTACCTTTTATTTAGCCGATTTCTTTATATTTCTGTTAATCAAGTGTATTGGATTGAAATATTGAATATTGAAATGAAAAGTATTGTATTGTATTGTACTGAAAAATAATTTTCAATATACAGCCCTAACTCCAAGCTATCAGTACATGAACAATCCATGTTAAAGTTGTGATTTCGCCGTCTATTTACACTGTGGCGCCGGCTACTTCATTTTCAAAAATTGGTATGATATTTGGTAAAAAAAAAACCTCAATACAAAATTACTTATCATGTTGGGCTTTATTATTATTATTATACGTGGTAAATAAAAGAACTCCGTAAACGTAAAAATCGTCGTAAGTTGACGTTTTTCATATCATATTATGATTTTTTTTCTTTAATACGCGGCAATGATTCCAGAATCGTGATCGGGGCTCTAATTTAAGTTTATTACGCATTTACAATTTCCGGTTTTGAAACTGCACTTTAAAGCATGGCAACTTATCCAAAAGCTACTGATGCCATTATGATACCACTGTCTTTTCAGGACATTGTAAAGCTGCAGACACTCTGACTCTAGTCTGTCATACAACTACTGCATCCTGTGATTTTTATTGGTTTTTTTTGGTTTTTTTTTTTGCTTTTTGCAAAATGTGCTCCTAAGAGTGTCATATTGTTTACCAACAAAACAATTCAAAACATACCCAGATAGGTCCTAGATGCCACCTCCTGCAATGTAAATTTAAAAAATTTTCCCCCGGTCCTTCCAAGAGGGTGGGATGCTCCCTCTCGGACTCAATCCCCCCTCAGGCCAGTGGCCCTCAGTTCGGGCCTTCGGCCCTCAACAGTGTCCCCTACTTTTTCTTTTTCTCCACCTACTTTATTTCTTACTGAGAACCCTGGTTAATAAACTAAATATTTTCTGTTATCACATTACAATGGCTTCAGAAATTAACAAACTCTATGGTGCAGCAGTACTGTAGTTAGGAAAATGGTTTAATCTTTTAGGTGATACGATATCAAAAGTCAACTCTGAATTCATTGATTTACAACTACATGTACATACCTTTGAGGCCATACATGTACATAGTTGACAAAAGCAAGAATTTCTCTCTTATTCATTTGATACCCTCCATGTTGACATCTTTCCTCATCTGAAATCAAATCCAAAAATAATCATTGTAAAAAAAATACATGTACAATGATATATGTATCTTGTGCTAGTAGACATGTAACAGGCAGGGAAATGAATTGGCACAGCTAGGACTATTTTCTGCCTACATGTACAGTGTAGCTTTCATATTTTCTAAATGAGTTACCTATGCCCATAATTCAGTGGATTATATGTACATGAATCAATCATCCATAGGTTAGAAGCAAAGACGACAGCAAAAGATTTCATATTTTGTCTACATAACCAATAAATTCTAAAGAAGACAATCTTTAAATATCAAAGGCTTGAAGAGCCACAAAGGCGTCGAGCTAAATTTGATTTAAAGCTGTCAAAAGTAGCAGAAATTACCAGTTGTGTTCATCTTTTTTGTTGAATTCCGATAATTTTTTGAGTAGAGTAAAAATAAAAGCTTAAGGACCAACAGCCATACTGCAGTATATCATAGAATATATCATCATAACCTTTTATCGTTCTTTACGTTATTCTTGCAGAAATATGTCAAATATCTTTTCACAAAGAATGTACATGTGAAATCAATAGAACACCATTGCCATTTTTTTAGAAAGAAATGGACGAGTTGTTACCATTGCCTGTAAAATATGGAAGCCTTATGCTTAATTTGTTTTAAGATATGGTCTAGGTTTCTGTTTTTGTCTACGCTACTAACACTGACACTAGGGCCAATAGCTTCTATATATCGTCCAAAACACTACTTATTTGGTCGTTTATTGTATGTGCACGTGTAAGGGCTACAACGCCATGCCGTTCTCCGTAATGACGCAAGCCGATTGTGCATCACAATCGCACTTCATCGGTTGATTTGGAATAAAATCTTCATATGCAAGTTCTACGTAATTTATTTTTCATGCATTCAATCTAAAATTCTGTCTTAATCCATGCTATCATCCTTTACATTCGCATTAAATTTTGTAGGCGATTTGAAAACTTTCTCGGCTGCCAATTTTTATGCCGTCGTGGGAACTTTTCTAGAAATGTGAAAGACCATCTGATATATACACATGCTACTTCCCTAATAAGGAAAAAATGAGGCGTGGCTTCAGAAATTTTAGCGGGAAAATTCACAACTGCGCAAAAACAAGCAAGTAATTGCCATTAACATAAAGCTATTTGGCTTTGTGACCAACATCTTGATCATTTAATACTATTCCGATTACAACTTAAACTTTTTAAAAAGCTATGTTTGTTTAAGATAGACCGGAGTTACCTGCTCTTGCTTGCTATCGCTGCGCGAAGAGACAAGTGACCACAGCCATTTTGTAAAGGCTATTCCCTGTCCAGCAAGTGTTATTTATAGCACAGACGGTAAGGGCAGATAAGAAGTTGACACTGTGCGTGTTTTAAAATTCGTGTGTAGTAGCATACACAGCATAGGTATACAGTACCTGATGTAATTTACGAGAGGCTCGTGATGTTTAGCCTTGAGGATGTAATGAATTTTGTCGATATTTGTTGATTCTAGTTTAAATGAATGAAACAAAACGAAATCCAGTGAGATAAAAATAACCGATAACTTGAACCTAGGTCAGCCTCGTTATGAATCAGTGGTCACCTGTCTAGATATCTTCGTGATACGCATTGCCAGTCTATATTTAGGATTCTATGAAATATTTTATTTGTTCTTTTTTAGACTGAAATTTATATCTACAGATATTATTATATATATTATTATATATATTTCGAAGATTGCACGATCGGTTTCCATATTGGCGCTTAATGTCAAATTAGGCCTTGATCGCGTGTGTTACAAGCGTTCTACTACGATTTCTCAAAATAAGGAAATATGTCACGTGGTCTTCCCCATATTTGGAAAAATTCCCATGAAGTGTGATTGTAATTCATAATCGGCTTGCGTCATCACGGCGAATGAATATTTTAACACACACAATAAGCGACAGAATAATACGTGTTTTAGGGCAATATACTGATAATTTAAGTTAAGCAGACCTATGCTTAAACCTATTTCTGTGCAATGAAATTTCAATAACAAGGATGACAAAGCCGGTTTTGCGCGAACTTTTACTACGTTTAGTACTATAAAGAAGGTACTACTTTGTTACGTGGATTAAAAAGGCGGTGTAGAGGTAAAATTTTTACGATCGCTAGAAGACTGTCGAGCAAATGCTCGATGCCTTAATAATTGATCGGCTGTTCCCTAATACAACACATTGCAGGGTGATTAGGTAGGTGGGTAGGGATAACATTGGTTAACTGTTTCCTAATCCCACACTCAGGACTTAAAATTCCGACTTGCCCATTCACCGATGGCGAGTGAAAATGCCTCCTGGCGAGTAGTTTTTCCTCTAAACTCTCCCGTTTGGCCAGTAACACACAAAAAAAAAGAAACCGTCAAGGACGGTATGACCGGATTGCAAATGCTAAACGCAAAAAATGGACGACAGATGGACGGACAGACGGACGGATCGATTTTGCCAATTTATAGACCAGAATTGCTTTGCATTAACATTAACAATACATGTATGCAAGTGGTCATCCTAAAGGCAAAAAACAGTGTGTGTTCACTGAAGCGTAAAGTCAAGGTCAAGGTCACTAAATTTTTGTATTGGTTAGATAGAACACTCAAGTATCTACCCTTTAGGGTATGAGAGAAACCCTAACCCTATGATCTTGGGTCCAGTGTAACAATTCTGTGAAATATTATTGAAATCCATGCACAAGGGAAGAAGTTATGGCCCGGACAAGTTTATCCCGGACGCCGGATGACGGACGCCAGACGGACAACGCCGTAACATAATACGCCCCATCTTAAGACAGGCGTATAAAAAACATAAGACTCATAATCTTTTAAAAAAAAATGTGTAATGAAATATTTTTCACGGTAGTTTGTAGTTGTAATATAACACCTATGCCCTAATACTCCCCTTTTATTGGAATGAACATGTCATTTTAGACTTATGATTTGGTATTTGTAAAAGAATTCTGAAATGTCCGCCAATACATGTAACCTCTATTTACTGTTTGCTCTAAAAGCAAAAATTTAACACCTATCCACTATACAATTAGTTTGTTCACCAGTCCACCAGCACAGGGATCGAAATTAACGTATGTCCATAAGTCCATGACTAATAAATTATGCCATGGACTAAAAGATTTCTCATTGTACAAGTCCGACAGACTAATAAAAACTGTGATACCCACTCAAATCATCTCACCCGCCCTGCAAACGATTGAAAACTTATTTTTCTGGAAATCCCATAACTTATTTTTAGTAACAATACGGAGTATCGCAACTACTAAAATCCCTCACGGTTTGCATTTAGTAACTTACCAAATCTATTATTCGCGAGGTGGGCTCTTTCATGTGGGCAACTTACATCACAATTATAAGACGTCATAACAATTACAAAATGCGCGTGTATGTTGACGTTATTTTAGTTGCGATATTCCGTATCGCCGAAAAGTACATGGAAAGTAACGAGAGTCAGTCGCTGGTGCACTTCGTTGAAACAGATTATAGAGCAGCTTCAATACGTTTTCGAATGACGTTGACGTTGCTTTGCATGGTGATCATGGGGCCACAGAAAAATGTGGCGATATATTTAGCCATCCTTCCTTTATGGAGGAGAGGGAGCTAGAGGCATATGTGCCCCACAGTGTCTTGAAATGTTAAATCTGACAAATGAAATGTGTTTACCCTAAAATTAAATCAATTTAAAATTAATAAATAGTCTATTTTTCTGTAAACTAATAGATTTTTGTGCGGACTAATGGATTTTGTATGCGATTAGTCTGTCAGACTAGTGCTTGAAAAAGTGAGTTTCGAGCCCTGCAGCGGCACTGTGGGCAATTCATACTACCGCCGACAAACTGCCGGTCGGCGCTCATAGAATTTCATAATTCTATGCTGACTATACTGTAGCTGTATCATGGAAATAGTGGCTCCACTGGCTTTGAACCCATTATTACATTTAGAAGTTAGTCATAGCAGATAATGAAACCACATACTGAAATTATAGACAATGTCCCATTCAATAGTAACTTAGACGGTGGCCAAGGTAATCTTCTAGTCCGGCTAGTACGACACTGACAATGTGGTTTTTTTTTTAATCAGTGCCTATCAAAAATCAACACATCGTTGGGGTTGTACTAGTCGGACTATTTAACCTACTAGTACTAACTTGTTTCTGAAATGTTTTTAGAATTTAAATTTTGGCGGGGACTGGCTTGGTGTAGTGGTTAAACGCCTGGCTTGCGACGACCCGGGTTCGATTTCTGGGTTGCTCCACTAGATTTAAGAGGTTGGTAACCTCCTGCTTCCATGTCGCGATATACCTGAAATATTGTTGAAAGCGGTCCATGGAAATGCCGAAAACACCACGTAATTACCAAAAACACCATAAAATGTACCGAAAACACCAATGGATTTTAAATCAACTTAGATTTTCTGAGAGATTGGGCAATTTTACATTCATATTCCAAGTTTCAATCAAATTGGACTATATTTGACGGAGTTATGATAAATTATTTTTATTTCACAGGTAAATTGTCTGAGTGGTTAGCGGCCAGTACAGTATAGTATACGACAATGAGATATCGTGAAATGTACTGGTACCTGTGATAAAATGTTCATGTTCATGTATATATATATATGCAAATTACATATGCTTATTTAATGTATTGTAATTAAATAAATTCATTTGCTATATTATATTCCTTTTTTATATTTTAATATATATAATCATTTCAACAAAATGAAAAGTGATACATATTAAAATTTTGAAATGTATTGTCTTTTTAATTGCTGTTTATTCATACTATTTTTCCTGTCAAATTTTTAATTTAGACAGATTAAATAGTAGAGGGAATTAGACGCTGCTTGCGCACATGGTAAAATAAATCTTTTCTTCTCTCTATTAATTAATTACTTCATATTAAGTTACTTATCATCGGTATTTGGTATTGAAATATTGCTAAAAGTCCTATAATTTTATCCTAAGTTTCGGTGTCTAGTTTTCATGTTGAACTTTCAAATGATTCCGTACTTCGTTGCTTGAAAATTCAAAGAATTCATAAGATACAATGTAGTAGGTGTAACTTAGAATTTCATTCTAAGTTTGATAAGGAGTTTCCTGTAAATCATATCGCTCAAATGTTAAAAGTTTTGGTGACGAAATTTTCAGAATATTATCTTTTTCTTATCTTTTGGTGACGAGTCTCCAGTACCACAGTAACATCGTATTTCATAACAAGATAATTAAAAGATTTGGTAACATAGTAGATGAAACGAGTTTCAAGTGGTATCGCTAAAATTTTTAAAAGTTTGGCGACGAGTAGATTTGTAGTTCGTCACGTTAAAAATACAAAGTACATACAATTGTAGTATTGAAATGTGATACTCTCAAATATGTTACGTTTTTGGTGACAATTTGATGTGCATTTAATAACATAATATTTCAATGTAACTGAAAATCTGATTTTTAAAGTTTTGGTGACGAATTTCGATGTTGACCTTGCTCAAAATTTCTATGTTTTGGTTACGAGTTGTCTTGTTACGAGTTTTCTCGGTGACGAAATTCTTGAAGTCGGTGTGACATCAAACTAAGATCTTAATGAAGATAATCCCCGAAACATTCCGAGGATGACCTGGGGGTTTAAACTTGGTGTTTATCATAAACCATGATGCAACTTTGCGGAATTATATTTTGTGCACAAAAGCTAAATTAGTCTTAAAACCTTTGAAATTCATTGAGAAATCTTAAGAAGACTGACTCTCTTTCCTTCTTCGAATTTGGGCATGCGTGGTGTAGTGGTTAAGCGCTTGGCTTGCGACGTTGACGATCCGGGTTCGATTCCTGGATTGCGCCACTATGTTTAAGAGGTTGGTAACCTCTAGTTACGACTGCAACGGAAGAGCTATTTAAATAGCTCTTCCGTTGCAGTCGTAACTAGGTAACCTCCTGCTTCCATGTCGCGATATAACTGAAATATTGTTGAAAGCGACGTAAAACACCAATTAACCAACCAACCAACCTTCTTCGAATTTTATATGACCGCAATTTGGAAAAATAAGATTTCAAAATATCGGATTCTTCATAGAGAACGATGATAAATCCCGAGAATTATCCCCCAACAAATATGATGCAGATTAGCTCATGTGACCAGTCCGACTTCAAGAATGTCCTGACGTCCTTGCGGCTACCTCAAAATTAGTCCGACAAATCTGACGAAGGGCATTTTTATCATTTGTTGTTATGCCCTATGCCCTTCGTCAGATTTGTCGGACTACCTCAAAATGCAACCTACTTGCACAATATTTGGTGAGAGTATGTATAACATCTGTATCTTATATAGATGTGTTGTTTTCCTGATTTCCATTGGTGTTTTGGGTACAGTTTATGGTGTTTTCAGTAATTACCTGGTGTTTTCGGTGTTTTAGGCATTTCCATGCACCCAACAAGGCACCAACGTAAAGCACCAATCAGCCAACCAACCAATAATAAATTTTGGCGAGTTCGAACTGTGGTTATCTTGACGATCGAACATTTACGCAACTAATGGATAGAATTATATATGAACAAGCTTTCGCATTCGACCTTTTACATTTAAACTCAAAGGTGAGCAAGAAAACAATTCAACGAACGACATTTTAGAATTTCCTCTGACTAAAATAATTTACTTACAATTTTCTAGAAGAAAGAGCACGTCTGTACAAATATCACACATGTTGTTTCTGTGGTTATTTTAGTTTCCTTCCAATAAGACAAATGTCATATTTCATGAACATCATTTAAATGAATGCAAATTCAATCATCAACTTGCATTCGTTTTTTGTGGAAACTTACTGTCGCGCCATCTTTTACGTTAATATTTCCGGTATGTTCCGTTAACATCCGTTCATTTCCGTAGATTGAAATAGGCTGAATCAAACAAAGGGCGTATGAGAAAGGGGGAAGAGGGACACGTTTGGACAGGGGTGGTAAACAAGTATGTTTGTGTCCCCCCTATTTTTAGCATAAGTTGCATAAGAGCACCTTGTTTCAATGTTTGTGATATCCCTGCATCTTCTCAGTCGCTTCAAATTTGATCTAGCGCCTTAATTAAATATATTTAGAAACTTGAATGAATTTCAAAATTTATTCTCTGATTCAAAATTAGAATGTGTGGTTTCATTTGTACATTTGGACCTTTTACCTGTCTTTCTCCTTGTCTAATTTTCAGAGTTTTTTTTTAGTTATATCGCGACATGATGGTAACCAACCTCTTAAACGTAGTGGCGCAACCCGGGAATATATAGATATAAGACACTACAGCTAACAAGGCACCCGACTATATTTCACTTATATTCGTTCCCCGTCTGGGACTCGACCCCACGACCTATGGTACCGAATCACCTAGCTGTAACGTGAAGGGATTTACCCGACGTAAACGCAGGCGGATCCTCTGAAAGAATATACTCACTGAAAGAGAAATAAAGCACAAACAGAATCAGTGAAACACCTGGGAGTACTATGGACCTTGGATCTCAGAAGAAATACCTGTAGAAAATAACGGCAAGGAGCAAAAAACGAAGAAGTACCGAAGGGTAAACCATATCTCACAGTCTATGGAATAAAAAGACGATATCGTGAATATTGTCATATACATATTCAGACAAATGCGAACCCCAATAAAATCGAGGTGAGACCAGGTGCCCGGGAGGAGTAAGCGTCCCTTGGTTGCATGTAACACCCGTCGCAAAAGTCCTGCAACAACCTTTCAAGTCGAGGAGGTAAATACATAAATATACACGCACAAACACACGAAGTAGACAACAACACGAAGTCAGATTTTCCATTCAAGACAAGAAAAGCTGCCAAACTAATATTACGGTGTCGGAAGCGCACGTGAACAAGTCTCTGTATATATATACACATATTATGTCAAATCAAGTATAGTCAAAAAGCAAAGATGGTTATTTTGTATGTTCAGGTCCCAAAACATCGATTAATTCTTAAAAGAGGAATCTGAAATTGCACTAAATCCCTACATCGACCATAGAACTTCCTCAGTGACAATTTCAAACTTTCCTTAATATATCCTTGTGAGAGTAGTTTCGTGGCAAGAAACCTGCTCCCAGGACGAAATTTACGTATTTAGAGCATGCCCTGGCATAGCGTGTAAGTTGTGAAATGAAGACGTCATATGCGGGAGAGGAAGGTATGTTGCTACCCAGAAAAGGGAAGTTGGTAATAATGAAATTGAAAACGTCAAGTTTGTCATAGAGAGAGGTTACTAATGAACCATCGCCACTAATTGATAAGAATATATCGAGGTATGAAGGAGAAAATGCGCTCTCTGTTGTATCTTTTATCTCGAGTTCCTTTGGATATATGATGTTGAGGTGATCCTTAAATACATGGTTGTTAGACAAATATATAAAGCACAGAGACACTACAGCTAACAAGGCATCCTATATTTCACTTATACTCATTCACCGTCTGGGACTCGAACCCACGACCGATGGTACCGAATCACCTAGCTGTCATGCATCTGACTTTCTAACCGGCTGAGCTACCTGAGCTCCACAAAATAGATCTTTAATAGCCAACCGTTAGCTAATCACATGCATGACAACACGGCCGCGGAAAGTGACGGGATTTACCCGACGTAAACGCAGGCGGATCCTCTGAAAGAATACAATCACTGAAAGAGAAATAAACATATAAAGCACAAATAGAATCAGTGAAACACCTGGGAGTACTATGGACCTTGGATCTCAGAAGAAATACCTGTAGAAAATAAAGACAAATTAGACAAACATATAAAGCACAAAGACACTACAACTAACAAGGTACCCTATATTTCACTTACATTCGTTCTAATTTGTCTCTCTCTCTCTATATATATATATATTTATATTGTAACAAATACAACACAGAGGACGACACGGAACTCTGTAAGAGGTGACATCATGTGCTTTGGAAGAGTGAGCATGCCCTGCTCCGTGTACGCCACCCGACCGTCATGAAGTCCCCTCACCTGACAAGGCATTTCTATTCTTCAAATACACTGAAACGGCACATGAAAAAGTCAAGTTATGGTGACGCTCACAAAACATTTACAAACTGGTTTTCTATTGGAGAGCCACTTCAGAAATCGTCCGGTTGTATCTTGAACAAGCTGTAGAATAACGAGTGGGCTGTGAAATATACACCGTACGCTGGCGAGGATGGTATATTACTACAGAGTGGAAAAATCAACTATGTAAGGAAAAATCAACTATGTAAATATTAATGTCGTCATCAGTTTGTCATATAATCTGGTAATAGGTATTTGGTCATTATTTGTTGTTCTCGAGCAAAGGGTCTACTTATGAAGCGAAATTATGTGTAACGGCAGAGTCTTTGAATTCTGACTTTAACCTCTCAAAAATATTTCTGAGAGACTCTAACCCCCATCGGCGGGACCACCTTCCACTCATGGGCAACCTTTTTTTTTTTTTTCGACCTACTACGCCTGTCGTCCGAAATAATTCTCATGAGTGCGTGTATGCGTGCATTTACCGGTGTCATTTGATAACTTTTGATACTCCTGATCAAAAGTGATAACATGACAAGCTTTTTGATCAGGAGTATCAAAAGTTATTAAATGATATCGGCATATACAGAGGTTGAAGAGGTGTACCGACGCTTTACTAGTTAAAAAAAAAGAATAGAAATCTTCTTCATCTCCTCAAAGAGTGTCTTCAGTATATTCTGTAACAAATATTATGTAAATTGTTTTTTTTTTTTTATTACTTTGAGATCACCCAGAATTAAAAGAATTTCTTGATTAGGTGTGCTCTCAAAGCACACGTAAACAAATTTGTCTACAAGTACCCATGGGTTCTTCTCTTCTTTCCTATGTATATTCCTCCGCCTTATCGTAACACTACAGTTTCTGGATAAACATTGTAACTAGAGTATAAAACCCGCTTAAGTGGACCTTACTGTTAAGAGGATACTCGTATATATCGAGTATAATAGCTGAAAATTTACCACATAGAAAGGACATTTTTATAAAGAAATGGCCATGAAGTCTTAATGTAGTATCTAAAACTGTACTCTACAGGTAAGATTACCTTTAATCAATAATGTAAGAACCCTTAGTTGATATATACAAAACTAAAGGGATGACTAAGTATTTTAATATATTCAAAACTAAAGAGATGACTATAATTAGGTAAAGTAATAATGCTACTTAACCTTCTAAAGAGTTAATACAATTATACAGTTATCAAAAGGGGTTTTGTGTGTGTGTGTGTTGGGGGGGGGGGGGGTTGTTTTTTGTTTTGTTGGGTTTTTTTTTGGGGGGGGGTCTTCTTTTTTTTTTGTTTTTTTTTTAAGGAATTTGATAATATTTGTGGCTTAATTAGTATTCTACGCCTTTGACAAGAGATTTAATAACAAATATTCTTGTGATTTTAAATATTCACATAAGACACATGAACGTGCCGAACAATCTAAGTTGTATATGTAATTTCTTGATAGGTATTTTTGGTGTATGGCAGCCTTTAGGACAATGTGATTATCCTAAATGTCAAATATTTTAATCATAATTTACAAAAACTGGGGGGGGGGGGTGTATTTTTAACTAGCGATGGCTTTAGGAAATTGAATTTTGAGCAAGTATATAGTTTCAGGTGAAGAGTAATAAAAATGGCGTAATCAAATCAAAAGTGGTGGGTGTGGGGAAGGGTTACTGCATGGTATGCAAAAAGCTAATTACAGCTTTTGGACTTTTAAGTAGGCAGATAGTGTTAATTGACTTTACGTGATTTCTAACTTGTTAAACAATACAAGGGGGAGAGATAATTAATGAGTTTCATAAATCTGAGAAATTAAGTGTTAGCACTGGCATATGTTAATAAATGTTTTGTGTAATCTTTTGTTTTAGAATTGATCATCACAAGACTTGTCTCTTGTGTAACTCTTCAATCCAGGGAGATTATAGATGTTTGTAGGGTGACTATACAACTTGAACGTCTGAGCTTCTACCAAACTCTTTTTTGTTTATTATCTGAAGAAACAGAATGTCAACTGACATACAAGTTTTGATGGAAATGGGGTTTCCTGAAAATAGAGCGTAAGTCTGTAGTTTAATTTGTCTCGATACATCATACAGTTTAACGCTCAACTTTTGACTTTGAGTACACGTCGTATACGTTCACAACCAACCTACTTTCACTTTAACTTCCACTGCAGACTCCAGGCCCAGGGTTAGAATTTCGCAGAGATTCAGAAGTTTTTCTAAACTATCCTAAATTTATAGACCATTTTGTCCCAAAGTTTTAAAGAGTATAGGCCGTGTGATTTTGAACAAGGTAACAATGAAAGCGCAAGTAGAGCGCTGTAGCTACAAGCTGCTTCGGATTAACCAGGGGCATACTCTCTAGGAAAATTTTCGAAAATTAAATGCAAGATGGAGCAATCTGAGGCAATCTGGAGAAAAGATTAAAGTGCTGTAAGAATTTTCATAATTTTTCTATATAATGTGTTCATTTACATACATGAGTCTAGTCTGGGACGTTTCGCCCTGAAAGACCTTTCGACCCGAGACCTTTCGTCCCGAGACCTTTCGCACCAATTTTTCAATTTAATGAATACCAAATTAATATAGATAACTACATGATTTATTCAACTAATTCAACAAATTCATTTAAAGATACATGCCTTTTCTACATTAAAAAAATGTTTGTTATGAATAAGCTAATTAAAAATATACATAGATATGTTATTAACATAAGATGTTTGTTACTGTGATTGAAAACTAATTAAACAGTTAAAAATATTCATCATATCGACGAAGTAAAACTTAGAAATGTCAATCTAATGAAATGATAAAATAATCTAGTTTTAACTTAAAAATCGTAAACCTTATAAAGATAAATATAAAAGATATGACATTCTGTAAGTAGATACATAAAACAGTATAAGTCAGCACTATTTGGACAAGTAAAACAAGACAATATAAAATACTTTAGTTTGTGTCAAAAACGGGTGAATAAATATTGAAACAAATTTTAAGAAAATGCGATGCTGTTGTTTTTTCTGACATGTAATCTTTTGTCGCGGCAGATATTCTTTTGTGAAGTCCGTCACTGCGCCGGTCATACTTTGTATGATTAAATAAAAGATAAGTTTCAAATCAACATTTTTACTTAGGACATTATATAATAAATTTAAAGTAAATTCGGAGCGAAACTTCTCGGGGCGTATGGTCTTTCAGAGCGAAACATCCCAGGACGAAACATACTTTCGGGGCGAAACGTCCCGTTACCCATGAGTCACTGACAAAAAATTATGCTTCTGCGTGACTGATCGCAAGAGATATACAATAATCCATAAACAGACTGATTGATTTTTTCAGTCATTAATTTCAATAATATGTAACGTCAGAAGTTGTTCAGATGTTACTTTTCCTTGGGTTTTTTATTATAACATTAATGTTTGAATTGTGGCATCATAGTAAAATGATGTTAAAGTTGTACAATTAATAAGTTGACCAGGATGCCTTTATTTTACTTGGGTTTTCCCAAAATGGATTTTGCAAAATAGGGCAAATGGATGTATTTAGTTATCTCTTTGAGAAGTACAGAGGCAGAAGGAGTGGTAATATTTATGAATTTTATGATAATTCAGTTAAGTGCAAAATCCCCCAACATTCTAATAGCACTTAATTCTACAAATATGTATATTGAGGCACACATGATATTCACCATTTAGAGTGGCAGTGTTGTCAGCAGTCACTTCTAACAAAACTGAAGATTTTAAATCTAAACCAATAATACACATGACATTGATATATGCAATATAAAAGAATGATACATGATGTGTTGAATTAAGTTTATCATATTACAGCACATGGCCATCACACATCGAGGCGTCAACTTTTCTTTGGGGGCATTTTGTGACCATATAACTTCTGTTGTCTTTCCTAGCAAAGCCTTGGTCATATAGCATTAATTGTAAACGAAAGATCCAAGAGAACCTGAATGATATACTTTAAAACAACCACTCTGATTGAGCATTAAATTAAGTCATACACTTACTTGTTTAGCGGTTTGGAAAGTAAAGTCATCGGCCATTTTGGTCTGTTGGAGACAATTCTATCAGCCTTCTTGGCCACCACAAAGGTAAATAATCAGTCATATTCAATTTTTATTGGCAAATTACCAATTAATTAATGGCCAACCCAGTCTGAATCTATGATTTTGTGAAAATCTGTGAGAAAAATAGTTTGCCCTAACAGAGATTTTGTGGCCTGAAAAAAAATCTGAATGTTTTATGGAAATCAGTAAGTTTTATTCAAACATGTGGCAGAGGTTATCTCTTCAAAAGGTTGGGGACAACCTCTCATTTTCCAGACAATCACTCAAATGCGTAACAATCTCTGTTTCAAGCACTAAAAAATAAAATTCTGGAATTTTGATGTGGATTTCAAAAGGGCACATGTTTACGACACACCAAATATATTTTACAACACATATTGACATTTTTTAATTTACTGCTTTGGAGTTTATAGCTGCAGCATTTGTGCAGTCATTAACTCCAAAATGGGGAGTGGAAAAGGTCAACTTCTTCTGTAATTTATGTTTTTTTGCCTCCAAAATGACCTTGACTTTTGACCTTGATATTGAAAATCAATAGGGTTTGTCCTCATGTCAGTAAGAAATGTACCAAGTTTGAAAGTCCTAGTCTAAACAGTATGGTCTGCATTTTGTTTACAATAGTATACATTACAAATTGATAGATTACAGTACTTGAAGTATGTATAAGGATTTATGGATACATGTATTATTATTTTTTATGAATACACAGGCACATGTTAAAGTTCTATAAGAATGTTCACAATATTCCTATATAAGGCCATAATAAAAAAAATTTGCTAGATTCTCATCCATTTTTTAAAAAAAAATTGGGGCGAATTTTATTTTGTATTTTTCTCTTAAATGGAATTGGACATTGGTTATGACTAAACTGACCTGGCAAACACTAAATAATAACATTGTTAAGCTTTCATAGTTTTATTTGACTTCCTGTCAATGTAACAATAACACAAAATTACAAATTCAACAAATATAAACAAAATCTCATATATCTATAACAAAAACAGACAAGACACTGGATGTTTCTGGTCCGCTTTATAATTTTCAAAATGTGATTTGAAAAAAAAGGAGCGAGCATGAAAAATCAGGGCAGATGAGGATGTTGCATAATATAAAATCCAGGAATTTTTTTTCTTATGGCCTAAGATGTGTATCTACATACACGAGTCGATGACAAAAAATGACACTTGTGCATGACTCCGATTACATGATATATGCATTAATTCATAAACAGCTTGATGGATTTTTTCAGTCATTAATTTCCATAATATGTGACATCAGAAGTTGTACAAATGCTACTTTACCCTAGGTTTTAATTATGATGTTAATGTTCAAATTGTGACGTCATTGTGTTAAGTTGTGTTAAGGCAATACACAATCATATAATGTTACAGAAAACCCACCAAAACATAACATGACGTCATTGTGACGTCCCTATGGCCCAGTGTATTATATGAAGCAGGAGACACTGCAACAGTCAACATGCCAAGAAAAACACTGTAGTGCAACCTTTTCCTCAACTCTGTTTGTTGTGTAATTTCACATAAAGATTGTTCTATATCTATTTGAAATGTGTCTTGCTGGGCCTAACTTTTAGATTATAAAATTTCAACAGAATTTCAATTTAATTAGACAATGTCTTATAAGACTACACCATTCAACAATTCCATCGCAGTTTTTATACAC
Organism: Pteria penguin; assembly: GCA_035048485.1. Taxonomy (NCBI): domain Eukaryota; kingdom Metazoa; phylum Mollusca; class Bivalvia; order Pterioida; family Pteriidae; genus Pteria; species Pteria penguin. The sequence continues at coordinate 5,264,715 of CM068587.1, read as the reverse complement.
AATTACGCCTCTTAAAAGTTGGGCACAGCTATAGATATTATTGATAGGTTTCCATTTATTATTTACAACAAAATTTTATTACCAAATTGGGCAATATGCCCTTGCACATGTTGAATGTTTGTTGTTAATACTACATGTGCTATATGTAGCAGTCATGTGATTGCAAACAACTAGGGATAAAACTTAAATGTGTGAAAAAGTAAACTTGTTAAACAATTTGCATTTTTACCATTTTTGCAGAAATATTTTATTCTATTTCTTATGCGGTTTTCAATATAGACTATATAATGTCAATCACGTTGTGGAATGCCTTAACGTTACCGCGCACATTAAATTGATGTTAAAAGTTATACAGCAAGTTGAACATGAAGCCCTTTTTTATGCGGCTTTTCCTGTAAAATCGGGCAAATTAGTATTTTTAGATATCTCTTAGAGAAACACTGAAGCAGAAGGAGCATTAATTTTTATGAATTTTATAATAATTCAGTTAGGATTTTATGAAAATGTAAAGTCCCCCAGCATTTTATTAGCACTTTAAAGTAAATTCATCAATTAGTATGTATCATTTGAAATTTTTCTTACAGCCAAAAAGCATTGTCAAAGACTGGATATAAAAGTGTACAACTTGCAATGGATTGGTAAGTGTTGAAACAGAGCAGTTATTCGATATAAATTTAATACAATGTAATAATAACTCTTTGGTTTGACTGATGCTTGATCATGCATACCCGTTAAGACCTTCCATTATTATGGTAGCTCTGATCTTATGCAACACCTTGTCATCTATCATCTGTCTGGCTATAAACAATACTTTGAGACTGCTACTCCTCAAAGACTATTCAACACAGAAAAGTCACTTATAGCATCAAATTGTCAGGCATTGGTCTTGTTGTCATGTACCGTTTTGATTGTCCTAGACCCTTGGGCCAAGGTAAGGAGCATGGTCACTTTTATATACAAGTTTACAAACAATAGTGTATGATTGCTTCTCTGGTAAGATTCTTCAGCACAGAAATACAGCTATAGTCTTATTTTGTGAGGTATATATAGTAATGCATGTGCAGTTTGTGCTCTTCTTACCTCACTTCTGTAGCAATTACAATGAAACTTTACAGGAATGATCTATTCAAGATTCCTGACAAGCTTTTACGAGAAAAAGGGTATTACACAATGTGTGTATAAGCAGCCATCTTGTAAATCGTAGAACTGGATTTTCTCTCTTGTCATCATAGCAGTTATGGTGAAATTTTATGTGTATGATCTGATTATTATGTCTGATGAAGGTATGTGAACAAATTGGTGTTACATAAACCAATATAGTGACCTTGGTAGCCAACTTGAAAATAAAGAACATGATTTTTTCTCATTTTTGTAGCAATTATGATGAAATTTTAGAGGAATATACTACCCTAATTTCCTGATGTAACACTAGATATATCAGAAAGAGATTGTAGGAATGACTTTGTCAGTTCATCCATCTCTCTGCCCGTCTGTATGTCTACAGCTCTAAGGATTTCATGTAAACTTTGCACAAGGAAAAACCATCATGTATAGGTTTGCATAAAGAGAGATAATTGTGACATCTTGAATTGTACAAGAGTTATGACCCTTGATACTTTAAGCTTGTCATTGCAACTCCTCCTAATCCACAATAAGGATTTTAACCAAATATTGCACAAAGAAAGGCCATCATGTATAGATTTGCATTAAGGTAGATAATTGTGACATCTAGAACTATCCAAGAGTTACAGCACCTGACACTTAGAAATATTTAAATCACACATTTTCACCTTCTTATGGCAATTTCTCCTAAATTACTGTAAGGATTTCAGCTAAACTGGGCACAAGGAAAACGAATCATGTGTAGAATTGGATGGATGGAGATAAGTGTGACATCTAAAATTTTCCAAGTTACAAACCTTGAGACTTTGAAATTCTTATATTACACGTTCACCTTGTCGTTGTAACTCTTCTTAAATGGCAGTAAAGATTCTACACACAATGGCAGTTTTTGTGCTAAGTTTGGTTGGTTTAGGAGGAGTTGTCATGACAAGATTAACATGTGTAATATAAAAATGCCTAAATGTCAAGGGCCTTTATTTGGAAAATTTTAGGTGCCAGGAGCAGCTTAGCACATTATACAGCTTCCTATGAAGGCCAATAATATATATTTTTAGGAAAGGAGATCAGATTCTTAAGCATACACTGGTCAGAATTATATAATTTTGTTTTGGTATTGTAGGTTGTTTGCTCATGAAGATGACCCAGATATAGATGATGAATTTCACCCCCCTCAAGGACACACTCTAGGTAAGAAGCATCATAGAAAAATATTGCCCTACACTAGCCAAGCTGCAGAAAATTAATGATATGGCAGTTTGTGTATGGCTTTGTCCCTCTGTGTGTGCTTTAGGGTAATGTCTTTGAGATATTCCTTCAATTTAAAAAGTATTTTGGAAATTTCCTACTTTAACACCAAATTCATTTCAAAAGAAATGAAAAAGGTAGTTTTCAAGTAACATCACTTGATATTACAATATAAATATGAGAAATAAAAAAATCCTTACTAAGGTTTTCCATTTTTATGCCCCCTCCATTAGATAGTTAGAGCATTAATTGTTTATCTATCCAGTTATTCTGTCATTCCATCATTTTGTCTTTCCATTATCAAATGAGTAAGATGTTTATTGAGGTCAGTCAGTATGAGGTCCTGCTACCTCTCTTGACTCCTCAATCATCAGTCTGATATGTTGTCCTATTGAGTGAGAAAATGGAATATTGATTTTGAGGTCAAAGGTCAAATTGACAGCTTTTAAAAATTAGGCTAAAAACATGAAATTTAGGGTTTCTGGATGATTACTCAACAATCTGACTAAACCTATCTTTATTCAGTTTCTTTATTTGCCCCATTGTGGGTAAAGATCTGGCGAAGCATTGTAATGGGTCATGTTCTAGTAAACTCTGTCACCGAAACTGTTATTTCCCATAGCCAATCAATTACTCTGCTAGGCACGTGCAAGTGATGCAATATGTAACAAACACTTCAAAAACTATCAATGCTGGGGATGTTAATTTCATGCCTAGGAATTTGTAGCCAATCCACTGATTGGCTGAAAATCAGAGTTCACCAAAACATGACCCCTTATGGGGTTTCACCAGATCTTTATCTGCAATGGGAAAAATAGAGAAATGGAGTAAAGATTTGGTTTTAATCAGATTGATTACTCAAGTACCTTTATCTATAAGTAATAAATGAGTCATTTTGTAGGAATTGTGGCCCTTGATACAATTAAACAAGATGAGCAATGGCAGCTTTGTTGCTACTTTGAAATTTGCCCCATGGCCAGAGTATATATTTTAAAATCATGCTCTAATTTAAACTTTAACTTTTAACTTTAACTTTAAAACCGTCAATGGTGTTGACAGCTTACTTATATATTTTGTAACCAGATTTCTTCATCATAATAATAGTTCGTGTGTAATGGTGGAGGAAAGTAAGTTCTAGGATAAAACCACTGACTTTCAGGAAGATGAAACCACTGACTTTCAGGAAGATAAAACCACTGACCTTTAGGAGAGTCATTGGTCACAGTTACTGGGATATTTATGTTTTCGGTTAGATGAATAAGATTGAAAACATCCTCTATGATATTGCAAAATTTATTGGGAGTGGAATATAGTAGTTTGCCAGAACAATTCAAAGTCACTAACAAAAGTTACTACAAGGAGGTTTTGAGACCTTTATTAAACCATAGGCTTATTGATTTAAGAGGAGTTCAACACAACACTTCATTCAATGCAGTAACCATGGACCTTATCTTTAAGAAAATTCAAACACAACACTTCATTCAATGCAGTTAACAGGACCCTTATCGGTAACTTTAACAGGAGTTCAAACAAAACATTTTATTTAGTCCAGTTACCAGGGCCTTTATCTTTAAAAGGAGTTCAAACAAAACACTTTATTCAGTCCAGTTACCAGGGCCCTTAACTTTAAGAGGAGTTCAAACAAAACATTTTATTCAGTCCAGTTACCAGGGCCCTTATCTTTAAGAGGAGTTCAAACAAAACATTTTATTCAGTCCAGTTACCAGGGCCCTTATCTTTAAGAGGAGTTCAAACACAACACTTCATTCAATGCAGTTACCAGGGCCCTTATCTTTAAGAGGAGTTCAAACAAAACATTTTATTCAGTCCAGTTACCAGGGCCCTTATCTTTAAGAGGAGTTCAAACAAAACATTTTATTCAGTCCAGTTACCAGGGCCCTTATCTTTAAGAGGAGTTCAAACAAAACATTTTATTCAGTCCAGTTACCAGGGCCCTTAACTTTAAGAGCAGTTCAAACAAAACACTTTATTCAGTCCAGTTACCAGGGCCCTTATCTTTAAGAGGAGTTCAAACAAAACATTTTATTTAGTCCAGTTACCAGGGCCTTTATCTTTAAAAGGAGTTCAAACACAACACTTTATTCAGTCCAGTTACCAGGGCCCTTAACTTTAAGAGGAGTTCAAACAAAACATTTTATTCAGTCCAGTTACCAGGGCCCTTATCTTTAAGAGGAGTTCAAACACAACACTTCATTCCCTTATCTTTAAGAGGAGTTCAAACAAAACACTTTATTCAGTCCAGTTACCAGGGCCCTTATCTTTAAGAGGAGTTCAAACACAACACTTCATTCAATGCAGTTACCAGGGCCCTTATCTTTAAGAGGAGTTCAAACAAAACATTTTATTCAGTCCAGTTACCAGGGCCCTTATCTTTAAGAGGAGTTCAATCACAACACTTCATTCAATGCAGTTACCAGGGCCCTTATCTTTAAGAGGAGTTCAAACAAAACACTTTATTCAGTCCAGTTACCAGGGCCCTTATCTTTAAGAGGAGTTCAAACAAAACATTTTATTCAGTCCAGTTACCAGGGCCCTTAACTTTAAGAGGAGTTCAAACAAAACATTTTATTCAGTCCAGTTACCAGGGCCCTTATCTTTAAGAGGAGTTCAAACAAAACACTTTATTCAGTCTAGTTACCAGAGGAGTACAAACAAAACATTTTATTAAGTCCAGTTACCAGGGCCCTTATCTTGAAGAGGAGTTCAAACACAACACTTCATTCAGTCCAGTTACCAGAGCCCTTATCTTTAAGAGGAGTTCAAACAAAACATTTTATTCAGTCCAGTTACCAGGGCCCTTATCTTTAAGAGGAGTTCAAACAAAACATTTTATTCAGTCCAGTTACCAGGGCCCTTATCTTTAAGAGGAGTACAAACAAAACATTTTATTCAGTCCAGTTTCCAGGGCCCTTATCTTTAAGAGGAGTTCAAACACAACACTTCATTCAATGCAGTTACCAGGGCTCTTATCTTTAAGAGGAGTACAAACAAAACATTTTATTCAGTCCAGTTACCAGGGCCCTTATCTTTAAGAGGAGTTCAAACACAACACTCCATTCAATGCAGTTACCAGGGCCCTTATCTTTAAGAGGAGTTCAAACAAAACACTTTATTCAGTCCAGTTACCAGGGCCCTTATCTTTAAGAGGAGTTCAAACACAACACTTCATTCAATGCAGTTACCAGGGCCCTTATCTTTAAGAGGAGTTCAAACAAAACATTTTATTCAGTCCAGTTACCAGGGCCCTTATCTTTAAGAGGAGTTCAAACAAAACATTTTATTCAGTCCAGTTACCAGGGCCCTTATCTTTAAGAGGAGTTCAAACACAACACTTCATTCAGTGCAGTTACCAGGGCCCTTATCTTTAAGAGGAGTTCAAACAAAACACTTTATTCAGACCAGTTACCAGGGCCCTTATCTTTAAGAGGAGTTCAAACAAAACATTTTATTCAGTCCAGTTACCAGGGCCCTTATCTTTAAGAGGAGTTCAAACACAACACTTTATTCAGTCCAGTTACCAGGGCCCTTATCTTTAAGAGGAGTTCAAACAAAACACTTTATTCAGTCCAGTTACCAGGGCCCTTATCTTTAAGAGGAGTTCAAACAAAACATTTTATTCAGTCCAGTTACCAGGGCCCTTATCTTTAAGAGGAGTACAAACAAAACATTTTATTCAGTCCAGTTTCCAGGGCCCTTATCTTTAAGAGGAGTTCAAACGCAACACTTCATTCAATGCAGTTACCAGGGCTCTTATCTTTAAGAGGAGTACAAACAAAACATTTTATTCAGTCCAGTTACCAGGGCCCTTATCTTTAAGAGGAGTTCAAACACAACACTCCATTCAATGCAATTACCAGGGCCCTTATCTTTAAGAGGAGTTCAAACAAAACACTTTATTCAGTCCAGTTACCAGGGCCCTTATCTTTAAGAGGAGTTCAAACACAACACTTCATTCAATGCAGTTACCAGGGCCCTTATCTTTAAGAGGAGTTCAAACAAAACATTTTATTCAGTCCAGTTACCAGGGCTCTTATCTTTAAGAGGAGTTCAAACAAAACATTTTATTCAGTCCAGTTACCAGGGCCCTTATCTTTAAGAGGAGTTCAAACACAACACTTCATTCAATGCAGTTACCAGAGCCCTTATCTTTAAGAGGAGTTCAAACACAACACTTTATTCAGTCCAGTTACCAGGGCCCTTATCTTTAAGAGGAGTTCAAACAAAACATTTTATTCAGTCCAGTTACCAGGGCCCTTATCTTTAAGAGGAGTTCAAACACAACACTTCATTCAATGCAGTTACCAGGGCCCTTATCTTTAAGAGGAGTTCAAACAAAACACTTTATTCAGACCAGTTACCAGGGCCCTTATCTTTAAGAGGAGTTCAAACAAAACATTTTATTCAGTCCAGTTACCAGGGCCCTTATCTTTAAAAGGAGTTCAAACACAACACTTTATTCAGTCCAGTTACCAGGGCCCTTATCTTTAAGAGGAGTTCAAACAAAACACTTTATTCAGTCCAGTTACCAGGGCCCTTATCTTTAAGAGGAGTTCAAACAAAACATTTTATTCATTCCAGTTACCAGGGCCCTTATCTTTAAGAGGAGTTCAAACACAACACTTCATTCAATGCAGTTACCAGGGCTCTTATCTTTAAGAGGAGTACAAACAAAACATTTTATTCAGTCCAGTTACCAGGGCCCTTATCTTTAAGAGGAGTTCAAACACAACACTCCATTCAATGCAATTACCAGGGCCCTTATCTTTAAGAGGAGTTCAAACAAAACACTTTATTCAGTCCAGTTACCAGGGCCTTTATCTTTAAGAGGAGTTCAAACACAACACTTCATTCAATGCAGTTACCAGGGCCCTTATCTTTAAGAGGAGTTCAAACACAACACTTCATTCAATGCAGTTACCAGGGCCCTTATCTTTAAGAGGAGTTCAAACAAAACATTTTATTCAGTCCAGTTACCAGGGCCCTTATCTTTAAGAGGAGTTCAAACACAACACTTCATTCAATGCAGTTACCAGGGCCCTTATCTTTAAGAGGAGTTCAAACACAACACTTTATTCAGTCCAGTTACCAGGGCCCTTATCTTTAAGAGGAGTTCAAACACAACACTTTATTCAGTCCAGTTACCAGGGCCCTTATCTTTAAGAGGAGTTCAAACACAACACTTTATTCAGTCCAGTTACCAGGGCCCTTATCTTTAAGAGGAGTTCAAACAAAACACTTTATTCAGTCCAGTTACCAGGGCCCTTATCTTTAAGAGGAGTTCAAACAAAACATTTTATTCAGTCCAGTTACCAGGGCCCTTATCTTTAAGAGGAGTTCGAACACAACACTTTATTCAGTCCAGTTACCAGGGCCCTTATCTTTAAGAGGAGTTCAAACACAACACTTTATTCAGTCCAGTTACCAGGGTTCTAGGACTCTTATCTTTAAGAGGATTCATATACAACATTTAATCCCAATTGATCGCCTGGATCCTTATATCTAGGATTTGGTTTATATTCACAGACAAATTGACAATGTCACTGTGTCAGGACATATAATACTTTTACTATCATCATTCTCTCCAAACTTTTGTCGCAGAATGTCAAGATCTTAAGAATATACTAGACTTGTTTTTGCTGTTTTTCAGGGAAGGAAGGGTCACAGTCAGATCCTGGAAATGAGGATGGCACCACATTATCTGCTGCCTCTGGAGAACCTACTACTGCTACTGAAGTACTTCCTCAGCAGGCAATGTCACTCAAGTGTGATGTGTACGTGATTCTTGGCCATTGATGTTGATTAAAACAATTTATATACAGTTGAAACTCGTTATGTGGAAGTCGATGGGACAGGAGCAAATATTTCGACTTATCCGGAATTCGAGATATACATCAGCTGTTTATATAACCATTTTCAATCATTCTTATTAATGTATGAATATACATGCATTGTTTTACCTGTTATTCTATATTTTATTCTGTATAATGCATCGTTCTACTGACTACATTTTAACTACTATCTGTCACATTAATGACAAGATGAGAAATGAAGAAAAACAATTTTCAAAATCGAAAATTGTATTTTCAGCTCTTTATATCTTTAATTCATTTAATAATTTACAAGCTACAAATACCATACTGATCTATAATCCACCATAAATGAAGATGTTTTTACGTATAACAAATGCCGATGCAATCCAATTATCTAATCATCATCGATCAATATAAAAAGGCTTGACAGTCAAACAATCAGCCACTACCTTGCACCCCGCTGGGATCATTGATTGTTCGCATTTCTTCTCCCTTTACTGCTGTATTAATCAATTTACTTTGTACAAATATTGACACTTCGAGATTACAAGTGAAATGGAGTTTTGGGACTATTAAATGCCTTTGAATTAAGTAGAATTTCGACTTAACTGACTTTGATTTAACCGAAGTAAAATAGTACAGAAATTAAAGAAAAAATTCGGGACTTGAATTTGACTTTGAAATAAACAGAATTTCAAGCGACTTTGAGATAACAAGTATCAACTGTATATGCATGATTATGTGTATATGTGAATTTAGAGTAGGATATCAGGGGTATGACCTCCTTTAGATAAAAATGTTATCAAGAAAGTTCATTTTTAAACCTTCCATAGCAAAATATTTGAAACGCTACCTTCAAAAATTGCTTGATCTGCTCCTTATATGCTTAATCTGCTTGTTTTTCACACATTGATTTCTGCTAATTCTTCATGATACAATGAATTAAGCACTTCAGTGGGATCACTCTATTTTGATTGCTTTTATATTGTGGATTTTTATAGTTGTGGCAAACTTTTAAAAAGTGAGTTAGATGCTCAAGCCCATGCAGCACGGACACAGCATGACAGCTTCTCAGAATCCACAGAAGAAATTAAACCTCTCACAGAAGAAGAAAAGAAACGACAGCTAGAGATGTAAGATGGAAAATTTAGAGTGATACAGAAACAAATGATTTTTTTTGCTATCAAATTGTCTAGTTATCAGTTTGTACTGTTTCACTATACGTTTGTTATGATATAAGAGTAATAAGTTAACAAAATAAATTGTTTTAATAGCTTGCAAGAAAGAAGAAAACAGAAAAGACTTGAAAGAGAAGAACAAGAAAAAAAGGAACAGCTGGAAAGAGAGAAAGCTAGACGAAAGACAGGCAAAGAAATTGTAGATATACGATCAAAGTAGGAAGTAAAAAAAAAAATGAAACTTTATTTATTTTACAATGATTAAGAAACAAGTTAACAACTTATATAAATCTTGCTCGTTGGCACGGATCTTGGCGTAAGGGAGTCGTTTGTGTGGGAGGAAACCGGAGTACCCGGAGAAAACCCACGAAGCCAGGTTGGTGACAGCCCCACCATCTCACGTACCACACCGGGAATCGAACCCGGTGAGGAACGAGCGTGCTACCGACTGCGCTACCTGGCCCTCAGGAAGTAGAACCGACATGTTAGAGTATTTTAAAAGTTTTTGAATTGAAACACATGTTATCTTTGAAAACGATAGGATAGAAATATCATGTATTTGAAATATTGAGATTTTCAATTTCAATGAGAACTCAAAATCATTACTTAGAGCAAAAACAAGATTCCTAAAAAGAAGTTTTTCTTGTCTTTCATTTTTATATGTTATGACGTTGTCTGTCGTGTTTCCGTCTGTGTATCTGTCCAAGGTCATGTTTCCTGGACTTTTTTCTGCATTCTTTCAAGGTATTGGATTGAAACTTGGCAATAACTTTATATCAATGAGGGTCAGTACCAGTTCACATTTGGGTATGATTGCTTTGGTTTTGCCAGAGCTACAACCCTTGTAGTTGAAATTTTGAAGGATTTTACGGTATTCCGGACTTTTTTTGCAGTCTTTGAAAAGTATTGAATTAAAACCTTATATATAACTTTATATCAACAAGGGTCAGTATCAATTTGCATTGGGTGTGATTGCTTTGGTTCTGCTAAAGTTACGGCCCTTGAACTTAGACATTTTAAAGGGTTTTACATTTTTCCTAATTTCTTTATGCAGTATTTCAAATTATTGGATTGAAAGTTGGCCATTTATTCAGATTGATCCCCTTCAAGCTAAGCGATGGGCGTATTATGCCATGCTAGACATTGCTCTTGTTATTTTTATTGTCACAATAATGCCAAAAGTCATCCAAATGTGTTAGTCTTTTGTGATGCTTAAATGTATTATCAGAGTCTCTTTTTGGATTTATAAAAGATTAGTCCAGGACTGAGATATTTTGAAAAAAAATTTGATGAACCCACGCCTAAAACTAACTTAATTGAATCCATTGAAAATCAATCCTTGCTCGAACTATGTACCTATTATCACAATGGCCATTCCATTTCATCTACAAGATCAATTCTTTTTATAAATTTTGATTTCTTTACTCTTATACCAAATGCGTAAATTGAGTTTATACTGAGCATTGCTTATAATATTCTCTTGCTCTGTATTAGGGTTGAGGAAAATGAGATCAAGAAATTAGCAGAACAACGTAGAAGGGAAAAAATGGAAGATAAAATAGCAAGGTAGGTTACATCAATATGTTAGTATACAGAACCCTAAGTACTATGTACAAATATGAAACTGAGACAGCTTAACTCAATTGATAAGGTACTTGGCCCAAGATAGAGTCTCACTGGTGACTTGTCTTTCGCAGAATACGATGTGGCACTTAAAAGATCCCTCACTGCTTCCTCGATGGGTCTGTTGATTTAAATTTCTGTGCATTGCGTCATTTGAATGCCATCACCATATAAGTGCAATATCAAACAAATAAGAATTTTACTTCTATGCCCAGCTATAAAATGGCAGGGTTACCTGCTGTAAGATGGCAAGGGTATAGTGTTGCAGCTGGTTGTCTGTCTTGGTTTCATTCGATTAGGGATGGAATGATTATGACCCCTGCAGCAGCACAAAGTTGGAGGGGAAGGGAGTATGTAGAAGTCACACTGTCAGTGGATCAATTAAGAAGATTTAGAGTCATATGAATATATAAGTATACAGTTGAACTTCCATAACTTGAAGTGCTCAGGACCTACGAAATCACTTTTGAGTTTCTGTAGGTTCGAGTTATGGAAGTTGCGGAAATTTGTGGGAAATTAGAAAGGGAAAGATCGAACATTATTACGTATGTACATATTGTACTACTGTAATACTAAAAATAGCATAAAGACGATATAATATTCTCAATTTATTTACTTTAAATGTATATCATGTCAAATATAAGCTACGTATTTAATAAAACTAATAAAAAATGTATAACATGGAGATCTGCCCTTATAAAGCCATTCTACTGGCTTTGACACTGTTTAACGCTGTCGGCGGGCCTGCCTCATTATCTTAGATGAAGTTACTGTTTAAAATTTACAGCTTGTATAATTCAAGACAATTTTCACCATAAGCAGTATTTAATAACCTTCTTTCATAATTACGGCAGTTAAAATTAAAATAAATCATCTATAGATAATAACGATGCTACCCTGAATGTTTAATTACTAATGTGGAAGAAACGTGTAATATACGATCCCATTCACAAGGCCTTTAATCCGTCAAGCTTGGACGTACACAACCGCTGTGTAAACGAGCCAATTGCTTTCTGTCCTGTTATTTGCTTCGAGTTTCCGATGGTAAAATGCTTCGAGATTTCGAAAGTGAAATTAAGTACAAATTTGTCCTTGGAACTTGAGAATTACTTCGAGTTTTCGGGGGGTTTTCGGGTTTCAGAAGTTTGAGTTTGAGAAGGCAAATAACATTAAAATATTTGAAATGTTCTCGGGACCGTAGGATGACTTTGAATTTCCGGGGGTTTTCGAGTTTTTGACGTTTGAGTTATCGAAGTTCGACTGTATATATATATATGTAAACATTTAGAATATTTAAAAATGGAGATAAGATGGACAAAATTCTAAATGTGATACAAATTATCAAAAGCAAGAGACAACCAAAGAATCTTAAGCAATTAATTACATCTGCAGAAACAAATTTTAATACTGAATAATCGGAAAAGGTGAGTGTAACAAAATGCAAAAATAAAAAAGGTAAAGTATGTGATTTAAATATGGAAGGAAATGTGTATAATTTCAAAAATGTTAACATTCCATTCTTAGTCAAACAAAAACTAACTTGCAATTCTTAAAATGTAATATACATCATATCATGTAATAAATGTTAGGAAGAATATATTGGGTCAACAGAATGTTTAAACCACAGAGTAGCTTTACATAAAATCAATATAAAACACTCACAAAACCGAGTTTCATTCATGAGCAAACACCTTCATAACTATAGTAATGGAAAATTTAAAGTTATGCCTATATACCAAACAGACAACTATTCAATCATTACAATCAAAGAACAAGATTTCACCAACAAATATAAACCCTCTCTTAACAACACATAACATCATGCTAGGTAGTGGAATGAGGGATTATATCAGATACTTTTGTTAAAACAATTACTACATACTTTACCTGATATTCTACCATTATCATTATTATCTAACAATATGTGTATGTATATTTGCTTGTTGTATGTTGTGTTTCATTACGTGAAGAAGCTCATAATGCCAAAACACTTGTAGTAATGGAACAAAATATGTAATGCTTTGAAGATAATGTTTTTATTTGTTGAATATTGGATTTCTTTAAATTGAACATTATCTTCATTTCTGTTTATATATATATATATATATATATTTTTTTTTTTTTTATTTTTAAGGATTAACTTTGATGGCACACTTTATGATTTGTGAAGCGTATTATAAAAAAGTGTGCATTGCCTCAACCCATATTATATCTCAATGAATTGCAAAATTGTTAAGGTTAATCTTTATAATTTAATTAAAGACTAGTCTAATTTGAATTATCAAAATTAGATTCTTTTTTAAATTGCAAATGAAAATGTAACAACAAGAGTGGAGGAAAATATCCGCATAGCTGGTTGCTCCTAGCAACCACTGATAGCGGAAGTGGGCATGTCTAATGAACCAAACCAATTTATGAAGCTATAATATGCTTTCAATGGCCAATCAAATTTCTTGTTTCATAAAAAATAAAATTTTATATATATATATATATCTATTTGTACAACTGCTATATAGTTCATGATCTGGCTCATATTTCACATAGTTGTTTCCTATTACACAATAGTATGATATGACTTTGACCCAAAGGCATGCCTTCGAGATCTCATCAAAAATATTGTCAAGTCCATAAAAACTGTAGCTGTAACATAAATTTTTTGCATACTTCCATAATTGTTACCTATGACACAAGAATGTGTCATGATCTTGACCCATAAGTTTTTGTTTTTTAAAGTCCAAGGTCACCAAGAACTTATAAATAAAAATAGTCTTTGATCTATGAAACTGTAGCTGTGATATTGATCTACTGCATACTGCACACAATTGTTCCCATAATCAAGCATGAGTCATGACTCAAGGTCACATATCTAAAGTCAAGGTCATATTTACATACTATGTATATATATTTTTCAGGCAAAAAATCAAAGAACAAATTGAAAAAGATAAAAGAGACAGAGCAGCAAAGGTATTGATATTAACTCAGACATTTGTAGCCTTTTACTAAATTGCAGCTGATCTCAAGAAATTAAGAAGACATATACTAAATCCTCAATGTTTGCCTCAACCTACAGATCCATATTTGCATCGATGTCGTTTTCTTTACATTTACATGACAAATTTGGAACGGATGGGTGATACAGAAATCACCTTACCTGTCTCTATGTATGTAAGGTCAGTTTGAGGCTAAAGCTAATCACCTGTGCAAGTTGGATGTATCATGGGATGTATCATTAGATGCTGAGTGTCTATATGCGTTCACTCCATTGAATTTTTTAAAGAGTTTGTTTTGTACCTAATTCATACATTAAATCACAGTCAGACTGAAAAATATGACAGCTTACTACAGCTTATGACATGCAATAGCAAAGAATCAGAAAAACATTTTGAGACAAGTTGTAGGTGGTGGACTCTTCCTGTGACTTCTTGCAATTGCATAATAGGTTATACACCTACAGTCTAATGATGTTTTTGCTACTGGTCTTAATTTTCAAAAGCTATACAGGAATGTTTGTATGCATAGATGTATACATATGGGACTATTTGCATTTCCTCACAATAACTCTATGGTTTTTTTGTGCTTTTCTTACCAGTTTTTAAAAAATATATTATGGCACAAAGAGCAGACTATTACTAGTGGTGTGGGACTATTCTTCATTTGTAGCGCATCAGGTTGTTCTTGTATTTAGGTGATTGTAAACTTATGTTGTCACTTTTCCTGCCTAGATGTATTTGATTCCTCTTCTTTGATGCTTTGTATTGCTGTAAACATTAATTATGCAATAGGAAGTAACTGATGTTACTCATTACATAATACTCTAAATGATTCTGTATTAGTTTGGAACTGGTACACAGAAGACAGAAACCTCTTCGCTAGGAGCTCCTGTAGCTGCTACAGTTAGCCCTACAGTCCCAGCTGAAAAAAAGGACTACAAAGACTGTAGATTACAGGTAAATGCTTTAATATGTACATAGATTGTGACCTTCCTTTCCTTTTTTTTTTGAGATTTCAATAAGTAACATGTTTTGTCTTATTTTTAGCTCACTGGGATGGATGTCTGGAGAGCTAATATCATAGCCCTAGTGTTGGCATTGGCAGCATAGACAAAACTTTAACCTTGGCCATACCTTCAAAACTATTAAACATAAGGGCTTTCATATTTCACATGTACATTTCTTGTGACAACACCTTGCCATTCATACCAACATTTTGACATTTGACCTATTTTCTAAAAACTTTCATATTTCAAGTTTGTGTTCATTATTTTTGACCCCAGGATCTTAACCTTGAAGTTTGACCTACTTTTTTTTTTCAAAAACTGTAAGCTCGGCCATTATTGATTAATGGTTAGAGATAGGGCTTTGATATTTCACATGAACATCATCGGATGGTAACATAACTTTTTAACTTTTAACTTTTACCTTGGACTTGACCTTGAATTAAGAACACAATGAAAATACATGCTTTCCCCTGACAGTGCCCCACCAGTGAGCTATGTTGTCTTCTGACAACTCTTGTTCATTACGGTGATCTCGTATATAAACTAAGGAAAGTAAAAGTCTCCGATAACGTTATTTTATCATGTAATAAAATAGTCAAAGGTCTTCCTAATAGACAATATGACATTGAGATCATCAAAAAGACTATAGGTCTTTTATTTGGCCCCTCTACAGCTTTATGCAGACTTTTACTTGAATGTTGCACGCTGACTAACAGGGTGGGGACTATATGACGGGCCTTGTCCAAACCTCTTTCAGAGGAGACATGGTCCTGAACCTCGTCCCCTCTGACTGTTAGTCGGGACTCCTACAGATCTAGGGTCTTAGCTCACTTTTGGACTGGCAGAGCACGGTTTATCATGTTGATGTCGCATGTATTTTTATATCATTATGTGTTTTACAATACCTTACGTGTTTATATTTTTATGACCTCTCAATATGCGATACCTATTGATCCTTGTTCTTTACATGGAGGATTATTTATAAATTTTTAAATGTACATCCTTTGATTGTTCTGCTGTTACGATGAGTGGGAAGGTGGGCCGGTAAACTGGTTAACCACACCATTTGTTTGGCTTTTGTCAAATTAAATGACCGTCCTAAGTTGGTATCGTAATTGCTCTACAATAAAATATTTTTGTAATGTGTTACATATGCTAGTATATTATTTACATTCATGTATTGTATAGCTCCATGGTGACTTCTGCCACATAACTGAGCCAGTAACTCCTCTTTTTTCTTTTATGTCTGTACAATTGCATATTAACAAAACTAGGCGCGCTGTCCATTGTCATCCATTGTCTGTCATAAACTTTTTCATATATTCAACTTCTCCTCTGCAACCGCCGTACAGAATTTCACCAAACCTTACAGTTATTACTCAAGGTCCTCTACCAAGTTTGTGATTTTTGACCCAATCCATAATCCAAGATGGTCACCATAGGCTCTGATAGTTGACATTTTTTCGTCGACTTCTCCAAAACTGTGGTACAGAATTTTACAAAAACATACAGGCAGTAAATACTTAATGTCTTCTATGAAGCTGGTGTTTTTGGTTGTGGTACCCTCCTTTAACAAACTTGTGATCAATTGTAGTCCATCGTCCGTCCGTCTGTCGTTAACTTTTCACATTTTCAACTTCTTCAGAACAGCTGAACAGAAGTTGATGAAACTTTGTATGCATGAAGTACTCATGGTCCCCTACAAATGTTGTTGTTTTTTTGTCCAGACACGTCAACAGGTGGCGCCACCACAGGCAAATGTAGGTCACAAAGGGTACCTTCCTTTAACAAACTTCTTCTTCAGACCGGGGCAATGCATACAGAGACAAACTGAATGCATAGGAATGATCTAGAGGGATTGTGAAGAAGTGTTGTTATTTTTGGTTCTGTTCCGAAATCAAATTTTTGATGTTTTTTCGATATCTTTTTTGGACTTAGTAATTTCAATGCAGAAAAGTGTCATATTTCTCAGTTAATTGATAATGATAATTTCTTATGGACTATTTTGATCATAATTATGGTAAGCAATATTATTGTGAAAGAATTTTGTCAATATCTCAATTTTTGGATTTTTTATGAATTTTTCAATACTCCCCCCCCCCAAAAAAAGGGGTGGGGGTGGGGGGGTTGGTTTGGCCATTTTTCACATTTTCAACTTTTTCTGCAAAACTGTTCGAAGGATTATAATAAATCTTGGTAGAAATAAATCACTTATGATCCCCTTCAAATTCTGTCGTTTTTGTTCAGACCTCTTTACAGGTGGCGCCACCACAGTCACAAGTGACAAAAGAGTAAGTCACAAAAGAGTACCCTCCTTTGACAATCTTCTTCAAACTGGCTGTATACAGAGGCAAACAAAATGCATAGAAATGATCTAGAGGGATGAGTGAAGAATTCTTGTCATTTTTGTTCCCTTCCAAAATCAAATTTTAATAATTTTGTCGACACTTTTTTGGACTTGGTGATTTCAATGCAGAAAAGTGTCATATTTCCTAGTTAAGTGATAATGATGATTTCTTATGGACTATTTTGATCATAATTATGGTAAAGAATATAATTTTGAAAGAATTTTGTCAATATCTCAATTTCTGGATTTTCTGTGAATTTTTTAAGACTTCTGAATGAGTGTGTTGTAGGGACAATTCTTCACATTTTTAACTTCTGCTGTTATACCACATGAAAGATTTTAATGAAACATGGTATACATGAAGTACTATAGGTCCTCTATCAATTTTGTACATTTCATCCAAATTGGTCAACAGATGGTGCCACCATGTCTAAAAAATAGGTCTCACAATGGTACGTATACCACTTGGTAATTAAAATATGGAGGGCAGCGATTCAAATCCAGCTGTGGTCAGAATTCTTTTTCATTTCTTTACACATCATGACATGATAATTAGAATGATCCAAACTAACTACAAAAGGGATGCGTGGTAGTCTACTCTGATGCATAGATTTAGGTACATGTATTAGCAGAAGCATTGAAGCCACCAACTTGATGATGCATATACCTGTATATTGGTAAATGGCATTCAATAAGTTACATGCAGTTGTAATATGAATTGAATAATTGGGGTCAAAATTCCTTTAATTGTTTAAAGCTAACACCACTCTAATTATGGAGTTGTTCAATTTGACTGTTACCTGCAAAATGTTGTTCATTCAAAAGTTGCTATTTGCATTTCTTTTATTTTTCCAAACTAGCTCGAAAGTTCAGAGAAGTTTTTATAGAAAGAGTCCTGTCAAAAACATTTAAAGCCACCAAAATATAGCATTTTCATATTATATCATTTGTCCTACTTCACTTTGTTTTAGATCAGATTAAGCAACGGTCAAGCACTGACACACACCTTTTCAGCAAAGGAACCATTGGCTGCCGTTAGACTTTATATTGAGACAAACAGAAATGATGGTACTGGCCCATTCTCTTTAATGACAAGTTTTCCCAGAAAAGTATTCCAGACAGAAGATTTTGAAAAACCATTAGAAATTCTAGGTTTGTATTTTTAAATAATATGACTTGGTATATCTTAGAATATCATGAATGATAAAGCCGGCGTGGCCTAAGGGGATCGCGCTGGACTCCTAATCGGGAGGCCGTGGTTCGATTCCCGCTCTGGTCATGTTGGTGTCCTGTCTTTTCGATGAGACAGTAAAAACTGAGGCCCCGTGTCATGGTATGCATGGCACGTTAAAGATTCCTCACTGCCTTGGGTGGGTCCATTGCAAAGGTAAAAATTTGTATGCCCTGCATCGGGCAGATGCCGTCACCATATATGTGAAATATTCGTGGAGTGACGTTAAACAAAAATCAATCAATCATGAATGAATGAATGAATGATTTGTATGCTTGAGTAATTAAAGAAAATGTTCATTTCAACCAAATTAATTTTCCTATCAATTTAAGTTACAAAGATGATACATTATGTAATATTATCCTATAGATGTTTGGTTTGATTTATATCTTAAAAATTAATGGAGAAAAAAATTCAACAAGTTTTAAGAACAATATTTGGAAGTCTTCAAATACTGGTAAACTGAAATCCTTCCACTAACAATATTTAAGTATAGAAGGGCACTCTCAGGTCTACAGCAAATTTGGTCTGAATCAGCAAGTAGCCCAATATACGTAAATTCTACATGTTATCAAAAGAGTAAAATGTCATTAAATCTATATCATTCTTTGTTCTGCTGACTAACAACTTATTTCTATTTGTAAGGTTTGGTACCATCTGCTGTACTTATAGTTACAAAGCCACAGTGATCCAAGTAATCCAATGAACTCTGTTAGACAATGAAAATGATGAAAGCTATACAAACATGTTTCAATATAATTTATTATCCTTAGTTATGTCTTAGATTATAACGGAATTTGACTACGGTTTCACCTCATCATTTGATCTTTCAGGAATGTACATCTCGAAATTAACATTAATTATATGTAATGTAAATGTGTACAATATTTGTATACAAATGAAGTGCGGATATGTGCGATTCAGAGTTAAAAAACATCTTTTATAATAATTAAATGGTTTCTTTGTTGTGTTTTAAACAACTGTCATAAAACTGAGAATGCATTCAGAAATACTGACACTATAAATTAGCATCTCTTCTTAAAGTTATATCATACTACAGTGGATAGTTGTCCATAAGGATATGTCATGACTGTAACCCAAAATCAAGGATCACATGTACAGTAAACAAAGGTACTTCAATGGTGTCCATGTGTTCATTAAACTGATTTTTAGCTACGACAAATGTATGGAGAGCTACTGTCATACCCCCAATATCGTTGTCGTCCGTAGACAAAAACTTTAACCTGGATCATAACTTCAGAACCATAAGAGACAGGGATTTAATATTTCACATATGTATTCCTTGTGCCAAGACCTTTCATTGGTTACCAAAATGATTGGCCTTATAATCTTGAGGTGTGACTTACTTTCCAAAAGTTTAACCTTGGTCATGACTTATGAATAGTAAGTGATATGACTTAAATATTTTGTGTATTCCTTATGACAAGCCCTTGTTTTACATATCAAAATGTTTTGTTTTGACCTTGAAGATTGACCTACTTACAAAAAACTTTTGCTATTTAAATTTGGTTGCCACCAGCGAGCTTTGTTGTCTTGTGGGCCAGCTCTTGTTTTTTATGATGGACTGTATTAAATATGAAGAACTATATCAAACTTCACAGAATTGTTGTTTAAATGTTTTGACCTTAATCAAAGGTAATTTCTTCAAGATCATGGTCTTTCGAGACATTTAAAATGTATTAAACTACATAGGACTGTTGTTGATGGTTTAAGGAGGTGTAATAACGCACAACTTTTCGTGTTTTGGATTATTATTATTATGCAACATAGGTGTTGCTCTTTTTAGATTTCCATTCTGTTATACAATTATGTTCTGCTAGAAAATGTCAATGGTCTTAATGGTTATAAAGGTCACAAAATGAATCAAAATTACCTTATTTTCTCCATTATATAGATGATTATTTCTTAAAACCGATACAGGAACTGTATATCCCTTTTCATGCTCTATGACAACATGTAAGATTAAACCCAATCTGATTAAAACCATATCTCTTCTTCTATAACATCTCCAATAAAGATCTGAGGAAACCCTGTAATGGGTCATGCTCTGATGATATTTCAGTCATCGAAATCGTTATTTCCCATAGCCAATCAATGACTTCGCTAAGCAAGTGCAAGTGATGCAATATGTAACAAGCACTGTTCAAAAACTATCTTATAGGTCATGCATGCTGGGGATGTTAATTTCATTTCTAGGAATTTGTAGCCAATCCACTGATTGGCTGAATATCAGACTCAGAGTTCACCAGAACATGACCCCTTGTGGCAACTTTGGCAAGCAAGACTTCTCACATACTGGAAACTGGGAAATAAGCAAGTCCACCGGGTTAACACAGTAAAGAGAATTCCACTTCAGCATCAACATGAGGCTAACTTGACCAAAAACACCTTTGAGAATATACACATTTAAAAACTCAGAGAAATATATAATTTAATTCAATTAAACCAGAAATACTGGAAGAACATTATTCATATTATGCACTTTCAAATTCTCATGTAAAAATCTTGTTCATTCTGAATTACTTTGAGTTTTATATCAATATAAACAGGAGAGATTACTCATCTCTTAAACATGGCATCACAAATCAAGGTCCTAATAACCTGGACCAACTGAAACACAAAATTATTCGCTATACCACTTTGCCATGATATTAAACATAATACTGAAATAATTCTAAAGTAAAACAAATGAATAGGGATGGATGTTTAGAAATTGACTTTCAACAAAACTCAAATACACACAAAAATACTTCAAAAGGATGTTAATTTAATTACCATATAAATGAAATCTACTTGTTTGTATCGATCATTCAATTCAAAGAACACTATTTCTATCCATGTACCTTTTCAAACCAAAATGAGTATAAATCTAAGACTTTAAAAATTTAGTATAGCCAAGTCAAAAATTTACAAAACTTGTAAAACTTGACTTTATACTGGACTTTTGTATGGTTACATCAAATAGCTTCTGTTCATTTATATACAAATAATTTTACAAAAGAATAACGAATAACGGTAACTTTTTTTTTTTAACTGAATGCTTTTGTCAACAAAATGGCTTGTTGGACAGCCGTGGTGCTCTACTTGCTATTAAAATTATAGTGGATATGGTCTGTGACTTGGTCCCAGAGCCCCTGACAAAACAAGATCTCAAAATAAAGTTACCTCGTGTCTACTAGATTATGAAGGCATATTTCAGATACATTTTATCTAATTTCACATCTTCTCTTGGGATTAAATGTGGTATTAAGTAAGCTTTTATGGGCCAACTCCAAAATATAGTTCATCTGGGACCTAGATCCAAATGATACTTTATTTCAATTAACAACACCAATAAAGGGATTTTCTAACTAATATTTCATAAAAATCACCTAATAAAATGGAAGATCTTATGTTTAAACTAATAATATCAGATGACACAGGATAGCATAAAACTGACTGCCTTAATTTGCCAGTAGAACTAAAACCTCATTTTAACACACTAGAATATCCAATCATATAAAATTATTATTATGAAGGATCTTGCTCGCATTTAAACTGGCAATCCTAAACTTTTTATTATTGAATTTTCATTTTTGTGTTGAACTTACCAATTTTACATTATGTAATCAGGTACATGTATTTGAAAACAAACCGGCTTAAAATTATGGATGAAGTTTTTTTGCAAAATATTAACTTACTACATGTACAAGACAATACTGCACATTAAACAACTCTTGTCCAATGTTTCTGATTAAAAGATGAGTATTTATAATGAGTTTTCTGTACAAATTTGACCTGTAAGTGCCTTAATTAAATATGCTTCACAGGCAACACATACAAAAACTTGGCTAGCTTTATAATGACTATTACACCACATTAATTCATGCATCCTCTCATAAAAAGAATGTGTCATGAGATTTGTAACAATTACATTGTATCACAATGTTCCATCTAAATAAATTTTGTTAAATATGATTGTCAAATAATACAATGGAATAGTAGGAGATCAAGTTGATATTTATGGGACAGCTTGTGGCATATGATTGTCCTGAGCACAGTGAGTGGTATTGAACACACCAGCATTACAAAAACTTTTCTCTGCAGACAGAAAATACGGCTCCATCTCCTTTCTGGTCTATCCGGAATGGGCACAACATTTGTAAAGGGAACCAGCGTAATGGTCCAAAAACTGTATGAAAGTTCTCCAGCACAGTTTTTTCTCCATACTTTGACCGTACTTTCCATGCTTCATAGGATGTCATACCTCTGGAGATTAACAGGAACTGGAAACCAGTGAAGAAAATAGCCCCCAGGAGACACACGAAGCAAA
Source organism: Pteria penguin (assembly GCA_035048485.1). NCBI lineage: Eukaryota > Metazoa > Mollusca > Bivalvia > Pterioida > Pteriidae > Pteria > Pteria penguin. The sequence goes on along the minus strand of CM068587.1, from coordinate 5,241,808 downwards.
GGGATGCATGGATTAAAATGATACACTGTATAAAGGTGACATATCTAAATAAAAATTGAAACAGTGCCACCATAGGAAAATATGAGAAGATATGCCATGAGTTGAGAGGAAATTCTTTGTTGAGGTAATTGAGCTGCAGATATAATGCAAATAGATTGCCCCATATCATATATATACAAAATAATACAAAGAAACGCTGATTATAGAATCCAACGCAGGAATTTGTGAAGTAGCAGTGGTGATCTCTTTTCAATACACAAGCATTGCATAGACGGCAGTGGAAAGATCTTGGCGGGGCATCAATCTAAAAAACAGAAAGCTGAAGTTTGGTATTCGTCACACAGAACATTTCATGTTATGATGAGCAGACACTGCATTACATGAAGTTACATGAAGAGTACATTTTTAAAAACTATCCCTCTATATCGTCTCATTGCCATTTCCTCTAAGGTAAGAAATGATAGCAGGAATGCAGCCACTTCAACCAGTGTTACAAAGCCACAGTGATCCAAGTAATCCAATGACATGTCCTACCGGTAGTTCTGATGATAATCAAAGGAAAATAAAGCACCAGCATGTAAAACAATGTCTAACCTATTGATATCTGTTCTCAAAATTTCATTTAAGTATGTTTAAAATCACCAACAAACAAATTCGAACGGCACAAGGGAAAAGGGGAACGAGACAAGATATAAAGGAGGGAAGGGATAGTTTTTAAAAAGGCACTCTTCATGCAACGCAGTGCCTGTGATTAAATGATATTTCTCAATACAGAAAGCTATAATTTATTTTACTAATTTATTTCCTGTGATGCATGTACCACCTTAAATTTGAAGTTGTATCATCTAGGTTCAAGTTTATGACACCCTATTCCTAAGGGATATCATCTAACTTCAAGGTGGTATGTATAACCTTAAGACAAAGTAATATCATTTAGGAATTAAATGATATCACTTAATTATCAAGATATTATCATATGGGAAGGGGGGGTTAACTTGCAATGACTTTTAGTATGGACGTTCAACTGAAGTTGCAGGCATGCTACCCATTCATATATAGAGCAAATTAAGTGTAAAAACATACGCATTTATATATTGACGAACAATGATGACTTAATTCACATAAACTATTGCGTAATATGCATAGTAAAGATAACCCCAGAAATGAATTTCCCTATCATTTACATGAATAGGCTTGCAATCAGTTTCTGCATTCAAGATACTTTTTGAATGATTTTTGTTTAACGTCACACCATGAATATTTCATGTATATGGTGACAGCATCTGCCTGATGCCAGGCATACAAATTTTGACCTTTGCAACGGACCCACCAAAAGCAGTAATTAAGGGATCTTTAACGTGCCATGCATACCACAGCAAGGGGCCTGGGTTCTTACTGTCTCATCTGAAAGACAAGACACTGGCATGACCAGGATGGGACTCGAACCCCAGCCTCCCAATCAGGAGGCGAGTGTGATACCACTATAGGCCATGCCGGCGTCATTCTAGATTCTAGTGCAAAAATATCTTCTCTTATAATCTCCACATACATTTTACTTATTCATATATAGGATATATATTTGAAGTGAAAAGATACCCATTAATACATTGGGTGGTCTTAAAAGTACACCCCATTCCAGCCACATGTCTGTACATACCTATATGTATAGTCAGCATAGTTGTCTCTTTTTACAAATTATAGGCCAAGTACTTTACTAAACAAAGGGTATTCTGCGAAATATTTCCTTGTGGTGTGAAGGGGCATCTACCCCAAACCCAATTTTTTAACTGGTACCCATTTTTTACATACATATATATTCTTAAGTAAGCGCTCTTTGAATACTCCCACAAAAGCAGTGCTGAATTCCCAGACTTATCTGCAATCTATTAAATACATACTTGGCATTTTGGACAATGAGTCCACTCCTCAGGTGTGTCATCCATATTGGGAAAGTGTTTCTTCTTCAGAGTGTCATCAGCATAATTCACAGAACCAAAGTACACGCCCATCCAGTTAATAACAACTTCGAACAATGTGAACCAGACGAGAAGTATAGAAAGACAAATCATAGTCCAGTCTCCCGCATACAGTGCAGGAATCAAAATAGCTTGTGATTCAATAAGAAGTGTAAAAGTCATTCCCCAGAAGAACCATACTCCCATTAAGTTAACATCTTTTTCTTTCGCTGTAAAATCCGGTCGGTTCTCGTAATGCATTTTCAACTTCTGCTTTAAAGTAACCGTCTCCGTTCTTCTTTCTCTCATTTCCATAGTTAAAATTAAATCAAAACTCTGCAGTGATGCACAAAATATCTCAAACAAAAGATCGTCAAATCTGCAAGAACTTGCACGCCAGTGTTACCAAGAGAACTTGTAAATATACTCGAATCAATCGGAACTCCTTGTTTGTTTCATATGACACTGCGTTACCATTCGATAAGTTCCGATTTCTTATAATTAATAGACGTTTCAGTCTTAAAACTTTTCGTTCCTCTTGTGTTCCTTCGTATTCCTCGATTTTCGACTGTATTTCTTTTCACACATTGGTCATTTAAATTCAATGATAAATGGATTAATATTGTGATCTTTAAAGGATTACATGTCATTTGTCTTTATTTCTGTTCGCCTTTCAGGAGTACTGAATTTTGACATGAAGGAGGAAGAATAATTCAAACATTACCCTATCGTTTTCATTTATATAACTTTTTAATCATTACCGACCTGATTTCACACAATATCACACATAACATACCATAAGTGTATAATTTTTCATTAAAACAACAATCCTACTGTTGATTTTTGAGTCGGCTTTTCAGGGGTTATAACTTTCACTACCGATATAGAGCTTAATTACTACGCCTTTGAAAAATAAAGTGCCGAAAAATTACTGATGTTGTCTTAAAAATCCTTGATCAGCACAATGTACCTTTAGCTCAGTTAATTTAAGCTAAACATAAACTAGTTTCAATAACTCGAAAAAGGAGTTGCAATAATGTTTTCAAATTTCGCGTAATAATATGTAGTTGTGACTACTTTACGATGTGTTTACCACCGACACCGTCGGATGTACTCGATTGTGTAATTCTCCGGACAAAGCATTTGTCTTGATCTTGTATCGCTTGTTTTATCGAGATATTTCAATTAAAGTTTTCCCCAACATGTTCTGGAACTTTAGTTCTTTTTCACATATATGATAAATTTAAAGATCGATCTCCGCATTTCCTCTGATAATGAAAATGCAATATAAATATTTAGGTAAATGTTGTATGTTTCTAAATATAAATGATGTTAAAACATTATGAGAATCGTGAATAAGATGGTTATTTAATGTCCCACTTGAAGGAATGTCGTTCCTTGGCTCAGCTTCGACTCGTGACAACAATGCAGTAAAACTTGTTGCCATGAAGTTGTCGATTGCACGTTCATTTCGGATACAAGCAATTGCAAACTCTTTGCCGTAAGATAGGATGAAGAAAGCAAATTTTATTAACATTTTGTACATAGGTATAATGACGATGTAGTGACAACAAAGACCTAATTTTTGCCCCCCCCCCCCCCCCCCCCCCCCCCCCATTTTCCTGAAATCCTGAATCCGCCACTAAAATGGTAAAATGAATACATACTTAAAATCAGCAAAGCCGACTCTCAGGACTTTTGAGTTCTTGATTATTTCATTATCATGATAAGTACCGTAGATACAGTACATGTCAACCACTCGTGTGAAAATCCCATCTAATGGAATACTAGTAGTAGATTTTAAACATAACCTTGACCGTTGTAAGTTACATCATTAAATGGGATCTTTCCTAATTTTGCGAGAATCTTGTAAAAACAACTTCGAGCCGATAGCAGAGGGTGAAAGCGGGGAGTAGCGTAGCGCCGCTGTATAAGAGATTGACTATATGGCATCACAAAACATCGGAATTGCAAAATCTTGTCACTAAATGATTTTCATACATTTAAAATGATTGTGCATTGTATTGTAGTGTTTATTTGTGAATGTTACATCGAATGTGAGTGAAAATTTCCATAGAAAATTGGAGGTACAAATCCACTTGTGTCCCACACTTTTTAAAATAAATTGTGTGTGTGTGTGTCGGGGGGGGGGGGGGGGAGGTATTCAAAAGAACGAAATTTCGTCATATATTCTTCACGACGAATATGATTGGAATAGAAAATCACAGATATTAAGTGATCATTGCTCAATTATAAATAAATTCTCTAGAGTAACAAGAGTGCATAAATCAGAGACTTATAATACATAGGTCTCTGCATAAATTGTTAAAGTCTTAGATAAATAATTGTTCTTAGTGCTTGACTGGAGAAATAGAGTATATTGACTGTTTAATTAAGAACGTTTCTTGCTAAGAAGTAACTATACAGGGAAGGTCTTGGGGAGTTTGTATGGAATACACCCTTTACCAGGACGCGGGGTTTGTCGCTTTAACAAAACATTAACTGAACACACTCTCTTACCCATGAAAAATCTTGAACCAATGAACCAGCCCTACTATTGATGCATTTCCACAGGAATAATTTAGTGATTTGTTTTAAATCATAACAGTTAATTGACCTAGAGCGTTAGCAGGAATACACAACTTAAACAAATATTTGAGCTAATGACACGCTAATTTCTATTGAAACGGTTCGGCTCATTGTGCTGAACCGTTTCAATAGAAATTAATGACACGCTGATTACAGAATTTCCTTGCCAAAACTTAATAATGTCCTGTAGATACAAATAGGAGTTATTACAATGTACATGACTTATCTCACACACACAGTGAATACACAATACAATATACATGTATATCTCATGCAGAGTCAACACACATCCAATAAATTAATAGTTACACACGATAATGGTCAGTGTAGAGTCTGTAAGTAAGGATTAAATACAATATACATGTATATCTCATGCAGAGTCAACACACATCCAATAAATTAATAGTTACACACGAAAATGGTCAGTGTAGAGTCTGTAAGTAAGGATTAAATATAGAATGCCGACTTCGAAGAATCACAGAGTACTGCACAGACGCTACAACACCAGTACTATACATATGAATGGACCATCTTCACAATGCTTTGCGATTCAAAATCTCTGCACAAGTCTTTGCGTAGAAATTTGGATTCGCAAAACCTTGATATTGTGAAGATAATGAATGAATATGTTGGCAATAATTAAATAATTTAAACAATAGATTTCCAATAAAAAAATCTGAAAGCCTGTGTGACTTAGTGGGTTCGACCCCAGCCGTTGGCACATCGGTGTCCTGTCTTTCAGATAAAACAGTAAAAACCGAGGTCTCATGTCGCGGCTGGTGTGGCACGTATAAGATTCCTTACTGCTTAGGGTATACGTTTCTATCTAATGCACAGAGGCAGATCTTGTAGCCAAATACGTTAAATAATCGTGGAATAACGTAAAACAATCAAAGATTTCTATCGCTCGATGGTTAAGGCAAGAGTGTCTCACAGATAAATTTCTAACGAATCTAAAATCTCCTTTAACCGGTTTGACTAGTACTATACAGTAGCGGATCCAGGATTCCCGAAGTGTGTGTGTGTGTGTGGGGGGGGGGGGGGGGCAGATGTGAAAGTCAAGTATTGACCAAGCTACTCAGCCATTTTGAGTGCCAAATCTAGACATTTACTAGTAAATATGTGGCGAAAAGGGGAGGGGCGGCCCCCTCTAAATCCACCACTGGTATAGGGAAACAAGACAGGTATTTTTAACAGTATATTCGGTGTACTGCATGAAAATCTCAGGTAACCTAACGTTAGCCACCATGGAAAGCGAAAACAATCATACTTTGGCCATTAGTGCAATACAGAAACATAGCAAGAGTTGTCATAAGACAACAGAGCTCGCTATATATGACTTTTCTGTTAAACTGGTTATTCGTCAAGCAATTTATTATTTCAAAATATGGTCAGCTGAAAGCTCCGGTCACAGTGAATCTGCATGTGAAATCCCTATCTCTTATATTTCAAAAGAAAAAAGCCCTCGTAAAAGTATTTGAATTATAGGTCAAATTCTAAGGTCAATACGTCAAAAGTCAATCAATTGTATCAATTGAAAGCTCATGTCATGAGGAAGCTTTGTGTGAAGTGTGAAAACCCTACCTCTATTGATTCAATTACACAGCCCAGGTTAAAATTTAAAAAAAATTGTTCGAAGTCCAAGGTCAAGGTCACAAGATCAAAAGTCAAGACATTAAATAAAGGCTCTTGGCATGACGAATTTATGCGTGAGATATCAAACCCTTTCCCAATGGCTTCAAAAGATATAGCTGGGGTTAATGTTTTGAAAAAGTAGGTCAAAGTCCAAGGTCAAGAGCAATAATGCAAAAGTCATGGTGTAAAATGGGAGCTTTTGTCACAAAAAACCTATGTGTGAAGTATCAAAGCCCTTCTCGTATATGCTCAAAAGATATAGCACAGGTTAAAGATTTTGAAAAGTAGGTCAAAATCCAAGGTCAAAAGTCATGGTGTCAAATGTAAGGTCTTGTGAAGTATCAAAACCCCAACCTTTATGATTCAAAAGATATAGCCCCAGTTAAACGTTTTGTGTCCGTATTTTATTCGACGTTGTCTGCGTCTAATTCTATCATCAGCCGTCATAGTTATATTGCGAGTACAGTTCTCAGTAAGGTTCTAGCCAATCTTGAGATTTTCGAGTATATGTTCGAGATTGCAGCGCGCTATCATGCTCCAAGATTGTATAACCTCGATAAGTTTTGAGTTAGGCTCGAGTTTGAGCACGCACTCAGTTTAGAAATGATTTATAACCTCGAGGCCAGGTTTGGAGAAATTACATTGAACGGTTTAGGAGGAGTTATGTCCAAATGGCAATAACACCTGCAAAAAATTTACAGAGCAGAATTTTCTACCTTCATTCAAATCTTCAGGTGCTACTCTTCATTTCTGCCAGGTTTGGTGAAATTCCATTGAACAGTGTAGGAAGAGTTGCGATGACAAGCTATTGTCTACAGACATACCAACGGACGGACATCGTGATTCCAGTATAGACCTCACAACTTTGTTGCGGGGGTATAATGAATAGCGAGGCAGCAGCACAAGGTCGTGTCCTGGACAAAAAGAGAGTCGGCAGTGCTGATGAACTCGCTGTCCAGGACACGATCTTATGTTGCTGCCTCGCTGTTCACTAGCACTTTCTACACTACTGCTTCCCTTTTCTTTTAGTATAACTGTTGACGTCCATCGTCTGTAGACTCATTGCAGATTTCCATGCCTAGAACATTTATCTGTATCAGAGCTTGTTTTGTTAAAAAAACGCAACATGTACAGATTCTTTTAGCGTATTAATCTTTTTATACTAACTGGCGACACCTATCCTGCTTATTATTCATATAAATTTCCAAGTGACCCCTATCCTCCTAAACACATGCCTTCTGACTGAGATACATTCTGATGCTTTTAAACTGCTCAAAATTTGTATTTGAAAGTGAATACATGATTCAATAAGTGTATTTCGCATGTAAAAGTAGTCTTTTGACAGCCATGTCGATTTATGCAAATGAAAAGGCCACTCAAATGGTCTATCTTAAATACAGACAGACTTGTCCAGCCCAGATATATATTTAAGACATTTAAATTGCTCAAAAATTGTATTTGAAAGTGAATATATGATTCAATTAGTGTAATTTGCATGTAAAGGCAGTGTTTGGCGGCCATTTTGGATTTATGCAAATGAAGGGGCAACCCCAATTTTATATTTTGGACATTAACATCTTCCTTCATCTGTGCTACATACTTCCATACTTCAGTCTTTTAAAATACTCAAAACTTACACACAGAGTTAAATATATGATCTAATTCGTGACCCGTCCATTTGAAACATTGCTAATTTGGTGGCCATTTTGAAATATGCAAATTAGAAAGATTTCCCCCAGGGGGATCTCTGCATACTTTTTTTCCTGGTGTTTTGGGACTTCAAAGCAATGCATGGTGGCAAAATGATTTTTGTTGCTTTTTGTTTGAAGTCAAACCTTGATTTTTCTGGACTGACTCCGCCGCCGCGATCGCGACGACGAAGCGTCGTCGCGTCGTCGCGACGCCGGATGGTATGGCATTAGGTCTCCGGATATTCGTCCTGGCGAACTAAAAAATTACTCTGACGGGATAAAACTAATCTGACTCCTCTGTTGAAGTTTAGTAATATAACTTTTCAATGGGTTGTGTCTTACAAAATCTCCAATCCTCACATATTACGTTGATTTAGACTACAACTTATAAATGAATAAGTTAATTAAAAGCTCAGATGATTACCCCCTCTGCTACCCCATGCAATCTGATTAAAATTATTCAATGGGACGAACAGAGAAGCGGAATTAAGATATGGTTTTAATCAGATTGCTGCTCTATGCGGACAACTTCCTGCACGATACACTTGTAGCGGTGCTGTCTATGTCTTGTACAGACCACTTCTATTGAGGCATGATCTTGATTATTGTTTTCTCTGGATGTTAGCAGGGGCTCCTTAAGACTACGTGTCTCAATTCACTCAGTAAGACAACATGCATAATACTTGTGTATGTCAATTATATAGATTTGTATACGTCTTTCACATATTTTTTTTAATTTGATATATTCCATTTTGTGAGTATACCAGCACAATATATGGACAAGAAAGTGACACAATTTAATAACATCAGAAAAAAGGGCTATACAAGTTAACAAAAACCCAAAACAAGTAATGATCTTCTGTTCTTTGATCTAGCTCTTAAAGTGTTAAGTCAATTTGGTAAATAATTTTTTCTTCATTTTCTTCAAAGGTTTGGAGTTCAGCGGCTTGTTAAATTTGGTATCAGGTGCACTAAAATCAATAATGGTACGTACGTTCTTAAAGTTATGACCAATTGTTCAAGATGACAATTAATATACGGGACAGTCACCATGCACTGTCAGTCACAAATTTATGTATTAAATATGGTTCTAAATGAATTAACTGATCTACGTTTTACTGTTTTTGTATTGAATATTATTTTATTAATTGTTTACCTTTTAAAATTCGTATGTTCTTTACCATCTTTAGCAGTCAAGGTGATGCGCTACATAAACTTCTCTTCCAGAGGTTTACGTAGCGCATCCTCTTGACTCGTGAAGATGGTTCGTTACTTTCTTTTTATTTCGTTTATTCAGCCCACTGAGTTAATAGAAGAGTACGAAATTCTATTGCATGTTTCACACACACCTGAACAAGCTGAACAAGGCAGAAAAGCTCTGTTTGCAATCTCAAGCGCACTCAAATCTTTTAATTTCAATATTTAAACTAAATGTTCAGTGTTTGATTCTTATGTGAGTAGCATCCTTAATTATGGAGCTGAGATATGGGGATTTCACAAGGCCGTAGATGTTGAAAAAGTGCACACTTTATTTTGTAAAAATATTTTAGGCTTGAAAAAAGTACTTATAATAATCTTGTATATTGCGAACTTGGGAGATTCCCTCTTTTTATTACTCGAAAAATCAAAATCTTTAAATTCTGGCTCAAGATAAAATCCCTAACCAACTGTATACTTAAGGCTTGCTATAATGAAATGGTAGAGAGAAATGACGATTGGACTGTAAATATTCGCCGTGAATTAGACAACATGGGTCTATCATATATATTCCATGAAGATACTCTAAATAATAACATCATAACTTTGATTGAGAAAAGACTTAAGGATATTTACCAACAATCCGTACTTTTAGATATATCAAGGTCATCAAAGGGGCATATATATATCAACATCTTATAGATAATTTTACCATGCAATATTATTTATTAAAACCTATCCCTTTGTTATATAAAACGTTTATTGCCAAATTTAGAGTATCATCACACAATCTTCAGATAGACCGTGGAAAATATGAAAATGAAAAAAGAAATAGCAGATTATGTACCAATTGTAACACCAATAATATTGAAGACGAGTTTCATTTTGTGCTTGTATGTCCTAAGTATACTGACTTACGCTGTCGTTTTATCAAGCCTTATTATTACAATAGACCATGTGTTTTTAAACTAATACAATTATTAAGCGTAAATAATGTCAAACAATTATTAAATCTTGGCAAATATCTGTATTTTGCCAGTAAATATAGATCATGATATATATACATACTCACTCTCCACTGTAATTCAAGACTTTAGTCTACCGTCCAATTATGTAACTGTATATATACATGTATGATGATATATATGTGTGTGCGTGTGTGTGTGTGTCTGCTTAAGTGTGTATGAGTATACGAATGTGTCTATATTTGTTTATCTTTGTTTCTTGTATATATTGTATATATCATGTTCTGTTTTGTGTTTTCTATATGCTGTACTGGCATTCGAAAATAAACTGAATTGAATTGAATTGAACCTACTCACACACACACTGACCTGCACACACACCCCTACAAACACGCGCGGACACAGGCACACACACGCACAAACACCTTACAAGTTTTCTTATAGATTCTGGCAATTGGGAAATCTTGTGTCATTTGTATCCTACTTGGCATTTGCAGTGATGTTATGAATGCCTCAGTTAGATAACATTAGTTTTAAACTTCTTCACTTTAATTTTTTTTTATAATTTATACTTAACGGTTAACCTTCTCGGTGACAAACAAACGAATTTGGTCCAGAAATCAGCGTCTTTGACTGCAAAATCGCATTGGTGCGAAATACCCTATTGCGAATGAGCCGAGTTTATTGCAACTCCGCATTGTTGCGAAATACCTTAGTGCGAAATGACTACACAATCAGAATAATTTGGGAATCGAGGAAGTGACAGTGATGACTGTTATCATGTATGGACAAATCAAGCATCGGAGCTAAGTAAGAAAGAAACACTGTAACTTAAATTGAAAATATATCAACAAAATTGAAAAAATGCTTTATCCACAAGTCGTACTATACACAATACCTTGTAAAGTTGTTTCAACTTTCATTCATTTCGTTCCGATCACACCGGGTGAATTCAACTGAAATTTACTGGTGCAGTAGCAGTTTCTGGGCGTTGTGGAGGGGTTTAAGTCGATTTTTTTTTACGCTGCGAAAATATTTTATATTTAGCAGAAATTAAGATTGACTATCAAGATAGTTTAATGTGTTAAAAATCAGTATCTTGGTGTCTTTTTGTCCAAACGAGCCCCTTTTCCACACGAAGTTTTGATATCACTTTTCTTTGTTTACCAGGTTGAGTGCAAACCCCTCATTTGAGAGAAAATCACTCAAATGAGTAACTATCACTGTTTTCAGTAATCAGTTTCAATGAATGAACAGAAGTAAACAAGTACTAAAAAATTAAAGTTTCAAAATTTTGACTTAAACTTAAAAGGGCACATCTTTATAATATACTGAAGATAAAATACAAAAGAAGATGACCTTTTCAACTTACCATTTTGGAGTTTATAGCTGCACAAATGTTGCAGCTTTAAACTCCAAAACAGTAAGTTGAAAATGTCAACTTGTTTTGTAAACTATATTCAGTATGTTGTAAACATGTGCCCTTTTGATTTTCAAATCATAATTCCAAAATTTCATTTTTAGTACTTGTTTACTTAAATTCATTCCTTGAAACTGATTACTGAAAACAGTGATAGTTACTCATTTGAGTGGTTATCTCTCAAATGAGAGGTTGCACCCAACCTTTTTACCGTAGCAGTTCCCTTTATACAGTATTGGGGCTTAGTTTGGGATGTTAACATCATCGTTAGATAGACATACATTAATAAAGGGTAAATAGTAAATCAACAGTCACAGGAATTTTAATATTTATGTTACAAAGACTTGCCAAATAATTAGATTTGCTCTCTGGTAGGCTGACGTCTCTTCTCCAGCGTGAGAATTAACAACACAATACAGAAACAGAAAATATAGTGGAAATTATATTTGTTTCATCAAAATCAAGCAAAACTTTTGCATACAGTTATGAATATAAGAGAAAAGTGAAGACATCTGACAAAGCTGTATGACAAAAATCACCAAGGACATGCACAATTATGAATATGAACAATTTTGCTGATATGGTGAACAATAGGCAAAAATAGTTGTTGGAAGTATCTTAAATAACAAGACGACATGAACCTGCTTTAGTCCTGAAACTGATACAACACCAGTATTGAATTGTATTACTGAAATATGTCATGGGTGCTTGTTTTCATATACAGCAGCTCCGCCCATGTACGTCTCCGTCTCACTTAATAAAATGAGAATGTAAGTAACTTCTGATCTCTCTTGGGTTTTCTTCAAGATTAAGGGGGCTTGACTATTTTGTTTTACGTCGATTGCAGTGTGGCAGACTGGGACATCGGCCCAGATAGCTCAGGTGGTAGAGCTTCCTCCTTATTAGTGGAAGGTCTTGGGTTCGAGTCCCGGTCTGGCCAATGATTTTTCAACCTTCCTGCTACAGTTTGGAGGTTCCACCAACTCTCATCATTTGGCAGAGGTTGTATGCCACTGTGAGAGGAGGACTTGGTGTGAGGTTTCGGGGAAACCTCAAATTGGCAGGGGAGGTGTGTGGCAGACGGGGACATCGGCCCAGATAGCTCAGTTGGTAGAGCATCGGTCTTGTTAGCGGAAGGTCCTAGGTTCGAGTCCCGGTCTAACCAATGATTTTCAACCTTCCTGCTACAGCAGTAAACTTGTCCTCTGATGCTTCGTATTGATAAATCATGCCTGAAAAGACAAAGTGATATCACAATGTAATATAAATAACAATACAAAATCCTGCGCATGTTTTCAAACCTAATTCTACTTCTGTTCATGGAGGAAGGTAAGCAAAGATTCTCGCTGTATTTAAGTAAATGTAGGTCGAGTGTGATGTCACTTTGTCTTTTCCGGCATGATTTATAAATACGAAGCATCGGAGGACATCAAGTTTACTGCCATCGATATGAAACTAAATATTTAAGCCCTCTGAATCTTGAAGTGAACCCAAGAGAGATTGGAAGTTACTTACCTTCTTATTTTATTAAACGAGTTGGAGACGTACAAGGGCGGAGCCGCTGTATATACAAATGTACATGTATATGAAAATGAGCACCTTTATAATATGTCTTTTTACTTATGTACTGTAATGTACTTGTATTAGATTATATTACTGGGCATTGTAGAAAGGTGATCAACACCTCATTTATTTAATTATGCATTATTTAAGTTTAGTTACTGTAGTATTGGTTTATGAAATTATTTTTCTAGTAAATTTCTTTTTTAGGTCTGATAGTTGATTTTCATAGTAATTTATTCAATTATGTGTCACCTGTTTTTGTATCCCTTCTCAATTTATATGAAGATAGTGGTCTTAAATTGGTTTATATAGTATGACATACATGTAAATGTAGTTCATCTGTAAAATTTGAATCTCTTAGAGACTTACAGATAGTCATCATGGTTGCCATTTTGATTTTCATTTATTGCTACTCCTCCTTAATGGTAAATCTTAATGAGACATGGACTGAATTCTAAGGTTTGTCTTGGAGTCGGTTGTCAAAGTAGGTGCCAAATGTGATCATGAGGGATTTTGATTATACATGATATAACTATGTACATGTTCTACTTTTACTACCATATAAATGTACATCATACATGTACATCTTTGCAAGCCAAGGCCCTGTTTCGTTCAACTGCACTACATAGTGCAGTAGAATAGAGTGGAGCCTTGGCTTGTGAAGATGATACATGTAATGTAGGACATAATTATAAATGTCTTCACAGGCTTGTCTTTTATGGGACAAGTTCTGCAGTTTAACATCAGTTTCATTTATGAAAGTTTTGTAAGAGGTATTTGTTTTATCTAGTAGCTCAAATTGCTAAAATATGAAATTGTATGGTAAAGCCACTGTCAGGGTACCTACATGTAGTATGTCTGCACTTGTTGTCACGGGAGGTTTCACATACCGGTAATCATTATATTGTCAATCCTTATGCGTGTGTGTTTGTTATGCTTATTCTCTTAATTATGCTTTTGTTGGTTTATGCTTATGCTATGCCATTCTTGATCAGCAGTACTAAACTCTGGAATATTCCAACCAATACTTGATTAAATTATCTTTTTCTAAACTCTCTTAATCTATTTTAGATAAATGAAACATAAGGGTGATACTTTTTATGAGTCACAGTACAGTCTGAATGAAATATAACAAATACATGTACTTGAAATCAAACAGGTGCAACATATACATTGTTACAGTATATAGTCAAATGGGGACAGTACAGTTAGACTGGTAAGTGGTGCTACATGCTTACAGTGTAGTCAGATGGGGACAGTGCAATAAGACTGGTCAGTGGTGCTACATGCTTACAGTATAGTCAGATGGGGACAGTACAATCAGACTGGTCACTGGTGCTACATGCTTACAATATAGTCAGATGGGGACAGTACAATGAGTCTGGTCAGTGGTGCTACATGCTTACAGTATAGTCAGATGGGGACAGTACAGTCAGACTGGTCACTGGTGCTACATGCTTACAGTATAGTCAGATAGGGACAGTATAATGAAACTGGTCAGTGGTACTACATGCTTGCAGTATAGTGAGATGGGGACAGTACAATTGGACTGACCAGAGATGCTACATACTTAGAGTATAGTCAGATGGGACAGTATATTTAAACTGGTCAGTGGTAGTACACATGTACATGCTTACAGTACACTCAGATGGGTACAGTACAATGTACTGTTAGACTGGTCATTGGTGGTACATGCTTAGAGTATAGTCAGATAGAGACAGCTTAGAGTATAGTCAGATGGGGACAGTACAATCATACTGGTCAGTGATACTACAAGCTTACAGTTTAGGCAGATGGGGACCGTACCGTCAGACTGGTCAGTGGTGCTACATGCTTACAGTATAGTCAGATGGGGACAGTACAGTCAGACCGGTCAGTGATACTACAAGCTTACAGTTTAGGCAGATGGGGACTGTACCGTCAGACTTGTAAGTGGTGCTACATGCTTCCAGTATGCCTAGGCAAGGAAATTATAATCAAACTGGTGCTTAATGCTTACAGTTTAGTCAGATAGGGACATACATGTATAAGCAAACTTACCTGAATGCTACTTGCTTACAGTATAGGCAGGTGTGGGTATTTTAATCAGGCTGGTGCTACATGCTTACAGTATAGGCAGTTATGGTCATTACAATCAAATTGGTGCTATATGCTTGTATTATAGTCAGATGGAGACATTTTAATCCGGTGCTACGTTCTGGCAGTAAAGTCAAATCAGGATATTACAGTCATATGGTTGTGTATGTATTCAGTATTATTGTCAGATTTGGACATTAAAATAAAGTTTGTGCTGTAGTTAACAGTGTAGTCAGCATGTTTACAGTTAAGTCACATGGGGACATTACAATCAAACTGGTAATACATGCTTACAGTATAGTCAGATGGGAGCATACAGTCAAACTGGTAATACATGCTTACAGTATAGTCAGATGGGAGAATACAGTCAACCTGTAAATACATGCTTACATTATAGTCAGATGGGAGCATATAATCAAACTGGTAATACATGCTTACAGTATAATAAGATGGGAGCATACAGTCAAACTGGTAACACATGCTTACAGTTTAGTCAGATGGGAACATACAATCAAACTTGTTATATATGTTTACAGTATAGTCAGATGGTAGCATACAATCAGATTGGTACTACATGCTAACAGTATAGTCAGATGTGAGCATACAATCAGCCGGGTAATACATGCTTACAGTATAGTCAGATAGGAGCAAACAATCAAACTTGTTAAACATGCTTACAGTATAGTCAGATGGGAGCATACAATCAAACTGGTAGTACATGCTTACAGTATAGTGAGATGGGTGCATACAATCAAACTGGTTATACATGCTTGCAGCTTAGTCAGATGGGGACAATACAGTCAAACTGGTTGTACATGTTTGCAGTATATTCAGATGGGGATAATACAGTCAAACTGGTTGTACATGTTTGCAGTATATTCAGATGGGGATAATACAGTCAAACTGGTGCATATGCTTACATTATAGACAGATGGAGACATCATAATCAAGCTGGTGCTACATGCATATAATAAAGTGAAATAGGGACATACAGTCACTCTTGTGCTATTGAGTCTTTTCGTTAAACAGATTTACTTCCCATTTGAGAAAGCCGGTGTGGCCTAATGGATAAGGATGCTCGGCTTGTGATCGAGAGGTCCCAGGTTCGACTCCTGCCCTGGGCGCACTGGTGTTCTGTCTTTCGGAAGAGACAGTAAAAACGAATTCCCGTGTCATGGTAGGCACGGCACGTGAAAGATCCCTCATTGCTTCAGGTGGATCCGTTACAACAGTCTAAATTTCTGTGCAATGCATCAGGCAGATGCCGTCACTATATACGTGAAATAATCGTGTGGAGTGACTTAAAACAATATTCAATCAATCAGTCAATCAATCAATCAATCAATCCCATTTGAGACAGCATCTGACGTTAAACAATTATGACGTCATCAATTTCCTATGAAAACATCATTTGTAGACTCTCATTTCCCTGAAGTTTAGATCAGTTTCCATAGATTTTGATGACGTCATTAGTGTGTTACGTCAGATATCGTCCCAAATGGGAAGTAACTCAGTATAACGAAAAGACTGAATATGCCAGTGTAGAATTTTCCATCTGAGGTGGCTTTTGTTTATTATGTTATATTCAATTTCATGTTCAATTCTTCTGTTAAAAAACAATAAGAATAATTATCATGTGAAAAGTTTTTATGAATACCTTGGGATATTCTAGACGTTTTCTGCTGATTGACTTTAGATAATAAAATTTATGCTTTGTGTATTTGCATGCTTTTATTATGTTCATTTATTGCTGGCATATTGAAGATACAAGACTAGTAAAATTGATAATAAAAAGCTACATACGAACTACAAACTAATGCTAGTAAACAATTAGTTTTTGGTATGGGTGCTTTGTTTTTATGAAAGCCATAGATTTTGTTTTGCTTTGATAATTCTTATATTTTGTGTGTGCACGTTTTCATCCGAATTATCAGAATTAGTATTTATGATAAATGAATGGTTTAAGTATTTTGAAGAGTACATGTATGCTGCTGGTGGTAAAATATTTAAAAGAAGTACTACCTAACAACTACCCTCACAACACATCCTTAGCTTATGTCTAGTAACTGGCATTGTACATTTGAATATTGGTCACTCATCATTAGCTTTCAGCTTTTGTATTCATTAATTATGCTTAAGCTATGTGTATTTGCATGCTTTAAATCCTTGCCATATTCATTATAAAGCACGTCCACATGACTTTAGTTTGTTATGCTTGTGAGCATGTGTATTACTTATTACTGCTTTGTTTGTGGCCTAGTTTTGCATGTTGAAATATTGGATTAAAACTGCTTTATAGAGCTTATGTTCATTATTATTACTCTTTTTTAGGAATAATAGCAAATATTAAATCTATATTACATTCAAACATGAGACCATCTCGGGCAAGTGTGATAAACTGCAACATTAAAACTTGTTTCAGACAGTAAGATATATGTGCTAGAACACTGGATTGATCCCAGCTCAGGTGGTCAAAACAGGGATGGAAACTCAGGAAAATATCTAAGGAACCAAACAGGCTCATGAAAGTGAAAATCTAGGAGCCCAGATTAAAAGTAATGGGCCCGTTATAGAATTGACATAAATCAGAAACTAATTTCTAAAACTTTGAATGCCTTTATTACAAACAATGTAGTAAGTTGATCTGGTGACAATGTGTATGGAAATTAGGTCTACTCTTTTTCCAATTCCATTTCCATTTCTAATTTCTTTTCAATTACAATCAATCTATCAAATACCCCTTCTACATCTGGCATTTCACCATCCGAATCTGAATCATCCATTCTCTCATTCTCTGACTCATCTCTTCCATCCCTTCTGCCATTCCCTGACTCATTACTATTTTCACTCATTGTTTCATTCTCTTTTTTATCCTCTGAGACTTCTCTCTCCCCTCTTTCATTTTTGTTTACAGAAGACCCACTCAGACTCATCTTTCTGACATTCCGATCACTACTCCTCTCCATGTAGTAAGGCCTCCTGCTCCCGGTACCATTCCAATGATGTATTGCCTCTGTGGGATCAAAATTTTGAATTGATTGTCCCTCAAGCTTTATTTTTCCTACTCTATCATAGTCTTTTTTGCGACCTTGTTTGTTTGTGTTTTTATAGCCATTCAGCGGGGCGTACCAGGGCGCCGCCATTTTAGTTTGCAACCGAGCAATTGTGGCCTATAAGGGATTACTACTTATTGATAGAATAGACTTCCAATCGAGCACTGGAAAGCCCATTGAAGTCAATCATTCAATTGACCCAAGATGAGGCAAAATCAGAGTCAGAGCCCACGAGCCAGTTTGCCAAACGGGGTAATTCGTACGCAAAACCATTCGCCCGATTACGATTTTTGGTCGCCATCTGGCGAACG
This sequence comes from Pteria penguin, assembly GCA_035048485.1. NCBI lineage: Eukaryota > Metazoa > Mollusca > Bivalvia > Pterioida > Pteriidae > Pteria > Pteria penguin. Next base: position 5,223,353 of record CM068587.1, on the reverse strand, counting down.
GGCAATCAGGAGTTTCCATCCCTGCAAAAGGCTTGCCAGTACACTGGTTTGATCCCAGCTCAGGTGGTCAAAAGGCTTGCCAGTACACTGGTTTGATCCCAGGTTAGATACTCAGGTGTGCTGGTACACTGGTTTGATCCCAGGTCAGGTGCTCAGAAGATGTGCCAGTACACTGGATTGATCCAAGGTCAGGTGTTCAGAAGGTGTGCTAGTACACTGGATTGATCCCTGGTCAGGTGCTCAGAAGGTGTGTTAGTACACTGGTTTGATCCTAGGTCAGGTATTCAGAAGGTGTGCTAGTACACTGGTTTGATATTAGGTCAGGTATTTAGAAGGTGTGCTAGTATATGGATTGATTCCTGGTGAAGTATTCAGAAGGTGTGCTAGCACACTGGATTGATCCCAGGTCAGGTGCTCAGAAGGTGTGCTAATACACTGGTGTGATCCCTGGTCAGGTGCTCAGAAGGTGTGCAAGTACACTGGATTGATCCAAGGTCAGGTGTACAGAGTGTGTGCTAGTACACTGGATTGTTCCCTGGTCATGTGCTCAGAAGGTGTGCTAATACACTGGTTTGATCCTAGGTCAGGTATTCAGAAGATGTGTTAGCACACTGGATTGATCCCTGGTCAGGTAATCAGAAGGTGTGCAAATACACTGGTTTGATCCCAGGTCAGGTATTCAGAAGATGTGCCAGTACACTGGATTTATGCCTGGTCAGGTGCTCAGAAGGTGTGCTAGTATGCTTGCTTGATTCCTGGTCAGGTATTTGAAAGGTGTGCTAGCACACTGGATTGATCCCTGGTCAGGTGCTTAGAAGGTGTGCTAATACACTGGTTTGATCCATGTTAGGTATTTAGAAGGTGTGCTAGTATGCTGTCTTTATTCCTGATCAGGTAGTGAAGCTTTGCAGGTTTGATCTTAGGTGAGATATTCAGAGTGTGTGCTAGCACACTGGATTGATCCAAGGTCAGGTGTTCAGAAGGTGTGCTAGCACACTGGATTGATCCCTGGTCAGGTAATCAGAAGGCATGCTATTACACTGGTTTGATCCCTGGTCAGGTGCTTAGAAGGTGTGCTAGTATGCTTGCTTGATTCCTGGTCAGGTATTTAGAAGGTGTGCTAGCACACTGGTTTGATCCTAGGTCAGGTATTCAGAAGATGTGTTAGCACACTGGATTGATCCCTGGTCAGGTAATCAGAAGGTGTGCAAATACACTGGTTTGATCCCAGGTCAGGTATTCAGAAGATGTGCCAGTACACTGGATTTACCCCTGGTCAGGTGCTCAGAGGGTGTGCTAGTATGCTTGCTTGATTCCTGGTCAGGTATTTGAAAGGTGTGCTAGCACACTGGATTGATCCCTGGTCAGGTGCTTAGAAGGTGTGCTAATACACTGGTTTGATCCATGGTTAGGTATTTAAAAGGTGTGCTAGTATATTGGTTTGATCTTAGGTGAGGTATTCAGAGTGTGTGCTAGCACACTGGATTGATCCAAGGTCAGGTGTTCAGAAGGTGTGCTAGCACACTGGATTGATCCCTGGTCAGGTAATCAGAAGGCATGCTATTACACTGGTTTGATCCCTGGTCAGGTGCTTAGAAGGTGTGCTAGTATGCTTGCTTGATTCCTGGTCAGGTATTTAGAAGGTGTGCTAGCACACTGGATTGATCCCTGGTCAGGTGCTTAGAAGGTGTGCTAATACACTGGTTTGATCCATGGTTAGGTATTTAGAAGGTGTGCTAGTATATTGGTTTGATCTTAGGTGAGGTATTCAGAGTGTGTGCTAGCACACTGTTTGATCCAAGGTCAGGTGTTCAGAAGGTGTGCTAGCACACTGGATTGATCCCTGGTCAGGTAATCAGAAGGCATGCTATTACACTGGTTTGATCCCTGGTCAGGTGCTTAGAAGGTGTGCTAGTATGCTGTCTTTATTCCTGATCAGGTAGTGAAGCTTTGCAGGTACAATGATTTGCTCCATAGTCAGGTAGTCTGAAGATTTGTAAGTTCAGAGGTTTTATTCCTGGTGAGGCAGTCAGAGGGTGTTCCAGTACACTTTTTAGATTCCTGGTCAAGTAGCAAGAAGAAGGTGCGCATGTACACTGTTTTGATCCTAGGTCAGGTATTCAGAAGGTGTGCTTGTACACTGGATTGATTCCTGGTCAGGTGCTCAGAAGGTGTGCTAGTATGCTGCCTTTATTCCTGGTCAGGTAGTCAAACTGTGCAGGTACAATGATTTGCTCCTTGGTCAGGTAGTCTGAGGATTTGTAAGTTCACAGGTTTGATTCCTGGTGAGGCAGTCAGAGGGTGTCACAGTACATGTTTTTGATCCCTGGTCAGGTAGCGAGAAGAAAGTGTGCAAGTACACCGGTCAAGTGATCAGAGGATTTCCTAGAACACTGGTTTGATCACTGATAAGGTACATGTAGTCAGGTCTGCCAGTACATTGCTTTGTTTCATGTTCAGGAAGTCAGAGGGTGTACTAGAACACTGGTTTGATTGATGATAAGGTAGTCAGATGGTGTGCCAGTACACTGGTTTGATCCCTGGTCAGGTAGTCAGAAGATGTACCAGTACACTAGTGTGATTTCTGGTCTGGTACTCTGTCAGAAGGTGTGGTAATACACATGTGTGATCAAAAGACCAATTCTCCGAAGTTATGTCAGTACACTGGTGTGATTCCTAGTCTGGTACTCTGAAGGTGTGCCCTTGCACTGTTTTGATCCCAGTTTAGATAGTCAGAGGGTGAACCAAGACATTGGTGTGATCCCTGGTTAGTTAGAAGGTGTGTCAGTACACAGGATTGATCCCTGTTCAGACAGTCGGAAGCTGTGGTAGTATATTGGTGCGATTCGTGGTCAGATAATCAGGTGTTCCAGTACACTGGTTTAATTGCAGGCCAGCTAGTCAGAAAGTATACCAGTACACTAATGTATCCTTGGTACGGTATTCAGAATATGTGTCAATACATTGGTGTGATCCCTGGTTTGGTAGTCAGACTGCTTTGATCCCTAATCGGATAGTCATAAGGTGTTCCAGCACACTGGTTTGATCCCTGGTTTGGTAGTCAGACTGTGTTCCAGCACACTGGTTTGATCCCTGGTCGGGTAGTCATAAGGTGTTCCAACACACTGGTTTGATCCCTGGTCGGGTAGTCATAAGGTGTTCCAGCACACTGGTTTGATCCCTGGTCGGGTAGTCATAAGGTGTTCCAGCACACTGGTTTGATCCCTGGTGTGGTAGTCACAAGGTGTTCCAGCACACTGGTTTGATCCCTGGTCGGGTAGTCATAAGGTGTTCCAGCACACTGGTTTGATTCCTGGTGTGGTAGTCAGACGGTGTTCCAGCACACTGGTTTGATCCCTGGTCGGATAGTCATAAGGTGTTCCAGCACACTGGTTTGATCCCTGGTGTGGTAGTCAGACGGTGTTCCAGCACACTGGTTTGATCCCTGGTGTGGTAGTCACAAGGTGTTCCAGCACACTGGTTTGATCCCTGGTTGGGTAGTCAGAAGGTGTGCCAACTAACTGGTTTGATCCTTGGTGACGTAGTCAGAAGGTGTGCCTATACAATTTCTTACATGCTTTCATAAGAAAATCAGTCCAGTAGAATTTTATCATAATCATTATGAAAATGAGAGAGAAAATTCAATTATAAGATTTTAAAGATGGCTGCCGTATTAGATTAGACTTTCAACTTGCAAAACTTTCTGCCCTTTGATTTAATTGAAATGGTAAAGAGCAAATATTCGATATTAAAATATTTAAAAAAAGATCCATGGCAACTCGACAATGTCTCTGGTCGAACTGATCAGTGATAGATATACCTTCTGCGTCTATTAATGAACGTATGATATCGGCTAAAATATCTGTTAACATATAAACATATGACTGCTGTGCTTAAGTCTACGACAAACCCAAATGTATTTAAAATTAGTGTATGCTAATTTTAAATGATTAATATGTTATACACGTACATGGCATGTTTATTGAGATTCATTCTCATTCTGACGCTGAGATGATCCAGACAAGTCATTTTGCATGAGGCCATAACTTTTTACCCTTTGTATGGATTTGAGTGATATTTTCCAGAATTGTTCCGAAGGTCTCAAGGGTGTATCATGACCTTGAACAAAGGCATATTTGCAAGGTCAAGGTCATTGCATATAATGCGTAAAGCTTTGTCCTGACCATGACTTCTTATCCCTTGCATAGATTTAAATATTTCACAGAACTGTTATCCGGGACCCATAGGTATGTCATGACCTTGAATAAAGATCATATTGGCAAGGTCAAGATCACAGTGCATATAATGGGTAAAGCTTTGTCCGGGCCATAATTTTTACCCCTTGCGTATATTTGAATAATATTTCACAGAACTGTATCCCTGGACCCAAGGGTGTGTCATGAACCAAGGTCATATCTACAAGATCAAGGTCACAATACATATGATGGATCATAATTTTAACCTCTTGCATGGATTTAAATATTTCACAGAATTGTTGCCCAGTACCCAAGGGTGTGTCATGACATTGAACCAGTCATATCTGCATCCTTCCCGCTTCATTTTAAGCGACGGGTGTATTATGAAACGTTAGGCGTTGCTCCTCTTGTTAAGAGTCGGGCTTTATTTAAAATTTGAAACGGACACATATAGCTGGCGAACCCCATTGGCAGAGTGCAACCCACTTGTATTGTTTTGTGGAACGATTTTATCATTGAATGTAAAATTACCAAGTACCCATCCGAGCGACATCTAGAGTTCATTATCTTACAATAAAGTGGTTGGCAATCAACTTCTTACACATGAAGACGTATTTCAGAGTTTGAATCCAGATCGTTTGACCATGAGTACTTAAACATTGCACCAAGTCCCCTGTATTTTGTGGTGTTTTTTTATTTATTTATTTATTTTTTTTGGCTGGATTGCAAAGCAGTTCCGGTCTATAGACTCTTTCGACGTTATTGCGGAACTAACATTTTGTCTGGAAAAATGATAACTGTATCCGCAATATGACGTCAGAGACAACACATTTTTTTTTATAATGACGTCAATATTTTTTATGGGATAGGTTATCTGTTGCCAACGAAAATGTTAGTCCCGCAGTAACAGCGAATGGATCTATAGATTGGCGATGTCCGCTTGTCTGCCGGTCGGTTTTCCGTTAACATTGTGGTGAGAGTTTCTGATTGAAGCAAAATTTCAGCAGCTAAGAGAAGTATAAACATAATACTTTACACATGGGTTCCCTTTGACCAGCGCCTTCAAATTATGCCATGCTTTTTGACTTAGTGACCTTAACCTTGGACTTTTAAGAAAATTTAACTTTGGCTATATCTTTTGAATCAGTAGAAATCTGGCTTTGATGCTTCACACATAGGTTCTTTATGACAAGTGCTTTCAATACGGGACTTCCGAAATACGCGTCCCCTTATAATTTTTCATGCTTATTCGAGAAATGTTAGGCATTAAATTTCCGACATTGTATAGATAGGGTAAAACCGTAACAACAAACAAAAAGAAAGTTGCAGAGGACATTTTTGTACAATAATGTTTACAAACACATTTTAATCATACAAAATGAAAATCCCAGCAGTACAGCTTTCATCACTTTGAAGAATTTCTGTAAGGGTTGTTGGTCACAGTTGTACCCGTTTATATTACACCGGACGTAGAATGCCCTACATGACGTTTTACCTTGTGACCTTGACCTTGTTTCTATAATACCGTCTTTATCGGTTTCTAGTCTTTATAAAGTAAAGGAAAAGGGACGACCATTTAATTCTTGGGAAAAGGATCTTGTCAGAATTGTGACATCTTTTTGTGTGCTTATTCTTGTTTTCTCTGCATGTCCTTGGCGTTTGTCTTCTACAGCTAAATAAGAAGTCCTCTTTCCTTTCTAGGTCATTTATTTTGAAACAAGTGGGGGACAAAATAGGTATTTTCTTGTTGCTCGATTTCAGTTTGTTTATTTACTTTATGGAATTGGACCATCAAATGAATTATATTTTCTTTATGGAATAGACCATATTCCGGTTTTGATGAATAACGACTTTTTGTCCGAACTAATACCTTTTGGCGTTGTTTTTCATAGTGATCTGATAATGAATCTTTGTCATGCGTTATGACGTCACTATGAAAAACAGCGCCAAAATTTATTAGCTTGGACAAAAAGACAGCAATTATCAAAACCGGAATATGGTCTATTGGGCCATTGAATTATTTTCTTGGGACTCGATGTCGTATTTAATTTCTTTATGGTCCTGTGACGTCAAATGCCCGACATCTCACATTTTGGCACACTTTATGACGGCATAAATAAATGGCCCGTCAAACATGACTTTTACTATGACGTCACCATGGAATTACGTAATGGACGCGGTAAAAGTGGATCTGGCGATCCCTCAATACCGAGTATCGCAACTACTAAAATTCGTCACGGTTTGCATTTAGTCACCTGCCAAATCCATTGTTCTCGATGTGGACACTTTTATGTGGGCAATTTGCGTCATAACTATATGACTTCATAACAACTACAAAGTGCGCGTGTATGTTGACGTTATTGTAGTTGCGATATTCCGTATATTAGACGTATTTTAAAGTTTTGTCCTTCAGATTTGCGTCATATTATAGTGACGTCACCATCCAAGCATTGACGCCATAATAAGTCCGACAAAACAAGGTTTGTCCGGCATTAGGCTCACTACATCATAATCATTTTTTAAAAAAATAAGAAAACTGTCTACAAATGAAATATCAACAGTCTGTGCTCGTTAAAAGTTTAATTTCACAAACATTTCACTTTGCTGTTCACAGATAGCAAATGACACTAGCCTTTCAGACTGTGGAACTACAAAGTAAACAAATCGACTTATTTTGTGAATGATTTTTATTAACATTTTACTTTAAGCCCGGTAATACAATTTCCTTTCTTTATGTGATTCAAATGCACAACTTGAAACATATATATGAAATACTGATACTACATTTACGTCATTACTTAGATATGATATATATAAAATTGATCCTAGATCACATCAATTTTGTGTGAAGGAGTTGGATCCATTTTATTCGAGATATGAACTTTCTTCCTCGTGTTCTAAGCGCTTGAGTACACAAGTTCGCAGTTGCAGACGTCTAATATGAACTTTCTTCCTCGTGTTCTAAGCGTTTGAGTACACAAGTTGGAAGTTGCAGACGTCTGTCTTTACATTTGATTATACTGAATACCATTATATTCGGCAAAACGATGTTGATAGAATTAATATAGACATGTTCCTTTTGCACATGGTAGTCAGAGTACTTATTTTCATTTTAGACCAGATTATTTCAGTTTTTACACGCCCGCATGATCGTTATGTGGTATGGTGGTGCTGTCTGTCAGTCCGCATGAAATTTTTAATGCTTCTCTTAAGGGTTATCCTTCCCCAAAAAAATTCTGGTAAAAAATATTTGCTTTTTTTGTTTAAATCTTTTTATTTTAAAAGAGAAAACAGAAGACATCTGACAAAGCTGTATGACACAAATCACCAAGGACCTGCACACAAAAAATAACAACAGCATAGTATACATGAAAAGACATTACAAAAATATTCGATAGTGCTGCGGTTACGATACCGACTTAGGACGGCCAATTGAAGTAACAAACGTCACTCAGTTGGTGTGGCTAAGAACATATAAGATACATATAAATTGGTGGTGTTAAAACACTATCCATATTTATTTTCATTTCATCAAGAAATAAAAATCATGTAGTCTTAGCATGCTTTATGCATCTTTTGGTAATTCCCCTATGAAGCATATCATCTATTAGGTTGCATTGCATTGACAATTCTATGTAAATCAGCAGAGTGTAAACAACTCTTATTTGTAGTGTAATATCTTTCCTTCATGGTTCATTAATTTAAGTATCCCTTCTATGCGTAAAGAGAGAGAGAGGCTGTCTTGTATCACTAGCTGCTAAATTATTCCCCTTCCATTTGCATCATAAATGTGATATTTAGAGTGCTGATAATTTAAAAATATGTGCAAATATCATCTTCATTTATATCAAGGTTAGATTTCGTGCAAAGTAAGATTTTATTACCCTCCCCCTTTTTTGTCCAAAAATCATATTTAACCATGAGAGGGCAGCTCTTACAGCGATATGTGTAGGTCATAATTTTATACTAGACTCTTTCTACAATATCAGTTGTTTTTTTAGAACATAAAAAAGTTTATATAGCTATGCGACGTTTAACAAATAAGTCAAAACTCCCCCCCCCCCCCCAAACTGCCCCCTTATTTTCGCACAAAATTAATGCAAATATCCTATATGAAGTGGTCAGCTATAATAAATCAGAAATATGTTTAAGACCTATAGTTTTACATTCTCTTGTTCCTACTATAATATGTATGTTATTTTTTAAAAATAAGATATACATATATCATTAATTTACAAAGCCCAATCAACAAACTTTTATTTTCCCCACCCGCAAGCCGGTGTGGTTCAGTGGATGAGGTGCTCGGCCTGTAATCGAAAGGTCCCAGGTTAGATTAACGCCGTGGGCACAGCGGTGGTCTGTCCTCCGGATGAGACAGTAAAATCCGAGGTCCCGTGTAGGGCGGTAGGCGTGGCACGTAAAAATCCCTCACTGCTTCGGATGGATCCGTTGCAAGGTAAAAAAAAAATTCTGTGCGATGCATCAGGCAGATGCCGTCACCATATACGTAAAACAATAATCAATCAATCAATCCTCCATTCTCCTCCTTTTGACGGAATATCTTTGACGTCATCCAGGGATTGATAGTCCTTAAAACCATTAAAAAAGACGCGACTCAGCTACATGATGAAATCCACCATGGACGTGGATATAGCTATAGTGACTAAGCATTCTATGTAATAGTTAGCCATTGATAGTATTATAATAGCAGTCTTATGGGGTTACCTACTATCTACCGTGCTGTGGCCTCTGTCCATATACCAGAAGTGAGAATAAGAACGTATCAGGCATCACAGACATATTTGTTTGATTGATTTTTTGTTTAACGTCACACCACGAATATTTCACGTATAAGGTAACGGCATCTGCCTGATGTGGGGCATACAAATTTTGACCTTTGCAACGGACCCACCCGAAGCAGCGAGGGATCTTTAACATGCCATGCATACCACGACACGGGGCCTCGGTTTTTACTGTCTCATCCGAAAGACATGACACCGGCATGACCAGAGCGGGACTCGAACCCCGGCCTCCCGATCAGGAGTCCAGTGCGATACCACTAGGCCACGCCGGTTTCAAACATATTTGATCATAATATACTATAGTAGCGACAGCGACTCAGAACGACCAACTTAAGTGACAACCGTCGCTTAGATAGTGTAGTTATTGCGCTTCCGGACCTTCATTCCCACTCACTCAAAAACAGGATAAGGAAAGGCACGAATATTTCAGTTTTGTTAATAACCCTTCAAGATAGCAAGAAACGAAATGTCACTTGAGTTTAATGATCATCAATTTGAATTACAGAAATATCAGATTGAAGTTGACAAGAGCCAACTGTGATCTGCCCTTCTAAACACCAGCTAAGGCGCGTGATCCATGATCAGTAGGAGTCCTGGGTAATAGTCAAAGGGGATGAGGTTCAGGGACTTAACTCCTCTTCGTCATAGAGTCTTTACTGCCCTATTATCCAGAATACAAGTCAAGTGATCTTATGGTTGTATGTAAAAGGGTATGGTAGTGACGGTGTTTCTTAAGTTTCCCAGATTTTAAACTGAGAGTCTGAATCCTAGGGGATGGGCGGATAAACATGTAAACACTGATCGGATTTAGGGACAAAAAAGGGTATTACTTGCTGTTGTGTACCTGTGTTTTAGACAGGGAGTCTGATCCCGGGGATAGGACCAGATTAGAAAAGGGCTAAAAATCTTGACCGTGTTTCTCTTTAACTATACTCTGACGAGCGTACGCAAATAAGTTTCAGTTACAGTTGTGTACTTAAGCTCCTTTCAGATGCTTTTGTCTTATGGAGATCAGTGAAAAACGGGCGTATAAATTTACGAAAATTCTTGCTGGCGTTTTTCCTTCTAAGTATATATAGATACATATAATCTCATGGTTGTGCGTGAAAGAGTGAAACTTGCAGTAGTACGTCTAACACAAATGACCTAATAGTGACACAACTATTCACCTGGGTTTCAAGCTGGGGATCTGGTACCGGGGTAAGCAAATTGGCGGAATGAGAAAATCGGCCTTTATTCTGAATCATTATAGATACAAATAATTCGACGATGGGATATAAATTGGTATCATTGGTTTGTCCACCGTGGTTTTAAATTATGCGTTTGGTACCTACGGGAGAAGCAAATACACCCTTTAGCAGTTGCCTATTTTCTTTGGAGGAAAGGGAAGGGGGTGGCAGAAAGTCGATCAGAGGTAAAAATATTTATTTTCATATTTCCAAGCCTCTCACTCAGTATCAAATGGGCGTCCCTTATATATCACAGTAGGTGAATGATAAGGTAGTAGAGTTTAGAACAATGAAAGAACTTGGTAAAAGTGGGAAAGGGGGGGGGGCTAGAGGTCATACAGTCATATGCATATGTATCATTTGTTCTGTACATTGCCGCGTTGTGGGAAATTATCATAAGATATTTACATTTAAGTATAAGCCCTCGTTTAATACAATCTTGCAAAAATGACATAAAGCTAGATGTACATGCTACTGCAGTGTTGGCGAAAGTGTTCAGATTTTTACCAGACATTCGGTCTGGTAAACAAATGTTTTTTACCAGACCGGACAATAATTTACCAGACCGAATAAAGAGAGCAAATTTAGTACAAACAAAAAAACCCCCCAAAACACCCCCCCCCCCAACCATATGTACATGGTACATGTATGTTATCATCATTTTTACTGTATTGAACAAATTATATATTGCTATTAAATAAGTTCAATAAATTTATTCTTTTCTTCGATCATTTTAATTTAACAAAGACCATGTATTGTGAATACACATGTACATGTAGCTGGTGCATAGTCACAGTGGCCTTGAGAACCTCTCCTACCCATTATCCAATTTAAAATTTTAATATGATTGCAAATTTAATTTTAATATCAAAGGATGATGTACATGTACATTCATGTACATGTGTTAGCTAAAACTGAATTTGTCCCTTCCTCCGAACTCTGGATTTTCTAAGATGTGTGCTAATATTCACTCATATCCATTTAAACCTTAATTACCCACCAAACAGTGGGTACTCCTACTTGATAGAGGGAAATCCCAATAGAAGACTGTGTCTAAACAGGAAACAGTTCAAAGAGAAATAACTCTGATATTTTCAGCTTGGTGACATTTTGGCGCCAAAAAAAAAAAAAAAAAAAAAAAAGGCAGTTCGTCTTTGTTCTGCTAATGGGTTGCATAACGCAGTTGACTGGACATATGCAATCTAGATAAATACTTCTAGTATTACAAGATTACCTACTACTTATACAGCCACAGTAGTTAATACTAGCTGCTTTGTTTGTAGAAGTTTGATCACTCCAGAATGTGGTATACATAACGTACATGCACACGTTCACTCGCTGAATTTCGAAGGGCGGCGGGAAGTGCGGGGGATGTCTTAGTACAAGAAATCAGAAGTATTTAGTGTCAATTGGGAATACATTGATGCTTTGGAATTTAACTCTTCCGACAGGAGTTGCACGTTTGATTTAGAGAGAGACTACGTACTCTTTGCTTTTGAGACTACGATCGCAAATAACTGCAGATACCTTGATTAATGGTTGAGCCCTGGTTCAAAGATTTACCGGATATTAGGTCCGGCGCGATTCTGAAGTTTATCGGACCGAAGCGATTTTACAAGACATGTCCAACGGTCCGACGAACCTTCGGAAACACTGCAACTGTCTCACTCTATTTAATATATTCACTGTTGCAGTTTATACTATGGTTTAAAACAATCATGATTTAATGGTAAAGAAAAGAAAGACGACATGACTTAATCGTATAAGAATACAGAGCATACAAAAATAACCATACAGAAAGACATACAAAAAATATTCGAGTGTAATCCAGCTGTGGTACCATCTGAAGGCGACACAATATCCTCTGCTTTGGTGTGGTTAAAACCTGAAAAGCACAATTAATTGAACCTTATAGTATTTTTTTTTTGAACGACAATCCGAGACGGCGTTGCTCAATCTCCAAAGCAGAGTTACGGTCCTTGCACTCCCTTTAATCTCTGCCAACTACTGAAAGTAGTCCCTAGTCAGAAGGCAGAAAATATACTGTTTTGTGTGTTTTGGGTAAAATGTCATCGTATTCAAGTTATCTGGGCAAAAATTAGACAATGAGGTGCAAATGATAGTGTTATTGATTGTTGGTTGGTTGATTGGTGTTTTACGTCGCTTTCAACAATATTTCAGTTATATCGCGACATGGAAGCAGGAGGTTACCAACCTCTTAAACATAGTGGCGCAACCCGGGAATCGAACCCGGATCGTCGGCGCCGCAAGCCAAGCGCTTAACCACTACACCAAGCCTGCCCCCTAGTGTTATTGACAAACTGTATTACATAAGTTCGCTGATTTGTACGCTGAGAAAATATAGTGCGGTATAAATTCGGGGTTTATTTCTTGTAGAAGCCCGATTAAAACTCAATGTAACATGGTAAATGCTTTAAATTTAACTAATATAGCCATGGAAGACCAAGTCATATCGTCTAGAGGCAAAACTCTTGATTTTACAAGAATCCTGTAAAACCTGAGACGTTGGCATAGGGGTGTGTGGATTGTAAAGGAACGACAACTCTGCTTTGGAGATTGGGCGTTGCTCAGTCGGTAACGTTGTTGGCTGGGCCGTGTTCCGTGTCCGAGTCCCACGGGCGGCTCATTGTCCTGTCCATAGGATGTGACACTTAACAACTAGGCCATATCTCGGATGGACGTCGACACTTAACGGTCCCCTCTCTGACTTTAAGTGAGTTTGTTGCGGAAGTCGGTGTCGATAATCGGGGTCCGGCGCCGGAAACTGAGAAAATACTTGTCAATTATTTCATTTTAATTAATTCCATTATCAAATGTTCAAACAAATGATCATGCAGAATGGTTTAATTCTATTTATCGATAGATTAAAACTCAATAAAATCCAAATCCCAGTTATCAATTCGTTTTTGAATAGTATGCTTTGAAATTGTAACTTAAGTATTTTCTCAGTTTATGTCGCCGGACCCGGATCAGCTTCTTTCATACTGGCAATTCTAAAGAGGAGTTTTACGAGAAGCGCCAGGGACATAAATCAAGTTTTATGGCCTCCTTGCGAGGTACATAATTTCAGTATCTCACACTGTACATTTTAAACATGCTAGTTATATGTAGACAATAACTATACCCAATGGGCAATTGGTTTGACCCATGCATGTTCGATAAGTTGTATGCCATTTGGGGTAGTAGAGTATGTGAGAGGTCAGCACACAAACTCGGAATGTTAAGTGTTCTGGTTGAAGTTTCGTCAGGAAAACACGGTGTTCACACGGGAATTATTGGAAATGGATACGACGGTATGTTGCGCCTTCCATAGTGTTGAAAGAATCTTGAACAAAGATAAATCATGTTGGGTATATCGTACACGTAGATATTGTTCAACACTCAAGACAAGCACGATCACAGAAACTGAAATAAACTTAAATTAAAATATGTAACTGATTATGATCGGTATATGTAGCTAATAATATATCAAGTAGAGTATCCATATAAGAGAGTTGTGTTGTTGTTCATATTCAGTATTTTATTGATATACTAGCAGGATATAGTAAAGGTTATGGGGGACAATATAATGCCATATAGTAGATCTGATTTCTTACCTTTAAAAAGTAATTTTCATCGTAGAACAGAATAGTAATATAATGTGTTTTTGAATATTTCAGAAATGTGATCTTAACTTAAAGCATGGACCAGTGGGAGTTAATCCGCATCGGTTAGGGTTTGGTTTGGTTACGTTTTTAGTTTTAGTGATACATTTTGAAGAAGAACGCTCTGTCACGAATTTTGATAAGGGCCAAGTAGCCGAAAATTCGTGACAGAGTGTTCTTCTTATTTATATTATAATCGGTGCGCTTCCCACTGGCAGTCTAAGAAATTTTCGTGATACATTTTGGCTTTGGTGATAAGTTTCGGCTTGGCGATGGTCGTATAATGGTGTGCAATTTAATACAAAGTACATAGATAAACAAATGTTGAGTTTCATAAAACAAAACAAATGTGATCCTTCAAAAAATGTTGTTCTGAATATATCTTTGATGACCTTGGGCAAAAAATGTTTGTCGTACAAGTTTTGTTTTTCCGTATTGTCAGTACAAACCCTACAGGGATGAATGCATTTCAACTACACGTATACTCGTAAACGAAGACCAACGTGGGAGATTATTGGATAGTTTTGGTGGGAGATTACTGGATAGTTTTGGTTGACAATTTATAACTTTTCAAATTATATATTGATTGACTTTTGTTTAACGTCACACCACGAATATTTCACGTATATGGTGACGGCATCTGCCTAATGCGGGGCATACAAATTTTGACCTTTGCAACGGACCCACCCGAAACAGTGAGGGATCTTTAACGTACCATGCATACCACGACACGGGGCCTCGGTTTTTACTGTCCCATCCGAAAGACAGGACACCGGCATGACCAGAGCGGGACTCGAACCCCGGCCTCCTGATCAGGCGAGCGCGATACCACTTGGCCACGCCGGCTTAATTCTCATAAGAAATCATCGCAATATTTATTAGGTCATCTTTACCCATAGATTTTTTGCATTTATTTAGATTAAAAAAGATATTATACACTACCATCATGTCATGATAAACTTAAATGGACTCCAGCATCAGATCTAATGGAATGATTTTGATGTAACTTGGTAGGTATGAAGTTCTCAAGATCTACAAATGTTGCTGATTTTATTAGATCTGTCAAGGAAGTGGGATCCAAGACTGGATGATATAGGCCTTAGAAGGTACCTTCCTTTGACGAGACTTTAACTTTGA
Organism: Pteria penguin; assembly: GCA_035048485.1. NCBI lineage: Eukaryota > Metazoa > Mollusca > Bivalvia > Pterioida > Pteriidae > Pteria > Pteria penguin. Next base: position 5,208,324 of record CM068587.1, on the reverse strand, counting down.
CAAGACTGGCTTTATAGGTCAATAAACCAAATGTATCGGAATGGTCTAGGAGGATGTCTTGGAAGTGTTGTTGGTTTTGGTTCCCTTCTGCATACAAAGTTTTGCCATTATATTTACGTCTTTTTGGACTTTGTCAATTCCATACATTTTTGTGTCATTCATTGTTTTATTCAGTGAAGAGGGAAAAAAGCATTTATTTTCTATAATTTAGTAGAAAATATCTATTTCAACATTTTTAAAAGTGTCATTTTTCTCATTTTGATATAGGCCCATTCTGAAGGGAATGGGTTCAAACCCTGCTAAAGGCAGAAATGTTTTATTTCATTTTTTTACTTATATTTTTTGCAACATTCCATATGTTACTGTGTAAATAAAGTAAATTAAGAAAAGTAAAAAATAGAAAAAGAGAATTCCGAGTTGAGTATTTTTCACATATTTTTATGTCATTGTTTTGATTTATTCAATGTAGAAAAGCAAGTTTACAGTCTTTTTTTCATGTGTCAAAGGCACAATAGATAAAAAAATATATGTATTTGCAATTTTTCTCAAGCAGACAGTTGTTTGTGAATGAGCAAAGTGCGCTCAGGTGAGCATTATAGGCCCATATGAGCCTATTGTTTCTCTAGGGTAAAGCATGGATGGGGATTTTTCAGCATTATATTTTTGTGAGTGGGTTCTGTAATTTCTTGGGTGATTAATATCACGTAGGTAAAAAAGTCCAGGTGTGGGAAAAAACAAAAAGGATTGATTAGTCAACATTTTATGGATGTCATTTCTGTAATGTACAGTTAAGTATTAGGTAAGTGGTCCAACCCTCTCTCAGTAAAGTTGTTTAATTAGTGCTTTGTTTACAGACTACATGATGTAATAAAACTGGAAGACTGATAGATTTACAACAAAAATATCAAGCTGCTTATGCAGACATCTCCATTGATCTCAATGCACTGGACGAAGAGGAGTGTTTGTCACAAATTTAAAGATATTTCCAGGTGAGTTTTACAGAAGATGCATTAAAGTTACAATTGATCTTTCCATTTCTTGTAAAAGAACATGACAGTCAAAAAATTTCAGTTGATTTATTAATATTGGCATTCCAACATTTTGTTGATATAGTACAAGTAATTTATATATGGTTTCACCACACTTATTTCTTTTTTAGCTCACCTGTGCAGAAGGCTCAAGTGAGCTATAGTCATAGTATGCCGTCCGTCGTCGTCGTTTTCCTTCGTCGGTATCGTCTGTCCGTAGCTAACTTTTTCACATTTTTGAATTCTTCTCTGGAATTGCATGGCAAATTTGGATCAAGCTTTGTATAAATGATGTACTCAAGGTCCCCTACTGAAATTGTGTTCAGGATCCAGATTCCCTCAGGGGTGAATTCATGGCGGGGACAAAAGTGCCCAAAACGGTACGCCTCTTCAAAAATCTTCTCCAGAACCAGTGCATAAATGGGGAAATCAATTGCATTTTAAAAATCTATAAAGATGGGTGATCAGAAATTGTGTGCGTCAAGCTAGAGAAATTTACGCTTTTTTGACGTGTTTCTGGACTTTGTAATTTCAAAGCAGAAAAATGTCATGTTTTTCAGTTAATTGATATTGATGATTTCTTAATGACTATTTTGATCATAATTATGGTAAGGAATATTATTGTGAAAGAATTTTGTCAATATCTCAATTTTTGGATTTTTTATGAATTTTTTAAGACTTCCAAATGAGGGCGTATAGGGACAATTCTTCACATTTTTAACGTCTGCTTAAAAAATGGGGGGTTGGCCATTTTTCACATTTTCAACTTTTTCTGCAAAACTGTTGGAAGGATTTTATTAAATTTTGGTAGAAATAAATTACTTGTGACCCCCTTCAAATTCTGTTGTTTTCATCCAGACCTCTGTACAGGTGGTGCCACCATAGTCAAAAGTAGGTCACATAAGAGTACCCTCCTTTGACGAATATTCTTCTTCATACTGGCTGTATGCAGAGACAAGCAGAATGCATAGAAATGATCCAGAGGGATGAGTGAAGACGTATTGTCATATTTGTTCCCTTCCAAAATCAAATTTTATATTTTTTTTCGACATTTGTTTTGGCTTGGTGTTTTCAATGCAGAAAAGTGTCATATTTCCTAGTTAATTGATAATGATGATTTATTATGGACTATTGTGATTGTAATTATGGTAAGGAATGTTACTTTGAAAGAATTTTGACAATATTTCAATTTTTGGATTTTCTATGAATATTTTAAGACTTCCAAATGAGGGTGTATAGGGGCAATTCTGCAGATTTTTAATGTCTGCTGTTATGCCACATGAAAGATTTTAATGAAACATGGAATACATGAAGTACTATAGGTCCTCTATCAATTTTGTACATTTCATCCAAATTGGTCAACAGATAATGCCACCATGTCTAAAAAGTAGGTCTCACAATGGTACATATACCACTTGGTAATTAAAACATGGAGTGTAGCGGTTCAAATCCAGGTGTGGTCAAATTTTTTTTTCATTTTTTTACACATCTGAATAAGCTTTTAGATGTTTCTCAACACCCAACATATGAAATTAGGCCATTTTATGTTGGATCTGGACAATATTTGAAACAATTGTTGTTCATGACCCAGACTTGAAATCAGTGAACAAAAGGCCCCACCTAAAGAAAATGACTAATTTTTTGCCCTGAGTCACATCTTTCAGAGACAAAGCAAATGCTTAATATCAGAATCACCTGAATAGGTGTGCAAAAAAGTGTTGTTTTTTATTCTGGTCTGAAATAAAATTTGAGATATTTTCAACATTTGTGTTGACTTAGTCACTGAGTAATGCAAAAATAAATGAATTCTTCCTTCCCGCATGACTGATCATCTAGGTATTCAGATGAGTGATATAGGCCCACTTGGGCCTCTTGTTTTTAGTAAATGTCAAGGTCAGAATGATTTGATGGAATGTTGGGAGTACCCCCCATTTTTGTACTGTTTTTACTTCTTTGCTGCCAGGAATATTTGTGTTTTTGATGAAATATTGTTAACATTTATATGAATGCTTTGAGAATGGCTCCTAAAAAGTTGAAATTTTAATTCAGATCCATTTATTCAACAAGTGATATTTAGTTGAAATCTGATTAAAAAACTGGTGTCTTTTTCACATATTGATCTGACATTGATCTACTAAGCATTATGTGCTATGAATTTTCTCATTTGCATTTGAAAAAAAGGGCAATGAGCTGGAGAGAATGTAGAACTAAAACAGGGTCTAGAATGGGGAAACACACAGGAGTAATCACTAAAGAATATTTGTTAGTAACTGTATTTATCAGAAGTGTAAAATGTGATGGGACAAAATCTATATTATCCATTTTCAGTGGCCAAAGTGGAGGTTGATTTTTTATCTGGTATTATTTTTAGTGTCGTGCAAAAGGGGATGGGGGAATCTCCCTGGCCCATGGCTTTCTATGCAAGAAATGAATACAGAATGTAAAATGCCTAAGTAACTGTTGTAATGTCACTGTAACAACAACATACCAAGGTGGACATTTATGGACACCTGGAAACCAGGGTCAAAACCAGGTGCCAGGATGGTGTTAAGTGTCCATAGTTTCCCATCTGTGTGAAAATGAATGTCCCATCTTGTGAACAGAATACATGTAATCTAGCCAGACACCGTTTTTAATGATATGGCCATTGGTCTTTGTAAATACAAGTTAACTTTGATGTGTATTACTTCCAATCAATTATTATCAACTACATGTATGTATTAATCATAAAGTGGGGCATTTTTTTCAACAGGAAAACTAAATATGATATCAATGAAGTAAGATGGGAATATGAGATCTTCATCTCCAGTCCAAACTGAGGATGAGTAACGCTGCACTTACTGGAAAAAATGGCTTCATCTACTACCTTATTTGCATATTTGGAGTCTTCCAGTTTATCCTCCATGGTCTGAATCACTATATTGTCATCTACAATAATGAACAGACTCTACAGAAAAAACTGTTTTATCAGGAATACCATCTAAAGAATCTTACTTGGCGCAATATCACAGACCGAATTCAGATTTATAGATATATATCTGACTACACTCGCCCACCAAGAGAGAGGCTTAAACAGAGACGTAAGCCTAGCAACCAAATACCATGTCAGTTTCCACCAAAAGGATTATGTAAGTAATAATATTCATACACACTTATTCTTCTTTGTTGAAAAACCAGACTTCTAAAAATTTATGATGAACTTTATATTGTTGTAGTGCATGTTATCTTGGGGTTATCAGTAAAGTAATTTACTTGACTTAAGGGTTTCAGGATCATTGTACTTTACTGTTCACAACATTTATACAATTATAGTAAATAAATAAACTTTGTGGAATTGTATAATGTTTATACTATTAACAATTATCAGGACTTGGTAAATGAACAGGCTAAACTGTTTTGCCTGAACTCACTGTAGTTATTTTGTCAAGATTGATTTCAGTCCTTGATCTCAGAACTGCTGAAAGTCAGTGTTTGAGTTGAGTGAGTTTGTGCAAGTGTAGCTGTTGAAGTCAGTGGTTGAGATGAGTGGTAGTGTCATTAAGTGCATATGCCGAAAAATCAGTGGTTGAGATAAGTATTAGTGTCTGCCAGTGTACCTGCTGAGGGTCAATTGCTGAGATGAGTGGCAATGCTCTCCAGTGCACCTGCTGTAGGATGGTGGCTGAGTGGGCATGTTCTCCAGTGTACATGCTGTAGGCCAAAGTTGAGATGGGTGGGAATGACTGTCGTGCACCTGCTGTAGGATGGTGGTTAAAATGAATGGGAGTGTATGTGGTAATGGTCACTGGTCGAGATAAGTGGGAGTGACTGACATGTACCTGCTGAAGGTCTGTGTTTGAGAGGAACGAGACTGTTTTTCAATGTACCTTCTGAAGGTCTGTGGTTGAGATGAATGCCTGCCATTGTACCAGCTGAGGTTGATGGTTGAGATGAATGGTAATGTCCTTCAGTGTACCTGTTGTAAATTAGTGGTTGAGATGTGTCTTTCAGTGTACCTGCTGAAGGGCAGTAGTTGAGATGAATGGAGTGTCTGCCAGTGTGCCAGATGAAAATCAGTGGTTTTCCTGTGGTACTTTAGTTTTCTCCATCACAATTAAGGGAAGTTATCTTTGTTAGCTTTTTCTGTGTGAGATAATTGTAAAAGCTTGTGAATTGAATAATTTGATTTGTTTTACAGTGGGCCGGGAGGAAGCAGATTTAACCTACCTTGAGCTTTCAACCTTAGAATTAAAATTCACCCCGTATGAGATGGGAGGCCATTTTAGGCCAGATAGATGTCGTGCCATTACTAAAGTTGCCATAATTGTGCCATATAGAGATCGAGATACTCATTTAAAATTATTTCTCAACAACATCATTCCCAGACTTACAAGACAACAAATAGACTTTACAATCTATATTGTCGAACAGGTATACTTCTTATTCATAAGCTACTTAACCCATCATCCCTATGCAGAAGAATATCACACAGGGTATGAAAAAACTGCTTAAGATACACTGATCTATTTACCTCTATTGACATTAATGTTAAACTGTTCAGCCCAAAATCAGATTGTAATGGCATTGATGGTTGGATAAATCTGACATTTTATTATGATGTCACAGTTAAAGCAATTGAGAGGCTACTAAATGTTGATTTCTTAAACTCTATCCATGCAGTCACATACTTTCACACATTTATCATTTACCTGATACATTTTCACACATATCACATCACTGTAATCATATATTTTAACATAATTTTTAGCGTTATTTTTCTTGGTATATTCATAACACAGGTCTATCAGGAATATGACTGATGTATTATTGATTATAAAGTAAAGCTTTTATGCATTAAATATATGATTTGCATATTATTCTGACATTGATAAGACATCATATTATAGGAATGCAATAATGTAATATGAAGTGATGTAAGACTTTGATAAAGCCATGACAGTTTTAAAAAATGGTTGCCGTCTTGCTGACATTAAATTCAGATTAAATATATGTTTGAAGAGACAAACCTCTTTTAAATGACGTACAAGTAAAAAGAAGTGATATTTTGAAATCAGATGATCATAGTTTGAAAATGTTAGCAATAAAGACCTCACAGATGAAAATCAAAGATGACAGATTAAGAAGAAATTGAAATAAATAGCACCTTACATACATCCTTATGCCAATGACTGCAATGACCAGGCCATTTGATATATACATATATATATATATATATATATATATATATATATATATATATATGTATATATATACATACATGTATATGAAAAAATACTGTAATACAAATATACCAACTAACATGTACCCTCAGAAAGTGAACGCACAAGTTGAATTTGATGTTCCTAAATGGGACACTACACAATGCCACAGGCAAATTTAAGTTTAGAAGTAATCAGGCAGATAAAATTTACTGTGTCCACGGCTTAATGATTTAACTTAGAAAACTTGTAATAATTCAGAATTTCTGTTCATTATCTCTGCAATGAGTGCATATATTGAAATTGATTATGAGTAGTACATTACCCATATTGATTTTCAGATCAGAAGGTCAAAGGTCACTGAGTGCAATGCAGTACTGTATGCAGTGTCTGCCCAATATCTTGAGAACCCTGTGCTTGATCCTGATGATATTTCATATATGGGTTGGTTATGAGTAGTAGATGACCTCTGTTGATTCTCAGGTGAAAAGGTCAAAGGTCATTGTGTGCATGTAGTACTTTATACAGTTACACAGTATAGCACCAGAATGGGTACATATATGTTCTAGTTTAGTTTGCTTTTTAGCTCACCTGAGCATAGCTCAAGTGAGCTATTGTCATAGTGCAGCGTTTTCTACATTTTCGACTTCTCCTCCAGAACCGCTGCACAGAATTTCACCAAACTTCATAAGAAGTAAGTACTCAAGGTCCTCTACCAAGTTTGTGTTTTTTATGCCTATCCGTGATCCAAGATGGCCGCCATTGGCTCTGATTGGTTGACACATTTTCGACTTCTCCTCCAGAAAAGCTGCACAGAATTTCACCAAACTTCATAGGAAGTTGGTACTCAAGGTCCTCTACCAAGTTTGTGTTTTTTATGCCAGTCCGTGATCCAAGATGGCCGCCATTGGCTCTGATTGGTTGAAACATTTTCAACTTCTTCTCCAGATTGGCTGCACAGAATTTCATCAAACCTCATAGGAAGTAAGTACTCAAGGTCCTCTACCAAGTTTGTGTTCGGGATCCAGATTCCCTCAAGGTGGATCCAGGGCGGGACCAAAAGTGCCCAAAAGGGTTCCCCTCTTCAAACATCTTTTTCTCCAGAACCAGTACATAAATGGGGAAACTAATTGCATTTCAACAATCTATAAAGATGGATTATTAAAAATTGTGTTCGGGGTTAAGATCCGTCAAATAGAAATTTACGCTTTTTTGACGTGTTTCTGGACTTAGTCATTTCAATGAAGAAAAGTGTCATGTTTTTCAGTTAATTGATATTGATGATTTCTTAATGACTATTTTGATCACAATTGTGGTAAGGAATATTATTGTGAAAGAATTTTGTCGTTATCTCAATTTTTGGATTTTTTATGAATTTTTTAAGACTTCCAGAAAAAGGGGGGGGGGGGGTGGCCATTTTTCACATTTTCAACTTTTTCTATAAAACCACATGAAAGATTTTAATGAAACATGGAATACATGAAGTACTAAAAGTCCTCTATCAATTTGTTAAATTTCATCCAAATTGGTTAACAGATAATGCCACCATGTCTAAAAAGTAGGTCTCACAATGGTACATATACCACTTGGTAATTGAAATATGGAGAGTAGCGGTTCAAATCCAGCTGTGGTCAAAAAAATTTTTTTTTTTTTTACACATCTAAATAAGTTTTTAGATGTTTCTCAACACTCAACATATGAAATTAGGAATTTTACGTTTAAGACTTCCAAAAAAAAAGGGGGGGTGGGGGAGGCCATTTTTCACATTTTCAACTTTTTCTACAAAACTGTTTGAAGGATTTTAATAAATCTTGGTAGAAATAAGTCACTTATGATCCTCTTCAAATTCTGTTGTTTTTGTCCAGACCTCTTTACAGGTGGCGCCACCATAGTCAAAAGTAGGTCACAAAAGAGTTCCCTCCTTTAACAATATTCTTTTTCATACGGGCTGTATACAGAGACAAACAGAATGCATAGAAATGATCTAGAGGGATGAGTGAAGACGTATTGTCATTTTGGTTCCCTTCCAAAATCAAATTTAAGAATTTTTTTTCGACGTTTCTTTGGACTTGGTGATTCAATGCAGAAAAAAAGTGTCATATTTCCTAGTTAATTGATAATGATGATTTCTTATGGACTATTGTGATCATAATTATGGTAAGGATTGTTACTTTGAAAGAATTTTGTCAATATCTCAATTTTTGGATTTTCTATGAATTTTTTAAGACTTCCAAATGAGGGTGTATAGGAACAATTCAATCACATTTTTCACTTCTGCTGTTATACTGCATGAAAGATTTTAATGAAACATGGAATACATGAAGTACTAAAGGTCCTCTATCAATATGGTAAATTTCATCCAAATTGGTTAACAGATAATGTCACCATGTCTAAAAAGCAGTTCTCACAATGGTACATATACCACTTGGTAATTGAAATATGGAGAGTAGCGGTTCAAATCCAGCTGTGGTCAAAAATTTTTTTTTCATTTCTTTACACATCTAAATAAGTTTTTAGATGTTTCTCAACACTCAACATATGAAATTAGGCAATTTTAAGTTAGATCTGGACAATATTTGAAACAATTGTTGTTCATGACCCAGACTTGAAATCAGTCAACAAAAGGCCCCACCTAAAGAAAATGACTAACTTGTTGCCCTGAATGACATCTTGCAGAGACAAAGGAAATGCTCAATATCAAAATCACCTGAGTGGAAGTGCAAAAAAGTGTTGTTTTTTATTCTAGCCTGAAATAAAATTTGACATATTTTCAACATCTGTGTTGACTTAGTCACATTAATGCAAAAATAAATGAATTCTTCCTTCATGCATGACTGATCATCTAGGTACTCAGGTGAGCGATATAGGCCCACTTGGGCCTCTTGTTTTTTGTTTCCTGTGAGAAATGCTGATGCAGAGCATATCTATCAATGCATCTCACTAAGGACTGCAGTAAACAGTTCTTGTTGTGTGAGTGCCAATACTTTATTGATCTGTGGGACATATGTTTATGTAACTGTATGGCACAACTTATTGTATTACTTTGAATAATGAGAAGTTCAAAAGTTTAACAATTTATTATAAATATGTCAATCGACACATATTGAAATCAACTACAACTTATAGTAATTAAATCTAAATACAATGTCAAACATAAAATATAAAGTTTAATAACCTAATTTGGTAATTTAACTTAATTTTGTAATTTTCAGTCTAAATTAAGACTTTAATAAATTCTAAAATACTTTTTTAATCTCAATATTTTAAATCAAAGATGGACTTAGATTGCTGCCAGATAGACCGGAATATCTATTTGCCAGATAGATCGTCATTCATGTCTGTACTCAGGTGAAGAGTTCTGTCAGTTAGACCGACAATACAAAACTTGCTTACACTACTTGAACACTCTTTTAAATACCCCAAAAACATGTGATAAAGTACCCGAACATGCCTAATTACAATGATTAGGTAAAAGTTAAATGGCTTGTCCAATAGAATTGACTAGATCATAACTAAACATCAATAGAATACAACTTAGGTAACTTAAATGTTTTAAACAGTGCACCAAAGGACGAAAGAAGTGAAAGAAACAATATAATGAAAATACAGACTAATAAACATCAAATAAGTACAAGAATAATGTCATACATGATAAATATATACAGGTGAGTAACCAAAATAAATTTTATGCAAAATCAACACAGCACAGAACCGTTATTCCTGTTATTCTATTCTTTATTTTCCTGTCCTTTGAAATCTTGTTCAACAGAGTGATGAGGAACATAGGGTACATTTCTGTTATTCTATTCCAGTCCTCTGGGGTGTCGTTCAACAGAGGGATGATGAGGAATATAGGGTTTAAAGAAGCCAGTACAATAGCTGATTATGACTGCTATATATTTAATGATGTAGATACTGTTCCAGAAGATGACAGAAATTTCTACTTTTGTGAAACAGATTATGTTAGACATCTAGTCACTAAACTGAAAAGAAACGAATATGGGTAGGTGTTTATAAATTATAATGGATCTTTCATCATTTTCTCTCAGTATTGTTGCTTTAAACAGTGATGACTTAATCAGGAGCCACTTGTTCAAAACTTAATTTTTTGTTAAACTTACTTTCACTACTTTTTCTATTCTATTTGTGATAAAAATCGCTTCTTTTTCTATTCTGTTTGTGATAAAAAAAAACTTTTAGTTTTGTATTTAATTCTAATTTGTAGTATATCCAAAGATCGAAATAGCAGATTACCCTTAGGCAGAATATAAAAATTGTTGTTTCCATGGATGTTGCTAAAAAACTTTTTGTCAGCAAGTCATAGCTTATATTTTTTTCAGTTTTATTTTCAATATTGTTCATATTTGATTAGTGATGTTTTGTGAAATAAAATCCTCGTATTTTAAGTGCTTTAATGGGTCCCTGCTTTGACGCAATACTGGTACTTCATTCAAGTAAGCCTTGTATTGATCTGTACCAAATACATAAAAGCACAGACCAAACCCTCATTTTATTCCCTGAATTTTATCATTTACCATTAAAATCTTTTTGGTATTGGAAACACAACAATTTTTATTTTTTTGCCTTATTTTAATGATTTTGTAAAGATATACAGAATTTGAATATTTGATGTTTTTAATAGGTTGCCGTATGCTGAATTAGCTGGTGGTATTATAGCATTTACCAAAGAACAATTCTTGACTGTCAATGGCTACTCTAACCAGTTCTTTTTGTGGGGAGGGGAAGATGACGATATCTTTAATAGGTATTCTCACTTACTATTTATAGTTTTTATAAACAACCCTTAAATATGCAGGAAGAGAAAGTTCTTATCGAGGGTAGGCATACTATGTTATTCCACACGACCAACAAAAGATGTGTAATAGGTTTCCAGGGGTCTATAAATGTCTGTAGTACATTCATACTGTCTATAAATGTCTGCAGTACATTGTTGTGAGTGCCAAAAAGTCTCTCAATATCTGAAGTACAGTGTTGTAAGTGCCACACTGTTTATTAATGCTGTACATTATTGAGTGTCACACAGTCTGTATTTCACATATATTGTTGTGAGTGCCACACTGTCTATGTCTGCAGTATGCTAAGTGCCATACTGTCTATATATATAATTATCTGAAGTACATTGTTGTGACTGCCAGATGGACATAGCTTCAGTTACCTTAATGTTTACATCATTATTTTCAGATTTCATTTAGTATTGTACACAATATGTTATAATATGTATGAAAATAGAATTAAATCAAACTTGTAAAATGTTGATGTAGTAGATACCTTACTTGCTTACATACTATTTTAGGATTAAGAACAATAAGTTAAGTCTTCGACGTCCTCCACTCCTGATTGGAACCACTACTACTTTCACACATAAACGAGATCCTGTTCTGAAAACCAGGTAAAACATTGTATATGATTTAATCTGTATCTGGCTATATTTAATGTGTGGGCACATGCCAGATGTGTTGCCTTTTAATTACGTACCCCCAGTGTGGGATTATACAAGGGACACCTGTCTGATGCATAGCCTTTTGATTATGTACCCACAGTGCAGGATTAGCGTATACAGGGGGCACATGCCAGATGTGTTGCCTTTTGATTACGTACCCCCAGTGTGTGATTATACAAGGGACACCTGTTTGATGCATGGCCTTTTTGATTACGTACCCACATGTGGGATGATACAGGGGGCACATGTCAAATGTGTTGCCTTTTGATTACGTACCCCCAGTGTGGGATTATACAAGGGACACCTGTCTGATGCATAGCCTTTTGATTACGTACCCTCAGTGCAGGATTACCGTATACAGGGGGCACATGGCAGATGTGTTGCTTTTTGATTAGGTACACCTAGTGTGGGATTATACAAGGGACACCTGTCTGATGCATAGCCTTTTGATTATGTACCCACAGTGCAGGATTTTCGTATACAGGGGGCACATGCCAGATGTGTTGCCTTTTGGTTATGTACCCCCAGTGTGGAATTATACAAGGGACACCTGTCTGATGCATAGCCTTCGATTACGTACCCACGGTGCAGAATTGTACAGGGGGCACCTGCCTGATGTATTGCCTTTTGATTACATACCCCCAGTGTTGGATATACAAGGGACACCTGTCTGATGCATAGCCTTTTGATTATGTATCCACAGTGCAGGATTATACAGGGGGCACCTGCCTGATGTATTGCCTTTTGATTGTGTACCCACAGTGTGGGATTAAACAGGGGCACCTGCCTGATGCATTGCATTTTAATTATGTACCCACAGTGTGCAGGATTATACAGGGGGCACCTGCCTGATGCATTGCCTTTTGATTACGTACCCACAGTGTGGGATTACACAGGGGGCACCTGTCTGATGCATTACCCTTTGATTACATACCCACAGTGTAGGATTATACAGGGGCATCTGCCTGATGCATGGCCTTTTGATTATGGACCAACTGTGCAGGATGAAAGAGGGAGCATCTGCCTGATGCATGGTCTTTTGATTACGTACCCACAGTGTGGGAATAAAGAGGGGGACCTGCCTGATGCATTGCCTTTGATTATATACCCACAATGTGGGATTAAAGAGGGGGCACCTGTCTTATGCATGGCCTTTTCATTATTGACCCACAGTGCATTTAGATACAGGGAGCATCTGTCTAATACCTGGCCTTTTGAATTGTAGACCCATAGTGCGAGATCATACAGGAGGCATCTGCCTGATACATGGCCTTTTTATTATGTACCCAAAGTGTGGAATGATATAGGGGACACCTGTCTGATGCATGGGCACATACTAGATAATACAAAGGACACATGCCTGATGCATGGCCTTTTGATTAGGAATTTACAGTGTGGGATGATACAGGGGGTACCTGATGCATGAATTTTTGATTACTTGCCCACAGTGTGGGATGATACAGGTGGCACCTGCCTGATGCATAGGCTTTTGATGACGTACCCACATTGCAGGATGACACAGGGGGCATCTGTCTGATTATGTACCTACAGTGTGGGATTGATTATGCAAGGGACACCAGCCTGATGCATGGCCTTTTGATTACATACCCTAAGTGTATAATGATACAAAGGGCACCTGTCTGATGCATGGCCTTTTTGATTACGTACCCACAGTGGGGGATGATACAGGGGGCACCTGCCTGATGTATGGCCCTTTAATTTCTGAACTACAGTACAGGATGCCGCAGGAGTTGTGGTTTATACTCTTTTATCCAAAAGATAGATAGGGACACAGAAGATAATAAATTAAAAATCTTTACTCTTATCAGAAAAAACCTTTAAAAAAAAGTCTTCTCTAGGTGCTTTGATCTTAAGTTGCTTTTGGCTGTATTGCAAAGCAATTTCGGTTTATAGATTGATGATATTCTTCTTTTGTCTGCCAAAATTCTTCAAAATTTTTGTTTGAAGCAAATTTCAAAACTATAAAGAACCACACTGTAATACTTTGCATAGGAGATCCTTTCATATGCACTTTGATTTCAGTGAAAACTAGGTCAGTCTGACTTACATTTCACAAATGAGTGATTTTTCTTAAAATTTCAATCTAGGAAGGATCACAGATTTTATACTTTGCATGTGAGATAACTTAGATATGTACCTTGATTTCAGATTTTACATGTACTGTTTGTGACTTCTGCATATTACATTTGTGTAACTTCTATGAAAATTTCATAATTTAGAAAGTCCACAGACTTTATAGAATGCATATGATACTACTTCGATGTTTACTTTTAATATCAACTGAATTAAGTTCAGTGTAACCTATATTTCTTGGTTTAATGAGTTTTTGTGGAGTTTGGCTATGCTGTCTGTAACAGTTTTTAGCTCACCTTAATCAAAGGCTCAGGTGGGCAGATGTGATCACTCTTTGTTCAGGTCGTCTGCCTTTCTGGTGTAAACTTTTGACTACTTCTTCAGAATTGCCTGAGGGATTTGATCAAACTTGGCAGGAATGAAAAATTAAGGTCCTATTCAAGTGTGACTATTTTTTGCCAGATCCGTCTGTCATTTTTGTCTATTTGCATGTAATTTTTTATTTTTCTCTGTGAAGGTTGCTTTTCATGCGTTTAATCTTCTGTGTTATAAATAACTTGTAATCAATTTAATTGGACAAAAATAGAATACAAAAATGATTTGTAGGATTTTTTTATATCTTTATTTTAGAATTTAAAAAGATGATGGATGGGTGGGTATACATTTGGAATGTAATATTAAGCTTTCCAGGACTTATCCTTCAGAAAAGGTATTGGTGAAACTTAGGTCGTATGAAGTTCTCAATGTCCCTACCATTGTAGCTGTTTTCCCAAATGGATCCAAGGTGGAGAGAAATAGGCCTCAAAGGGTACCCTTCTTTGACAAAGTTCTTCAGACTATTTGCATAGATAAAAGACTAAATGTACCATAGTGATCTCAAAGGATATCTCAAGAAGTGTTTTTTGTTATTTGTTGCATTCTGAAATCAAGTTTTTGAGGCTTTTTAGGTCTCTTTTCTTTTCCACACATATTTAAAAAAATTTTGTTTTGGGTTCAGTTTTGAAATAAAGTTTCTGAAAAGTATATTTACATTAGATAATATTCTGAAAAGTATATTTACATAAGATAATATTCTGATACTTTCTAAGTTTCTTAATATGTGCTCAGGTGAGTGATATATGCCTATTTTGTCCTCTCGTTAATTTAAGTTGCATCTTAGTCAGTCTAATTCTCTTAAATTCTACATCTAGATCCCAGTATGTGGTGCTCTTTGGTTGGCCTCCCTTCTTGTTCTAGGTTAGGTCTTACATTTTAAGTGTGTATTAGGATGTGATGGATGCATGGCCATGCCCTCTGAGGAAGTCTTTCACTGCAGTTTGTTTTTTTTTCTTTTTAATACCAGTGGCTTGTTAATTCCATATCAAAAATTTCATATATAGGATAGGATTTTGAGTTTTGGTTTTTTTTCTTGCAGTTCAATTACAATCATAAATGCATATTAACATTCAGAGGATTTGTGTTTCATTATGTTATTGATTGTGCCATGTGTAACACTAGTATGTAAATAATGAATCAGATTTTGGTCTATTGTAGATATGACATAATGTCAAGAGTAGAAAATAAGGAAAATAATGATGGAGTTAGCACTATTAAATATGAACGTGTGTTTATAGAGAAACGTAAACTATATACCTGGATATATGTTCGTGTGAAGGAAACTTATGAAAAGGTAAAATAAATATTATTCTGTTAAAAAATGACATAAATAACAGAGATGTAACAAAATGTTCACCCAACAGTAAGATTAATATTGTAATGCAAATTCCCATGATTAAATATATAAAAATGATAAATGTAATTCACATAATTAAAAGAATTCCTCTATAGTTTTTGAGATCACATATAGTGTTCAGTTTTTGTGATGTAATAAACAGAATTTATCAGTTATTTATTTTTTAGTAATGTAAATCTCTTTTTTCAGGTTGTTAATGAGTGAGGTATATCAGTAAGTTGTTGACTGTTTAAAAGGTATCTTTGAACACTGTCTTACAGTAAGAGAAATGAACAAAAATAAGAAGATAATAATAGAACTCTGAACATTTGATGGTCATTGGTATGTTTTGTGATATGATGTACATAAGGTTGATTGTTATTCATTCATATATCACGTCTTACTTAATTATTACCTTGCCAACGAAGTACAGGTATCACAGGTTGTTTCACAATGTCTGTCTGCTTTTCTTGAGATTGTTATTCAATAGCTTTTCATCCTACAGTATGATACTTTACACATAGGATGCCCATGACTGAAGGAGAATCTCTATTGTTTTGGGGGCAGATCAAAAGCACAGGTCACAGGAATTTGCTACCATCTGAGTATTTGTTCTCTTAGGACATTTATAAATGTATTTTATATTACATTTTTATTGCTCATTTTGTTGTGTTTTTTGGACAACTGCATTGTATTGCTTTACTCATTCTAAATCCATTGTCATCAAAGATCTATTTAAAATGGTCATGAGTACCTTGAATTTGAAGCTCCAAGTCAGGTAGGATAAAGTTTACTATAGAGCTCAGCATGTTTCAAAATTCTTTGTGTGTTTCTCTGTATCATCCTTTATCAACACAAATGTTTTCACTTCTTTCATTCATATTCATAGCTGATCATCAAATACATGTTCTGGTCATCATTCACATCCGACTTACATTATAACCATTGGATTAATTTTAATTATTTGATTTCCTTGTGAAAAATATGACTTTTCTATTTAGCTTGGCTTTGAGAATGTATCCTTGAAAGAAATATGATTAAAGAACCTTTAAATCTGTGAGTATTTGAAAACAACTCTATCCACAGATGAGTTAGTGGCACTATACTTAAGATCTTATGATCATCTTTATTACTGGAACCTTAAACTTACTTCAAAATTTTAGAGCTTTATTTTTAATGATATGAGTAGATGTATATGTTGTACTGAGTTTTATAATGTATAAAACTCTTGTAGAAACTGCAAGATTATTGAGTTTCCAGGGGTTCTTGAGCTTTAAGAACGTCTCAGTCCTCAAAGATTGATCACATCCATATATATATATATATAAATTTGTGTATATATGATGTAAGGTACTAGCTATAGAATCTCTGTATGGCATTGGATCTTTTGAAACCCCTTTCATAGTGTAAAGTGATTGGAAAGTTCAAAGGGAATATTGAATGTGGTTTTACACCTGCTTCTATTCTTACATACAACTCAGCATGAATAAGGTTACATTTGTATATCCACAATATCTGTGACTCTTATGTTATGTGATGAGCAATCTTAAGTAAAACACCATGTGTACACAATCTGTCTAATACCTGCTAAACACTTGCATGGTTCTATACTTGATATGAAATAATAGATATAATGTATATAATTTTATATAAATCACATATTTCAATGTAAATGAAGTGAAACACTGATACATTGACACCTATGTATATTGAAGTATTTTACATAGTTTTATAATTTTAGTATATATATATATATGTATAACTGTGCCAGACAGTATTATTCAAAACAGCAGAATTTCACTTTACCTTGTGTCTGTTTTTTGATAGGGTATCCAGGTCAGTGTGTTTATGTCCTAAAACAAATTGATATTAATTTTACATTACATCTGGTCAAGCTGACGTCCTTTACATGAGGAAAAAAAGTCTTATCGTCCAGTTGACAGTATTTGAATACTTTTACTTAATGGGCTAATTTGTTTAGGTCTTGTTTCTTTGGTATATGTGAAAGAAGTGTGTGGGGTGGGTCTTTACTTTCCTATTTTTCTGTGAGAAATGAAAGAAAACTGCCATAAAATGTTTAAAAAGAATAAATGTTGTTTTTGGTTTCATTCTGACAAAAAGAATTCATTGTATTTTTGACATCTGTAAATTTGGACTTTAAGTTTTTGAGCATTTTCAAGTGATGTCTATTATTATTTATTTCGATACATTTATAATGTATTAATTTTTGTGACTTTGATTTAATATTCAAACTCAGAATTTACGTTCACCATGTTGGTACACATGAATTTAAAGTATTAAGTGTATAATGAATCTTGAATAGATCTCCATAGATACAAATTGTTATAGCACTTTGAAGCATTTTATTAAAAAAAGACCTTTCAACGAAGAATTTAAGAAAAAAAAAAAAGTATATATATATATGTGTATATATATATATATATATATATATATAAATGATATTCCATAGAGATAAGGGTAATTAAAGTTTGCATTTAGCCCTATGAGCCCTATGGGAATTACCTTTTTTGCTTTTCTTTAATTAAAATGCAAAATTTATGGATTAACTTTTAGTAAAAAGTTTTGTAATATCTGATTTCATCAAGTTTTGTAATTACAGTATACTTTACCAATAACGGGAAATGACTCAAGTGAGGACATTTATGTGATACAGTCCCAAATTTTACAATCAGTAACATCAATACCATCGTAGCAACATAGATATTAGTTAAACAAATAATTATAATACAAAGTTACCATGTGTATGTTTTATTGAGTCATTTGAGGTTCATTATACATGGAATATTGTAACATACATTTTATGAGTGAAAAAAGAAAGGATGCACTACCTCATGTTATAATTAGATATGATAGGTTATCTTTGGAAGTAATGGAAGGATTTTGATAACATCTTGAGGGAATTTGACCACTAACTAGGACACTCATACAATTGCTGTTGTTTTTTCTGTATTTACCCAAGGGTGGGATTGTGGGAAAAGAAGAAAATAAACATCAAATAGGGTGTATACGGAGTGTATTCAAAGTATTTAGATTGATGTGGTGTTACTATTTAAGAATACACATATTTTATGCAGTGTCAGTACTTTTAATCTTTTCATATTCTCAACTGAGCAATATAGGTCTATTTGGACCTCTCTAGCATTAGAACAAACTTTGTTTGAAAATCTGCTGAGATATTCTACTTGTCTGCAGTCTTGTCTATAGAGAAATAAAATTTTCCTGTAAAACATGCAAAATTCTGCTGTTACAAATTTTTTATTGTTCACTATTTTGATCCAATATTTGTAAATATAAAACTTGATATTTTATTGCTAGTATATGTTATTTGTGGTAGATAAAAATGTTTTTAACATTTTTTAGTTGTATAGTTAGTATTTGCAGCACTGTTATGTATACTGCACTTTGTTGACCTCTCTAATTTATGATAAATCTTAATAGGTATGATTTTGTGTGAAAATGTACCATAAGTTTTCTAGCTTCTAGTCTGTAGTCACAATGAAATCCATCCCTCATCTTATGTTATTTTTATGTTATGAAGTCACCATATTCCATACATCTTGAGAGCAGATATGTATGTACTTGATTGAATAAGGCTGGGAGTGACCACTCAATCAAGGCTGGGAGTGACCACTAATGCTTTAGAGAACATGCTTTTATCAGTTCTTTCATGCATATATGATAAATAATAAAATGCTAACTTATTATGTGTATGGCATTAAAACGTCTAATGAATTCATTTGAACATCTTATGTGTTTGAGTATAAAGCTATCAACTACATTGTTGATAAAGGAATACATAAACCTTAAAAAGACCTGAAGTACCAACGTCAAATATAGCATTGTGTTAGTAGGTTGTGACACATATATTGTTCTGTCTCAATTTCATTTATCTTCATATGTTATTGTGATATTCATTGAAATGATGATTTTCTCTCTGTTGTCAAACTCAGATTGGTTGAGGACATTGATTAGATTTATAGCAAGAGACTACAGAGAGATACATTTTTGTCATTTCCTATGTTATTTTTTTGCCTATCCTGTTGCTTTTGATAATTGTATTAATTAATGCACTGCATAAATGGTATGTTTATTACATAGTAGAAGAATCATTTTTGGTTGAGTTATTGCATGAAGAACCGAGTGTATGCTTTGTGACTTTTAAACACTTTGTTTATGCATGATTCATGTATTAAAGATATATTTACATGATGTATGACATAAGGATTTAAGCATTTTTAAAAGTAAAATAGAATGATTTCTCACTCAAATGTTGTTCAGAATATTTAAAGTATTGAA
This sequence comes from Pteria penguin, assembly GCA_035048485.1. NCBI lineage: Eukaryota > Metazoa > Mollusca > Bivalvia > Pterioida > Pteriidae > Pteria > Pteria penguin. The sequence goes on along the minus strand of CM068587.1, from coordinate 5,188,515 downwards.
TCATCTTGTATTATACATACTGTTGAGTAGTATGTGCGATACTAATTAGGTTAGTCTGAAATAGGTGTTTTCAGGCTTTTGTAAGTGCTCTACAAAGTTTTAGTACAATATTTTGTAATTTTGTGATAACTATCAGTATATAAACACCCATACTGGTCATGAACCAGTTCCCAGCTAAGACCAGTTACTGGCTACCACGTTATTCAGTGTATTCAGAATGTGAAATGGAAAAATTTCATATGTAATGTCATATGCATTATATATTGCAAACAATCAAGTGAAAAAATTTCGTAAATTCACATTTTAATACCTAATATAATGTGGTAGTCAGTAGCTGGTCTTCACTAGTTATTGGTCCTCTACCAGTATCTGTGTAAGATGGAATGTTTATGATAATGCATGTTTTGTCTGGTTTATTGAGGAATATAGCCCATATAGCTCTATCATGTAGGTGCTTGGCTTGTGACCAAGAAGTCCCAAGTTCATGTCCCACCAGTTATATGTTGATGTCCTGTCTTTCGGATGATACAGTAAAGACCTTAACAGTTGCCCTTTGTAATAGTAGACATGGCATGTAAAAGTTACCTTGCGTGGATCCGTTGCATGGTAGAAATATCAACATAAAAGTGCAATAATCTTGGTGTGGCATTAAACAAAAATCTGACAGAAAAACTGGGTACCGTGTTTTCCAATTCAGTTTTAGTTAAAATTAATGCAATACATTTTTGGGATCTGTTTGGTCATGTTTCCTCATAACATTTTACTGGTTTTGTGTTACCACTTACTAAGCTTTGCAATCTGATGTTCACATTAGCTTATTTTTTATGGTTGCTAGCCTTTGGATTCTGAGATAATTATGAGTAGCATCCTTTCACTGCTTTATGTCATTTAATCTTCACATTGGAAACAGACTTGTATTGAAGTGGATATCTACCTCGTTGATGGGTATTTTTAAAGAACTAAAAAGCCAGTATGGCACAGTATTTTTCCTGTGAAATTGATTTTTTTTAATATGTATCTTATATAATGGCTGACTTTTGATGATTCTAACTGTCTACGAAATGATATTATCTTGGGGTTGGGAGACATATGCATCGTTTGATGAACTATGTTTTCTATTTTTAGATTTTTGAGGAAACTCATTCGTAAGATAATAAAATTTCATAAGATTTGCAAGATTTTATAATGCAAGAAACTGCATGTATTGATGTCTGGTTGTTTTTTCAGTCTTTTGTTAGCTCAGCTAAAGCCTCAAGTGAGGTATTGTGTCTTAGTCTGGAGTCCTTCTGTCCGCCTGGTATAAACTTTTCATACTTTGCACTTCTTCAGAACTGCTGAAGGGATTTTGATCAAACTTGGTACGGATGAAGTACTCAAGGTTTCCTTCAAGTGTTATTACTTATGGTCAGATCCATCAAGGAGTGGATCCAGGTTATGGTACCAAAGTGATCTAGATAGATATCTAAAGGAGTGTTGTTGTATTTTGGTTCATTTGAAACCAAATTTTTGACGTTTGTTGTGCTGTCTTTTGAGCTTTGCAAGCTTTGCCTATTTTCAGGTAATTTATTAGATTTTGCCCTTGTAGGTTGTTTATGATGCATTGAATTTGTGTGTATCTTAAATGACTTTATTGTAATAAATGTAATTGGAAAGAAAAGGAATGCAAAATTAATTTGTATGATTTATAGAAAACATTACAAAAACAAATAAAAAGATTAAACAGGTGGGAGTGGGGATGGATTACATATATTATAAGTATTTGATGGAATTCTCCCTCAGAACTCATTGAAAGTACAAATGCTGCTATTTATCAAATCCGCCAAGGGATTGATCCAGGACTGGGTAACATAGACCCAAGAGGGTACTCTCGTGGACAAACTTTTCCTTCTGACCAGCTGTATAGATCAACAAACTAAATGTGCCAGAGTGATCTAGAAAGATGTCTTTAGAAGTATTTGTTGTCTTTTTATAAAGTTTTGGTACTTTTTTTTACATCTTCTTGAACTCTCGTTTTTCTCTTGATTGTCTTAATTCATGAGTGTTTTAGAATAATATAATGTTATTTTTTATTCAATTTTAAAAATGAATTTCTGAAAAGGATACTTCCATTAGAGAACATTCTGGTACTTTGTAAATTTCTCATGTGCTCAAGGTACCCAGTTGACTGATATAGGCCCATTTGAGCCTCTTGTTAATACATTGATCGTATTGTGTTTTAATAAACTTTAATTTGCTTTTTGTATTTTGGAAAGTAGAAGAAAGGGGTATTAGGATGTCCATTTCTAGAGACAATCATTTTCTACGTGCATTTTATGTTTTACTCATGATGTGCCAAATAGACCTTATGATATATAGGTATAAACAAGATGTAGTGTTTAACTGATTGGTTTGTGGTGCAGGCGAGTTGGGATCGATTCCCTGATTGTGCCATTATCTCAAAGAAGTTGGTTACCTCCTACAAGTTTTCAACATGATACTATGACATGTACATGGTATCTGCAAGGGGAGATAATCATGAAAACTTAAGGACTGGCAACCCTTCATATCATCATTATACTATAACATGTACATGGTATCTACAAATGGAGATAATCGCAAAATAAGACCTGCAAAATAGAAATGATTTACATTATTCCCCATTTCATACCTGTTGTAGCGACTGCTTTATAAAGTAAATGTATAAAAGGGGAAATGTATTCCTCAGTATTCTCCACCCAAGAGGTCGCTCTTCATTAATAATTTAATGATGAAATATTATATGCCGATATAGAGTGTTTTACTATTATAGAATTGTAAAGTGTTTCCTTATTATACAAGGCATACAATTGGTGAAGTGACTCGCACTAGTTTTTAGCTTCAGCACTCTCATTCTCTTGCCTCTGTAGCATACTATTGATGTCATTTAATATTCAATCGTATATAATATATCGTACATACAATATCCTAAATCAAAGTGATCATTGTTGAAATCAAACTTCTTCAGTATAATAGTATGATGATTTTTTGATGTTTTAAGATGATTATTGTTTCATTAGTTTGATGAATGTTTTCTTGTAATACAATGATACAAATACACTGGTGTAATCATTTATCACATCTGACAATATCTACCAACAACATATTTCTTCCTCATTCGCCATGATATTAAATGCTATGTGTACATCTGAAGTAAATTTAGTTACTCCACGGACTGTGTGTATTTATACTATTCATGGAGTTTGTTAGCATATTGGAAATGTTTGTTTCCTACACATTTGAGAAAAAATCCATGCAAACTATGTAGCCACTGTTTCAATCTCAGCTGCATACCCTCAAAGCTATGGAAACCGTGGTTATCACTTTAAATGTGTCAACATTTGCTGGCAGAATTGCTTGCTTCATTGGTTTAATTATGTCTACCCAACTTTTCTCCCTTATCAGAGAAAGATATATTGTTTTTGTCTTGTGTTTCTATCTGTCTGATCTTCACAAGCTTTGTACATTGTAGTTTCTCCTGCAGTATAGATGGCATTGAGTGAAACTTTATAAATACCTTTTCCATTTTATCTTCCTACTCATACTGCTGTTAAATTACCAAAGAAAAAAGTATTACTACAGTTGTTACGGTTAAAGAATTACTGACAGTGAATGAACTAGAAACAGATTGTAAATCAAGCTGACTGAGTAAATGGTAATGTTAAACTAAGAGTATTAGTCAAGCACCCTCTGTTTAATGTTTTAAGGGGGGGGCATAGACCTCAGACGGAGCCCTCCTTTGACCAAATTCTTCTGCAGAACAGCTGCATAGATTATCAAACCTAATATGGTAAAGTGATCAAGAAGAAAAATTGTTTTTACATGTAGTTTATTTCTTAAAATAATTATTCTGACTTAATTTCTGGCTCATTTTTGCACATTTTCAGGTTTTTTTTAAATTTTCTTCTTGTAAGTTGCATTTAATAGATAAATCCTGTGCATTTTAGGGAATAATTGGAACTGTAAATATCATGAATGTTGAAATATTTCCTTGAATTGGAAAAAACCCTTAAAAATAGAAGAGAGAGTGTGCGCTATTGCATTTTATATAGGTATGTGATGGATTTCTTCTTTTTAAAAGAATACAAATGAAAGGATTTTGATAAAACTTGGCATGCATGAAATATTCAAATTCCCTACAAGTTTGTTTTTTGATTGTTTGTTTGGCTTTTTGGGGTTTTCTTGTTTGTTTGTTTTCAAGGGGGAGGGTTCATCAAGAGGTGATCTCACAGAGGTGCCCTCCTTCGACAAACTTCTTCACACTGACTGAATAGACCAAAACGATTGAATAAGAGTGATTTAAAAGGGTATTTTAAGAAGTATTGTTGTTTTTGGTCTCATTACAAATCAAAATTTTGACTTGTGTACATCTCGGTAGCTACAAAGATTTCTTTGATTTTTCCTTTGATTTTCTCATCGTTGGTGCTTATATTATAAAGTTGTAATGCTTAAATTTTGAGTAGTTTAAATGATTTTAAGATGGAACGTTGTATTTAGTGGCGATGTCCGTCCATCCTTCCATTTCTGGAAGGTTTCGATTATGCTTTTAGATACTGAGGTAATACTTGCTACGTATGTTAAGTATGAAGTCATAGACATGTTAGACTTTCTCGCAATTGACTTCTCTTTGCAAGAGTTATTACCCTTTGATAAAATAATAAAAGAAATTGTTTTCCGAATATTTTGCCATGCTATATGTAGGTAATATTGAAATATATTTATGGTGTATGTTTAGTTTTAGGTTTTACATATGAAATTTGACATTTGTCTCAGTTGACCCTATTTTACAAGAGATATTGTTCTTTGATGAAAATAGTATGTCATAACGTTTTTCCATATTTTCAAGTAATGATTTGAAGTATTCAGTCAAACTCAGTACGTATGTTTAATATGAGGTTTTACAGATTGGTCCAGCGTTACACCTCACCTTTAACGTCCAGTTTCTCATGTACTTAAAGTACTACGGTGAGCCATATAAACCCAATTAGGACTCCTGTTTGACTTTTTTTTTCCGTCCATGTACAACATACATGCATGTATTTCTTTTTGCCATGGCATAATATTTGTGAACACATTTGTATGTAGAATTAAGACAAGAACACACGTGATCTTTAAACATTTCATTGATTGAATACATCGACAGACTGTCATTTTCCTACACCACTTTTTCTTTAGGTTCAAACAGGACAATAATATTTCATCATTTGTAATACTGTGAATCTAAATCGGTTGAAATAGAAAGTATTCACATAAATGTACCACTTTCCCATTACGTTTGCTTTATTCTGCCTTTCCATACTTTTGCATATTACATAATCTGATAGTGGGGAAAGGGGGGAGGGGGGCATCAAAACGAGCTTAATCATATGATAATAACTTGCCAGCGTTTAAACAACTCGGCTTAGCACTATCAGTGACTCTAACGCCTTGAATTATAATAGAATGCTTTCTGGGCACCTGTAATGCGGTATGTAGTTAGTTTGGAATCCATCTATGTTTAATACTGGCCCAGGTACACGGCCTGACTTCTTGTCATTACTTCTGAATAAAAGTCATTTTAACACTGGTATCCCGGACACACGTACTGAATTATCACTACATCTGAAGTCATTTTAACACTGATCGCCATTTTAACACTTGTCGCTTGGAACACGTCCTGAATTGTTATCACTACTTATGGGTAGTAGTCTTAACACTGGTCGCCCGGGCACTTCTTGGTAGTAATTTTAACACTGGTCGCCCGGACACAGGTCCCGAATGGTTATTACTACATTTCGTACTTCTGGATAGTCATTTTAATACTAATCACCCGGGCACACGTCCTAAATGATTATCACTACTTCTGGATAGTCATTTTAACATTGATCGCCCGGGCACACGTCCTAAATGATTATCACTACTTCTGGATAGTCATTTTAACACTGGTCACCCTGGCACACATCCTGAATTGTTATCACTACTTCTAAAGTCATGTAGACACCTGTCACCCGGGTACACATCCTGAAATGTTATCACTACTTCTGATATCATGTAGACACCTGTCGCCGGGCACACATCCTGAATTGTTATCACTATTTCCTAAGTCATCTTATGTTATGACATTGGATATTAACTAGATCAAAGAGTATCATGTGTAGTCAATTTCCCAAATTCTGATCCCTCGGTTGATTTTCCAGATGACTACCGCTGCAGCCATCTTGATTTTTTTTTGGTTACCTCTGAATGCTACATCGAATGTATGGAACTGGCTGGTTCTAAATCTTAATATGGAAGCTGTCGTGAAATGTATCGCTACTTCTGCTGATAAGTACTACTGCTATAGGAACTTGACGGGAATAATTGCATGTGGTCGTCTTTTGGTCTTTAATAACATTCAGATACTTTGAATTGTAAATGACCTCTTGTTACAAAATGATTTTTGTTGTTTAAAATTCGGTCACACGACGTATTTTGAAAACAGTAATCGAGTTTATTTATCACCAAATCAAGGTCCATGGAAGGCGTAACATTTGACATGCATGATTCAATAGAACTATGCATATACTTGTTTTTAAAAATACTATCTAAATACAGTAAAATAATTATGCTTTGAACAATCCCAACAAAACATTTAATGAGGTGTTATATATAGGAATCTTCCCTTCAGATATTGTCTGATCCATAACAGTATATGCTTGTCTTGATCTGAGTGATACTTTTCAAATTGTTACCTATGACACAGGGGTTTGTCTTGACTGTGATTAAAGGTCAATCCTGAAAGTAAAGATTTTAATGAGATGTTATATAAAGGAATCTGCCCCTCGGATATTGTCTGATCCATAACAGTATATGCTTGTCTTGATCCGAGTGATACTTTGTTACCTATGACACAGGGGTTTGTCTTGACTTTGATTAAAGGTCAATCCTGAAAGTAAAGACCAAAGAGGTTTTAATCAAAGATGGTCCATAAACTCTTACACAGAACTATATGAATCTGCATCATTCTCCATACTTTTGTTTTTTTTTCAGTGCACGTATGTGCTATAATCTGGACTCAATGTTCTGTCTCCAAAACCCATAGTGGTTCCCGCTCCATAAATCCTAGGCAGTAACATAAATTTATTTGATATTCCCAATGTAAAACGCTGATTATCCATGACAAGATTATATGTCATTACCTCTACTTAAGGTTATGCTGTTTAAATCAAAGTCACAGTGACCTAATAAAACTATAAATGTAAATTATTTTTGCGAAGCAGCAGTAACACTTTGTTGCTGCAGGGATTACTGTTCTAGTTTTAGAGTGTGTATAGCTAGTGTGTCCAGGCAAAATGTACAGTTTGATACCAACGCTAAGGAGAACTGTGTTGGAGCCGGTGTAACATTAAAAAGTGACCCCATTGAAAACTGACCCGCTGGTCAGTTTTCAATGTTAAAAATTGACCCGTGGGTCAATTTTTAACGCTAAATTTGGCCCAAAAGTCGTTGAAAATTGACGCACGCCGTTAAATTTTGACTCCCCATGGGGTAAGTTTTTAACGATTTTTAATTTTATCTATAGCATTGAAATACAAGTTTCTATGGAAGTGGGGTGGACATATAGGATGTCTCTCACCATTCCATCTCATTCTCCCTTCCATATAATCTTTGTCTCCTTCTTCCATAGCGTAGCGAATCTGGCTTCGCAACTGACACACATTGTGTATACAGAAAATTTTTTTAATATAAACAGGTGGAAAGATTTGTTGTTTTCTTAAATACCAGTATACTTTTTATCTCGGGAGAAAATCTATTCACTAGGCAGATTTTCCCGGGGGGGGGGGCTATTTGGGGAAAAGTCTTTACTATTTCACCTTTTTATTTGACTTTAACCTATTATGCATATGGTCATTGGATCAAGTTAAAAGCATCCACATCAAAGACAGCAGCGGATCCAGAACAGAAGTGAGGATCGTAATTATGGGGGTCTGGACGTATGGTCAGCCCCATAATTACGATTTTTTTTAAATAGAAAGATGATTTGTTTTACATGTTTCACATATTCAGGGACTAGAAACCCTCACCACAAACATATAGCATTTGACATCGTGATTCAACCACTTTTGTATTTAAAAAATAACATCAACGTTTAAAATATGCATATGTGTATCAGAATTTTACTAGTTCTCTTGCTCTTGAATTATGTCGCTGGGTAATAATACACTTGCAAAAAATACATGTATTCGACTGATCAGTCCCTTAAAACGGCGAAACTACTCTTGAAAGGCATGCACAACTTGAGTCTTAGTGTAGTAACATTTCATTCACAACAAGATGTCACGTGGATAACAAATTGTCGAGGCGTGACGTTAAATATGCGTATATTATAATTTCTGTTTATTAATATTATCATTATTTTGTTTTGATCGTATTATTGTCAGCATTTTTTCTTTCGTCCTGAACAGACCACGTATGAAAAGTCGTCTCGCCGTTTAAAGAAATGACCAGTTGGAATAATCATGTAAAGGACGTTGTTCGCTCAGGTGTCCATCTGTCCAAAAGTCCCTTATGATTAAACTTCCTTGACACACTTTATGCAGTCTTGAACAATTAATTACTGTATTTGGACAACCTAATTTTCACCCAAAATGTTGATGATAAGGTTTTAGATATACGCTGTATTAGCATTTTCATGAATTAGCGTGATCTGTGATTGTCCTTCATAATGTCTTCACAAACATTTTATTAGCGAAATCATTAATTAAAACACAAAGATCAGCACTTACTCCGCTTAATATGAATCCCTAGAAAATAAGTACAATTCAGTAAATATAAATTTGGTTATAACTACAAAACAAGATCGATTTACGTCGAGTTTGAAAATACTTTTACAGGTAATTTATACGAACTTTACTGGGATTTCTAAAATGACAGATCATACTTAGATACAAACATGGACAATTTACTCCCACCGAAAAGAAAAATCACACCGTTGCACTTTAAGTCGGTTACTTTTTTGGGTAACATGTGCTGTTTCCAAATTATCTTTTCTTTAAATTATCATTAAACATATGGACAAGTATATGTCAACTTTCAGAAAATTTGATAATTTGTGAATGAAGCGAATGCAAAGTGTAAATGAAAAATAAATTCCTAAATATTACGTTGGAAAGTGGAAAATGGGATATATACTCTAGATTGATTGATTCTTGTTTAACATCACTACACGATTTTTGTATGTATTTAGTGACGTCATCTGCCTGATGCCCATCTTCACTAGCCAAGGCTGCTGGGAGAAGAAAGAATCGGATTAGAGCCTCGGCTAGCGAAGATGCCGCTGCATTGCATAGAAAATTATACCTTTGCAACGGACTTATCCCGAAGCAGAGATAGATCTTTTACACGCCACGCCTACCGTGACACGGGGCATCGGTTTTCACAGTTTCATCCAAAAGACAGATAACCGGTATGACCAGGGCGGGACTTGAACCCGGGATCTCTCGATCATAAGAGACCCTTAACCAGTGGGCCACACGGGCTCTATACTCTAGATATTGACCAGAACAACCCCCCGCTCCTCCTCCCCATAAAAAGATACTTACCTTCGCATCTCTTCGGTTAATATTTGATTTTCTTGTGAATATTATACAGTTATTGACTGGGATTGAGGGCAACGGATTATCAGTTAAACTCGAAGACAAACAGTTGTCATCAGAGGCCGAATTTTCTAACAATTCCTTAGACCGCTTGATATCAACAGCAGTTCTATAGAATTTTTTAGAATCTATTTCACTGGGATGTGACAATACATCATATTTACCATGTAAAAAGTTCATAATTGTATCAAGTGTCATAAATGACGAAACAAAATATATGGGACGAATCTATTACCGTATAGTTAATCTACATACATTGATTGTTCCAGAAATTCCCTGTACAAAGACTTTTTATAGGCTATTAAAGTTATCCTTTCCTAACGTTAAAATTTGACCCCACTGAAAGTGTATCTAGCTAAGTACATGTATCGTAAAAAGGAGCTTTCCTCGACTTGGGGTCGTTGAAATTTGACCCTACCTCTAATGACCAGTCTACAAGTTCATTATACTTATTATCAGATAATCGAATAGCCACACTATGTTATAAACCGGAGTTCGATTTTTTTCATAGGGAGTCATTAATTAATGTTGAAGTATTAACACCCCCTTCCCAGCTACTGTCCTTGCATTGTCTTAGCAAAACATCCCTCTTTATTTAACAAAAACAGACAGTGTACTTAGCTTAATACTTGCATTGTAATAAGGAGATTATCTCGACATGGGGTCTTTTTTAATGTTAAAATTGACCCCACCTCTAATAATAAGTCAAGTCAAGTTTATTAAAGTCCCATTACATTTTAAGCAGAACTTCGATGTTTTTTTTCATATGGAGTCCGGAATTAATATTGAAATATGAACCCCCCCCCCAACCCCTAGTTACAATCTCTGCATCGTTTTTTCAAATTATCATTGTTTATTTATCAAATGCACACAGTGTAACTGGCTAAATACTTGTACTGTAATAAGGAATTTTATCGACATGGGGTCGATTTTTAAAATTAAAATTGGACCCTACTTCTAATAACAAGTTTTCAAGTTTATAAAAAGTCATACTATATCCTAAGCAGGAGTTCGAAGCTTTTTTTCATATGGAGTCATGAATGTTGAAATATGACCCCCCCCCCATCCCCTAGTTATAATCCCAGCATCGTATCTGCAATTAATCACGTACACTGTACTTAGCTGAATACTTGTATTGTAATAAGGAGATTATCTCGACATGGGGTCGTTTTTTAATGTTGAAATTTGACCCACCTATAATAACAAGTTTTCAAGTTTATTAAAAGTGTAATAAAAGTCACACTATATTTTAAGCAGGAGTTCGAAGCTTTATCTTATGGAGTCATGAATTAATATTGAAATATGACCCCCCCTTTCCATTCCATCCCTCCAATTATAATCCCTGTATTGTCTCTGCAAAATATCACTTTTTATTCAACAAAAGCACACAACAAGCTTATATAGCTAATGAAATATCAGTTCTAACGCGTCTAATAAGATCGAAATTTGCATAATATTCTACATATGATGTCATTATCCAACGTAAAACGTAGACCATGCTGTAAATGACCCGTGTGTAAACAGGAAGTATACAGTTTGAACTGCATAGTTCAAGGGAGCATTATACGCAAAACTTTTAAAATTTAAAAAAATTTTAATGTTAAAATATGACCCACCACTACGGGTCAATTTTCAACGAGGGTCACATTTTCATGCGAGGGTCACTTTTTCATGCGTGGGTGGGGTCATTAAATAACGGACCGAGTCAATTTTCCATATTAAAAATCGACCTTCAAACCGTTGAAAATTGACCCGTGTGTCAGTTTTCAATGGGATCACTTTTTAATGTTACATCGGCAGAGTATGGGACAGAGCACAACATTTTGATAACGTATAGATAGGATCACAGAAGATTATAGCTATGACATATATATATATGCAATTCAACAGATGCTCAGTTGAGACTTTATCATTAGATATGAGCATATAGTAGGAAATTTGACCTTGGGCGTACTGGTACGTTTCTGAGGGTTTAAGTAAATAAAAATAGTCTCCTACAACTAGGTCAGTATACTAATATGACCATCTATGTATGGAGAAGAAGCTCCCGTCCACCGAGCTATGTCTGATAAGAGGCTTGACCTTTGTCATGTATATATGGAAAGCAGGTTATCAGTAGATTCCATGATCTCTCTCTACTTCCATAGATCGAAACATCACAATGAAGGTTAGTAGCAAGTAGAATCGTGTATTTCATATTTTGTTTTATTATAAATCACGTCTATGTCCGAAGTAAGTTTTCTAAGTAATATGAAATGACAATTTAAAATTAGTGTTAAATTTCTATTTGAAGCATATCTATTTGAAATTTGTCAAAATATTAAATGGTAAGTCTTATGACTCCTAAGTGGTTTCTAAATCATGTCTTTAAAAATCGCTTTTGTTCATGTCTATGACCAGAACTGAAATTTTCAAATCAATAAGAATTCATTCAGGACGATATATTTTTCAGTATGTCTGAGGCATTTTGTATCTTCATTTAGCCATATGGTATGCACATCAAATAAATCTTTTCCATTCCGACACTAACGTAAACTACAAATTCTGAAAATATCAAACCATATTTGTATATTTGTAAGTGTAACACTTAGATTTCTGTGCATTGAATCAGGCAGATGGCGTCACTATATGTTGACTTAAAAGAAGAATAAAATTACCCCCCCCCCAAAAAAAACCCTCCCCAAAAAACCAATAAACTGGAAAAATGTGACAATGACATGCAAGAACATGTATTCAGAAAGCATGTCAAATACACGTATGTTATTGCTATTGTTTTTACCTAAAAAGCAGGGTAAAGTTGGAGATTTTTTTCATTATATTTCATAAAATCCATCCTGGAGATGTATTCATATTTCAATGGAAAATCCTACAAATTACCGAAAGGAAACCCAACAAATACTTTGTAATGAGCTATAAAACTTACATGCGATGACCAAATCAGCAATTTCGATAGCGGCTCCCATTTTGGACTTAAAATAATCTTTTTTGATAAAATTTGTCCAAAATGGTGGTGGTTTCCAACTCCTTGATTACAACCCCCCCCCCCCCCCACACACACACACACACACACTCAAACCAATTATCTGTTCATATATCAAACATCTTAACTCAAATTGTGTTCAGGTAAGTCTTGCAGTAATATATCTTCATTGTCAATCTTTGGTAATTTGTTTGTAGACTTTCGCATTCGTGTTCTCGGTGTTGTTAGTGTCGCAGACGATGGGTTTCCGTGTGCTGAATGATACACCCAATGTCAAACACTCCAGAACGTCGGTACAGCGTGTAGCCTTCATTTCACCCAAGAGCTACAAAGTTGGCGTGGACCTCTGCCCAACTTGCATCCAGTTTACAGAGCAGGCATTAGACACCCTGTTGAATATCATCCTCAGTAAGTATGCGACGTCACTGTTCTCTTCATACTCTGCCTTAAGAAAGTTGTTATGGCACAGTTTGTGAGGATGAGGCCCAATCTAACGTGCGATAACGCGTTTGTTACAAGACCATTGTATTCTTAGTTACTCACTGTTAACAACTTGTGTCAAATGTGCTATTCCTGTGTCTGCCATTAGGTATTCATAAATGAATAAATAAGTAAAAAATAAAAATAAATAAATAAAAATAAAAAATAGAATAAAATGATTAAAATAAAATAAATAAAAGTAAAAAAAATAATAATAAAGTTAAAAATAAATAAACATGTAAAATGCAAGGTAAGGTACTATAAGAAATTGTGGCCTTGTTACAAAACCATTGAACAGAGACACGACTTGCGGCTTTCTCCTTCCGGGAACCTGGGGCCTTAATCACAAGGAAACTTAAGTCTAAGAATTGAGACCTATATGGTAGCATGTGTCTTAATTCCAAGAATTAATAAACAGTTTCTGTAAACAGGATATCTGACAAGCTATTCACAGACAAACTTTCTACAAATTCTTAGAATAATGACGCATGGTATTTTAGGTCTCAATTCTTAGACTTAGGCTTAAGTTTCTTTGTGAATAAGACCCATCATCTTTCTGAAAATCAGATTCCTGTTGCACTTGTTTTGGTATCTTGCATATATTCTCAGAAATTCAGAAATGTATCAAATCTGTTACAATCCTTACATATGATATGCATGTAAAATATGTATATTACATATATATATATATTATATATATTATATTATATATATTATATATAACTTGTTCATTCATATTTTACTATATTTATTTATTTATAGTTGAATACATGTATTCTGTTGTATATTATAAACATGTATGGTTTATCTCAATAAAATCTTGAGTATTGAAATAAAATGACCATTTTGTCCATATTGCACAACAGACAGTGGCGTAGTGGGAACCTGTGGAGCTCTCTGCAACGCTTTGGCCCAGAAGACCGGAAGTCAAGCACTCGGAGCAATCTGCAACATTCTGTGTGACATAGAAGGAGTAGAAGAATTCATCAAACTTATTCAAAAGTGAGTTTTCCTTCCATACTAGCACTGAATTAGAAGAACTTATTACAATTACAACATTATTCTTATGTTTGTGGCATAAAGATTCTATACATTTTTTTTATATTAATGGGTAAATGCTTAAAAATTTCAACACCTCTGTCCAGTTACTTGTTTTGAGCGTATAGTTTTCCCTTTAAAGTTTAAGAAAATAATTAAAAGAATTCTCGTCAGAGTTGTATACGTTTTGGAGTCGGCCGAATAAAAACTTGAGAAAGTTAAAAAAATTCAAAACACTCACACAACTGTTAAACATAACCAATGTAATTATAAAATCGCTATTCCGATATATCAAAATACCAGATAGAAAACATTACACAATCTTAGATAATTCTTCGACAAAAATATTCCTATAATTAATTCTGTCTAACAGCAATTAAATGCATTTAAACCATAGGGAAAATATTTATGAAAGCTTTTTGCATTATAATGACATATAGTCCAAAAGCATGTTTATATCGCTCACCTGAGACATAGAAAACATTGCACATAATGATATTAATCAACAATGCATATAGGACCATCTTTTCTTAATACCTACCACGTTTCCTCAAAACCATTCTAGAAATTTAGAAGAAAAAGCTGAAAATATAAAACAACACCCCCTTCCTTTTGCTGTCTTAAATAATTTTTTGAAGACCCCTTTACTTAATTTTGGCTTAAATACAGCAATTAAACGCATAAAAAAAATCAATCATAGGGAAAATATTTATGAATTCTTTTTGCATAAAAATGAGTCCAAAAGAAATATGAGTGCAAAGGTAGGTAGAAAACGAATAAATTACTATCATTCAGACTGGAATCCAAAACAGCATCTGTTACACTTCTTCACACATCCCTCTATATCATTCTGATGCATTCGGTTTGTCTCTGTATGCAGTGATTCCTAGACGTACTTTTAGCTATGGTGGCACCATCTGGTGACAAATCCGGAAGAAAAACAATTACACTTGTAGGGAACCTATAGTATTTTATTCCTATTAAGTTTCATCAAAATCCATTGAGTCGTTTCAGAGTAAAATTAGAAAGATGACAAAATACCCCACTCTACTTTATTTTGCAATCTTAAATAATTAATGAAAAATCAAAAAAAAAAAAAAAAATAAAAATGAAATTTTGTCAAAAATCCTTCAAAATACATTCCTTTACTATATCCTGGCTAAAAAGCATTTCCGTGCATCAAAACTCAACCATAAGGAAAATCTTGATGAAAACCATGCTATTTTGCATGAAAACGTGAAAGTCTGAAAAGATGTCAAAACACATAAAAAATTATTTATCTGAATTGAACGAAATTAACAAAGTTGAAACAAACATCCTTTTTTCCCTCAGATGTTAGATTAGTACTTTATGTATGCCAAGTTTCATCAAAATCCTTCACGCGATTCTAAAAGGAATTAGAAAATGACGGACATCTGGTATCTGAATAGATCACTTAAACTTTCAGCTGAGGTGACTTTAAATGCCCCCCCCCCCCCCACCCAAAAAAAAAAAAACACTTCACGGCCTCCTGTCACACACACACACACGCACACACACACACATATATATATATATATATATATATATATATATATTCTCTTGCTTAATGTCTTTTAACTACTGAGAAGTGACTGTAAACTTTAAATTATCAATCTTAAGCATCTCGGTACTTGCTATAGTTAACAAAGGAAAATTTTCGCAAGCCTCAAGAAAATCAAATTAGTAAATAATATAATAAATTTACTCTTGAATTTCAGAGATTTACTACGTACTGCAAACAAAAACTATAGAACCTGTTTTGGTACAAAATGACCCCCTCCCCCAATTTGCAGAGAAAGTGCTAAGCTTCAACATGTCAGAAGGAAAATGCGCAAAAAATCAAAATCAAATTTTGAAATAAATGTTCAAATAACTCTTGAAATACATAGATTCCAATGAAATACAGCAAATGGATACTAAGTAACTTCTCTAAATTGAATAAAAACAAAGACACAAAAAGGACAAAGACACAAAAAGGACTGCTACAGAATTAATTTTTCACTGTTTTTTTTACTCCTTTTCAAAGAAAGTTTACTAGTGTAAAATGAAGGGAGAAAATGCTTCTAGCAAGGTTTGAACCGATACCCTTTAGCATGCCAGTACTGCTGGTCTATATTAAAGAGAGAAAATCATAAGAAATCCAGAAAACTAAATGTTGGCCAACTTTTAAATGATCCGTTAAAAGGATATTTTATAATTAAAGTTTGCGGATAAATGTTTTATTCTGCTTTATATTGAATAAATCAAGAAAATGTAACAAGATGTATTAATGACTAGTCAGAAAATATACCCCAAAAGCACAAAAGAAATTTGATCTCGGAATGGAACCAAAACAACAATACATTTTGAGACACCCTTCTTGATCACTCTTGGGCATTCGGTTTGGTGATCTGAGGAGCCTTCTAAAGAAAATTGTCAAAGGAGGGTACCCTCGGGGAGTAATGATGGATCTGACCGAAAAACAAAAGCACTGGTAGAACATCTCGAGTACCTCATTCATACCAAGTTTGATATAAATTCACCAAGTCAAAAATGTAAAAATTAATGGAAGGACGAATGACGGTATAGGGTGCGCTATCTCAATAGCTTACTTGAACACACATTTTTGTTACCAAAAGCATCATACCCTGAGGTTTTTTACGTAAACAGAATAACATGTAGGAGATACGTGAATCTAATCTCGTCAGAGAATGGAAGAACATAGACCTTAACGAACTATACGAGGGCTCATACAACCATGTGTCTAAAAAGTAAATATAATTTATCATTTGTATTTCAAACATGTAATATTTTCTTTTCACAAGGGCTGATTTGGATCCCATCTATTTTTGCGAGGAAATTAAACAATGTCCAGTCAAAGACGACGGCGATGCTAAAATCGAAGTTTTCAGTGTTCAGCCAAAGAGCGGTCCACAAGGTGCTACCTAAAATAATACATTGTATACCATCTCTTTTATAGTCCATTACTGCAGTAATTTAAGGTGATAAATAACATTGGACTGCATGTTGTTCATTGTAATTGTACATGCATCTCAAGTGACCATAAATGACATATAAATCAAATTGACAAAAATCAACAAATTTAAACTAGCTGGAAATTTGCCTGATGTAAAACGTATCACAATCAAAACATTTATTGTTCATACTTATTATGTGATTTTATATCATGTCATCTTGTCGCTTTCCATGCTTTAACATATATCTTTTATTCATTTTTGTGGGCTTTTCGTAACACTTTAAATCAGTGCGGTGAAACTGAAAGCACTTTATGATATTTGCAGGTGTTTTCCAAGTACAGTTGGGTTACAACTCAAAAAATGGCACAGGAACGGGCGAAATTGTTTTGGAAGTGTTAACTGTTGACAAAATCCCTGTTGGTAAGTTTAATAGCATAAAGTGATCTGACCACGGGGATTCCAAGCAGTCGGTATACTTTATAAAGTGATCTACTGACAACAGAGGCCAAGCGGCCGGTGCACTTTATAGTGATCTACTGACCATAGATTCCAAACAGTCAGTACACTTTATAGTGATCTACTGGCCATAGATTCCAAGCGGCCAGTACACTTTACAAAATGATGTACTGACCATAGATTCCAAGCTGCCAGTACATTATTACCTTTGTCAAGTATGAAACGATTTTGGGTCGGGTCAAGTAAGAAGATTGTTTCAGTCGAACTTGAATGGTTTTTCGTCACTAAACTTTGATCGCCACCATATAGATTAGCTAAATCTGGTGGGATGTTAAACTGAAATAAACAAACGAAATTACACTTGATACTTCCAAGATATATAGCTGAAACACTTTCTATGCAGTATTAATTCTGACATAATTAATCCTCTGTACATCATAGGACATTCATGACACATGCCACTAGGCTATCAGGAGATGCCTACCGGGCACCTAGCTAGTCTCACGTATGGTATCCATATATATCCACCACAGAACTTCATTCAAGAGCGTCAGTGATATAATTCAGGTTGTTATATTTTTGCATCACAGAATCCGGTTTTATTGCTGAAGCTAAACCAGCAGGACCATATAATATGACGTTTAATTTGAAAGCAGAACCAGACCCTGACTGCGATCCAACGCAGGGACCATGTGAGGAATGGTTGCCAGGGGATTACACTATTAAAATTGGTCAGTCACCATATTACGGTCAATAGTTTTAATGTTTAATGCGCAGATATTTCATGGTTAACAATATACATGCTTATGTTTTGATTTTTAATCAAGAGACCAAAACCAGTCATAATTCTTTTTTAATGTGTAAATACTCAAACATCATCATGGTATTGCAGATTAAGGGTAAAATTTGGGGGAAAAAAGAATAACCCAAATTTTACTTTGGTTCATTAAAGATATATAGCTTTTTTTATGTTTCTCAATTTAAATTTGGATTTCCTGCATCTTGTTCTCCAAGTAATGTTGATGTTATTCTTTCTAGCTTTGTGTAACGGGGAATGCGGCAGTAAACATCCACACAGCCAGATTTACGACGAATCTTCTACTTCTTTCACCATCACAAACTAATCTACACATACATCCACACAGCCAGATTTGCAACGAATCCTCTACTACTTTCACCATCACAAACTTGTCTACAAATTAATCCATACTGCCAGATCTATGAAACAAAAATCCTCCATCACCTTCACAAACTAATCCAAAAATAAGTCAATACAACTAGATCAAAAGATAATCGGCCATCACCCTCACAAACTAAAAGAAGTCCACAAAACCAGATCTATAACATCCTCTATCACCTTTGCAAACTCATCCATAAGCAAGTGCACACAGCCAGATCGAAGAAAAATTTTCTGCTTCCTTCACAGACTAACTGGAAAAACCAGTTCACATAGCCAGCTCTGTAACATCCTTAATCACCTTCACAAACCAATCCATAAGAATGTGCACACAGCTAAATCTTAAAAAACTTCTCTACTACCTTCACAAACTAAGCAACAAAAAGAGCACACAGACATATCTATTACATTCTCTACCATCTTCTCAAGCTAACCAATAAACAAGTGCACACAACCAGAAAACTGACAAATCCACAAAAAAAAAAAAATATATATATATATAGTTAAGTCCATACAGTCAGATCTTTAACATACTCTACCTCCTTCACAAAGTAACCCACAAGTGCACAAGCCAAATCTACTAACAATTCTTTACTATCTTCAGTAATTAATCCTTGAATAAATCCACACCAGAAGTTCTATGACAAAATCTCGCTACTTCACTTTGCCGAACTAATCCACAAATATCGGAGCAAAATAAAATTTCATTTTACATGTACAGAACACCTCTGTCAATATGAAGATGAAGACAAAGCTCTTTCACATACAAATTCACTGAAGTTTTTATAAGCTGTAAACTTTTATATAATTTTAATAATAAATTTTTGAAATCTTTCAGTTTTACTTATCATGTCCCTCTGAACGATTTTGTGCATACCAAGGTCATAAACAGCAATTCTGCATATTATCTTAAAGAATTCTTAAATTGTGGGTTTAAGACAGAAACCCACTTCATTATCTTGTTATACATCACAAGGACAAAATGACCTTGTGCCATGACACCTCTTTAGATTAAGGATCACAACTTGCTTAAACTGATACAACAACCAGTAGAGTTATGGCCTCTAAGCATTTTATGCTGTCAAGGCTCTGTGACTTCATACTGGATTTATTGCAAACCAGGCTTTGGAATATTGATTTCTATTATCTGTGATCTATAATCACAAAGCCTTGAGGATGAGGCCTACACAGCATTCACTACTTTGCTCCACTGTGATTTGGGGTTAAGGATATAACACATATTAAGCCAAGACACATTAGAGTGTCATTCCAGTGTCACCGAGTACTCAACAGATGTCATTAAATACACAATGTGTAAGTCTCCACAGAAGTCAAACATTTCTTTGTACTGTAGGCACATTACCCTATGAAGACATTGCAAAAATGCCATACTAACAAGCGCAAGTTTTGAATGTTTGACTTGCTATTGAACACTCTGAGTGTCAGTAACTAGGGATCATTTTTACTGTGCTAAGCCAGCCTATGAGAAACAATTGTATGAGTTAGAATTTATTAAGATGGAGAAAAGGATTAATCAATCTTATCAAAACATGATGTGTATTTCGTTCCTCTTCGATACTCTCCATGTACAAGATCTTACAACTGCCGATTCAAGGTCATCTTAGGATGACCTTTCAGTACAGCCAATCAGAATTTGAGTTGGAGATCTTTCAGTGTTACTTTGCATACAAACGATACCGAAAGATCTGTAACTCAAGTTCTGATTGGCTGTACTGAAAGGTCATACTGAGATGACCTCGAATTGACAGTTGTAAGATCTTGTACGTAGAGAGTATCATAGAGGAACGAAATACAAGTCGCATTTTAATAGGATCGAGGGTTAAATGACATCTAATGAAAAACAAGTGCTAAACTTTTAAACAGACATCAAGCCAAGATAAACTGCATTGTATATACATGTATTTATTAGGCCATGTCAGATATCTTGATACAGTAATTACCAATAAGAGCTTATAAATGTAAAACGATACTAAGATGAATACAGAAACTGTAAATATTTCATTTTGATTTGATTCTATGGACAGTTTTATATGCTGCTGTTAGAGACTGAGAAAACTTAAGTCTTTTGTCAGGCATGTGAAAGGTATTGTCGAGGTCCTTAAGTTTACGTTTCAATGGTGTTGCTGAAGCTTCAACTCGGACAAGACTGGCATTTAGTAAGGTATTCTGTCTGTGTTTTACTCTCTCCTGAATCTCCCTGACTGCACAGGTTCTCAGCAATACAGCCTCATCTCTCATTATACACTACAATATCAAAATAAAACACTGCCATCACTACATGTATGTACCACATCTACAGCATGAAATCTTGATGAATGATATCTCTTCCTTATTTTTAACCTCTTTATACATACAAAACATAATTAATTAACTTGTGTAAGTAAAAAATATTATGTGTAACTTCAATATAAAAAAAAATACTCAAAGCTTGCTAAAATTAGACTAATCTACTGCAACATAAACCTTGACATTTAAGCTTATTCATTAAAGATGAAATGTAAAGAAATTATGAGAATTTTTGTGAATTATGTAAGTTAATTCTCCCTAAACAACATCTGGGGTATATTTTACACAATTACTATTAGCATCTCCAGTGGATTTTCAACTACAGGTATATCAGTGGAACATTTTGATTTCTATAAAAAGACAGAAATGCTAAAATAATATGTATGATAATGTATTTGTGAAACATGAATGCCTCTAGTGCCAACAAAGTCCAAATTAGGCAGATTTCACAATTTCCTGGATCTTGATTACACCTCAATCCAGGGGAATGTGCTGGTAAAATATGAAAGCCCTACCCCATGTGATTCAAAAGTTAAAACCAATGTTAAAATTTTTGAAACATAGGTCAAAAGTCAAGGTCACAAGATAAAAAATCAAAGTACTCATAGTACAGAAAGACAGGGACATTCACCAATATTGGTCTCAGTTTGAAAATAATAAATGTTTTAAACTGTTGTGTAACACATATCATCATATCTATAGTAGAATATCAGGATCTCTATGCAATTTAATTGTTGACCACATTGTCAGACAGAAGTGTTCCTAAGACACCTAATTCTATCCTGATAGATGTAGACCATATCAAGAAATACTGAAATGAGCATACACTTTCTGACTGAATTTCATTATTTGTAGCTGATCCAATCTAAAAATAGATATCACATCACTGATGGTTAAATAATGCTGACCCAATCTACCAAGAGGCCCATGTGGGCCTATATCGCTCACCTGAGTACCTAGATGATCAATCATGCAGGCATGAAAAATTCATTCATTTTTGCATTACTGTGACTAAGTCAACACACACGTTGAAAATATGTCAAATTTTATTTCAGACCAGAATAAAAAACAACACTTTTTTGCACATCCATTCAGGTGATTTTGATATTAAGCATTTGCTTTGTATCTGCAAGATGTGATTCAAGGCAGTAAGTTTTGAACTGCTACCCTCCATATTTTAATTACCAAGTGGTATATGTACCATTGTGAGACCTAGTTTTTAGACATGGTAGCATTATCTGTTGACCAATTTGGATGAAATGTACAAAATTGATAGAAAACTTTTAGTACTTCATGTATACCATGTTTCATTAAAATCTTTCAAGTGGTATAATTGCAGAAGTTAAAAATGTGAAGAATTGTCCTTACACACCCTTATTTGGAAGTCTTAAAAAATTCATAGAAAATCCAAAAATTGAGATATTGACAAAATTCTTTCAAAGTAACATTCCTTACCATAATTATGATCACAATAGTCCATAAGAAATCATCATTATCAATTAACTAGGAAATATGACACTTTTCTGCATTAAAATCACCTAGTCCAAACAAATGTTGAAAAAAATTCTAAATTTTGATTTTGGAAGAGAACCAAAATGACAATATGTCTTAACTCATCCCTCCAGATCATTTCTCTGCATTCTGTTTGTCTCTGTACACAGCCAGTATGAAGAATATTGTCAAGGGAGGGTACTCTACTTTTGACTATGGTGGTGCCACCTGTAAAGAGGTCTGGATGAAACAACAGAATTTGAAAGGGATCATAAGTGATTTATTTCTACCAAGATGTATTAAAATCCTTCGAACAGTTTTGCAGAAAAAGTTGAAAAAGTGAAAAATGGCCAACCAAAAAATTCATAAAATTAAAAAAATTGAAATATTGACAAAATTCTTTCAAAATAATATTCCTTTTCATAATTATGATCACAATAGTCCATAAGAAATCATCAATATCAATTAACTGAAGAACATGACACTTTTCTGCATTGAAATTACCACGTCCAGAAACACATCAAAAAAGCGTAAAAATCTATTTGACGGATCATCTTAACCTCGAACACAATTTTTAATAACCCGTCTTTATAGATTGTTGGAATGCAATTAGTTTCCCCATTTATGCACTGGTTCTGGAAGAGATTTTTGAAGAGGGGTAACGTTTTGGGCACTTTTGGCCCCACCTTGGATCTACCCCAGAGGGAATCTGGATCCCAAACACAATTTTAGTAGGGGACCTTGAGTACATCATATGTACAAAGTTTGATCCAAATCTGCAATGCAGTTCCAGAGAAGAAGTCGAAAATGTGAAAAAGTTAACGACAGACGGCGCACTTTAACTATAACTCACTTGAGCTGGCTCAGGTGAGCTAAAAATAGCATTCACATCATAGAAGGTAAAAAGAAGTGCAGCGCCATCTGGTTAAGATTGCTCAATTGTACCTACTTGGCCATTTCCGTAACAGATACATAATGGGTATTCTTACACCGAAATGTAATCTTGTGTAGTGTCCATGTGTACATCCTTTTGAGTACATCATTACATCACAGTACATGCGTTCATAAATAAATAATTAATACATTTGTGTTTGAATTTTTTGTAGTGTCAGTTTCTACTTCTGTGTTGGTATTGATGCATTCTCTGTACTACATCTTGGCATAGATTTGTAAGTTAGAGATACTATCAGGTTAACATCGAAAACGACCCAATTGCTTTAGTCGGTCACCGTAGTATTATTGTAGTGATGGAAATGTCTCGTCACAAGGAATATACATGTGAAATATGAAAGCCCTATCTCTTACGTTTCAAAAGTTATAACCAATGTTAAAGTTTTTGAAATGTATGTTAAAGGTCACAGGCAGAAAGTTGACAACAGACAAACCCACAAACAAACAGATGGACAGAACAAAAACAATATGCCCCTGATCTATCAATCAAGGGGCATGAAAACTTAAGCTTATTACAAATGTGTTTCTTATTCAGCTTTTCCAGTCCTAATTGGCTTTGACATGCCCTGTATCTAACTGATCTGCTCTGAGAGCACATTTTGTATCAATTTATTTTGAAGTCCTGTCAAACTTTACCAGTCTCAGTATCAGCCATGCAGTACAGTATTCTGGCCATCCTCATACGTTACTGTGGATCCCTGGTGGACTGCCATCTTTTACTAACTCTGAAGAACTGAAAATCTTTTTGTTTTTTTCTCACCAGACTTCATGATCATTTGACTATTACTGGTCAGGAGTCTGCCATATTTGTTTAGTATAAATAAAATTGTAAAAAAAAAAAAAAAAAACCCACCACAATTTGAATGATATCTGAGCCTTTTTTTATTGATCTATCTTACCAATAAAATGGACTCTTCTCAGAAATTCTACAGTTCTGTTTAAGAAATCAATGCAACCTAACTTCAGTTGAATATCATACCTTGTTTATATCAGAAATTATCTGAGATGATTCTTTGATGGTATCTACTGCTTTAGTGATGTCACATGATATTACAGATGATGTATCTTTTCTTGGAACTTCAACCCGAAGTCTTGACTGCAAAATCAACAAAAAATTCAGAATGTACACTGTATTAACAAGTAGTGGCTGGGACTGGGAGATCTATTTGATATCTATATATTCTAGTAGTTTTGTAAAGTCTAAATTGAAGGTAATGCTGTATGCCTAAATTAGTATGGAGTGAACCCCTTTTAATTCAGTTTTCAGTTAGTTTTAACATCTTTGTCTAACTTTCAATTACACATTTGTACACATCTACATATCTGTAGAAGTCAAATAATACTGTTTCAACATAAATCAATTCTTGTCTTACATTATGGACAGATATATAGCCACATTAAATTGGGACTGAAACTCGTAAATAAAATTGATTTTACTGTATATATAATACCACTAATGCCAAATTTCTGTCCTTAGAAGAACTACATATCCTCCTTTCCCTTGCTTGATATTGGAAAAATTTGTGTGACGTTATGTTGCATGAGCAAATTAAAATCAGCTTTACCATGAAGGACATCAGTGTATGTAGATTCTATGAACTATTCTCAGTTACGAATATATGTACATCAATTTGTAAGAATGAAGTTCACCTTTCTCATAATTTCTCACATTGAAAACATTGTTGCGATTTAAGGGTGCATGCAACTGGTGACAATAACTTTAAGGTTGCTCACATTGTACTTCATGTACCTACGGTAAACTATTCATTGATCTTATTCAAATCAATATAATGTATCAAATACTACAAAATGAGACTGTACACTTACAAAATGGTTGACAAGAGCTTCTCTATATTTCATGACATTTTTCTTAATAATCTTTGGGCATGTTTTCCTTTTCTTAACCATTTCCACTATAACATCATCTTGCTTTGGGATCAATTCCTGCTGGAAAAATTTCTCTTTTGCAACATCA
The DNA here is from genome assembly GCA_035048485.1 of Pteria penguin. NCBI lineage: Eukaryota > Metazoa > Mollusca > Bivalvia > Pterioida > Pteriidae > Pteria > Pteria penguin. The sequence continues at coordinate 5,163,053 of CM068587.1, read as the reverse complement.
ACTGGCTCAAATTCTATGGGAAAAAAAAAGAGATAAAGCAAGATAACCCAGATACCTACACAGTACAGTATAGGTGTTTCATCATTTTTCCACCTATAAAAAAGTCTATTTCAGAGGAAAATCTAGATACAACAGTTGTCAGAAAACAACAGAGCTTGCCGGTGGCAACCAAATTTAAATAGCAAAAGTTTTTACAAGTAGGTCGATCTTCAAGGTCAAAATGTAAAATTTTATGATATGTACTTGTAATAACAGGTCTTGTTACACGGAATATAACTAGTTATGACCAAGGTTAAAGTTTTTAAAAGTAGGTCAAACTGCAATGTTAAGGTCACAAGGTCAAAACTTTGGTACCCAATGAAAGGTCTGTACAATGAATACAAAAGTGATATATTAAAACCATCCCTGCAGGGAATAAACTTAACGCTCGCCCACTCGCCCAAGACGAGTAAAATTTGTTGTGGACGACCAAGAAACACTTCCTACTCGCCCACGTGGCGAACGAAAAATCTGCAAGACCAATCGGCCGTTCCCTTGTTGAATTCTAATCTGAATCATCTAGACGCTTAATTCCATCACTGAGTAAGCGGAACTAAGCGTCTAGATGTTTCAAATCCGGACAGGTTCTTTTTATTTGTTAGTTAGCAATATCCGGTTTCACGTTTGTTTATATAGGTCAAAGCATAGTAATTTCATTTCCATAAGGTCCCATGTTAAATTGCCAAACTTCCAGCAAGATTTACACAACATCCTGCATTTTAGCTATATACAATTCAATAATTAAAATGTTTGTCAGACCGTCCTCTATCGGAATTTTAACAATTTACCATGCGCTATCCACCTTAATTTTGAGAAAATTATGTTGGAAGGGGGTCACCCCCCAAAATTGGCCAAAATTCAAATGTAAACAACCACCCCATTTTAGGTTATAAAATTTCTGCATTAGCAAAATGAGATAAAAATTCATGATTTTACAGCAGAATAAAACTTTATTTATAGATAGATCAAATAATTTCATCCAATCACAGCTCCTGATACATTGAAATAGTTAAGTCCCTTTCTCCCCTACACCACATCAACCAATCACAACTCTCTTTAATTACTTTTCATTGACCTCTAAATTATGGCTCGACAAGCCCAGTTAGGAAGTTTTTTTCGCCGTTCCCAAGAAACGAAATGTATCGCCGACAAAACGGGATGATTACTTCAAGAAGTAAAATTGAAGAGAAATTGTTGTGTAATGTAATAAAATTCAGAAAATTAATAATTGATTACTTTTTCCTGCAATTTTTGAATGGTTTCAGTGTGGGCTCATAAAGATTGCTGTGGGCCCATAGATTCTGAGTCTTACGAGCCCACATGGCTCTTAAAAATTTCTGTTAAGTTTATTCCCTGCCCTGTCTCTAAATATAATGGTTCTAAATTTATGATCCAGGTTAAAGTTTTTTGTAAATAGGTAAATCTTCAAGGTCAAGTCAAAACATAAAATTTTTTGATACGTAATGAAAGGTGTTGTCAAAATAAATACACACATGAAATACAATGTATTTAAGCCCTATCTCTTACTATTCATAAGTAATGAGTCTTTTATAAGTCTTTCTTTTATAATTGCAGTTCAGCATTCACTCTAAGCATTTTTCAAACGTTATTTATCAAATCAACCCGAATAATAAATTAATTCTACTCTTGTTTTCTGTCCTTTTTGATGACCATGACAAATCATGTCATGATGAGGGAAATTGATACAATAAATCACTATATGTACAGAAAGCAAGAGGATCTACCAGGATTTGGTGACCATGACAAGTTTTATGTCATGATGAGGGAAACTGATACAATAAATCACTATATGTACATGTAAGTAGGGGGATCTACCAGGATTTGATGACCATGACAAGTTATATGTCATGATGAGGGAAACTGATACAATAAATCATTATATGTACATGTAAGCAGCAGGATCTACCAGGATTTGATGACCATGACAAGTTATATGTCATGATGAGGGAAACTGATACAATAAATCACTGTATGTACATGTAAGCAGGAGGATCTACCAGGATTTGGTGACCATGAGGCATGACAAATTACAAGTCACAGGGATAAAAAACAAAAAACAAAAAAGATCGTGCTTGCCCACTCGCCAATGTGATAAAATTTTGTCTGTGAGCTCCTGAAAATCTAATTCTTATTGCCCACTTGGTGACTGTGGAGTTATTTTTTAACTGGTTTCATTTCGTCCAATTTGATCGATGTCAATGAGATGCTTTTACAGAGCTTGTTAAATTTCAGTCAACTAAAACTCATAGGACCGAATGTCCTATGGAGCTCCTCAAAGTTTCGCGGACACTATTCATCCTGAAAATTTCTGATTCCGGCATTATAAAAATCCCAACCTACATACCAACCTTGCTGGAGGTACATCTAAGGTCAGAAAACGACAATCTTCAGTCGGGCTATTTCCAAACCAAATTTTACTAGCCCGAGGAACTTTTTGGCAGCCTTGGACGTCGGGCTAGCGAGTTTTCGGTAAGACTGTAATACCTGTTTTGGTATTTAACAGTTAAAGTTATCTCTATTGATCATACAGTATACATGTATGAAGATTTGTAAATCAAATCTACATGTGTTCTAACTTCTATTGAGAAATCACAATCCAAGAATGAACATTATATGAAAATCCTAGCAAAAAATTTTTTTTGAGACTACAAGTAATCTTCTCCTATCATGTTAAATTAGAATTTGTGTTTTCCTAAACTATTGTTCTATAATTAACAGGAGCTGAAGAAGTCCAAGAGGGCGTTGCTGATCTGAGCACAATTTGCTCATTCTTGAAGGCGGACTGGTCACATGACCTAATTTGCATCATATTTGTTGGGGGATAAGTCTCACGATTTATCATCGCTGTCTACGAAGAATCCGATATTTTGAAATCTTATTTTTGCAAACTGTGGTCATATAAAACTTGAAGAAGGACAGAAAGTCAATCGTCGTGAGATTCCTAAATAAATTTCAAAAGTTTTAAGACTCATTTAGCTCTTGTCTCAAAATATAGTTCAGCAAAGTTGCATTACACTTACAGTCTATGATAAATACTGAGTTTATCCCCCAGGTCACTCTCGGAATGTTTTGGGGATTATCTTCATTTAGATCTTAGTGTAATGTCACGCTGACTTTGAGAATACATAAACCAATGACTCAGTGACTGCTTGAACAGATTAATATATACATTACATATATAATCTTCCTGTCTTTTTGTGAACTTTTGACAATTGACAACTGACAAATCGTCGCCTGAGAACCACAGTGTTCTACTGCCAAATTTTTAATTTAGAAAAAATCGAGTTTGAAGTTTTGAATGTATACAATTGTTCACTTCTACATGCTCTATAAGATAAAATATATAGATTACCTGTAATAACATGCATAAGGCGTCAAAGATTTAATTTAAATAAAGATTTACCACAAATTATGATCAGGTTTCTTTAAATCTGAAGTTTTTCAAATGAAGATAGAACATTTTTTTTTAATTTTCTTATGAATTTGAGTAAAACCGCAATATTCTATGACAATTTTGACCAATGAAAAGAGAGGAAATATCATGTGATACAGAGACAGAACAGAATGGTACTGTTCCTATCTATAAATTTGATACAGATTTTTTCCATTGATAGCAATTAGCAATTATGGAGATAGAACAGGATGGAATTTAGAAAAATAACCCTATCTTCCACACCAAGTGTATATTGACCAATGTAAATGTCTGAAAAGATGCAGGGACAGGCTTGGTGTAGTGGTTAAGCGCTTGGCTTGCGGCGCGCGATCCTGGTTCGATTCCCGGGTTGCGCCACTATGTTTAAGAGGTTGGTTACCTCCTGCTTCCATGTCGCGATATAACTGAAAAATTGTTGACAGTGACATAAAACACCAATCAACCAACCAACTGAAAAGATGCGCGATCCAAAGACGAATCCAGTGATATATAGAACTCGATTTTTGTTAAATTGGTAGTTGGAACAGTCTGCTTCTCAGCCGACAAAATGACTGTGAACTTACTTCTCTACAGTGAATAATTCATGACAATAACACAAAACTTTGTGAAAATGATTCAATCAGAATTCTTTTTTTTCCCAAGTTTTTTCCCTAAATGTCATAATCATGATATTGAGTACTACAAAGCATTTAAAATTTGTTTTGGTGTGAAATAGAAGGAAAAAATCCAACGTAGACCTTACCATATGTCATAACTTCTTTCTCTTCCATATCCAGGCCAGCTCTGCTCAAATTCTTCCTTAATATTTCTTCATAAATCTGAAATTATAATATAATTAACTAATATAATTACATTGGAATACGATTGGTGTTTTACGTCGCTTTCAACAATATTTCAGTTTTATCACGACATGGAAGCAAGAGGTAACCAACCTCTTAAACGTAGTGGCGCAACTCGGGAATCGAACCTGGATCATCGGCACCGCAAGCCAAGCGCTTAACCACTACACCACGCCTGCTCCTACATTGGAATATGAAAACATGTAAACCTTTGTTCCTAAGGGCACTTGCATAATGTTATAGAAAGTGAACCTGACATGTGGAAATAAAGCAAATGTGTTTTTGTTCTGGAAAATTTAAAACATTTATTAAAATTAGGGGTGTGAGTGTATTACAAAAACTGACAGAGTATCGGCGAATAGACCCTTTCACATTAACTGCAGGACTAATGTTTTGAGTGGCAAAATCATTACTGTTCCCGCAAAATGATGTAAGAGACAATCAATATTTTATTATGACGTCAAAAATTTTACGGAAAACGTAACTATTTGCCACTCAAAACGTCAGTCCCGCAGTTAACGCGAAAGGCCCTATCAAAAATTGAGTTTCACTGCGAGGCGTTAACTTTTAAAGAAGAAAGTCTCTCTGACCCTTTCCCACAAACCACCGATATCAAAAGTTGGAGAAGGGTAGAGAATCTCGGACTAGGGTACCAATGGAAGTGAAATGGTACTAGTAGTAGACGTAGATCCATGCAGGAACAAAAATAACTGTCCGCGCCACTCACGTTGTAAACTGAAAAATCTGGATTTTCACTTATTTATCTTTCAGATAGTTTTACAAAATTAATATCAATCGACAGATCTTGTTTAGTCGTAACTTTTGGTGTACGTTATATGTTTCTATGAAGAAGCATTCGTATTTAATCGGGGTGAATCATTTTAGATAGGGCGTTTTCTATTTTAATTTTGATGTGACGTCGCCGATGTTTAACATTGAGTCTATGGTAAACTTGGCGATGTCACGTCAAAATTTAACATGGAAATTGCCCTATCTAAAATTGATTTTTTTTTCTATAATCTATCTCCGGATGCCCTTTCCAACCCCTCACCCCCTGTACTTTTCTTCCGGACTTCATTTAGTAGCACCCATAAAATATGAACGCTTCTTCATACAAACATATAGCATACACCAAAAGTTACGAATAAACAAGATCTATCGAATGGTTTTGCTTTTTTGAAATTATTCTGAAGATGAATAACTGAAAATCCAGATTTTCCAGAGTGAGTGGCGCGGACTAGGCCTAACCTCTGCAAATCTGTTATAACAACTGATTCTTGATTGTTCTCGGATATCTTCACTGTTGCATATAACTTGCTTCAAGCAGTCCTTGATACCTAAAAATTTATCAATAAACCTGCGCTTCTGACCGCTTAAATTTATCACATTTGATGGACTACTCATACTACTACTAGGTAAATCGTCCATTTTGAATTTTCCGCTATCCTGTAATGCGCATGTGCACAGAGGAAGTGCTATAAAATGCGTAAGCCGTTACCAGATATGTAATTCAAGAAATCGGACTCGGATAACAACATTGTTAGCCTATGTGAGCAGGGACGTATATATCTAAAGATATGTACGTCCCTGATGTGAGATAGTATCATAAAAATCTTGGCTAAAACCTAAACTGTTAAACCCCTTTGTTAAAATCTAAACTGTTAGACCCCCTTTCCCCTCGTACATAACCTTTAATTCAAATTCTTTATTGGCACAACACAGCATATAACAATAAATCTTATTACCCAAGAATAGAAAATATGATATAAAGATATAAACAATATGATATGCAAAGCAATAGTGTGTCGTGCAATTACATTAATTGATTATCGTTTTACGTCACTTCACGATTATTTCACGTATATGGTGACGGCATTTGCCCGATCGATGCGTTGCACACAAATTTAGACCTTTGCAACGTACTCACCCTAAGCAGTGAGGGATCTTTTACGTGACACGGGAAATCGGTTTTTACTGTCTCATCCGAAAGACAGAACACTGGTGTGCCCAGGGCGGCAATCAAACCCTGGACCTCTCGTTCACGAGCCGAGCACCTATCCACTAGGCCACCGGCTTACGTACAATTACATGTATATCAACTAAGTCTACAGTTCAAAATACACACACACACACACACACACACACACACACACACACACACACACACACACACACACACACACACACACACACACACACACACACACACACACACACACAAATAATATGAAATAACACATGGGGAACTAGTAGTTGTAATTCTACGTGATTTCTCCAAAGCGTTTGATCAGGTACCACACCAACGGTTACTACACACACTGGACTACCACGGGATGCAAGAGTCTACTTTGGAGTGTGCCAGCACAGTATGGGATCCATACCAACAAATTCACATCAAAGCTCTCGAGGGGGTACAAAGGAAGGAGACCCGCTTCGTGACACGAAACTACAGGGACTAGCCCAGGGTGAATGACAGCCATGATGCAGGACCTTCAATGGGACACTCTTGAACATCACCGTATAGCATCCAGGCTAGTCGATGTTTAAAATCTCTCATGACTTAGTGGACATTGAAGGAGCAAAGTACCTGACACCTGTGATAACAACAGCCAACTGCAACAAAGGTAGTATACAACAAATCATTCTACCCCGTACCATCAGAGTCTGGAACAGAATACCGTCATCTGCGAGGATAGCCAAACTATCGAGGCATTCCACATGCTGCTTATGACAACCACAGCAGCATGCTCCAGTCAGCTGTAGACGTCATAATTTTTAACTTTTTAAAAAAAATTATAAATATTGCCAGGTCTTTAGCTGTACTCGTCATGCGCCAGTGCATATTTACACTCCCTCGGGAGTCCAGTAATTACATAGGAAGAAGATGATGATGAATTGGGTGATAGCAATCATTACTCTTTCTTCTCATTTTATCTGTAGTTATAGATAATCATACATAAGTATATAATGGGTATCGACCATACGCTATCTCTCAAATATATGTTGTATGATAGTTTTAGTCATTTGCTATATGTGTTTAGTACCTTGCATGTTTTATGTTTTTGTCTGTTTTAGATTTTAAGATTTTATATCCGGACAATTTGGAGAGTACTCCGTCAGACGGAGGGAAATACAAGGATAGGAGACGATAATGTAAAAGACGAATGTTCAATTGTGATGAAGTTGTGGTAAAGGACGGTCAGTTGAAATGACAATAGTCCCTGAATTGTTGTGATCAAGGACGTAGGTTATGTAGTTTAAACTAAACTGGCGTGGTTAACTGCTTTACGGGTTTACCGATCCAAATTCTTCTTCTTCTTCTTCTTCTTCTTCGTCCAATACGAAGTGTACTCAGAAGTTGAGCGTTATACTTCATGTGGCAGTCAAGGTAAAAACATACAGGGCAATATGATACAGTTAAATAGTTAAAATCCTTGCAAAAGGTATGTTGCCCCTTTTTCCTACTTTCTGTCTGGATGAGGTATTGCTTTGTTAGAATGGCTACTAGGTTGTGCTGGATCTTGAATAGCAACAGAAGACGGATGTTTACTCCTCTGGATCTGTGATGGTTCCCATCCTGAGGAGTTGACAATGTTGGTAACACTGCCTGTTTTCCTGTCCCAATAGTTCTTTGTAGCAAATCGTGCCGATCTACGCTGAACTTTCTCTAACTGGTTGATCTGCCCGCTGGTATGAAGGTCCCGTATGGAGGCTGGACACTCCAGTGTTGGACGTACTATGGCTTCGTCGGCTCTGACCCGTGCTGATGTTCTGCAACTTCTAAGGTTTCGCTTTAGGAAGCCGAGGGTCCTATTGGCTTTCGTTGTGGTGGCATCGATATGCTTCTTCCACTTCAAGTTGCTGCTGATTGTAACTCCAAGATACATGCTTGGGTCCACTACTTCTAGCTTATGGTTGAGTAGCATGTAGTCTGCGTTGATAGTCTTTCACTTTGATGAGACCTGTATGACAACGCATTTCTCCGGATCGGACATCTCCCGCTACTCTTCCATTTCTCAAGTGCTGTAAAGTCTTGCTGTAGACTGTCCCTGTCCTCCGTGTTGTTGTTTGGATGGTACAATAAGCAATCGTCTGTGAACAACCTGGCTTCTGACTTGGTGATTTCTGGGAGGCCATTGATGAATATGAGGAATTGTAGCGGGCCAAAGACTGTTCTTTGTGGTATTCCTTATAGTACATTTGCGCTTAATGAGGCATGGTCATCTTGAATGACTTGTCGTTTTCTGTTGTTCAGGAAGTTCCTAATCCATTGCAGAGTGTTGTTTCGTACCTCGTAGTACTGTAGTCTGTGTAGCAATTTCTTAGGTGGCACCTTATCAAATGTTCTCGAGAAGTCTAGCAGAACAATTTGGCTTCCTTGGTCTAAAGTGCGTCAATAATGTCTATGGTGATGGCTAGCTGAGTGTCACAGGAACACTCGGATCTGAAGACGTGTTGACTGCTGGTGAGGATAGAGTGCTGGGCAAAGTGGCCCATTATCTGGGTCCGGCGCCATAAACTGAGAATATACTTAGTTAAATATTTTATTTTGATTTATTCCATTATCAATCGTTCAAAAAATTCTCATGCAGAATGGTTTAATTCATTAAACTAAAGAAAATCCAAATCCCAGTTATCAATTCATTGATGAACAAAAGAATATAAAATTAAACTTTTAAAGTATATTTTCAGTTTATGGCGCCGGACTCTGGCTGTGAATGATTTGCTCCGGTAATTTGCAAGAGATGGAGGTAAGGAAAACTGGTCTGCAGTAGGAGGCCTGCAGGCATTTTCACAAAGAATCATGCGTAATTTCTTTTACGTACGTACAAAATAAATATTTACCAGGTAAATCATTAAGGAATCCGTACGTAAAGTCTGATTAAAAACTTTTACGATTCTTTGTGAAAATTCATGCTAATGTTCATCACCTTTCTTGTATACTGGAAAAATAGAAGCTGATCGCCAATCGTCTGGAATGGAGCCTCTATCTAATGACATCTGGAAGACTTTGGTCAATGTAGTATCTGCCACCGGAGCTATGTTATAGCAACTCCGGTGGCAGATACTACATTGACCGCTGTGCTGCCTCGAGCTTATTGATGTTCTATTGCTTTGCTGGGTTCTAATATGAGAGGCGTGTTCGATTGTGAGGGATGTAATTGTTCCAGGTCACTCTGCACTATGGCTTGGATCTGGATCTCCTGCCTTAATCCTCCGGTGCAACAGACAGTCATCTGTAAATAGATGGGTACTTTAATTGGATGAAAACTTAAATTGACCGTCTTAAGTCGGTATCGTAACGGCAGTACAATCGAATATTTTTATAATGTTTTCTGTGTTTATTTGAATATTATTATGTTCTATGTGCACGTCCTTGGTGATTTGTCATACAGCCTGGTCAGATATCTTCTGTGTCCCTTTGAACAATATTGCCAAGATTATTTAAATAAATAAATCAAAACCAAAATATATGCATGTATTTACGTATAAACGTAATTTTACAGTTTTACTTTCTTACATTTGTTACGATGATTTAAGAAAAAAGTTATCAAACTCACAAAATATTCCCAGAAACAAAAAACTAATAGAGAATATTGAACGTTCAAATGTTTTAAATGTTTACTCCCAAAATTTTGAAATATTTGTGTAAATCATGTGACAAAAGCAAATATTCAGTTTGGTAACCGAAAAACTAGTGGAAAAACCCTAAACGTAAAATAGAGAAAACAATTAACATCGCTTCAAATAAGTGCTAATGCTTCTAATATACAAGAAAAACAGGGGAAATAATAGTAATACATCTTAAACTCTCCTACATTGTATCACTGTATTCATAGTACTTATGTACAATAACTGTAAACAACAGATATGTGACTCAACATTTCAGCTTGACTTGGCAGACACGATACAATCAGGATTTATAGGTGTCACTCCCACAAATAATGCCCGTCAGACGTCAGCAGATGCTCTCATATGCTGATTTTATACATTCAAAGACTCAGAAATCGATTGGAAATGCGAGGTTATTTATAAAGTGATTAATATTTTGTCAATTACGTACATTACACGTTTTCGCGGCACGAAAGGTTTCAGTTCAAAACTCAGTCACTAACACCCACTTCTAACCCAGTAATTTTTATTTTTTGCAAAAAGCTGATCTTGTCTTTCTGAAGCCCCAGTTACACTGTCACGTATTGGAGCTACGTTTTACCACGTTTTGAAAACGTAGAGAAATGTCATTATACGTAGTGATGTGTAGGAAAACCGTAAAGAAACCGCAGCAAAATGTAGCTCTTACGGCTGCATACGTTGTGATACGTGGCATTTCTACGTTTGTCAAAACGCACTGTAAACCTGATAAAACGTAGTCATAACGTACTGTAAACCTCATAAAACGTAGACAAATAACACTTTTAACCTGATAAATCGTAGTCAAATCGTACTGTAAACCTGATAAATCGTAGTCAAATCGTACTGTAAACCTGATAAATCGTAGTCAAATAGTACTGTACACCTGATAAAACGTAGTCAAAAGGTACCGTTAACCTGATAAAACATAGTAAAACGTATTGTAAACCTCATAAAACGTAGTCATAACGTATTGTAAACCTGATGAATCGTAGTCAAATAGTACTGTAAACCTGATAAATCGTAGTCAAATAGTATTGTAAACCTGATAAAACGTAGTCAAAACGTACTGTAAAGCTGATAATACGTAGTCATAACATACTGCAAACCTGATAAAACGTAGTCATAACGTATTGTAAACCTGATAAAACGTAGTCATAACGTACTGTAAACCTGATTAAACGGAGTCAAATAGTATTGTAAACCTGATAAATCGTAGTCAAATAGTACTGTAAACCTGATAAATCGTAGTCAAATAGTGCTGTAAACATGAAAAAACGTAGTCAAAACGTACTGTAAACATGAGAAAACGTAGTCAAATAGTGCTGTTTACCTGATAAAACAGTCAGATAGTACTCGATACCTACGGAAACGTACACGAAATATTTGTAATGTATCAACTACGTTTTATACGTATTACTTCGCATTAAGTAAGTTTTAATAGGTTATTACCACATATATGGGAAAACTTTCATATTTGTTCTCAACACGTTTTATGTTCCTTTATATATAAGACACTTTTCTGTACGATTGTGGTAGGTTTTTCATTTCTCGTTTTCAAATTAAACAAAATGGATGCAAACTTAACAGAGCTGATAGACGCCGCAGTGGCATTAAACATCAAAATATGGCTACATTATACTGTTTTGCCAGTATGAAAAGAAATAAAAGAAGGAGAACAATTTGGGTACAAAAATGGACGAAAAGGAGAAATCAATAGACAAATGTGCACAAAACCGTATGATACGTAGTAAAACCTAGCAGAAACATAGCGGATACCTAGCGCAAAACCGTATGATACGTAGTAAAACGTACAGAAACGTAGCGGATACCTAGAGCAAAACCGTATGATACGTAGTAAAACGTACAGAAACGTAGCGGATACCTAGCGCAAAACCGTATAATACGTAGTAAAACCTAGCAGAAACGTAGCGGATACCTAGCGCAAAACCGTATGATACGTAGTAAAACGTACAGAAACGTAGCGGATACCTAGAGCAAAACCATATAATACGTAGTAAAACCTACAGAAACGTAGCGGATACCTAGCGCAAAGCCGTATGATACGTAGTAAAACGTACAGAAACGTAGCGGATACCTAGAGCAAAACTGTATAATACGTAGTAAAAACTACAGAAACGTAGATGAAACGTAGTATAAACCTAATAAAACATAGGAGCGCCAAAGCGTAGCGAAACGTTGGCAAAATTAAAACGTAGGGTCTCTTACGTGACACTGTAACTGTAGCTTTAATCATTTTATTTTGTGCTAAATTTGTTTGGCATCCTATAAATGACAAAATCTCGCTTAGGTCTTGCATGCCCTCATATGAAAAATTTGGGAATACTTTGACAAGATGCCCATTTTCAAGGGGGCCTGAGAGTGAAATTTATTTTAAAAAAGGATTATCAGACGAACAACCGATTTTCCAAAGTTTTGTGATATAGGCAAATTTCGTGGATGGGATGTGGATAAGGGTGGGTTAGTGAACCTTGTCTTTTATGATTTGGCATTTGCTATGTTTCCTGGAATTATTATGGATGTGGAATGTCTGATATAAAGCTATGGGCAGTCTACGCTCGCAAAAGTACAAATCTGGTATATCTAATTAGTTTTGTGTTAAATGAATATCAAGTTCAATAAGCTTAAGATGATAAATTTATTATACAATGCAATAAGCAGGAAGCACTTGCTACATATTACGGTATCTGATAGATATCCATGGCATATTTGTTATAACACCCTCCATTAACAAAATCGAATACATCAACCAATAACGTAATTGCATATAAAAGAAAATAGAGGAGTTACCGGCTCAGTTATGTGGCAGAAGTCACCATGGAGCTATACAATACATGAATATAAATAATATAATAGAACATTTAACACATTACAAAAATATTTGATTGTAGTGCAATTACGATACCGACTTAGGACGGTCATTTAATTTGACAAAAGCCAAACAAATGGTGTGGTTAACCGGTTTACGGGCCCACCTTCCCACTCACCGTAACAGCAGAACAATCAAAAGACGTACATTTAAAAATTTATAAATAATCCTCCATGTAAAGAACAAGGTTCAACAGGTATCGCATATTGAGAGGTAATAAAAATATAAACACGTAAGGTATTGTAAAACACATAATGGTATAAGAATATATGCGACATCAACATGATAAACCGTGCTCTGCCAGTCTGAAAGCGAGCTAAGACCCTAGATCTGTAGGAGTCCCGACTAACAGTCAGAGGGGACGAAGTTCAGGACCATGTCTCCTCTGAAAGAGGTTTGGACAAGGCCCGTCATATAGTCCCCACCGCCCTGTTAGTCAGCGTGCAACGTTCAAGTAAAAGTCTGCATAAGGCTGTAGAGGGGCCAAATACAAGACCTATAGTCTTTTTGATGATCTCAATATCATATTGTCTATTTAGGAGACGTTTGACTATTTCATTACATGATAAAATAACGTTATCGGAGCCTTTTACTTTCCTTAGTTTATATACGAGATCACCGTAAAAATTAGGATGGGAAATTCCATTGGATACATACTGTTGAAAAGAAATATTTCCAAATTTAGATAGAAGTTCTGAATAAGATCTGAAGAATTTGCCGAATGTTTTTCTTAGCTTGTGATATCTGTAACCCTGAGTTAAAAGTTTAGTAGTAATTTGTAAATTTCGTTTATGAAAGTCCAAAACATCGGTGCAGCCTCTGACAAATCGAACTAATTGAGATATATAGATACCATATGATGGGAGTCGAGGGACATCGCCATCCAAGTAAGGGAAATTTACAATAGGAAATCCAAAATCCTCACGTTTATCATAAATATTAGTATATATTAGGTTGTTGATAATTTTGATGTTTAGATCTAAGAAAGGTGTAGATTTATCTCAAGTATAAGCTTTATTCAATGTGAGCTCTGGTGGATATATTTCTGATATAAATTGTTCGAATTCAGGGTTGTCGATAACCAAAATGTCATCCAGATATCTGCAAGTATTATTAAATTTGTCAATGAGGTCAAAACGTTTTGATTTTTGAATAGAAAGAAAAAAGAGGAGTTACTGGCTCAGTTATGTGGCAGAAGTCACCATAGAGCTATACAATACATGAATATAAATAATATACTAGAACATATATCACATTACAAAAATATTTGATTGTAGTGCAATTACGATACCGACTTAGGACGGTCATTTAATTTGACAAAAGCCAAACAAATGGTGTGGTTAACCGGTTTACGGGCCCACCTTCCCACTCACCGTAACAGCAGAACAATCAAAGGACGTACATTTAAAAATTTATAAATAATCCTCCATGTAAAGAACAAGGGTCAACAGGTATCGCATATTGAGAGGTCATAAAAATATAAACACGTAAGGTATTGTAAAACACATAATGGTATAAGAATATATGCGACATCAACATGATAAACCGTGCTCTGCCAGTCTGAAAGCGAGCTAAGACCCTAGATCTGTAGGAGTCCCGACTAACAGTCAGAGGGGACGAGGTTCAGGACCATGTCTCCTCTGAAAGAGGTTTGGAGAAGGCCCGTCATATAGTCCCCACCGCCCTGTTAGTCAGCGTGCAACGTTCAAGTAAAAGTCTGCATAAGGCTGTAGAGGGACCAAATACAAGACCTATAGTCTTTTTGATGATCTCAATATAAAATCCCTCTCATAACAATAAAGAAATAAATCTGCTATCAGAGGCGCGCAGTTAGTACCCATAGGAATCCCAACTATTTGTTGATATATCTTGCCATCAAATTGCACAAAAATATTATTCATGAGAAAATCTAGTGCTTTACATAATTCCTTGCAAGTCCAGTATTTATATGAAGTATATTGTTTGTTGGAAAAGAATCCAGAGTTATTGGAAGTACATATGTACGTTTTAGATTCTCTGTGAAAACACCATTGTATAAGAGACAGCAACTTGCTTTTAATCAAATCATGAGGCAGAGATGTATAAAGTGTAGAAAAATCAAATGTAGATTTTTGAGTCGCTTTGAAATTTAGCGAAAGAAGTTTGTCTATAACTTCATGAGAATTTTTAATCGACCAAAAGTAATTGATGTTACTTTTATGAAATGCGACATCACAATATTTGATAATATGATCTTTTATAGCAGTTAGAGCAGACGTAATATGTTTCGATAGTACCGTAGTAGAGCAGTGGCTAGAATTAGATATGAAACGTGATTTATATGGACTTTTATGTAGTTTTGGGAGCCAATACATGGTTGGTAGATCAGATTTATCAGTTTTAATTTTGAAGTCGGACATGGTCATGAGGTGATCGTGCAAGGTGCTCTCTTTTGAGGTAGGGCTTTCCACATGTGTATGAGTGGAGTTTAATTCGTTTTTAAGTGCTTCAATATAATATAGTTTTCAAACAACTATTATGTTATTACCTGCTTTATCAGCGGGAACAAAGGCATATTTAGCATGTAAGTCAGCTATCTTCTTTTTAATAGAATTTGTAGTCAATGTATTAGGCTGTTGAAATAAATGCGGATTTTCCGTAAAGTTCTTAATACGGATATCGACAATTCTTAAAATAAAATAAATAACAATTCGTTCATAATTACTGATTTATTGTTAGATGAAAACTTCAACCAGTAATTGTAAAAAAAGGACAATGTACATCAGTTCATGCATAAAATGCGATAGAAGTAAAGATGCCGAGGGATAGTCAATGAATAATATTCACTTTACCAAACAAAATAGAGATATAGTCTATCACGGACCCCTGGAAGAACCAGAGGTAGGATCAAATGCCATGGAGGAGTAAGCACCCCCTGCTGATTGGTCGCAACCGCTGTGATGCCGTAGATTATTATAGCTAATATAGCTTGTAGTCATGTGAGGTGTTGACGGTATTGTCGTGGTCACAGTCGGTAAAAGTCATGATAAGTAATAATGGATGATATTTTAATATCACAATACAGACGGTTTAACAAAGAGTACAAACAAATAAGGAAGTCGACATGTCAAGCAATGATTTCTGATAAGTGAAAAAGAGGTCATTATAGCGACCATATAATTTGCGAAAAGAAAACTTCAAACATATTTTCTTTCGTATCCATTTGATAGTAACTTTCCAAAAAGTAGCTTGCCTCGATACAGTAAAAAACGAAGAAGTACCGAAGAGTTAACCATGGAATAAAAGGACAATATCGTGTATAGAGTCATATTCAGATAATTGCGAACCCCAATAAAATCGACCAGGTGCCCGAGGAGTAGCCGTCCCCTGGTTGCAAGGAACACCCGTCGCAAAAGTCTTGCAACCATTTTTAAAGTCAAGGAAGTATATGCATAAATATACACATATGAACACACGAAGGAAAGCAACAGCACCAACCTGAAGCATGATGTTATAATTTTGTCTTATGCAACAGACCCATCCAAGCACTGAGGGATTAATTGGGCCATCAGAAGCACTGGGGGGTCAACGGATTCACCCGAAGCACCGAGGTATCAATGCACCCACCCGAAGCAGTGAGGGAACAGCGGACCCAACCGAGACAGTAAGGGTCGACGGACCCACCCAAAGCAGTGAGGGATCAACGGACCACCCAAAGCAGTGAGTGATAAACGGACCCACGCGAAACAGTGAGGAATCAACGGACCTACCCGAAGCAGTAAGATATCAACGGACCTACCCAATGCAGTGAGGAATCAACGGACCCACCCGAAATAGTGAGGCATCAACGGATCCACCCGAAGCAGTTAGGGATATTTTACCGAGAAAATAGTCATTAGTTCCAACTGTCTCATCCGAAGGACTTGCAGGGAGACAGAAGGGGATAAAAGCCTAAAGATACAGACGGGATAGAAACTCGAATGTTAAGTATGAAATCCAATGAGATATCACTGTACCTGTGCCTGTCCACTGATATGTGAGTGACAAAGGAATTATAGTACGTGTGCGTAACATGTAATAATATTAGAACTAAGTATATGATAATTTTGTGCACCAGATGCGCATTTTGACAATTTCTGTCTCCTCAATGATGGTCTAGGCCGGATGGCTGGATTTCTAATAAAACAACTATTTGAAGAGTAGAGTAAAACCAAGGTGGCCTTAAAATGAACCAAAGAATCAATATAAGTTAGTGGTTATAATAAATATTAGAATATATATACGTTGTAATTTAGTGCGCCAGGTGCTAAAAATAAACTGTTTATACAGTATAAGTAATAAAGTTTCTCGTTTTGCAAGTGCATGTAGTGTCAAATTCGACAGACTATATTAAACATATCTAAATACGACAGTTTTATTTTACGTGATACAAGTAACACATATATGAACGTAATCAGTCGTAGGTGTAAAAAGCAGCTGTTCATAAATTCTGATCTTAGGTTATCATTCGGACAATTATAATAAAGGTTAAGAAGCCTCTCGACCCATCAGAAAATCTACAAAAGATCCTAAAATATTTAACCTTTATATAAGATAATCTGCACTTCTAGTGTTAGCCCTAACCCTAACCCTAACCCTTTCTAAATAAAAACTGAATATGTTTCCTCATTTGGGTTGATTAAGAAAGGTCTACGCATCGCAAATCTAAATATATGCTATATATTGCTTAAAATAGATGAAATACGTTTATTTTTACAAGAAAGACGCTCGGTGCGGCTGCTGTACCGGCATTGGATGCTATAATGGCGGTCGGTGGTCACCAAGAATGTGGCATCGGCCGATGTAATACTGTAATGATACGGTTTTGGTACATATCATGGTATTGGTTTGCTACTCAGTCAGGCGTATTGGAGCGGGTTCCCCTTATTACGGTAGTGAAGGATTCCACAATAACCCAGGAAAACTAAACCATATTTTAGGTGAACCTCGAAAAAATTGCAAAAAAAAAAATATTTTGCCACCATGCATTTCTTTTAAGTCCCCAAAACACCAGAAAAAAGTAGGCAGCGACTCATTAAGGGGAAATATGCGTTATTTGCATATTTTAAAATGACCGCCAAAATGACTGTTTCAAATGTATGGTTACGAATAAACTAATTTATTCACATCTATTTTGTAATTTTGGAAAAATTTAAGACTATAGTGTGTATCACAGATGAGGGAAGATGTTTGTGCCCAAAAAATATAATTTGGGTTGCACTTTCATTTGCATAAATCGAAAATGGCCGCCAAAAAGACTATTTGTATATGCAAAATACAGTAATTGAGTAATATATATAATACAAGGTTTGAGCACTTTTAAAGTCTTAAATATGTATCTCGACTGGACAAGTCTGTCTTTATCTAATACAAATTATTTGGGTTGTCCCTTCATTTGCCTAAAACCAAATTGGCTGCTAAAAAGACTATTTTTGCATGCGTAATACACTAACTGAATCATGTACTCACTTTCAAATGCAATTTTTGAGCAGTATTTGTATCTTAATCGGAAGTCACGTGCTTAGGAAGATAGGGGTCGCCAATTTGAAATTTATATGAAAAATTAGCAGGATAGGTGTCACCACTTGGAAATCTATATGACAAATCTAGCAGGATAGGTGTCGCCAGTTGGTATAAAAAGTTGATTATTCTAAAAGAATCTGTACATATTGCATTTTGTAATAAAACAAGCCCTGATTTAGATAAATGTTCTAAACATCTAAACATGGAGATTTGATGTATCTGCAATGAGTCTACAGACGATGGACGACCAACAGTTGCACTGAAAGAAAAATAAAGCAGTAGTATAAAGAGTACCAATGAAAAGCGAGGCAGCAGCAGAAAGTCGTGTCATGGACAGCGAGTTCATTAGCTCTGCCGACTTTTGTAATGAAAAGTCAATCAAAGCCGAGAGCTAGTAAGTCGGTCAGCCATCAGCTACGGAGCGTTCCACTGGAAAGAAATGACAACATCAAATTTGACTTTCGCGAACAGTGTTTGTTTAGTGGTCAGACAGCTAAATATGACAAGAAAAAGGGATATGACGTCTTACCTGTCCGTACAGGTTCTTAGGTACTGTCGAGAAAATTTGTGGAAGCAAAAATGATGATTGGTCTCGGGATGGATTTCTGGTGTCAATGATCTAGGGCTGGTAGATGCTGGTTATCATAGGACACACAGCGTTAATTTCAGAACTGGAAGGGATATGCGGCAATCGGTCATAGCCAAACAGTAAAGAGAGTTAAAGGAAGACCCTCAGACGATGAAAGGAGAATCTTGAGCATTCCTTTTCGTTGCTCGATTCCTAGAAGAAAACCATGAAGAACAGACGACAATTAATGATCTTGCTGCAAAGATTAATAACTAATAGATTGTGAGATCAAATCAGTACAGATGGAACATACTGATGTGTAAACAAGTGTAGAGGACTTTTCATCTACCGAAGAAGTGTCGAACATTCATTAGTTTTGAATCGCGTCGGACTCCTGATCGGGAGGCCGGGTTCGAGTCCTGCTCTGGTCATGCCGGTGTTTTGTCTTTCGGATGAGACAGTAAAACAGAAGCCCCGTGTCGTGGTATGAATGGCACGTTAAAGATTCCTCACTGCTTCGGGTGGGTCCGTTGCAAATGTCAAAATTTGTATGCCCCGCATCAGACAGATGCCGTCACCATATACGTGAAATATTGGTGGTGTGACGTTAAGCAAAAATCCATCAATCAATCAATCAATCATAAGCTTTGATGAATTTAACAATAGAAAAAATCTGAGATTTCAAGTTATCTGAAACTGATTAACATTACTTCTAGAATAGATTAAATCGGAGTACATCTAAAGCTTTTCCTTAAATGCGGTCAGAATTTTGGTAAGGAGGGCTGATACAGGTTTGGTAGAACATTTACTGAATTCTGCGATATATCTTTGTTGGAATGGATTTTATTTAATTTAGGAATCTAGTATAAGTACGATAACTTGATCGCTTTCTCTTTAGTATGTATATTAAAATTACTCAGTACTGATATATGGTTGTCAAGGATTTCATCAGTAGTATATGTTGGATTATTAATAGTCACTAAAGATCATGTTCCTGCATAAGGCAGTTGTAGTAGTATGCCTTGCACACAAATACAATTTTGTTCGCTTTTCCGGCTGGCACTAATTTAAGGTTAAACTGTATATTACAATGCACTATTACGTGGATACCGGTGGTTGAGATATAAAATCACCTTCGACTGAGGTAATTGCGTTACAATATTCCTAATTGTGCATCTTTACTAGCCGATTAGTTCCTTTATTCATAAAAACAACTGGCAAAAACCTTCAATTTAATATATTGTCTATAAATAGTAAGGACTTTGAAACATATGTACGCACAATATATCTTATCGAACTCGAAATTACAGATACAACAGGATCCATTTCCTTCTCTTCGTACCTAGATCATATACTGAATATTGACAAAGACGGTAAACTTACTACTTCACTGTGTGCTAAACGTGACGATTTCAATTTTCCTAGTGTCAATTCTCCATATAACGTTAGTTCTTTTCCTTTACCACTTATGTATGGTGTCTACATGTCTCAAATTAACCGATATGCTAGAGCTTGTTCAGACTACGATTCTTCGTTTACAGAGGCTGGCTACTGAATAAAAAGTTCATATCATAAGGATATGAAAAAACATGTTTGAAGTCTGTATTCCGCAAACTTTACTCTATAAAGACCTTCTTTGCACTTATCAGAAATCCTTTTCTGACACGTTGATTTCCTTATCTCTATTTGATTGTAATCTTCGTATTATGATAATATAATATCATACATTTCTACATATCTTGACTTTTTACCGAATGTGACCACGGTATTTCCGTTGCCACCTCATCTGTCAACGGGTTTTACAGGCATAAATAATAGTATGGCATCGTGACTTGTCTGACCGATCACTCCTCATTGGCATTTGATTCAACCTTTGGTTCTTCCAGGGGTCCATGAAAGCCTATATCTCTACTATTGTTGACTTCCTTATTTGATTGTAGTCCGTTTGAACTATGAGAGTAGAAAACCACACAGTTTTTACTTTTATATTTTTACCGATTTTGACAACGGTAATACCGTCACCACCATATATGACTACGAGTTATACTAACGGGTTTGACCGTTGAACAGGGGATACTTACTTTTACGGGTCGGCTGTTCAGGATGTCAGTGATTGTTCAGTTTTGTATTGAACTTTTCAACTTCGCTCCTGTCCAATATTTAGTATCTTGTCATTTTCTACGTACCAGAGTAAACTGGTGTAATCTTGCAGCTAATTAAGCACTGATATTGTATACCTCAGCTTGTTATATGTATAGGCTTTTTCCTGGCGTTTGATTGAATCCTATACTTTTTTGGATTTCAAGATTTACATTACAATGCTAGTACTAATTTTAATGGTAGTTCATAAAATGCTTTGTCAGTATTATTATAAGACATCAAATAAATGATCTGGCTTAGACTCGTCACAAAATCTCTTTTATTCCAAGAAAAGACAGAGAGCAAATATATAAAGGATGTCACATTGCAGTCGTGATGTCGACATAGGATAATGAATTTCAGTTTTACACATGGTTAACCGTTGTTCATTACACTGTGTAGAGTCAATATACAGGTTAATTATACCAAATCGACACTTTTTTATTGTCATTTCATCTGATGAGCTCTTTATTTATTTTCCTTTTCCTGGCATGGAAGCTGTAACTTTGTATGTGTAATTTCTTACCTTAATTTGCCATATTTTGAAATAGGAATTCATAAATATTTATCTAAATCTCTCTTTCACTCTTCATTTAACTAATAATCGTGTTACAACATGTATGGCGTGTTCATGTTAATGCGATTAAAAAAGATTTATAAAGGTGTCGTCTTACAACACCGGATCGTCGATGGCTTGAACTTTCATTTCACCATGGAGTTCATGAGCTCAAAGACCGCAAGGCGGTTATTGATGCTCACCATATTCGTCATTATATGTATCATTGCTTACGAAGAATGCGAAGCTAGGCATAGGGGTAGACGTAAGTATTTTTGTAGAACAATACACATGCTAAATGATTAAAATCATAATAATAACGTTACCGTGAACGAGAATGCTGCTTCTACTGCTACTGTTGTTGCTGATGAGGATGAAATAAGAAAGATCACTTAAAATCCAACGTTTTTATACCAGCTTATACTGAGGAGGGTGTTTTATTGTATGTAATTAACTATTAAAATGTATAATGTTATATATCAAGAATATATTTTTATTTGATATTTGCAAACAGAACATTACATTATAATAACCCTTAGTAATAGATATAATATAATGCTTTATTACCTTTTATATTGTATTATATTGAACCCCGGTATAGTAAACTGAAGCCGTTGCATAAACATTATAGCGAACAATAAACTTTCAAATTTCTATTAATAGTATTAATTATGGAAATATGGATGAAATCTTCTAAAATAAATGATGCAGTGTCAGTATAACACTCAGCAATGTATACCGGTGTATATCCACTGAAACCTGGAAACTAGAGGTAAATTGCGTAATTCATTGTTTTAAAAATCATAGATATGTGTTTCAATGTCTGTTGACATAATAAAAAGGATATGGTGTGAGTCGTTCGAGATATGGTGTCAGAAGTAGAGGGCGCTATCGAGTCGGCCGCAGATTTGGAGGCCGATTTAGAGGAAGAGGCAGGCGAGGTCGTTATAGGGTTAGAGGAAGAGGCAGACGAGGTCGTTATAGGGTTAGAGGAAGAGGGAGGCGAGGTCGTTATAGGTATAGAGGAAGAGGAAGGCGAGGTCGTTATAGATTTAGAGGAAGAGGGAGGCGAGGTCGTTATAGATTTAGAGGAAGAGGGAGGCGAGGTCGTTATAGGGTTAGAGGAAGGGGCAGACGAGGCCGTTACAGAGTCCGAATTTATCGGCCACCGGTAAGCATAGCAAAATATTTGTAATACATATATACATGTCATTTTGTTTTATTCAAACAGTTTTACCAGAGACATAGACTACTTTCAGAGTAAAGATGATGGATAAATCCAAACCATAAGTCTTAAAATCATGAAACCAGAGGACATACAAAATCAGTGAGTGGTAGAGTGTGTGAGATCATGTGCCCGGGGAGAGTGAGCATCTCCTGCTTGCTAGCAACACCCGTCATATATACCCAGTAGAAAGAGTCAAATCGTGTAAATTCCATATGTATTTATATATGGAGAAGTCAAAGTAGGTAACCTTCTAGTAAATAAGGTGTCAAATCTATGTAAAATGATCGGAATCGGTCTCAGTCCAGAATATCATTTAAAAGTCTGGATAACGAGATATCATATGGAATAATAAGAGTCTCGTAACGACCATAGAACATCCTCAGTGACGTTGCTAGTCTAGCACATATATAACCCTGGTTGAGTAGCTTAACTAAAAATCGCCTAGCCCTCAGAACAAAGTCATTGTAATTTGAACATGCTCTGGAATAACGTATAAACTGAGATATGAATACGCCGTATGCGGGCGATGATGGAATGTTGCTACTTATGGAAGGAAAGTTTATGATAGACTGGAAACTAGTCACTACTTCCAGAAACATATGTACACCCCTTTGTTATGCAAATTAGGTTTCACCGCGCGAAGTAGTCAAAATACTCTTTGAATTGACCGCGCCGATAGACGAGTGGTTAAGGCCCTTTACCTGACAATTAACAAGGTCAAACCGCCCCCGCACTTAAGAAATTTTATAATTTTTATTATCATTATTACTATTTTTAGCATTTTACCTATTCAAAGTAAAATTCTTTTGAACATGACGTGTCTTTTCTTTTCATCAAAGACATAAACCAGCTTTAGTTAAGGTCAGTCCAGGTAAACCTGCTTCGGTTTACACTTCTTATTACTAAGTATTTCTTTAAGCAATCTTAAACATACAAAATCAGATTTCAACCTTAATTAGTGTTTATTTAATAATTAAGATCGGTAAATAGCAAAATAAAAAAATTGCCGTCATTCGCACTGCCGGTGTGATCCGACGATGTCGGACTTTTTACACCGGGACAATGATCAGTTCAAGAGGTACATGTAAGTAACTTAACTGCTAAGATTCTCTAAACATTTTATTTTTGTCTTTTTGTGTTTTTTTTTTGGTAAATAGATTATGGCAATATGTCATACATTTCAAACGATACTCTCAAAGAGGATTGCCCATGTAACCCTTCCCCCCTCTATTTACTATGGTTTAGGAATAAATACCCCGATCCGGTCCCTTATGTTACGTTGAATGTAAACAAGCAATATTATTAAAGAAAACAAAATTTAAGATAAATAGCATGTCAGATGTGCCACATCCTATAATAATTTTACTATGAGCAGGAGAGATTCGGGCTATTTCAGGATTGGAAATGCATCTTAAAATGTGTTAAATAATAAATTACTGCTTTGTTTTCTCCCAATGAAACCACATGATGTCTTTCCTTTACTAATTACTGAAACCATTTCAAATGTTAAAAAAATTTCTCTACAGAAATGATATAAAAAGGTAGGAAATATAAGGATATCACTTTTCTTATCAAAACCGGAAAAAGTAACTGATATAGAATTAAAGATTATAAACATTCATTTATATACCGCATATCATACTTATAATGACAAAAAAGCAAATATCAATAACCTACATACTATATAAGCATGAGACTGTACTTAGTTATTGAATTATTCGGTGTTGTTTTAACACCTATTTGTACAAGGTCAACGTCAGCGACTTCGATCAGAAAAAATGTCGCCAATATACCCGTTTTCCTAGTTGTGTGGTGCAATATTTACAACAAGCTGATCAATTAAAATACACAAACTATTTTATTGAATATTTATAACCATGCAAACAAAACATTGTCGAGTGAATTACGATAAGTCAGTAGAAAATGTAGTGACAATAACGCTGTCGAGTGCCTGTTTGGATACCCCACGCAGTGGAAATGGCGTCTTATTATGGAAGGCCATTTGCCATCAAAATTACGGTGGATCAAGGATTTCAAGCGTCAGATCATATTTTTATTACTTAATTGTCTTACCAGAGACGTATTCTTTGATCAACTCTTTAAAACATTGCGATATTATGGTTATATTGTCTCAAAGTAGAAATTCATGTAGAACAAAATGGTGGACGGCCGTTGTTTACATCAGGTTTACTCAAACAGTTAGCTTACGCCAGTATATTACTAAGGGCCAAGAAGGAGTTTCCAGTCTCTGAAAGTAGTCTATGTCTCTGGTTTTACAGGAAAAAGCTTACGCAATATCTAAACAATAATAAAACAATCATCAAATGGATAATATTTTTTATTACATCTAGCCTACTACGATCATTAGAAATCACCACCACCATCACCACCATAGGACCATTGTGAATAATCCGGCACCACAGATTGTTAATGTACCAGTTCCCGCACCAGCCCCTGCCCCACCATCAGTAAATTACCATGTCCATGCTCACGGTGGTATAGGACACGGACTGGGTCCTGTGCATCCTTTATATCCAACATTCCACGGCCATCACGGTGAGACGATAAATGAACATACATTTAAAGTATTCAAAAACTTACAAATGAAAATTAATTGCGATTTAATACTATAGAAAGAAGATATGACTTCTAATAATACGCTCATAATTAATAATGCATTTATTTTCAATGATATAGAATTATAAATATGTCTCTTAATTATGCATGCATGAGGAATATATGCCTTAGGAAAGATGTCAAATAAGTATCATATGTTGAGTCATGAAAATTCTAATTCTTTTATATAAAAGTCAGAATGCCATTGAATGACTATTTATAATACTTGAAGGTTGTCATTGTGGCCCGCTGGCTCATTGTGTAGGTGGCACATGTGTTTGTAACACCGGTTGCATTGGAGACCCATACTCAGGATGCCATCACTAGACTATAATGATATGCAGGTTAATATGTTGAATATAGTTAAAAATTAATTTCTGTTCAATTATCTTAAAACATGTAAGTATATTGTTGATTACCTTTTCTCCATAAACAACATTTATGATCTTTATATGGAATACAATATAAGGAACCAAAATTAATCGGTACTATTTTTACCAAGCATATGATCTTTTCACAAATTGTCGGCTACATGACATTTCTTAAGAGAAACGAATGATGTCAAATTTAATGTACGAGACATCCTTATAAAGAAATGCATATTTTAATAAATCACTGTTTCTTTTATTTTTACAGAAACCAGAGATAAACCATTGTACAAGTAATTGTTAGAATCGCTTACTGTTAAATGTGATTTAGTTTTGTTGATCTAGTTGCTGCTTGTTGTATGTCAATCCATCTATAGAATATTGATATCAATTAAAACAATACAGTGTGTCTAGTGCGTCTTGTTTGTATATGGACTGATGCCAAAGCAGTAAAATGTATTATCGAAACAATTAACGTAGTCCTCTAAATGTACATATCGCATATTTGCAAATCAACAGATTGCATTCTCTATAATAACTGAAACTTCTTTCTGAAGTCGTATTTGCAATGCGGTAATGAAAAATTCATACTTGTATCTATCTAGATGCGATTGATTTTGGAAGTTTACATAAAATGGACTGATTTAGACTTAGCAATTTATCAAAATTAAATTTGTAAATAAATTTCATTTTTTCAAAGTCTTTTGTTCGTGATCATAGAGTCCAATATAAAATCTTGAGTCTCCGCTAATTTATTATCAATACAAAAACCTGTAACAAACATCATTTTGAATTATAATGCAGTTACATCTGATCGTAGTGTCTTCACTCTATTCCATTTTCTTACCGTGTGATGAATATAAATTTGTTTATTGCTGGTGCAATAAATTAGCCACCTCCAAGTAGTTTCTCCCCCGGAAAACTGACTCCACAACAGAATTTTCCCCATGAGAAAAATTCTACTCTAGATTAAGCTTTACCCTTGGTATTTCTAGAGTAATTTTCCCCCTTGGGGAGAATCTACTCCAGAGTAAAATCCCCCCTATTATTTTAGGGATAAATTCTACTTTAGAGCCAATTTACCATACTTAGTCGTATGTGATAATTTTAGTCCTAATACTGTCTTAATACATGTTATGCTGAAGTAAGAACTCGAATACATTATGAACTACGGCCAAGGCTGTGACACACCACAGGGTCAAAGGTAACAAGTCTGTAAAATATTCATATCCATGCACATTAGGAAGAACTAACTATGGCTCAAATAAGATTTTACACATCATTACAATACAGTTACCTTGACCTTGGACATATGATCTTTCACGCCAAAACCACGATGACCCCTTGTATCACGGGAAAACAATTCTGTGAAACATTACTCAAATCCTTGTAGGCAGGAAAAAGTCATGTACCTGAAATATATTACTCGCCATATGCACTGTAACCTTATTCTTAGAGGTATAACAAGTCAAGGTCATGACCAACACTTTGGTCAAGGGCAGCAATGTGAAATATTATCCTTATAATAGCGGCAGTAAAAATTAACAACTTACACAAGGATTTACACTCCATATTCACTTTGATCTTGTAGAGAAGACTTTGATTGATATTCATGACACACACTTGAGCGTGAGCAACAATTCTGTGAAATATTATTCAAATCCATATATATACAATGGGTAAAATAATCCTCCATATAGAGAACAAGGATCAACAGGTAACTCAAGAAGAGAGGTCATGAAAATTTTATTACACACGTAATGTTAATAGGATAATATTTTCTATCAAAAATATGTAAGACGACATCAACATAAGTAAACCGTGCTCTGTCCGTCCGTAAGCGAGCTCAGATACTTGATCAATAGGAATCCCGACTAACAATCAGATGGGACGAGGATCAGGACCTTGTCTCTCCTGAAAAGGCTTGGATAAGGCCCGTCATAAAGTCCCTACCGCCCTGTTATTCAGCGTTAAACGCTCAAGCTTTGGGTTGCAGGGGGATCCAATGCAAGAATTATGGTCTCAGCGATGATCTCGGGGTCATACTGTCGATGTCGGAGGCGTTTAATAATTTTAGAATCCGCCGATATCGGAACCTTAGACCCTCCCTAGTTTGTACACTAGAACACCGTAGAAATCGGAATGGGATATTCCGCTGGATACGTATTGTTGTAAAATTTACCAAAAGTTTTTCGAAGTTTATGATATCTATAACCCTGAGTAAGAAGTTTAAAAGTAATCTGAAATTCTTTTGCGTGAAAATCCAAAACTTTAATGCAGGCTCTAGCGAACCGAACCAATTGACTAATATAAATACCATATGATGGGAGTCTGGGGACATCACCATCTAGATAAGGGAAATTTATAATAAGAATTCTAAGGTCGTCACGTTTATCATATATGTTGGTATGAATATTGTTGTTAACAATTTTGATATTTAAGTCGAAAAAGGTGTTTCCTGGTCGGAAGAATTGACTTTGTTTAATTGAAGTTCAGATGGATAAATGTCAGTAATGTATTTTTCAGACTCAGGGTTATCGATAACTAAAATATCATCGAGTCTGTCTCATAACAGTATAAAAGAAAAAAAAGAGGAGTTACTGGCTCAATTATGTGGCAGAAGTCACCATGGAGCTATACATGAATATAAATAATATAATAGAACATTTAACACATTACAAAAATATTTGATTGTAGTGCAATTACGATACCGACTTAGGACGGTCATTTAATTTGACAAAAGCCAAACAAATGGTGTGGTTAACCGGTTTACGGGCCCACCTTCCCACTCATCGTAACGGCAGAACAATCAAAGGACGTACATTTAAAAATTTATAAATAATCCTCCAAGTAAAGAACAAGGGTCAACAGGTATCGCATATTGAGAGGTCATAAAAATATAAACACGTAAGGTATTGTAAAACACATAATGATATTAAAATATATGCATCAACATGATAAACCGTGCTCTGCCAGTCTGAATGCGAGCTAAGACCCTAGATCTGTAGGAGTCCCGACTAACAGTCAGAGGGGACAAGGTTCAGGACCATGTCTCCTCTGAAAGAGGTTTGGACAAGGCTCGTCATATAGTCCCCGCTGCCCTGTTAGTCAGCATGCAACGTTCAAGTAAAAGTCTGCATAAGGCTGTAAAGGAGTCAAATACAAGACTTATAGTCTTTTTGATTATCTCAATGTCATATTGTCTATTTAGAAGACGTTTGACTATTTTATTACATGATAAATAAATCTCCTATAAGGGGAGCGCAGTTAGTGTCCATAGGAATCCCAATAAATAGTCTTGCCATTAAATTATACATAAAGATTATGCATCAGAAATGTGATGGCATTACACGACTCAGTACAAGTCCAATATTTATAATTATCATATTGCGTTTTAGATATAAAGTAAAAAAACGAAGAAATACCGAGGGGTAAACCACATCTCATAGTCCATGGAACAAAGGGGGCAAAATCGTGTTTAGTGTCATATTCAGACAAATGCGAACCCCAATATAATCGAGGTGAGACCAGGTGCCCGGGAGGAGCAAGCGTCCACCGGCCACATGCAGGAAAATCCAGATGTAACTGAAGTATAGATGTATGATTTAGACCCTCTTTTGAAACACCAGCGTATGAGCGACAACAATCTGGTTTTGTTTAAGTCATGAGGTAGAGAGGTATATAGTGTTGAAAAATCAAAAGTAGATATTTTATTTGCCTCAAAATTTATGAAACAGAATTTTTCATTGACTTCGTTAGAATTTTTGATAGACCAAAGTAATTGACGTTACTATTGCTAAAACAGCATTACAATACTTGATAACACGGCCTTTAACTGCAGTAAGAGCAGAGGTAATATGTTTAGAAAGCACAGTTGTGGAGCAATGACTAGCATTTGATATAAAACGTGATTTTTATGGATTTTTGTGTAATTTGGAAAGCCAATACAATACATAGTTGGAAGATCGTTTTTATCAATGCTTAAATTGAAGTCGCACATCGCTATACAATGGTCATATAGGATTTTGTATTTAAACAATGGGTTTTAACATACGTAGAAGTAGAGTTCAATTTAGTTCTAAGAACTGTAATATAGTATATTTTTCAAACAAAGATAATATTATTAGCTGCTTTGTCCTGGAAGGTAATCTGTAGTTTGGCCCTTTATTAAAAAGTGAACATAAATATTTGTCAAAATATAATTAAGATCACTTGTAATAATATAGCCCGCAGGCTGATAAATGAATTTGGAATTATTGCATGAACGAACAGGAAGATGGAAAAGAGTCAAAGGAATTAAGATTAGATGTGACTGCACTGTATTAAGTATAAGGCTTCTAATATGTTTTGTACTGATAGCAAATCAGGGGTGGTTCAAGATTCTCGAAATACTTAGGAATTTTAGATTTGACTCTATGATCACGAAAAATATTACAAATATTTAGCAGATCTAAATCTTTATTTACAAATTTAATCTTGATAAATTATGATTTAGGAGGAAGCGATGGCATACGTGAGTACAGTTTATTATATGAAAATGCTATAATCATTTTAAGTCAAAATCAATCTTTGTTATGTAAACTTCTTAAATCAGCCTCATCCACGATAGGTTTAAATCTGATGACCGGAATAGATGATAATGCATGTAGAAGTTTGTGACCACTGCTATTTCTGGCAATTCTCAGTAGATCGTCTACTGACCTATTTAAGCTACCATGTCTTCTGCGTTTGCCATTACGGCGACGGCCG
The DNA here is from genome assembly GCA_035048485.1 of Pteria penguin. Lineage (NCBI taxonomy): Eukaryota > Metazoa > Mollusca > Bivalvia > Pterioida > Pteriidae > Pteria > Pteria penguin. The sequence goes on along the minus strand of CM068587.1, from coordinate 5,132,435 downwards.
TGCGCCCTTTGTTTCCTCTTAACGTCTGGTCTTAGTAAAATTATATTGATATTGTTGTTAAGAGGAAATGTTACCTTGCTGAAAAATTGGTCATTGAGGCCAAGGGGTTATGAGGATTGTAAGTGTTTAATCCAATAAAGTTCAGCAACTAAACGTCGTTTTTTTTTCATTTCAGATTTAGCTTCTCCAGGTAGTTTTGTAATGTTTACAATAATAGTAAAAATAACGATATCGATATTGTGATTATATCTGATGAGGTGATTGTAAAGAAAGTTATTGTATTTACGTTTAGAATTACGAAAATTACGAAATTACGAAAACGGCTTTTCAATGTTTGGGAAGTTTGACCTACATACTGAGTCCCACATCCCCTTGCTTCTCAGGTTATAACTTATATTAAATTGGGGGTATTTCCTTTAACAGTGGATTTAATGGTGGACTTCCAAGAGATGTTGTGGCAAGTAAGACATCTCTTAGCGTTGCACATAGAAATCTTAGAATATCTGATATGTTTAGATGTTCTGGATTATAATGATAGTTATATTTCAGAGGATAAAATATTAACTTTGGTAGTACTGAACAACTTTTTTGCAAGAAGTGCGAGGAGGATGAATAGTAGACACAGAGGGTAATCTAAGAGGGGGTAGTAACAGTTTGGATGATTTATTCTTTATTTAAATGCACATTACGGCAAATAATGTTCGAAAGGTCGAAACCCTGGGAATCTAAGATAAATGCAGATCAAAACATCCATAGAAGAAAAACCAAAGCTATCGGAGGTCAGAGGTAAGAATGATTTAAATTTTCATTAATTTATCACGTTTTTAATTTATTACGTCAGTACAAAAGGACTGATCACTAGATTATTAATATTCTCTGGCACTGATAATATATCGGCAGTTTTACCGATTCAATTGCATATTAATGTTCAGTCATACAGAGTGCCACCAAGTTAAGGCATACTTTCAACAGAAAATGTTTGAAATCGCAGGAGGTGAACACGACTGATCGTACCGGCCATGGGCGATTAGTCGCAGCAAGATTTTGCCTTCAGTAATATTCAAATATTTGAACCTATAATTAAAGATGGTAGGTGGTCGCAGAGAGGACTTTGACACCAGTAGTGCATAATCGCAAAATAGAACGTCAATGTATTGATTTTACTACTGGCTACGCGACCTGGTGATTTGTGGTTCTACCTTTTGTATGACACCTAATGTCGCACTACCTTACGATCGCGAGTTTATCGTACGGCCTTATGATTAGTGGTACGACTAATCATGATTTGTCAAGACTGGTCGCATGAAGAAGACATCTGACCAAGCTGTATGACGCAGATTACCAAGGACATGCACGAAAATCATGATAATAGTGAAAGAAACACAGAACGCAATTACAAAAATAATCGATTGTAATGCAGCTAAGATACTGACTTTGGACGGTCAATTAGTGTGGTTGACCGGTTTACCGTCACCCACCTTAGAAGACCCGCTACGATCAATCATGACTCGCTGCATGGTTGATCGCACGAATTCTTACACCAGCACTTCGATCTTCTTCATCATATGTACGGTCAGATTGATTGATTGATTGACATGACCAGAGCGGGACTCGAACTCTGGCCTCCCGATCAGGAGTCTAGATGATTGCATTTTAAGGTTGGAGCATGTATTGCTCATTAATTGCAATTTGACAAAATAGCCACGAATCATATACGATTAAGAAGTCCTGTTTGACTGAAGTTTAACTATATGATATACATTGTACCATACCCATACCCAAATAATGACTAAAGTTACTCCTATTGATTAAAGATCTGAGCTCGCTTACAGACGGACAGGGCACGGTTTACTTATGTTGATGTCGCCCTACATATTTTTGATAGCAACATATTATTCTATAATTTTTTCGTGTGTAGAAAATTTGTATGGTCTCTCTTCTTGAGTAGCCTGTTGATCCTTGTTCTTTACATGGAGGATTATTTATAAATTATTTAATATGTGTCCTTTGATTGTGCTGCTTTTGCGGTGAGTGGGAAGGTGGGTGCCCGGAAAACCGGTTAACCACACCAATTGAGTGACGTTTATTACTTCAATTGACGGTATCGTAACCGCAGCACAATCAAATATTTTTGTAATGTCGATCCGTGTATATTCTACTGTTATCATTTTTTTGTATGCAGGTCCTTGGTGATTTTTGTCATACAGCTTTGTCAGATGTCTTCTGTTTTCTCCCTTACAATGTCCATTGACTGCATAACCTTTTGTTATAGTGTTGTAAATGGTGACGTATAAAATGTTTGAAATTATAACCGCATTAACAGTGGAGTAACTACAAACCAATATGCCAGACAAAAGGACCTGGTTACTTTCGTATATATCACAATGGGCACAAAGTGTTTATAAGGGCCGTGAAAGGTGCGGATTATTGCTTTGTGCCCCTGTATATATGACATGGTCAGTTGCTGAATATTTTTAATGTTTTGCTTTTAAGTATATGATTAGATAATGGTGTAATTCACCTTATTTGATATTTTATGTATACAATAACATGCATGTGTAGCAGTATTAGTTTAATGCTTTATTGCACCATAACCGCATTTTGACAACAATGCTACTAAAACTCAAAACATCTATAGAGCAAACAAACCGTCAAGAAGGCTTAAAGAAATAGCCAAATATCCATCTAAGTACATGGTTACACATTTATAAGAAACTCCATAGTTTTAACATGAGTTACACTTTTATATTACGGAAAATTTTGAAATATATATTTCAAGTCAGTACCAAATGATAGGATGATAGATTAAACCAACGCAATACCAAAACATCATGAATCTTAAGAACATGAAGAATCAACAAAAGAGAAAGGAATTAAAAGCAAATAGAAAACAAATAAAAACTGAAGAACGTATAAGAACTACAAAAAGGAGTGAGATCAGGTGTCCAGGCAGAGAAACTGATTGTTAGCAGCTGGTAGTCTGGTAGAAATTGTAGAAAAATGCGAATAACGAGTAAAAGGGATTTAAATTCGGTGTTCAAAATAGTCTCAATTTAGAATATCATATATCATACACAATTCTACGAAACGCAATGTCATAGTGTATGATAAAAGCCTTATATCAACCATATGACCCACTTACTGAGGTTGTTAGTCCTACGTTTAGATGAGCAGTTTATCTTAAAGATGCTTGACCCTAAGAAGTCTTCGTTATTTGAACTCGCTCTGGTGATTACATGAGATATAAGTACCTCATTGGCAGGCGTCAATGAGTTATTACTACTCATAGAGAGAAATGTTTGATGCTGTATTTGAAATCGTCATGTCTGCTACAGAGTGAGTTATTCAGGTGACCATAAAGAATTGGAAGCTGGGCTGGTAAATGTACAAAATGAGAACAATACTTACCATGTTTCATATTAGACTGAAATGTCTTATATTCTGTAAATTGACCCTCTGTAGTTGATACCGTGATAATGGTAAAATCCAATATTATTTTGGGAGCCTGTGCGTTATTAATTTTTTCTTTTTTTGTTTTATTTCTTTCGGGTGATATGGAAGACATTTTGGAAAATCATCGAGTCATACCAATTTTTTCCGGTTTGAGGCAGTGATCAAGTACTGTTTACATTTGAATTTACATTGTAATCTTTGACGTTTGCTACCACAAGTGAAAGACATGTAGCAGTAGATCTGACTCAAAAACACGAAACTGAAAGTTGTAAGAAAAGAATTCCCACCAGAACAAATACATAAGCTCTATAAACATCAAAACAAATCACATGAACTCTACAAACATCATAATAAACAGTGCCTACCAAATAATTCGTATTGAAGAGTTCACATTTTTCACGCTTGTATATTTTCCTTATAATAAAAATTTTATGACCTCCCTTTTTGAGAAACCTGTTAATCCTTGTTCTTTATATAGAGGATTATTTATAAATTATTTAATCTGTGTCCTTTGATTGTGGGTACCAGTAAACCGGTTCAACATACCAATTGAATGACATTTGTCACTTCAATTGACCGTCCTAAGTCGGTATCATAACCGGCAGCACAATCGAATATTTTTGTAATGTCGTTTTTACGTGTATATTCTACTATTATCATGTTTTGTGTACATGTCCTTAGTGATTTTTGTCATACAGCTTGGTCAGATGTCTTCAGTTTTCTCTTCAATAAGACCTTTATCACTATATGCTAATGTAGCGTCAATTACATCAGTGTGTAAATTTTGGCCAAATAACATGATTCTTTATGAAACGTCTAGTTGAGAATTCAGTGCTACTCTTAGTTTTAGATGTTTTATTATTTTTCACCACAAAAAAGATAAAAAATAAGAGTAGTACGAATATTGTAAAAATTCTTACATTTTTTAAGATGTATTAAGATCTTAAGCAATATAAACATATGATTTATAACTGCACCAGAAAAGTAAATTATAGAAATTGTAAGATATTTTTCCTGAAATTAATAAGATATTCTAGAATAGACTTACGCAACAGATTGACGTACCGATTGATGAATTCTTAGCAGCATTAAATACGTTTACCCTTTAAGCACTTGTTTACCAAGAAGTCTTGGCTTTCTTCGAATTTGTAAAAAAATGGTAAAAAGAGATATGACTGAATCATGTAATAAAACTTAAAGAAGAGGCCCAATTGGGCCTATGTGGCTTCTATAGTCACCTTGATCCAAGACAGAAAAAGTATAACGATTTTTCAGAAGAAGTTTAACTTTTCAGAAATTTTGTTTCAGAATCGAAGAAAAACGCATTTTTAAGGTAGTAGAAGCGATCTAAGCGACGTAATTCAGGAAAGGGTTTAAAACGTTTACACGTATGGGCGCTTTTTAAGCACATTTTAAATCTAGACCTATGTCGTTTACATAACCGATACCAATGATCTCATCAATAATATATACGCGTACGCATATTTTTCAAGCATGTTTTAGATAAAGATCTAGGATATTTGTAAACATAACAGACGATCATTTCTCCCATATTCGCAGAGTTCTCCTCATTATTTGTTTAAATGATCAGCTTTTTATCCACGGGAGAGTGGAAGATAAGTGAAAAGCACTTTACCGCAAATGACGCTGACCCAGTGACAGGCATTTATAACTGACGTCATTGAGTACTGAATGTGACGTAAGGCATTGGTGTCATTGTAGAATTTATGTTGGTTGATTATGTAAGCTGAGTTACAACGTCAGTATTTTCTAATGTACGTGTATACTGTAATGCTATGTGTTTCAAAAGATACTCATTAAAGTTGTTTGTTTTCGGCGGCTTAGCCAATCCATCTAGTGATGGATTGGCTCTTCTGTGAAATGTGCCAAACGTGTTGTTCCGCATGAAAAACTGTCTATACGCACAAAAAGCACATGTCAATATGTTTGCAAACAAATCTTGTTGGTAATAAATAGTACATATGTAATTACGCAGACTCATAGTTCACAGTCAAGATCACAAGATAATTCACCTTAATGTCATGAGAAAGTGTTTCATAAATGAAATAAGCAGATCTAGAATTTTCTGAAAAAGGAAAGGGGGGATGCAGTCGTTCATGACTAATGTTTTGCAGCACTGTTCGGTCCGGAAAGGGGGTTACATCCATAAAACGAAAAAATTTCCAAACCTTAAGTTTCAACCCTCCTTTAAATTTCCCAATGCATACCAAATATTTCTTTGTCTTTTAGAATTCGTACACGTAAGTAATGAGCAAGGTAATAATTATATTGACATTAAGGTCAAGGTTACAAGGTAATTGACTTTGGTGTCATTTGAAAGGGTTTCATTAGTGGGTTACACCTCTCAGATTTAAAGTGGGTTACACCTCTCAGATTTAAGTCTCTGTCTCTTATGTTTCAAAAAATGTGAGAAAAGTTAAGTTTAACTAATTCTAGCATATGGTTCATGATCAAAGTGACAAGGTCATTGACTTCAAGGTTATTTGATGAAAGGGCTTTAAAGGTGAAGTACACATGTCACATTTGGTGTTTTTTACTTTTATAGTTCAAATGTTATGGACAAGGTTGATGTTGCAGACTGACACTTGAAACACAGATAAGGCAAATATAATATACATGGACCCCGATCCGGGGGCATACAAAGGAAACGCCATACGTAAATTGTTGTATTGTATAGACATTCAATATTTTCAAACATTTTCTGAAAAGATAAATGTTTTAGGATATTGTTTATGAAGTGATCATTATACATATCACATACGGAAATTTGAGCATAGTGAGAGAAGAAAGGGGGAGGGGTAATTTAACTTTGAATAACTTAGCAACCCTAGATTAAATTTTCTTTAAACTGATATAGCAGAAAGTCGTTATATTGAAAAAATATTACACAGTTTTTTGAAAAAATTAAACGATAGAATTTTTACAGATGGATAGAAATAATGTTATGAGGGACTCAGTAATTAGTAATTTTTACCACATCAATGATGGAATAAGTTTATTTTACAAGAAATAAGCAAAGAATAAATATGATGATACCTTTTAATTATTGCATATATCCTTCAAAAGCATTGAGAGTTTTCATATACTGATCTAACCCTTTGTTATCAGTTTCCATGAACATTTGAAATATCATGGCATCGTTTCAAAGCATGCTAAAATGGGTTGAAAATGCCTCATTTTGTGCTGTTGTCAACCCATGTTGATAACCCATGAATCAATTCATTCCAAACTGTGTCATAATGTGTATAAATATAAAAGCTGACTACTGTACGATTTTCAGTGATATTGGTCGATAGGAAAATTTTGGAGACCTCGAGGCTACTACCTTAAATATTCTGTTTCTGAATTCCTTCATACATGCATTATATCTGAATTTCTCTATGTAAAAAGAAAAAAAAAACTCCTTGCATTTACTTTCTCACACTAACGACCCACGAATAAGTAGATCAAATCCAGGCAAAAGGCAACAACAGCTATATGGAATAATGTTTGAAGAAGAAAAGTCTGATAGAGAAATGCTTATTGACCACGTGCACATGATCTCATTATTTATTAGGGATTCACTTTCTTTAAGTAGATGTTTTTGCTTCGTTAATTGTTTGTTTTCCTTTTCTCTGATCATTTTTACTGGATTACATATTTTCATTCTCACTTATCTTGAGTAGATCATTTCACTAGAGTGTTATTATAACTGCTTCGAATATGAGAGAAAAATCCAGTTGTAAGCTTATCAAGACGACGGTTTTCAAGGAGGATATATTAGATTATTTAATATCATCTTTGAAATCAAACAGTAGTAACCTTGCTATAATTACTATGAAAATAGTTTTAAGATCTTCTAGGAGTGGTTCTACCTTTCTTATGATACCTCTACTGAAGACGTCTGATGTCAATAATATGTCGCACAAGCTTACGATCGAGAGTCTACAAACATCAAAACAAACACATGAACTCTACAATCATCAGAAGAAATTGTGACCACTAAATAATTCGTATTAACGAAGTGTTAACATTTTTCCTGTCTGTGTATTTCCCTGCAATGATACCTTTATTACTATATGTAAATGAGGCAATTAATACAACAAAACAAAAACTTCAATGTCAAATGTTTCTGTTTATTTGCAAAACAAAAAATTGATTCCAGCAGAAATCTACGGTGGCACAAAGGAGACAAGGAAGATATTTTTATACCGCGTGCGCTCGCGATAGCTACTGTGTGCGTACGCGTTGACTATCGCGTGTGCACGCGATAACTACTGCGTGAGTACGCGGTAGTTATTGCGTGCACTCGCGATAACTACTGAGTGCGCACGCGATATCTACCGTGTACCCATGCGATAGCTGAACCAATGAAACGCCGGCGTTTTTAAATCCTGCATTTATACTTCGTTATTTTCGTATTTTACTTGACATGTAACAATGTCTCACATATACCAATAATATGTATTGTAATGAATAATACTGTATACTTATAAAGGTTGTGCATTACAGAGTTTGTTTAATAATATAACCAAAAGTTTTAATTACATATACATATTATTATATAATAGAAAGGTAAGGTGTAAAACTGAAGTATAAGCCTTGCATTTAGTAATTTGCCATAAAATTTCGGTTTTCACATTCATATAAGTTTTCATACAATATCATAATGAAAACTTCAATAAATAACAGCATGTTTAGTGTAAGGCCCACACGTAATATCTAATTGGCAACTGGCCTAATATATAGGGAAAACTGGTGACACCTATTTTTCGTCCCTTGGGGAAAATAGCACATGCACATGGGTCTTAATGGCAACAAATTGAGACTCTGCGACAATAAGTTTCTGATAAACAATAATTAACACAAGAATTGCCTACAAACACTGTTGGTGACATAGACCTTTCACCTATCGCATTAAAAATTAAAAAACGATAAGGTTCCAGGACTTCCCATGACCCATAATTCTATCAAATTTGAACAAGAGTGGACTAAAACTGTAGCCTCTAGTGTGTTAACAAGAATTGTTTACTGATAGATGAATGGACAGATGGATGGATGGACAGACAGACGACAGAATGTTGGATAACCATCCTATAGTATAAGCTCTCTGGTTTTCAACCAGTAGAACTAAAACAATAATGCAACAATGCATAATCCTTATCTGATATGATTCTATTCTATGCTGATGATTTTAATATACCTTCAAGATCTAAAAGAAAGTCTCTCCAGACACCAATCACTGTTAAGCTTCACCTCTTGTTGCTACACTTTTCAGAGAATTGTATGCTTATGAAAAGAGCTCCAATGTCCTCTGCTGTTATACACCTCTTTCATAGTATTTGGTTGATTTTTCATCCACTGCAACACATCCAATGTCTCCAGTCCAGAAGAAAACCTGTAAATGCAATAGGCTTTTATTGTCAAGAAATAAGCTCATGGAAAAATTAATGTAACACTTCAATCTGATTTGTGTTGGATGATAAGTATATTTACGGCAATGACATGGTATGCACATGAATTATAATGCCATAGGTGAGACTAAGAAATTAACTTCTCCACTAAAACATGCTTAAAATATTCATACTTAAGCTTCAGAATTCTTTTTAATCAAAATAATGGAAGAGATTTTGGAAATGAAGTCCTTCACGTTACAGCTGATGGACCTATGGATAGGGTGATATCACGAATACAGATCCAATGGTTAAAAGTTGCACTATGGACAAAATAATCTACCTGACCATGAACATCAGGTCAATTTTCAATATTGAAATGAAAATAAATGTGGGATAATGGGCAGAGATCTCTCGTGCATGTGGGTTTTGGACACATGAGTATCCTACAAATGTACTTGAAATGATTGTGTATTTAGAACTTTAGAAATATACAGTAACAGGCAGTGTATTCTGTTTTCAAACCATACTACGTCAATATCCTGCTTCTAATAAATGGAAATTGAAGGTTAATGATATGTATGTAAAGTCATAAATGGCCTCGTGACTCGTTTTTCTCAAAGCCTAGAAAACTTTGTCAATACAAAGATTCAGAGTAAAGCTTTGATAGCATTACTTATTCATTACATATTCTATCAGATGAAATGGAAGAGGGTATGCTTTCCTTAAAGTAGCTCCTAATATTTGTCACTGGAACTGATACTGTTCCACCTCTTGGATTTAATCCATTACCATCAATCACTTTCTTGCATGGAGGGATATACCCCAAAGCAAATACCTGTGGCATAGTTTTGCATTTGCCAGTTTTTAAAGAATATAAACAGACCAAATCTCACATGGTGTTTGGAATTTCAAAATCGCCAGAATTTGGATTAGCATGACTCTTGTTTTAACACTAAAAATGCATAGCGTATATTTATACGCCTGCATTGAAATTTGGGCATATTATGATATACCGCTGTCCTTCGTTCGTCTGTCCCCTAGAGTTTGTCTTTGCAAAGATAGATCTTAATATGTAGATATGCGTGTTGCAAGGGAAATGCTCTCGGAGATTTTTACAGTATTTATGGCCCATTCACTTCGAATTTTGTATATGCATTATTGTAAATCTTACCTTCGCAACTCTTCCTTCACCCTTCGATGTATTTCAATGACATTTGGTACAAAGAAAGATCATAATATGTAGTTGAGCATATTGCAAGTGTAATGCTGTCCGATTTTTTTTACAATTTATAAGAGTTATGGCCCTTGAATTATATGTGCTCATATAATGGTTGCTCATACCATGAATATTGTCTTCTCAACTCTACTTAACCTTTCAATATATTTTAATGACACTTGTTTCCTAAGCTTAGAATTTATATGTTTTTTGAAATCAAATTCACTTATTTGTATAAATCTTTTAACCCAACAATTGTTTTGAAAATTGCATTGTTGATTTAAAGATATCGCAAAAAATGTAAGCCGTTGGCATATTATGCCTCGCTAGGCGTTGCTATTTTTCGGTTGTGCATTATGCCCCCCCCCCCCCCCAAAAAAAAAGAGACATGCATAATTATATGTTAATGTAATCTCACTTTGCTTATATAACTACATTTTATATAATGAGTGGGGTTATTGGATATAGTATTTCTGATTAAAATGTGTCTGTGACACATCTAGTTTTTTTCTTACTGACTGTCAAAGAGAAATGAAATTGTACATTTATTTATCCTTATTAAGTTAGTTGAACAGTACTTTAAAATAACATTCACAATCTGTTACAAATTTGTTGATTGGCCTTGTACGTTTACCTTGTCTTTTTGAGATCCAGACCTTTCCAACTGTACTAGAAGGCTTCATTCATGACAACTTACATTTTGCCAAACATTTGTTCATATGCTGTAGAATTTTCATTGATTTGGTAAATGAGTTTATCTTGAATTTTTGTCCCATCTTTTCATGAACAAGTTTCCATGATTATATGATTCCATAACATTTAATGTCATACAATCAATAGATTTTTAAATAAATGACTATCGATATTTCTAGTATTGCGGGCCATGCCGGTGTCAGTTTTCGGATGCGACCATTAAAAGCAAAGCTCCGTGTCACGGTAGGGGTGGCACATTAAAGATCCCTCCCTGCAGCAGGGGGTCCGTTGCATGGGTCAAAATTTGTGTACCTTGCATCTAGTAGCTGTCATCATTAAATATGTGCAACATTCGTAGTGTGACATAAACAAAAATCAATCAATCATTATATAGAATATTAATTCAACGGTACTTTTACTCTTACACTATAGGAAAACCTTTACGTTATTATACATAGATTGCTTTTAAAGGTATCAATACAGATTGATAGATAATTCATCCCACTATAACTGTATTATCTATGTTTTAACAAAGATCAGGGTCCCGCGCCATTAACTGAGAAAATACTTAAGTCATAATTTAAAATTCTTCTGTTCAACAGTGAATTAATAGCTACGATTTGGATTTTATGGAGTTTTATTCTCTCAATAAATAGAATTAAACCATTCTGCATGACAATTTATTTGAACATTTGATAATGGAATAAATTAAGATAAAATAATTAACTTCAGTATTTTCTCAGGTTATGGCGCCGGACCCAGACACCTGAAGTTCTTCAATCACATTGCATAAATGTATAGTGCATATGATTATGATTATGTCACAAACAATATGTAATGTTTAAATATTTTGAAATCGTCTTAAACTGTACAAAATGTACTAAGTTCCGTTCCATATAATACATATAGAACATATATACCTTTTGATATAATATCTGCTTTAACCATAAATGTATAGTGCATATGATTATGATTATGTCACAAACAATGCGTAATGATTAAATATTTTGAAATCGTCTTAAACTGTACAAAAATGTACTAAGTTCCGTTCTATATAATAAATATAGAACATATATACCTTTTAATATAATATCTGCTTTAATCAAATTCTTAAAGGAGCTTGCGCACGATTGTGGAGCAGGTTTGCTCACAATTTTGATTAGGTGTGTTGATTGATTGTAGTCAGGCAATTTATTGTGACTTTTATGATCGAACTTTATCTATTATGCCTAAAATCTGTCAATCAAGAAATAAGGCAATATTTGTCCTGTAAACGTGAAATGAAAACATGGCATGTGTCTTGGTTGATTTGTTTTGTTTTCACTGTGTTTACATGACATGCATTGCTTTATTTCTTGCATTTTTATTTTCATATAATAAACTCTTTCCCCGTATTCCGTCTCTTCCACCCATGCAGCAATTTTTCAAAATTAAATTTATTAATAAAGGCTTCGATCTACTTCATTTCTAATATTTTCCGTGATAATAGAGTCACATCTAAAATCCCCCAATAGTTTGAGAATTTAGAACCTCCACTTATTTGTTACCAGTATAAAAAACCTATAAGAAATCTTATTTTAAATTATAATAAAGTTACATCTAACCCTGATGTTTCAGACTCTATTCCTTCGTCGTGTTCTTGTGAAAATTCTAAATATGTTTATAAACCGGCAGGTCATGTTATTACTAGTGACCTAAACTGTATTTCGGACAAGAAATTGTGCACCCTTTTTGGAAAAGGACCTAAATATAGGTTACCGTCCAGGATAGATTTCAATAAAATCCGTGACATTATAGAAGATGCTTTAACTACATATTGTAAACGTTGGTGTAAAAAAGAACGGGTAAAGGTTCATGCTCTTAATGATTGGAAATACGAGATTTTAAGAATTGTCGATATCCGTATTAAGAACTTTATGGAAAATCCGCATTTATTTCAACAGCCTAATACATTGACGGCAAATTCTATAAAAAAAAGATAGCTGACTTACATGCTACATATGTCTTTGTTCCTGCTGATAAAGCAGGTAATAACATAATAGTTGTTTGAAAACTATATTATATTGAAGTACTTAAAAACGAATTAAACTCCACTCATATATATGTGGAAAGCCCTACCTAAAAAAGACTGCACCTTTCACGATCACCTCATGACCATGTCCAACTTCAAAATTAAAACTGATAAATCTGATCTACCAACCATATATTGGCTCCCAAAACTACATAAAAGTCCATATAAATCACGTTTCATATCTAATTCTAACCACTGCTCTACTACGGTACTATCGAAACATATTACGTCTGCTCAAACTGCTATAAAAGATCATATTATCAAATATTGTGATGTCGCATTTCATAATAGTAACATCAATTACTTTTGGTCGATTAAAAATTCTCATGAAGTTATAGACAAACTTCTTTCGCTAAATTTCAAAGCGACTCAAATTTCTACATTTGATTTTTCTACACTTTATACATCTCTGCCTCATGATTTGATTACAAGCAAGTTGCTGTCTCTTATACAATGGTGTTTTCACAGAGAATCTAAAACGTACTTCCAATAATTCCGGATTCTTTTCCAACAAACAATATACTTCATATAAATACTGGACTTGCAAGGCATTTCATGAATAATATTTTTGTGCAATTTGATGGCAAGATATATCAACAAATAGTTGGGATTCCTATAGGTACTAACTGCGCGCCTCTGATAGCAGATTTATGAGAGGGATTTTATGGTTTCTATTCAAAAATCAAAACGTTTTGACCTCATTGACAAATTTGATAATACTTACAGATATCTGGATGACATTTTGGTTATCAACAACCCTGAATTCGAACAATTTATATCAGAAATATATCCACCAGAGCTCACATGGAATAAAACTAATACTTGAGATAAATCTACACCTTTCTTAGATTTAAACATCAAAATTATCAACCACCTAATATATACTAATATTTATGATAAACGTGAGGATTTTGGATTTCCTATTATAAATTTCCCTTACTTGGATGGCGATGTCCCTCGACTCCCATCATATGGTATCTATATATCTCAATTAGTTCGATTTGTCAGAGGCTGCACCGACGTTTTGGACTTTCATAAACGAAATTTACAAATTACTACTAAACTTTTAACTCAGGGTTACAGATATTACAAGCTAAGAAAAACAGAACTTTTATCTGAATTTGGAAATATTTTTTTTCAGCAGTATGTATCCAATGGAATTTCTCATCCTAATTTTTACGGTGATCTCGTATATAAACTAAGGAAAGTAAAAGGCTCCAATAACGTTATTTTATCATGTAATAAAATAGTCAAACGTCTTCTAAATAGACAATATGATTTTGAGATCATCAAAAAGACTATAGGTCTTGTATTTGGCCCCTCTACAGCCTTATGCAGACTTTTACTTGAACGTTGAACCCTGAATAACAGGGCGGTGGGGACTATATGACGAGCCTTGTCCAAACCTCTTTCAGAGGAGACATGGTCCTGAACCTCGTCCCCTCTGACTGTTAGTCGGGACTCCTACAGATCTAGCGTCTTGGCTCGCTTTCAGACTGGCAGAGCACGGTTTATCATGTTGATGTCGCATATATTTTTATACCTTTATGTGTTTTACATTACCTTACGTGTTTATATTTTTATGACCTCTCAATATGCAATACCTGTTGACCCTTGTTCTTTACATGGAGGATTATTTATAAATTTTTAAATGTATATCTTTTGATTGTTCTGCTGTTACGGTGAGTGGGAAGGTGGACCCGTAAACCGGTTAACTACACCATTTGTTTGGCTTTTGTCAAATTAAATGACCGTCCTAAGTCGGTATCGTAGTTGCACTACAATTAAATATTTTTGTAATGTGTTATATGTTCTAGTATATTATTTATATTCATGTATTATATAGCTCCATAGTGACTTCTGCCACATAACTGAGCCAGTAACTCCTCTTTTTTCTTACATAAAAACGCATAGATAGAATTGTAAACAAAGCCGCTGTCCAGTCGTGCTGAAGCCTTTTAAAGAATAAGTTTATAACTTCAGAATATTAAGAAAATTACAGAAACGTCATACTTTTTTGAAAAGTTTTTTTTCTATTGCTGAGCCGGAGTGCCTCTGTAAGTGTTACATGAAATCCGTCAAAGTTGCCGTGTAATTTCTGTTCTGAGAAAAAGGAACAAATCAATGGCTTCTAGACTTGATTTTGCGAGTAAACTAATGCGGTAACGCATGACAACTACACAGATATCGTACACACGAGGATCATACGGGATAAAAAATCGGAATCCAACTTCCTCAGCACACGCTGCCAAGTCTTTTTGTGGTACCTTCACAATCCCATCTTCTGTGTTCCATAAATAAGGGAAGTGGTACATCACGTCAGGTCGAACAAATGGAGCAGCATTAGTTAATCATCTAATATAATGTCTATTCCACATTTTCACAGCAATGTTGAGTTCTTTCTGCAATAAAAGTAAATTGGGGGAATCAATTATCAATTTTATCAGTATCCGCACTATCTTATAATAGTTATCATATAGTAATTGATAAGATATTGTCCCTCTCTCATTTGTCTCTCCGTATGTAGTCTGTCGCTAAATATTAATTCTGGCCACAACCTTTGAATGGTAAGCATTATGGCATTCATATTTCGTTACGAGTGGTCGTTACGAGACTCTTATTACTCCATATGATATTTCGTTATCTAGACTTTTAAATGATATTCTGGACTGAGACCGATTCCGATCCTTTTACACAGATTTGACACCTTCTATACTAAAAGGTTACCTACTTTGACTTCTACATATATAGATATATATGGAATTTACACGATTTGACTCTTTCTACTGGGTATATGTGACGGGTGTTGCTAGCAAGCAGTAGATGCTCACTTTCCCCGGGCACCTGATCTCACTCCATCATAGGGGTTCACATATGCTCTTCAAGTAGACATATTTTGTTATTTTCCACTTGGTTTTCATTTTCACTGATTTTGTATGTCCTCTGGTTTCATGATTTTCGGACCTATGGTTAGGATTTATCCATAATCTTTACATCACATAAATATTCCTCGTGACAGACTTTTCCTTTGTTACAAACATTTTTTTTACCTTGTGACAATGATTTTAGTGTTTAACTTACTTCTTAAAAACACTGAACATTGGGATGCACCCCAATCAAGAAGGCCCCATAAGCGAGGGACCCCAATTCTCTGAAATTGCTTTCTTATAAATAAATGTAGGTTATAATCGTTTGTTTACCTCCGCTAATGATGTATGATGGGATAAGATACGAGTTTAAAAACTCATCTAAACAGCACCCAAAAGCAGACGTATTCTAAAAAGGAACGGGAAAAACATTTTGAAGACTGTAAGAAACATGATTCTAATTTTCTTTTTCTTCAACGTTATCACAAATTACCATATTTTTATCCCAAGTCTAGTGACCACTGGGGCATATCATGTTTGGATCTTCGGTCTGTCCGTCATTCCGTTCCATCTTTAATATAAATACAGGTTTAGCATTAAGAATGTAGGTGACATGTCTTATATTTCACATATGTATTCCTTGTGGCTCTTTATGGAACCGATGTTGTGGAACTAGGAGGTTTACCTCTGTTAAAAATAGTACAATAGACATAAAAGTTGAATGGTAAGTGATGGGGCTTTCATGATTCACATATTTATTCCTAACGAGGAATCCGTTCAATTATTACCAAAACTTTTGATCTAGTGACCTAGACCACAACGTTTAACATTCATTTCAAAATTTGAAAATTTGAAATTAATTGCCGCCGAGGGGATTTGTGTTTCACAAACACATCTTGATCAATATACTGTAAGTTTGGAATTCACATACCTGAATCAGTGCTAAGAAACAAAACAGCACCAAATTTCTATCCAGGAAGTTTCCTCTAAATTTCCATTATATTGGAGGTTTATAAATATTTCAATCCAATACTGTATATGATGTCTTTTTGAATACCCTGCCAACTCTCAAATCTCTGATTGGCGGTGCTGGCTCCTTCTATAAAGGGTTTTTCACCGTTTTGAAAACGCCTCATATGCTGTCTATATTCAATCTCTGTCATGACAATGTGGCTTCCTTTTCGAATATTCTGATTGGTCGTCTATCGCGTCCGCATGCGATAAGTACTGCATGCGAACAAGGTAGTTATCGCGTGCGCACGAGATAGCTACTGCGTGCACACGCGATAACTACCATCTTCGCATGCAGTAGTTATCGCATGCATACGAGATAGCTACCGCCCCGTACGCATGCAGTAGCTATTGCGTGCACACGAGATAACTACCATGAACTGCGTATGCATTACGCGTCGTCACATGTCCTCTTTGTGCCATGTAAAGATGATGGATAAATCCTAACCACAAGTCCAAACATCATGAAACAGGACATACAAAATCAGTGAAAATGAAAAACAAATGGAAAATAACAAAATATGTCTACTTGAAGAGCATATGTGAACCCCTGTGATAGAGTGAATCAGGTGCCCGGGGAGAATGAGTATCTCCTGCTTGCTAGCAACACCCGTCACATGTACCCAGTAGAAAGAGTCAAATCGTGTAAATTCCATATGTATTTATATATGGAGAAGTCGAAGTAGGTAACCTTCTAGTATAGAATCTGTGTAAAATGATCGGAATCGGTCTTAGTCCAGAATATCATTTAAAAGTCTGGATAACGAAATATCATATGGAGTAATAAGAGTCTCGTATAGACCGTAGAACTTCCTTAGTGACGTTGCTAGTCTAGCACATATATAACCCTGGTTGAGCAGCTTAACTGAAAGTCGCCTAGCCCTCAGAACAAAGTCATTGTAATTTGAACATGCTCTGGAATAACGTATTAAGTGAGATATTACTACGCCGTATGCGGGCGATGACGGAATGTTGCTACTTATGAAAGGAAAGTTTGTGATAGCGAAATTGAAATCGTCACGTTTGTCATAGAGTGAGGTGTTCAATTGACCATTAATGTCGAAAGACAACATAATATCTAAATACGAAGTAGAATTACTACTTTATGCGGTTTCTTTGACCTCCAGTTCACTTGGATAGATGATGCTAATGTAATCTGCGAATGAAGGATTATTAATTGAAATAATAGAAATCTGATTTAAATTTCACAAACATTTCACATAAAATCATTTTATATTTGTACATATTAGTGAAAGTATTCTACCACATTAAATATGATTAGTGCGAATATTGTGCCACTGTAGAAATCTGATTTAAATTTCATGAACATCTTACATTTCCGAAGCATTAAAGAATATAAACATATGATGTATAAATTGTATTATAATAGTACATTATTTTCCAGAAATTAATAAGATATTCTAGAACAAAACTACACAACAGATGGAATACCTATTGATGAATAAATTATTTTTGTATTTGCATATAACACTAATTCTTAGCACAATAAAGGCTTTTCCCCTTAAAGCACTTGTTTCCAAGAAGCCTATGTTTTCTTTGAATTTGTAAAAAATGTGAAAAAAGATATCTGACTTAATCACATGACGATATTTACTACTTAAACAAGAGGCCCAGTTCGGCATATGTGGTTTTTATAGTCACCCTGATTCAAGACAGAAAAAGTATTTTGTTTCAGAAAAAAGAGGAGTTACTGGCTCAGTTATGTGGCAGAAGTCACCATAGAGCTATACAATACATGAATATAAATAATATACTAGAACATATATCACATTACAAACATATTTGATTGTAGTGCAATTACGATACCGACTTAGGACGGTCATTTAATTTGACAAAAGCCAAACAAATGGTGTGGTTAACCGGTTTACGGGCCCACCTTCCCACTCACCGTAACAGCAGAACAATTAAAGGACGTACATTTAAAAATTTATAAATAATCCTCCATGTAAAGAACAAGGGTCAACAGGTATCGCATACTGAGAGGTCATAAAAATATAAACACGTAAGGTATTGTAAAATACATAATGGTATAAAAATATATGCGACATCAACATGATAAACCGTGCTCTGCCAGTCTGAAAGCGAGCTAAGACCCTAGATCTGTAGGAGTGCCGACTAACAGTCAGAGGGGACGAGGTTTTGTTTCAGAATCAAAACGAATACGCATTCTTAAATGCTCCTTCATGACATGCAACATTACCTAACTTTCACTTTGTAAAAAAAAACCCCAGCTCCTTGCATGTACTTTTACACCCTGACGGCTCAATGCAATATAAACATACGATATATAATTGCATCAGAAAAGTAATTTATAGAAATTGTTAAGATATTTTTCCTGAAAATAATAAGATATTCTAGAACAAACTTACGCAACAGATGGACATACCGATTGATGAATAAATCATTTCTGTATTTGCATATGACATTAATTCTTAACAACATTACCCTTTAAGCACTTGTTTACCAAGAAGCCTTGGCTTTCTTCGAATTTGTAAAAAAAATGGTGAAAAGAGATATGCCTGAATCATGTAATAAAACTTAAAGAAGAGGCCCAATTGGGCCTATATGGCTTCTCTAATCACCGTGATCAAAGACAGAAAAAGTATAACGATTTTTTAAAAGAAGTTTAACTTTTCAGAAATTTTGTTTCAGAATCGAACAAAAACGCATTTTTAAATAATCTGTTCCTGAATTCCTTCATTACACGCATTATATCTGAATTTCTCTTTCTAAAAAGAGAGAGCTCCTTGACTCTCTCACACTAACGACCCACGAATGAGTAGATCAAATCCAGCAAAAGGCAGCAACAGCTATATGGAATAATGATTGATGAGGAAGAGTCTGTCAGAGCATATTGTAATATTCAACAGGAGATGCTTACTCTTCAAGTACACCTGACCTCACTCCCTATTAGAGATTCACATAAATAAAGGTAATAAAGAATGTGAGATGATAAGAAAAATATACCAAACATTCCAAAAAATTATTTTGACTATGAGATATTGTTTATCCTTCGGCACTTCTTCGTTTTTCACTTTCATGAAAATTTGCCAATTAAGTTCTTATAACCTTGATTTGATTATTGAAATATATCATCTACATATGGAATCTGCATAAATTATGTCTTGTATATATATCTAAAAAGAAAAACAGAAGACAACTAACCAATCTTTATGACACAAATCACGAAGGATAGGCACATAAACATGATAATAGTAAACCACAGAAGATGACATAAAATATTCGACCGTACTGCAGTTACGATACCGACTTAGGACGGTCAATTCAAGCAACAAACGCCACTCATTTGGTGTGGTTAACTGGTTTACAGGCTCCCACCTTTCCACTTACCGTAAAAGCAGCATTATCAAAGGACACACATTTAGAAAGTGATAAATGATTCTCAATATAGAGAACAAAGATCAACAGGTTTCTCAAGACGAGAGGTCATAAAAGTTTTAACACACGAAAAGTACTATAGAGGTATATGGTAGTATCAAACATATCTTAGGCGACATCAACACAAGTAAACCGTGTTCTTATCGTCTGTAAGCAAGCTCAGATCATAGATCTGTAGGAGTCGGTGCAATTATCCCGAAAATAAAGTTGCACAAAATTTACGGAGCGTATAAGTGCCACATTGAAACATTTTCATTTTTCGTTTTTCCAACATTAATTTTGGGCATTCCAAATTTAATCTTGGAAATTCCAACTTTAATCTTCGAAATTCCAACTATAATCTTGGAAATTCCAACTTAAATCTTGGAAATTCCAACATTAATCTTCGAAATGTCAACATTAATGTTGAAAATTCCCACTTTAATATTGGTAATTCAAACTTTAATCTTGGTAATTCCAACTTTTATCTTGGAAATTCCAACACTAAAGATGGAAATTCCAACATTAATCTTAGAAATTCCAACTATAATCTTGGAAATTCCAACTTTAATCTTGGAAATTCCAACATTAATCTTCGAAATGTCAACATTAATGTTGAAAATTCCCACTTTAATATTGGTAATTCAAACTTTAATCTTGGTAATTCCAACTTTCATCTTGGAAATTCCAACACTAAAGTTGGAAATTCCAACATTAATCTTAGAAATTCCAACTTTAATCTTACTTTTATCTTGGACATTCCAACTTTAAAATTGAAAACACTAAAAGAAATTACACTTGTGTTGAGTTATCTGCTTACATGTGTTTCGTATCCCATACAGATATAGGTTATTTGGATTACTTAGAAATACATGTACTATCACCACCACTCCCTTCCACTACCACTTAAATCAAACTTTATTTTGATTACCTACAATATCTGTATCATAAATACTATATATGTCATTTTTCGTTAAAGATGCATTGTAATCTTTATAAAATACAAATAATACTACTATAATAATTTAGTCAATTCTAAATGGGACACCTATGGCATTGACATGATTTATAGTGCCAGATGGTATAGAATTGCTTTTAATTTTTCATATATTTTTTTCCAATGTAATTCCTTTTACAATAATTTTATTTTTTTACATCAAGGGTTGATACAGAGCATTATCAACTTTAAAGTTGGAATGTCCAAGATTCAAGTAAGATAAAAGCTGGAATTTTCAACTTTAATGTTAAAATTGCCAAGATTTAAAGTTGGAATTACCAAGATTAAATCGGAATTTCCAAAGTAAATGTTGGAAAAACGATAAATAGAAATTTTCAATGTACACTTATACGCTTCCATACAAATTAAAGTGATTTACAATATTAATATTTATGATAATCGTTATTTCTATTCTTTTTGTTATTTTTTCTAATCCTATTGGAAAAGATTAATGCAATATATGAATAAGTCACGATTATGATAATTAATACCATCCTCTTGGCCTATAAATATACGATATCCTCTTTATGTTTGCAAAGTATAACTTTCAAGTAGTGCAACATGAGCTTCATAAGTTCCAAGACTGCTCGGCGATTGCTGTTGCTTGCCATTTTCCTCGTTATTTGTAGTATCGCTTTTGAGGGATGTGAAGGATGGCGGAGAAGGCGTCGTATGTATAATGCTTTAATTTAACACAACTGATCATGTGAACATTTAAATGAGATCCCATTCAAGGCACATGTTCTATTATTACAACAGTTTTGTGGTTATATTATTTGAGACAATACCACTGGTTATTTCTTTCAAAACATTGATTCAGTGGTATATAGAAATTAATAGGGACACTTAGATGGGAGAAGTCATTGAGGTGCTTGGAGGTGGGAACGTTAGCCTAAACGAGAATGTAAAGGAAGCTTAAAGTTTCCTATCATTTGCAATATATTTATGTTTTATAACACTTTAATGTTATGAACTGAAAATTTTCTTCGTAAAGAGACGTAAGGACATTTTCGACAAAATTGGAAGTCCCTATTCTTAAAGAATTATCGTGTCTGAAAAGGACAATCATGATGAGAATGCGAGATAGTTTTAAATTATCGGATGCAAATTTGTTACTGAGGAAGAATAAATCAATAAATAATGTTGTTACTAGAATTTATTCACTTCTGCAATCATAAATCATCTTAAAATGATCATCATTACAATTTAAATAAGGCATTTCTAAGCTTATTTTCTGTTATGAATACCAAACGAGGTGAGAAGAAGTTTATGGTTGTCAATTACTTCAGTAATAGAAAAAGAATAAGTAATTATTGGAGTCGAATATAATTCTAATTATTTTGTATTAGTAGACGTATAATTATTCAAAGCTGTGTTTACTTGTGTAGTGATATAGTGCTCTTAGAGATAGGCAAGTTGTTATCACATCACGATCATGCTGTTAAGTCAGATGCTTTTATCTTTACATTTATGAAAACAGATTTGAACCTGGTGTTAAAAAGAAAAAAGAAGAGTTACTGGCTCAGTTATGTGGCAGAAGTCACCATGGAGCTATACAATACATGAATATAAATAATGTACTAGCATATATAACACATTACAAAAAATATTTGATTGTAGTGCAATTACGATACCGACTTAGGACGGTCATTTAATTTGACAAAGCCAAACAAATGGTGTGGTTTACCGGTCTACAGGCCCACCTTCCCACTCACCGTAACAGCAGAACAATCAAAGGACGTACATTAAAAAAATTTTTGAATAATCCTCTATGTAAAGAACAAGGGTCACCAGGTATCGCATATTGAGAGTTTATCAAAATATAAACACGTAAGGTATTGTAAAGGAACTAATATAAGCAATACGCCAGTGGATCTGATCCATTCTGAAAGTGTCCAGTTCTGCAACTTGAATAATCCTCATGTGAATTTATAAGTATTTTGAAATTTTCATTTCATGTGAAAGATCTTACCTCTCTGTACTTTGGACTCTTTTGTAAAAGTTGTCTGAACTTGGCGCTTTTACCGCTGCTTAGATTACGAGCATTAACATGGCCGCAAGAAGAATAATTGAGATCAGATAAGCATTCACAAGACTTATCACAGAGTGTTTCTGGTTTTTTTTACGTTTAGTTTGGTGCTTATATGGATTTTCTGAAGTACAAAAAGTTAAAAAAAGAGATATCTATATGGCCGACATTAAGTCGTTTTTCATTCATACGCGAAAACTGGATGTTTAGTTTTTTTTTAATTTGAATTAATATGTGGATTAGATTTTGACTATTAAATGGTCAAATGAAATATATCAATATATGGATCAGGGGCTTTTTTCAATGTAAAGATGATGGATAAATCCAAACCACAAGTCTAAAAATCATGAAACCATAGGACATACAAAATCAGTGAAAATGAAAAACAAATGGAAAATAACAAAATATGTCTACTTGAAGAGCATATGTGAACCCTTGTGATGGAGTGAGATCAGGTGCCCGGGGAGAGTGAGCATCTCCTGCTTGCTAGCAACACCCGTCACATATACCCAGTCAAATCGTTTGATCCATATTTATATATGGAGAAGTCGAAGTAGGTAACCTTCTAGTATAGAAGGTGTCAAATCTGTGTAAAGTGATCGGAATCGGTCTCAGTCCAGAATATCATTTAAAAGTCTGGATAACGAGATATCATATGGAGTAATAAGAGTCTCGTAACGACCGTAGAACTTCCTCAGTGACGTTGCTAGTCTAGCACATATATAACCCTGGTTGAGCAGCTTAACTGAAAGTCGCCTAGTCCTCATAACAAAGTCATTGTAATTTGAACATGCTCTGGAATAACGTATTAACTGAGATATGAATACGCCGTATGCGGGCGATGATGGAATGTTGCTACTTATAAAAGGAAAGTTTGTGATAGCGAAATTGAAATCGTCACGTTTGTCATAGAGTGAGGTGTTCAATTGACCATTAATGTCGAAAGACAATAATAAATTGGAATTCTGATTATGCTTTTTGATTTTTCTAGACTTTTTACGTCAGTTTATACATAAAATGTAAAGTCGATTTTTTAGAAATTCGATGTTATAGAGGGATAGGACTGACTGTATTAATAAAGTGTTATCACTACAATTCAATTACCAATCATTTCTCTCATGTGCTAGTTGTATTTCAAAATAGGACATAAGTACCCCTCAAGTTTTATTAACTTTACAAAGCATTTGGTTGATATGCATCATAATGGCTACTGATCCTATTAATGATAAACCGGTGTTCATATGTCTCCGTTTCGTGTCAGGGCGGTTCACACCGCATCGAATGTGTATCTCTGGGAACGTATGTTATCTTTCTAAGAATATTCTGTGATTAAAAATTTTTTCTTTTGCAAATATGAAATAAGTTCTGCTTTAGAATCCGCGACATGGTGACCATACGAAACCGTTTGATATAAACAATTTCAAAGGCTAATCACCAGTCGAATATCTACGAAGATCAACAAGTTCCGCAGGTGGGTTGCTTTTCATTGTTAGTAGGTAGACATACAATGATGATTTTGAGAAGGACACTCAAATATTACTGATGACTATGTAACATGATAGGTGGCCGTAGAATCTCTTCGCTTATCAACCAATTTCCCAAAGGTTTTAACAGATTGTAATCAGTTTCTACCCAATAACTCCTTTCGATGTTTATCTGATGACAAATTTTCGACTTCTGAATGATGGGCTATGTATGCAGCTAGGAGAGCGTTAGCATGATAGGCAGAAGGTTCTGGGTGTGAATAAAATGGGTTTTTTCATTAATTGTACATATATAAACATAATAGAGAAATTCCTTTGGTTGATGTTGAATATGTCGTTGAACCTTTCTACCTATTGTATGATAATCTGTGTTTCCGTTTACCACATTTACCTAAATGTTATAAGCTCTCGTAGTTGGCACCAAGATTATTAAGAGTAATCTCTTCTATGCTAAATATGTGGTAATACATATTCATATATGGAAATTGTCTAATACTAATGTACTTATATTCCTGTATTTAGGTCGTCACAGACATCGCCATCGTCATCATCATCATCATCACCATCATCACCATCAGGTAAATACTAGTACTCACTTTTTATAAAATTTCTCCTGGGCACCTGGTCTCACCTCGATTTTATTGGGGTTCGCATTTTGTTTGAATATGACACTATTTACGATATAATCCTTTTATTCCATGGACTATGAGATGTATGTAACCCTTCGGTACTTCTTCATTTTTTATTTCATTAAAGTGAAAATATCATCATGAAAGTAATGTTTTACCCTCCGTGTATATTATAATATTGACAAGGTCATAGATCATGATGCATTACCTATATATATCTGATTTTTTTTATTTGTTTTTAGAAAGTGGTTGTCAAGCATCATCACCACAAAGTGATCGTTACTCGCCCTGTACCGCGTATTGTTTACGTGCCAGCTCCGTCTCCTCCACCATCTACCAGACCAATACAAGTCCATTATCATGTACAAGGTAACCGTGTGCTTCCTTCGACAGGTATTTACGGAACTATCAACCCAATATCAAAAGGTATATTTACTAAGTAAACACGAGGAATCACTTTTAATTCAGTCTAACTAAACGGATATTATTGTGTGAATATTACATTTTTATACCAATAGTTATATCGTGTACTTTGATATTTTTTACTGCTAAATTAAATAGAAAAGAATTTTCTGCTAGATATTTTTTACTTTGATACACAAGAATTCATTGTAAAATTGGTATACCACACTTTTCTGTTTTTTACTGCTAAATGTAAAAAGCTTTGGTGCTTAAAACTAAACAGGGCCCACTTGCAATCAATCAGATATCAGTAGAGTTTATCCAAAACAAAGTACAAGAAATCTGACCTAGCATGAAGTACAAATGGTCCAGTATATATGGGAAATGTTTCTCGTCAAACCGGAGTATCTTATTCCTATCGTGCAGATGGGGAGGGATGGGATGGGTTGGAATAAATACATAAAGCAGCTGTTGATAATGTTGAGCTAAACGATCTTGACAATTAATTTTTTGTGGTAAATAACACGCATTCTATGCATGTAAATTTGTATTTTAATATTCTGTGTTATGATGATTACATCTAACAGGTTGTAGGTGTGGCCCGCTGGCACATTGTGTAGGTGGACGCTGTATCTGTAATACTGGATGTGTAGGGGACCCATACTTCGGATGTTATCTCCAGGTCTGACTTATTTCTATTTTTGCAAAAAGTTAAGCACATATAACAATGTATGACTCGTTAATATTATTACATACTATTTTGAAAAAAGACAAGCACATTACCACATAAATTACCAATTCAAAGGAAGGAAAAGAAATATGACTGTATGACAATACTCACATCGAACATGCATCACAGACAGTAAATTAAGCACATTATAAAAAGACATCACAAAATATATAATTATTGTGCAGTTGCTCCAGCGATATATAGCGGTCTATTGAAGTAATATTGCTAAAGAAGACAGTTAGTATAAAGTATAAAAATAAAGGCAAACAGACATATATAAAAAGTGATAACAATACTTGCCAAATGTCTGTTTTATATGTAATTCATACGCCACGTATACTAATCTTTAACCCACATGATATGTCTCTTCCAGAAATAGGCCGGCACATATATCTTTATACGTACGTATTGATATACATTTTTAATGCGTTGAAACTAAAAAGTTATTTCGGGAAAGTATTATCAAGAAAATCCATGTATATTTATTATAAACATATTGACAATTTGTATGTAAACATACTTAATCATGTCTAAAATATTTTGTATTTTCAGAAAATATCAAGTGTCGATGGTTTGCTTTGTAAATAAAATTTGACTTTGTCATTAGATTTGTGTCATTCTATTTTATTTTTCAGTTTAATTTGTTATTTTTCAATATATTCATATAAGCACAAATCTATATCGAAAACTTTGCCTCGCACGTCAGATTCTATTTTTATAAAACTAAATAACAGAAATGGAGAAAACAAAATGCGGAATGTAGTCTTTTAAATTGGTTTTATTCCTATGCAACCCTTCAGCAACACCGCATCTGATAACTGGTTTCTTGGTGTCTTGACGACATTTCGATCAAAGTGGATGCAAAGTTTATTCTATTCATAAAGAGCGGTTCTGCATTTTAGTTGTCTATAGTTGGTTGGTTGTTTGGTGTTTTACGTCGCTTTCAACAATATTTCAGTTATATCGCGACATGGAAGCAGGAGGTTACCAACCTCTTAAACATAGTGGCGCAACCCGGGAATCGAACCCGGATCGTCGGCGCGGCAAGCCAAGCGCTTAACCACTACACCACGCCTGCCCCTAGTTGTCTATAGATATAGAGAATAATGTATTTCGACAACAAAATGTTACTTTATACCATTCTATCATAAGATTTATTGTGTTCAAATCACCAATATTGTTCATGGACTACTACTCATTAGTCAATATCGACACTGAGCATCATCCAAACACAATATCGACGTGAGATCTTAAGCTACGATTCTTGTCGACAGTCGAGTAAAACGTGTCAGTTTAACATTAAAAAATCGACGAGTCAGAGATCTGAATCATTCAGGAAGACCTACCTCTCCTTTTCTCGTCATTTATAAATTTGTATCTACATATCCTGTCATTCGACAAATTACTCAAAGTAACAAAAATGAAATTAGGAAAAGTAAGCCGGAATTGAAAAAAAAAAAAAACATACAAAATCCAGGTTATGATATTAAATTTGATAAATTTGGATCCTGTCTTCAATTGTAAATTAAAAATCAATATCGAAGAAGTACCAAACCGTTAATCATTCTCAAAGTCCAAGGATAGATACAAAATCGTGTAAGTTTCAAAAAGAAAGTGTTGTGAACCCCGAAATACTGAAAAATTCCGAGGTGAGACCAGGTGCCCGGGGAGAGTAAGCGTCTTCTGTTTGCATGCATCACCCGTCACAACAGTTCTTAAGAAACATGTCAAAATCAAGAGTTTAGGTTTCCTAATTGTACATACGAAAGTACAAGACTGGTATACAAAGTCATATTTGGTGTTCACTGAACAGGTCATTTAGTCGCATTCCAGAATATTATCAATCATTCTAGAAAGAGGCACATCATATTTTCGTACAAGATCCCCATAGCGACCGTAGAACTTCTACGTGACGATTTCAGACGTTCTTTAACATATCCCTGCATGAGCAACTTAGTGGCCAGTCGTTTGCCCCTTGGAATAAAACTGTCGTATAGAGAAAAGGCTCTTGCGTACCTTATAAGTTGAGATATAAAAATCCATAGGCAGGTGAGGACGGGATATTGCTGCAAAGAAACGGAAAGTTGGTTATTTGGAAGTCAAAATCGTCACGTTTGTCATACAGAGAGGTGTTCAATGACCATTATTGTCGAAAATTAAAAATATATCCAGATACGAAGCGGAATTTTTTACCTCTGTTGTCTCTTTTACCTCAAGTTCATTGGGATAGATTTCATGTATGTAATCCTTAAAGTTAGGATTATTGATTGACAATACGTCGTCTATATATATATAATCCACATTGTACTTCTAGTCTGATATGCTGGTTGAAAGCAATACCTTTCCAGTAACGATCGCTGATTGAATTGCCTCGACATGTTTACTAGCATATGCATGATATACCTACATAAATATAAACTGTTAGAATAATTTTAACTCATAAGTGTAATTGATAAAAATTCTGATCAAAACTGTATATGGCGCGATTTCTTGAAAACGCTCATTATAAAGCTCAAAGTCCTTCTTTATTCTAAGTACCTCAAACCCTAAAAGTTTCATCTTATTACCTTTTCTGTAGAGGAAAGAAACAGTGTGTATCTCAGTTCAATTTCACATACATATACATTGACGATGTTCTGTCTGTAAATAATCTAAACTTTTAAAATTACATCTATCCAGCTGCACTTGAGCTTAAAAATACGACGAGAGTAACACATGCGCTTCATTTCTAGACTTTTGTCTTTCGGAAGTGATTATCAGTTACACACCTCTTTTTATGACAAAAGAGATTATTTCAACTTCCATATCACTTATTTTACTCACTTACTGAGCAGCAACAGCACGTCCTTCCCCGCCTATGGCGTTTTAATTTCACAACTTTTACCCTTTGCCAGGGCAATCTCCTAGAGCGTTTTTGAAGAACATGCGACTAAGAAATAAACTACTCACACAGTTCTTAGACATCGAGTGGATATTGTCAGACAGTATGAAGTATGATACCTTTTAACAGTCTTAAAAATTACCGATATGCCTTTACCACCGAATACGAGAAGTTTCTACGGAACACCTTCGATGGGAGTAGCATGCTAACAGGAGACGTTCACGCCTTCTGGATACCTGGTCTCATTCCCATTTGAGATTAGTGTTTGGTCTTACTGAACTCAGACTACCGAATTTGCAGTGTTTTATGAACAAATGGAAAAAATCAAAATAAAAAAATATCACTCAAACGTGCACAAAATGACAAAATTCAATAAGAGATTTAAAAGTGTCAATTTCGGAATGGAACCAAACACTAGAACACTTCACAATTACACTTATGGATCTCTCTTGATTTGTTCTTTATTATGCAGCCGTTCTGAAGAATACGTGTCAAACGAAGGCGTCCTCTGGGTCTATGTAGCCTGTCTAAGATTTACCTCGACGGACTTTGTGGAAAAACAACTTTTTTAAGTGACAGCGAGTACTCCATGTACACTATATTTACCAAAACTTTTCCATCATTTGGTAGGACAAATCAGTCAGAACTAAATATAATATACATATATCGAACCATGTTTGATCTTAAAAATTGAATTGTGTTTAAAATGTTTTTGCTTTTAAAATCCACGTTTTACAACAACATTTCTCTACTAAAATCTGGTAACCAAAAATTATATCTGTAAATAATAAAACAAAAACAAGAAATTTGTCTGAAATACCCAGAGAGACGTCAAAAATTGTAAAGCATTTGATTTAATACGCCGTTGCCACAATGTAATTAGAAAGAAATGTAAAGATGATGGATAAATCCAAACCATAAGTCCAAAAATCATGAAACCATAGGACATACAAAATCAGTGAAAATGAAAAACAAATGGAAAATAATAAAATATGTCTACCTGAAGAGCATATATGAACCCCTGTGACGGAGTGAGACCAGGTGCCCGGGGAGAGTGAGCATCTCCTGCTTGCTAGCAACACCCGTCACATATACCCCGTAGAAAGAGTCAAATCGTGCGAACTCCACATGCATCCATACATGGAGAAGTGGAAGTAGGTAACCCTCCAGCACAGAAGGTGTCAAATCTGTGTAAAGTGATCGGAATCGGTCTTAGTCCAGAATATCATTTAAAAGTCTGGATAACGAGATATCATATGGAGTAATAAGAGTCTCGTAACGACCGTAGAACTTCCTCAGTGACGATGCTAGTCTAGCACATATATAACCCTGGTTGAGCAGCTTAACTGAAAGTCGCCTAGCCCTCAGAACAAAGTCATTGTAATTTGAACATGCTCTGGAATAACGTATTAACTGAGATATGAATACGCCGTATGCGGGCGATGATGGAATGTTGCTACTTATGAAAGGAAAGTTTGTGATAGCGAAATTGAAATCGTCACGTTTGTCATAGAGTGAGGTGTTCAATTGACCATTAATGTCGAAAGACAACATAATATCTAAATACGAAGTAGAATTACTAGTTTCTGTGGTTTCTTTGACCTCCAGTTCACTTGGATAGATGATGCTAAGGTAATCCGCGAATGAAGGATTATTAATTGAAAGCAAGTCATCTATATATCTGTAAGTAAAATTGAAGCCAAGAGCCAATTGTTTTTTTCCTTGCGAAAGCAAAGACTGAATGAACTCAGCTTCGTATGAATAAAGGAATATGTCAGCCAGAAGCGGAGCACAGTTAGTGCCCATTGGAATGCCGACAATTTGTTGAAAAACCTTACCTCCAAACACCACAAAAATGTTATCGATAAGAAAGTTCAACATCTGAATGACAGCTGTTTCAGTGTATTTATTTTTGGAATCAGAATTTTCCCTAACAAAGTAAGTTTTATCGTGGCCTATTACTATATATTTGAATTTGCGGCTTCCGTTTTTACTAGTAAATGCATTTTGAATAATTTCCGCTAATCTGTCTTTTAATTTCTGATGAGGGATCGTTGTGTACAGAGTCGAAAAGTCAAAAGACTTGATGGAGTGAATTTTAGTAAAACTTTTTGATTTTAGATGTTCTAACAACTCTTTTGAATTTTAAGGGTCCACATTTGATTAATTCCACTTCTGGAATATACTGTTTCGCAATATCTATGAAGGCCAGATTTAATTTCTGATAATATTTTTGTGAGTAGCATCGATACAGATTTTGTGGAACACTTCGAGGAACCAGCGATAAAGCGTTGTTTGTACGGAGTTTTGTGCATTTTTGGAATACAGTACAAATATGGAAGCTCTAAATTCAGTTTATTTGAGTCAATACCAAACGTATTGAGGACAGATTTATGATTCTCGAGTACTTCCGAAACCGAAAAGTTCGTGAGAGTATAAGTAGGATTTCCTGGAGCTGAATTTAATCCTAATTCTTTCACTAGGCTGTCAAAGTAATATTTCTTACAAGTAAATGTATAATTATTAGATGCTTTATCTGCTGGTGTAATGATATAATGTTCTTGGAGGAAGGTAAGTTCTCTGACAACATCAGGATCTTTAAAAATAGATTCGAATCTGGTGTTTACAGAACCTTGTAATTTTTTAATTTTTGATCTCAGCAGTACTGCAATAGATTTTATCCATTCCGAAAGAGTGTCGACTTGTACTTCCTCTCTTTTTGCCCATCGTGTGGCATATTCCTCGCAGCAGTTCATAATATTCTCAAAATTTTGGCTCCATGTGAATGATCTGGGTTCTCTGTATTTTGGACCTTTAAGTAAAAGTTCTCTTAATTTAGTGTTTTTAACTATATCGAGATCACCAGTAATGACATGGCCACAAGGAGAATATACGAAATTAGACGAGGAACATGCACACGGTTGAGAATGGCATGCAGAGTTGCTAAGATCAAGACACTGTAGAAACCCTTTGTAATTATAAATTTTGGATGCAACTGATGGCGTGTAGCTATAGGAAATACATGGCGGATCTTTGTTTTTGAAATATGGAGGTATTTTCTCTAAAACAGACTTATGATTTAAAATTTGGCCGAAATTTAAATAATCAATGCCTTTATTTGCAAATTTAATTTTGATGAAAGGGCGATTAGATTTTTCCATAGAAATATCGGACTTGACGGGACGAAAAAGTCTAGCGGTCGATATGTCCATAATAATGCCATCTAGTTTATACTCTGCAGAGCTTATATCAGTGAATATACGGTGTCTGGACGATACGTACAACTCGTGTAATTTTCTGAGTGAAATAGAATAAAGTTTTGTACGAATGTGATGAAGGCCCAAAGGTTTATTTATAAATGGCAAAAGAGCATCAAAGGAAATATTATGTATTTCAGGTTTGTTGTATTTGCGTGTACCATGACTTCGATGCCTCCTCTGGCTTTTGTTGAATAAACCGAGTACGTTAACTGATTGACACGCAGGACTAGTGAGATTACCAATACTACTAATATTGTCATTGCATCCATAGGGCGAAGCAGTGCCGAGACGTCTTATCCAGTATTCTTCTCTTTTCCGACGAAAAGGAGTGCTCAAATTGGCATTGTTTGTGGGGTGATATATTTTTTCTATAATTCTAATTTTCATTGAGAGAATAGAGTGGTCAGGCTGGTTGAAGTGGCGATAGAGTAATTGGTTTCCACCACAATTTATTTTGGACCTGTGACCTGATACTCTTGTACGGAGTTGTCCCTTTGTCTCTCCAACATATATTAACCCACAGAGTGAACACTCAATACCGTACACAATATTTGAACTCTTACAATTCAAATGGTCAAAACTATGCGTATGAAAGGCATGTTTGGTTAAATTACTCGTAAAAGAATTGTCTGTAATTAAGATGTTGCAAGTTTTGCAATTTTTGGTCCCGCACTTAGATATTTCACAATCATAAGGGGAGAATTTGTAATCTTTAACTGCTAAAAGGTAGTAAGAGAAATTAAACCTTATTAACTTATTGACCATATATTTGAAATAGTGAAATACCTGAAAAGAAAACTAAACTACTTACTTAACTAAACTAAATGTCCGGGTTGAAATCCCATAAATCCCATTTAAGGAGAGAATTCCTCAATATTAGAATAATTAGAAAACTTTATCAGTTAAGTTTATATTTGGGGTCGGCACATGTGCACTGAGAACTGGAGCTAATAATTCAAACGAAAAGTCCGCAGTATTTTCATCACATATCAGTCAAGGACAGAAAAACGAACAGTTTTGAACAAAATGAGGCAAACAAGTGGAAAGAACCTTAAAGACACATGTGCAGTAATTTGTATTCATTACTGCAGCAGTTCAATTTGACAAAGAATCAATTCGTTGGCTGCGTATAAGTTCTAATACATAAATATCTGAAAAAGGTTATGGCGTTAGCACATGAATGAATGAATAAGACGGAGTATGCAAGGAAGTCATCTGTAAATAACGACATTTTCCATGGCAATCAACTTGAAGTTTTCTTTTTAATTTTGATGTCTATGAATTATGTAAAATGTCAAATGTATATGCATGTGTGAAAATTACATGTAAACTTAACATTAAGAAGTATTAATCTTATGATAATCTAGTTAAATTTATTCTATTTGATTGTTTCGTTTCTAATCGTATTGGAAAATGTCAACACATTGCATGTATAAGCCACGTTTTTGTAATAAGTACTGTTTCAAACAACCTATAGATAATACATCGCATGCATGACAACACGGCCGAGGAAAGTGCAGGGGTTTACCCGACGTAAACGCAGGCGGATCCTGTGAAAGAATACAACCACTGAAAGAGAAATAAACATATAAAGCACAAATAGAATCAGTGAAACACATGACAGCTAGATGATTCTGTACCATAGGTCGTGGGTTCGAGTCCCAGACGGGGAACGAATATAAGTGAAATATTAGGTGCCTTGTTAGCTGTAGTGTCTTTGTGCTTTATATATTTGTCTAATTTGTCTTTATTTTCTAGATCATCTGCACACCTTTACTTCTTCATCTGTACACCTTTACTTCATTTTTCGTACTTCTTCATCATTTCACCTTTACTTCATTATCTGTACTTCTTCATCTGTACTTCAGTATCCGTACTTCTTCATCTTTTTACCTTTACTTCATTATCCGTACTTCTTCATCTGTACACCTTTATTTCATTATCCGTACTTCTTCATCTTTTCACCTTACTTCATTATCCGTACTTCTTCATCTTTTCACCTTTATTTCATTATCTGTACTTCTTCATCTTTTCAGCTTTACCTCATTATCTGTACTTCTTCATCTGTACACCTTTACTTCATTATCTGTACTTCATCATCTGTACACCTTTACTTCATTATCCGTACTTCCTCATCTGTACACCTTTACTTCATTATCCGTACTTCCTTATCTGTACACCTTTACTTCATTATCTGTACTTCTTCATCTGCACACCTTTACTTCATTATCCGTACTTCTTCATCTGTACACCTTTACTTCATTATCTGTACTTCTTCATCTGTACATCTTTACTTCATTATCCGTTCTTCTTCATCTGTATACCTTTACTTCATTATCCGTACTTCTTTATCTGTACACCTTTACTTCATTATCCGTACTTCTTTATCTGTACACCTTTCCTTCATTATCCGTACTTCTTCATTTGTAAACCTTTACTTCATTATCTGTACTTCTTTATCTGTAAAACTTTCCTTCATTATCCGTACATTTTCCTTCATTATCTATCATTTTGTCTGGGTCTGGGGTTTATAAAGGTTTGGTCAGACATTTTTATATTATGGAAATTGTTTGATATTTATATAAAAGAGCTAAGTACATTATATTGTATTTAGGCCGTCACAGATTTCGATACCGTCATCGCCATCAGGTAGATACTAGAAATCATTTTTCTTTTAAAGTGTAATAAACATAAAAATATCAACCTGAGATAAAATTTACCATCCATGTATCACAAACATGGATGTTATTTTTGTTCAATGAATTTAGAGCGTGCTTATCACACATCATCACCACAATGTTATTGTTACTCGCCCTGCACAGCGTGTTGTTTACGTGTCG
Source organism: Pteria penguin (assembly GCA_035048485.1). Taxonomy (NCBI): domain Eukaryota; kingdom Metazoa; phylum Mollusca; class Bivalvia; order Pterioida; family Pteriidae; genus Pteria; species Pteria penguin. Next base: position 5,097,077 of record CM068587.1, on the reverse strand, counting down.
GCCCCGTCTCCTTCACCATCTACTAGACACATACATGTACATTATCATGCACAAAGACGTCAAAGTAAACATATGTTTCCTTCGACAGATGTCTACGTAGCTATAGATCAAGAATTGTAAAAGGGTCAAAGGGACATCTGAATGACTGATCTTCTGTAAGGAGAGCGGGCTCCTATTTCAGTGTATCAGGGGATCGGATTTGATAAAATTACTGTATTATTCTATATATTGCCATTAACTCAGCTGTAAAATTTTGAATTTTAATAGTATTGCCCAGATGAAAAAGTTTTTGTGACCTAAAATGATTTGGGTTTACATTAAAAATTTGGTAACTTTTTAGAAATGGTCTCCTTCCAGCATAAATGTCTCAAATCTAAGGTGGGCTACTTATAGTAAACGGTAAAAAGTTTGATTGATCAAGGACTGACAAAGATTTTGATGTGTTTTTTTATATAACGTTAAGATATAGAATTCTGTGTAAATCTTGAAGATGAGTGATTTAACAGTAGACTTTATGGAAACAGGAATAACTATACGTTGACTACATGTATCTGAAAAGTTAATATGGAAATTGAAATCGTCACGTTTTTGTCAATACTCAATAAAGATCTAAGAAGCCATCACAGAAATCGGATTCTGTTGTATCTTTAGTGTCGAGTTCGTGAGGATATATCGTATTCACACAAATGACAAATAGTTTTAATAACTATTATCATTTATAAATTAAAAGGTATATATGTTCTATATTTATTGTAGCCACTAGGCCGGTGTCACTGCTGGTGGACTGATAGTCCCAGAAGACATAAGTCTAGTTTTCAGTGCTTTTGTACTGACATGAAATATATACTTTAAATTTTCAGTCATCAAATTAAGTAAATCACTCTAAAGAGTATCTCCCTCATGCATTGCTCTGTCCTTAGATATATTCTTTGGTTCACTTTTCGGTCATTTTGGCTCTGCATATTTTTATATATTTTGAGAATTTCAATCATTCGGCCACAAGCATCACTGAAGAGACATTACTTGTCGAAATGCGCATATGGTGCACAGAATTAAAAGGTATATAATTATGTTCTATATTTATTATAACCACTAGGCCGGTGTCACTGCTGGTGGACTGATAGGCCTCGAGGGCATCATAAGTCTAGTTTTCAGTGCTTATATATTATCAGTACATCTGAATGTTTAATAAAAATTCTTAACAGTGTTTTTGTTGACAGATTTCAAATGTCAGCAGATTTCATTTAAGAATAAAAATTCATAAAATTTACGAAGCTGCCTGAAAAGTTCTAGTTGTCATGGAAAGTCTCACAAGCGGAAGAAGTACTAATCAGTTATCCAGCGTTGAAGCCCAAAATGGGGGAGGCTAAATTATGAAATTTTCCCATACAAACCATTGTGAACCTCAGAATATACAACATTTCGGGGCGAGACCGGGTTCCTAGTGAGTGTCTCTGGTTTGCATACAACACCCGTCGCAACAGTTATATGGAAACGTCAAATTCGGTGAACGTCCCTATACACCCAGAATATTATTCCCCTTGTGCATATAGTCTTAACTCGAGCCTGTCTATGTGTCACCGAAGGTTCAAGTGAGCTATTGTCAAGGTGCGCCGTCCGTCGTCATCCGTCGTTAACTTTTTCACATTTCGACTTCTTCTCCGGAACTGCATTGCAGACTTGGATCAAACTTTGTATATATGATGTACTCAAGGTCCGCTACTAAAAGTGTGTTAGGAATCCAGATTCCTTCAGGGGTGGATACAGGGTGGGGCCAAAAGTGCCCAAAACGGTACCCCTCTTCAAAAGTCTTCTACTTCAGAACCAGTGCATAAATGGGTAAACTAATTGCATATCAACAATCTGTAAAGACGTGTTATCAAAAATTGTGTTCGGGGTTAAGTTCCGTCAAATAGATATAGATAGATTCTTGACTTTATAATTTCAATGCAGAAAAGTGTCATGTTTTTCAATTAATTGATATAGATGATTTCTTAACGACTCTTTTGATCATAGCTATGGTAAGGAATATTATTGTCCAAAAAATGTTGTAAATATCTCAACTTTGGCCTTCTTATGAATTTTTTAAGACTTCAAAAAAAGGGGGTAGTTGTTTGGCCATTTTTCACATTTTCAAATTTTTCTGCAAAACTGTTGGAAAGATTTTAACAATTTGACAATATTCTTCTTCATACTGGCTGTATACAGAGACAAACAGAATGCACAGAAATGATCTAGAGGGATGAGTGAAGGCATACTGTCATTTTGGTTCCCTTCCAAAATCAAATTTTTTTTCGACATTTTTTTGGACTTGCAGAAAAGTATCATATTTCCTAGTTAATTGATAATGATGATTTCTTATGGACTATTGTGATCATAATTATGGTAAGGAATGTTACTTTCAAAGAATTTCCTAAAAACTAGATCTCACAATGGTATATATACCACTTGGTGATTAAAATATGGAGATAAGGGGTTCAAATCCAGCAGTGGTCAATTTTTTTTCATTTCTTTACACATCTAAATAAGTTTTTAGATGTTTCTCAACACTCAGCATATGAAATTAGGCCATTTTAAGTTGGATTTGGACATTATTTGAAACAATTGTTGTTCATAATAGCGGATGTCTAGGGGACCCATACTACAAATGTTATCTCCAGGTCTGACTTATTTTCATTTTGCAGAAAGTTAAATACATATTACAAGGTATGACTCAATTGCAAGCAAATCTCGCCTCGGACATGGCAGAAAGTAGAATCTGCACATAAAAAGACATCACAAAAATATATACAATTGTAGTGCAGTTGCTTTACTAAAATGTGGTAATCTATTGAAGTGAATAAAGAGGATGTTTGTATAAAATATAAAAAAGGATAAGTATGAGAAACAGTTATGTGACACCAGTTACTTTCGTATTTTACATTACATATTCCTCACATCTGACAATTTATTTAAAGTAAAAGAATCTAAATGAAGAGAAGTTGGAATTTAAAAAGAAAAAGAAAGAAGAAAAAAAGCCCCCCAAAACAAACAACAAAAAAGTTAGATCCTGTCTTCGACAGTGAATAAAACATTATGAAAAAATCACATAATCAACGAGTCAGAATCCGTTAGAGTTAGCTCCCGTTGGAGGCAATCTTGTGTGTCATACTCTGTATTTTCATGCATTATTCGACAGAAGTTGATGTGTTTTTAAGACGGTTAAAACCTATACTTTGATTTGATTTCTTTAAAATTTGTCTACGTCATTTATTTTGAAATTACGAATGTTTTTCGAAATGAGATGTTTGAACATGGTAAGAAGATGAGGAATTGATTAATTGAATATTGTTTTACGTCCTCCACGATTATTTAACGTATATGGTGACGGCATCTGCCTGGTGCATTCCATACAAATTTAGACCTTTGCAACGGACCCATCCGATGCAGTGAGGGATCTTTTACGTGCCACGCATACCACGACACGGGGCCTCGGTTTTTACTGTGTCATCTGAAAGACAGAACACCGATGCGCCCAGAAGAATATAAAGGAAAAACTTGAATTTGATACACAAGATGGCCAACAAATGGAGGTAACACCAACAGATTCTGTCCTTTTGAAAACTATCTACTCCGTAACCACCGCTGATGAAATTGACTTAACGTATTGCTATGACATGCATAATGTACTTACAGAAACTGTAAAAATAATTTTAGCTCAAAGGAGTAATTAATACAGATTTTGATCGAAAATATCTGAGGCATGATACCTTGATAAGTTTCATTATAAAGCTCAAAAAGATCTTTTGTATTTTAAGTACCCAAACCCTTTAAGTTACATTTTATGAATATTACTTTTATCAGGCCCATCCGATGACATATAATATTGACCTTACCCCAAGTGCAAGTTTGTATAATAAGACGAACGTTAACGTAAATACCCAAGATCATACTTAGCGCCTACCATTCAATACATGAATTTTCATGACGTAAGGGGTCTCATGTCAGATACAGTTACACCGGAATTATTATTAACTGATTAACTGAATATTCGTATTTTTATGCCACAAATAAAATGACACAATCTTGAGTGGCAAAACTTGAAAAGTCTTCCTTAAAAGTTTGACTTGTATCTGTCTATATTTTAGAAATATAATAAAAAGAAAAGTTACTGACTCAGTCGTATGACAGAAGTTACCACAAAAATATACAGTATATAGTGTAATGATATGAATAAAAAAAGCATAAGGACATTACAAAAATAATTCGATTATAGTGCAGTTACGAAACCGAATGAGGACATCCATTTGATATTACAATAGTCAATCAACTGGTGTGGTTAACCGCTTTACGGGCCCACCTTCCCACTTTCCGCAACATCAGAATAATGAAAGGACACACATTTAAAAATATATGTATTTAAGGGTCAAGAGATCAAGATATATAAATGAGTTTACATTTCTCTCCAGAAAACCGTTAAGACGTTAGTAAACTTTTCATTAGTACGAAATACCTATTAAAATCTGTATGATCTGAATATTTGCTATTAAAGTATAAAGGAAGGAATATAATCTAAAAGTTTTCTAGATGTTACTTAGTTTCAGAAAATATCTATATTTATTGCTTTTGAATATCGCGATAATCGAAAAAAAACCCCCGATAATTTACAAAAACATTGCAAGAAATCGTGGGACAGGTCTATGCACGAGGAAACTAAATCCGAGTAAACGCAGGCATGCCTACAATATGTAGACAAAACCAGGGATAGAATGTCAACAAAGCACTAGAATTCTATTGAAAAAGAGGGGAAGGAAAAGCTGTATAATCATAATATTTCCAATGAAATGATACATTTAGAAAACAAAGGATAATGTACATTTTTCTAGCAACGTAAAAGATTCAGAAAATTTCAGATTTTCAAGAAAAGAGAAGGTCAATGTTAAACTAACTGCGCCCATCTTCTTGCTGACATTTTCTTATATTCGTATTAGGCAGAATTTATTCAAAACATGCTCTCCACAGGCAGAAAAAGCCTTGCATCTCAGTTTAACTTTACGTATAGATATATAGACGACGTATTGTCAATCAATAATCCTAACTGTAAGGACTACATACATGAAATCTATCCCCATGAACTTGAGATAAAAGAGACAACCGAGAGCAATAATTCCGCTTCGTATCTGGATATATTTTTAACTTTCGAGAATAATGGTCATTTGAACACCTCTCTATATGACAAACGTGACGATTTTGACTTCCAAATAACTAACTTTCCGTTTCTTTGCAGCTGTATCCCGTCCTCACCTTCCTATGGAGTTTTTATATCTCAACTTATAGGGTACGCAAAAGCCTGTTCTCTATACGACGGTTTTATTCCAAGGGCCAAACGACTGGCCACTAAGTTGCTTATGTAGGGATATGTTAAAGAACGTCTGAAATCGTCACTGAGGAAGTTCTACGGTCGCTATGGGGATCTTGTACAAAAGTATGATGTGCCTCTTTCTAGAATGATTGATAATATTCTAGAATGCGACTAAATGACCTGTTCAGTGAACACCAAATATGATTTTGTATACCAGTTTGTACTTTCGTATGTACAATTAGGAAACTAAAACTCTTGATTTTGACATGTTTCTTAAGAACTGCTGTGACGGGTGATGCATGTAAACAGGAGACGCTTACTCTCCCCGGGCACCTGGTCTCACCTCGGAATTTTTGAGTATATTGGGGTTCACAACAGTTCATTTTTGAAACTTACACGATTTGTATCTGTTCTTGGACTTTGAGAATGATTAACGGTTTGGTACTTCTTCGATATTGATTGAATACGCATTCATATACTACACAAACAGAACAAGGGACAGGAAACATTCAAACAAAAGCGGTATAGTCACAGGAAATAAGTGATTCTACAAAAATTAATAAATATAATAAAATAAATAAACAAAAGGCAATAAGTAAGTGACAAAGAGGGATAACAATATAGAATAGAGAAAGGAAAGACATCTGACTTAGCTGTAAGGCAGAGGTCAGCAAGGAGATGTACAATAAAACATGGTAACAAGTAATGAAATACATGCAATGACATTACAAAAATATTGATTGTACGGCAGAGCGGGAAACTGAGTAACAAACAAAGTCTCGACTAACAGTCAGAGGGGACGAGATTCTGGACCATGTCCCCTCTGAAAAGGTTTAGACAAAGCCCGTCATGAAGTCTAAAACCACCCTGTTAGTCAGTGTGCAACGCTAAAGGAATAGTCTGCTTGAGGCTGTGTAAGAGCCAAATACAAAACCGATAGTCTTAGCGATGATCATAGGGTCATGTTTTAGAACTGATGTGAGACCAGATGCCCGGAAGAGTAAATCTCTCCTGCTGTAAATTCTGTAGACATCTGTGATATCCAGTTAATATACTGAATATGGTAATGCTAAAACAGTAAAGACCGTTGTCTATATGATCAAGTCACAAAATTTCGGTTATCATTTTGGAAAAATGGACTGCAAACAGATTGAAATCTTTATATCGATCAAAGAATTTCCTTCATGACGATTTCAGCACTTAGTAACTTAAAAGATAGGAAAGAACGATTTCCATTATAAAATTTCATAAACATGAAATCGGATTAAGACTTCAACAATGAAATAAATATATACTTTTCAGTCATGAAATTTTGTAAATCACTCTAAAACTAAGAAGTGTCTCCCTCATGCATAGATCTTTCCAATCAGTTGGCCACGAGCATCACTGAAGAGACATAAGTTGTCGAAATGCGTATATAGTTCACAAAATTAAAAGGTATGTATGTTCTAAGTTTTTAATTACATTAATAGAGTTTATAGAAACACTATCGCTTAGCGGATTTATAAGTTTTGAAACCTACTATAAATTGTGAAAGTCCATATATATACTACTTTGACGATTTACAACAAAATAAAAATGTTTTTAAAATATTGTACCATTAACGAGATACCAGCGTCGGAAATATCGTGCTTTCTCAGCACTAAAATAAAAAAAAGTCAAATTTTCGAGGCGAGCTGCCCTTCCTCAGGACAAAAGAAATATGAAAAAGAAAGCTATATACAATGCACTAGTCTAATTATACGATGATATCGGACGCCAGCTACATTTTGCGTGTTTGTAGTTCGATGTCTAAATGTAAAATGACCAGGCCTTTATACGATATCGTAGCCATAGGGGAATAGGGCGACACCTACATGTGTTGCCGTTTGCCTTGACCCATTCACTTTGTAATATGACTAAGTGATATAAGAGAATACTGAGAGATGAAAATAGAATAAGAAAGGACAAAATGAATGAGAAAAACACAGAAAATAAATAAATAAATAAATAAATAAAAACCAAAACGGGACAGGTTTTTAATATTTTTTGTTCATTTAGTAGACATTCATCAATTTGTTGAGGCCATTAGGTTGTACTGTCTTAAGCGCAACTTGCCAAAAGTTTTCTTTGGCAACTCTTTCTTCTGTCGACAACATAATGTAATGGTCTATGGCCACAACCATCATATTTTCCCAACTATGGTCAGCCTTGTTAAAGTGCTTACCCACAAGTAAATGAATTTTTAGTGGTGATGGACGACCTGTGGTTATTTACTCGCATGTTGGGCGCATCCTCTGTTTCCACGACATATTGTTTCTTACACACTCTGCAAACTTTGTCCCCAGTCACAAACCAACTCTGCCTTCAAAAGCTCCATTACAGGACACGAGTACAAAATTTTGGAAAAGCTCTCTTGCAAAACCAAAAATGTGGTGTACTTAATCACACACAGATTGTGTAAATTTTTGAAGTTTACTTCCCTTGTCATGGGGTCAAAATGAAGTACTTTGTGTATGAAGGAATATGATTATATATTCGAAAAGCCTCGTCACATATCAAACTATGTTAAACACTGGCGACCGTATACTATATATAACCAACTATTACCGGTTTAATGGTTTGAATAATTTATCAATTGTATTGTCAAGTAGATAGAATTTTGATATATCGAGTTACAGAATCTGTTAAATTTCATCACTTCCATATTTACAATACTTAAAATGGTTTTAATTTCAAATAAGACAAAAGAAAGAAAGCTTGCATCGTGCTTTATTCTAGGAAAAAAATCGAACTTATAAAGAAAGATATATACAAATGCATCTCCATTAAAGATAGGATTGGATGGTCAGACAAAGATGTATAGACGTGCATCCACCATAATACAGGAGATGACATATTGTGATGGCAGTTTGCGTGTTCATCTGAAGTTGAGAATGGCTTTGAACTCTACAAAGAAGATATCTGTGGTTAAGTCAAAGAGAAAACAGAAGACATCTGACAAAGTTGTATGACACAAATCACTAATGACATGCACAATTTGATATAATCATTCCTCTTTCTTTTTACATTTTTATCGTTTGAGATAAATCTTCTTTTTTCATCTTTAAGTTAAAACTCTTAATTCATTTATTCATTTATAAATTCCAAATAAATGATTGAAATATTGTTCTGAAATTGTAAGCAACGAAGAGGTACCGAAGGGTTAACCATATCTCGAAGTCCATGGAATAAAAGGACAATATCGTGTACAATGCCATATTAAGATAAATGTGAACCACAATTAAATTGCCGGTAGACCAGGTGCCCGGGAGGAGTAATCGCCTTCTGCTTGCAAAGGTATTTTATATGTATAGTAAATGATTTTAAATTAACTGAACAATTAGCAATAATTACCGGCTTTGAATGTTTATACAAAACGAAGGAATTTTTGAGGCAAGATTACTAGCAAGATTCAATGATCAACTTCCGGTATAACATTTAGAATTAAGTTGATGAAATATGCAGGAAATCCTATCGTTTTTACCGTTTTACTAATTTAAACGTTGTGTGATCCATTAGTCGTCAGTGAAATCCTATGGAACGTCTCCCGATTTATATTATTTTTAAAAACAGAAAATGAATTGAAAACATTTCATGCGGCAATCACCAACCTGCATAAATCAATTAAGTACTATTGAATCCAACCCGACACAACTTCCGTTTCTGGACATTCTCGTTATAAATGACAAAGAAGAAAGAAAAAAGAGGAGTAACTGGCTCATTTATGTGGCAGAAGTCACCATTGAGCTATACAATATATGAAAATAAATAATATACTAGAACATATAGCACATTACAAAAATATTTGATTGTAGTGCAATTACGATACCGACTTTGGACGGTCATTTAATTTGACAAAAGCCAAACAAATGGTGTGGTTAACCGGTTTACGGGCCCACCTTCCCACTCACTATAACAGCAGAACAATCAAAGGACGTACATTTTAAAATTTATAAATAATCCTCCATGTAAAGAACAAGGATCAACAGGTATCGCATATTGAGAGGTCATAAAAATATAAACACGTAAGGTATTGTAAAACAAATAATAGTATAAAAATATATGCGACATCAATATGATAATCCGTGCTCTGCCAGTCTGAAAGCGAGCTAAGACTCTAGATCTGTAGGAGTCCCGACTAACAGTCAGAGGGGACGAGGTTCAGGACAATGTCTCCTCTGAAAGAGGTTTAAAAACCGATTTATATTGCAAATGTACAGATAGGCACCAATACTTGGACTTTAGATCGTGTCACCCTTCTCACACAAAACGAAACATACCCTTTAATTTGGCTAGGAGAATATGCACAAATATCTCGGATACCGAAAGAAGAAACATGCGTTTGAAAGAATTAGAATATATAAACAACAACATTACCTTGGAAAACTAGTCAAAGCAGGGATAAAGAAGACAATAGCTATCCCACTCGCCTCGAACTTCGAAAAAAGATAACTTATGAAAAACAAAAATGACAGCATTCCATTCGTCATCACAAATAATCCACCTAACTACAACATGGAACAACATTTTGGAACAATCTGATAACATGAAAAACTTAGTGAGTCATCACATATTATCAAAAGCCGCCGTCAAGCACCAAGTCTCAAACATTTATGGCAAGAGCTAAATCTGAAACCAAAGTTCGAGAGGTGTGCACAACTGCGGAGACCCGACATGCGGGACATGTGAGATTATGAGAATCTAGAACAACATCAGGCGACATACTTCGACATCCCAAATACGGCTAACGCATCGGTTGGGATTATATCGAAGTTTGACACCCTCGACTGATATCTTTCGATTTGGGATTCGAAGTGATTCTTGATTCTTTTTCTCGCCAAATAAACCCCCTTTCTATCCCCTTTCTGTGCTTCTTCATTCTTGACACTTTACACATATTTGTCCTAGTCTCAATACTACGCTAAAATAGTTCCAGATAGGAAAGTTCTTTTAATAACAATAACAAGAACATGAAACCAGTGAACATATGTAAACAAACATATAAATATAAAACGAACTAATTAAAACTTTTTTGTATCTCAAAATGTATAGTAATAATTACGTAGTAATACACGGTGCTAGATTAATGTTCCAGATCGATTGATCTAGAACCCCACTTCCGTTGGAATTCTTCAGTCTTGCATGCGAGAAAATGGAGGCAGGGGATGAGAAAGTACTCAATACAGGTCAAGAATTACGCCTGAATGAAAGTGTGGTCTACAAATCCCAAAATGTCATCTACTGTGCGACCTGTCCGACATGTAATGAGTTTTATATTTGATAAACCAAAAGACTGGCAAACAGGGTCCGTGTGCACAAACAGCAAATTCAGGATTCCTCTATCAGGACAACGCATTTTGAGCAATGCAGAAAAGAGAAATTCAAAAATATTCCCCTTTTATAATGTTAGGAATAGCGATGAAAACCTACGCAGAGCGCAAGAAGATTATTTTATAGAACTAATCTAACCATCCTTGAATATGAAATGATCTTACTCGAAATTATGTTATACCGAACTATAAGTAACTGTTGCGCAACTTCACAAGATCGTGAGGTGATAGTTTATCTTAACGAGAATAAAATAATTCTGCCTGAGGAGCTATATGGCGGCGAAAACTCTCACAGAATAAACTAACCAAATGTGATATTTTCATAGTCATTTCTACATCTATATTTTATGTACCAAGGAACTTTGATATTTGATGATGTTTGCCCGGGGAGAGTGAGTATCTCCTGCTTGCTAGCAACTCCCGTCATATATACCCAGTAGAAAGTCAAAGTAGGTAATATTCTGTATATCGGAATCAATTTCTAATTATTTTCATATCTTTAAAATTTACTTATGTCTTATCTACATGTCTTGTCAAATACAGAATTGTTTTTGATGCGACAGGCGTATGATTTATACCGATAATGTTACGGTAAATGGTCCACACAAGGCATTTACAAATCCTTTGCATCACTTTGTGGTATGGTGCGATATCAGAGTGCATGAGATTTACAGACGTTGTTACTTCACATTGTTTCCCTGCTTAGGGTATGTGTTTGTAATAGATTTCTGTTATTGATAATGTGTATTTGAATACCTTGTTGTGATATTTATGAATTGAGATTTTGAGTTGATATATGTGATATAAAATGTGACATTTGATTGATTGAATTAATTGTACTGTGTTGATTTATTTATTTGATAACAGTCATAATGAAAGTTATTATTTAGATTTCATAGATAATTATATTAAATATTTTCGACCATTACATAGTAATTAATTGAAATTGTTTGGCATTTTAGATATTTGAATTGCATTATTGTAATATTGGTTTATATGTAATTTCAGGTCATTGTCAATATATTCTGTAACACAATAAATGATGATGAACTTTCCCGGTATTACATAACATCAAATCAGATCAAGAGAAACGGTATTCAAACACCCCTGCTTCTATGTGCTCAATGATAATGAGAAAGTATTTTCTCATTTGTCTGAATATGACACTTTACACGATATTTTCCTTTTATTCCATGGACTATAAGATATGGTTCGTATTTTACTCTTTACAGTATCATCAGTAAACAACAACGAAATTATATTCAACATGCATATCAAGTTAAGAAGCCCATGCGGCTCTGTGGATAAGGTACTCAGCTCTTGACCGAGAAATCTCGGGTTCGACTTCTGCCCTGGGAACACTTGAGTTATCACTTTAGGATGTAACAGTAAAACTCGAGGTCCCGTGTCACGGTAGGCGTGGCACGTAAGAATCCCTTACTGCCTCGATTGAATCCGTTTTAAAGCAATGAATTTCTTTTTTTTTTTTTTGCAATGCATCAGGCAGTGTGAAGTGACGTAAATCAATCATCAATTGACCAGCAAGAGAAGTCCGAGCCTCTTTTTCCAGAAAAGGCAAGGTTGTTTAAAATGTAGTCGACTATTCAAAATTAAATGGGAGGTTACGTATTTATGGCTGATGCAGTTAACTCAAAAGGAGACGCTTATCCCTCCAGGGCGTATGGTCTTAAATTAGATTGTAATGAGTGCATAAATGTTCTATTTGATGCACCACATTGTGAATACTAAAATGACGTTTTACTATTAACTTTTGTTTGTTATATTCTGGTATATTCTTGTTATATTCAAACTAAAATAATAATAGTGTATTAGCTCTTACCTTTATAATCAAGTTTACCATCTCCGTTTGTGTCCGCCTCCCGTATCATCGCCCTAGCTTCCTCCTGTAATGTTTGAACACAGAACAATTAGACTAAGTTCATAATGCATGATTCCTTTCTTTAATATGACAATGCTTTCAGACTATGATTGATAGAATTTTCGAGTATCAGAAAACAGAACATCGTTATACAGATTTCAAATTTTTAAATCAATTTATAAATACAATCTTAAGTGGTAGAGTTGAATTACCCTTGTTGTCCTTTCTCCGAGGCGACATAATACAGAATAAAGTTCGTCAGACGAAATAAAGCCATCCTTGTTCCCATCAAAAACTTGGAATATTTCGAGTAACTCTTTTTCGGGATCAATTGACAATTTCTTGGCAAATATCTCTAGAAATTCGTCGAAATCTATCGTTCCACTTCCTACAATAGATAATGGATCGTGTAAAATATACACTGTGTTTAACAAAACACTCTGAGCAAAATCCAGGTTGTAGTGCATTAGCTTTATGCTTTCATGGGTCTGTAAACCACAGTAGTAAATATTGGTAACAACAGAAAAATGAAAGCAAAAATGAAAGAACCTGGTGCAATGTCACTGTGACATTCATAACATTTCATCACGATGAATATTAATGGACTCCTAACGTGCAGAAATAAGACCAGGTGCTTGACAATAATCTGCGTTTCCTGTTTGTCAAATGCATGTACGTCATGAAAACCTGAAGCGTGTAATCAAAATTTTTCTATAAAGCATATGAGACTTTGAATTTGCACTAACACAGTAAAGAATGTACCACAGCCACATACTATCAAAATAGTGGCTATAGGGCAACATAAGAAAAAACTTCAAAGCATGTATTTTGTGAAACTGCATACAAACTGCACATCGCAGAATAGAAGAAACAATAGTGTAAAGTACACAAAATACTGTAATATCTTTTTATTTATATCATGTATAGAAATGTATTACTTTATTTTAAATATGTTTATATCCACATCGTGTAAACGTAAAATATAGCTTACTATCGACATCTGCCGCTCGCATGAAAGTCTGAAGTTCTCTTATTGTTGGTCGTTGGCCTAGCTTGAAGAGCACAGTAGCCAATTCATCATGACTGATCATTCCGTCCCCGTTCTTATCAAACATAGTGAAGGCATCGTGTAGTTCTACAACAGAAGGATGCAGTTAAACATTTACAACAGTAAATTCATTTGCGAAATGAGAAAAATAATTGATGCCAAATCACCGTGGCGCTAACATCACGTGTGGCATTGGACATTGAGGAACCACATAACCCAGAAGTGAGACCAGGTGGCCTGGAGAAAATAGCATCTGCTATTTCGTTGATCTCATCTGCCATGAATGTCTAAAACATATTGATAACTAGAAGAATATATCCCCATACATATATTGTCCTACCTTGAACCTTTTCTTTCGGTAGACCATGCTTTAAAGCCTTTTTCTTTGCAATTTCCCCATACAGCATCTATAAATAACACATAAACATATATCTCTTTTTGTGTTTAAGTATTATGTTAATGCAAAACAAAACTTTTATTTTATAATCATCCATACATATAACTAAGAAGAGTGTCAATTTAGATTCCATAAAGCTTTTGGTTCTTAGTTATCACGACATGCTGTCTTTTGTATGATATTGCCTTTTGCATGATTATGATCATTTTTCCAAATAAGACATTGTCACTGCAGAGGACCGCCCTAAGTCGGTGCCACAGCTCCATTACAAGCGAATGTATCTTAATGTCTTTTTTGTGCTTATTTTTTGTTCTGACGACTTTTCCTATACAGCGGAGTCAGAAGTTTTCTTTCCTTTCTTTTTACAATTCATTATTGCAAAGGTGTTCTTTTTTCTTTAAAGCCACTAATACACGGAAAGCAAAAGCGCGGCAAACAACAATGAGACGAAAATCTTGTCATTCCAGTGTATTACAGTGACAATGACAGTATTTATAGGTGGAATATAGTGATGCCATATTTAAATGCTCCAACAGAAAATGGAAACGTCAAGTAACTCTTTGGTTTCTGAAAGATTTCATTTATATGAAATTTGTGTGATGACTGCTTTTGTAAAGCATTAACATTCCTGAGCAGAGGAATATCCCTTGTCTTTCAGTTTACATGCACACTGATCGTAGTATGATACGCACTCTCATATTATGTTATATAATATTTAAACATTATATCGGTTTGCTCGATTAAAATTTAGGCGCAAAGTTCACAGTTCAACATTTATTAAACTTTATACTAAAATTATCATGGAGAAAAAATGTATTGTATTAAAAGATAATCATACTGCAGAGAGAAGCATAATGTATAGGTGATGATAAATATACATAGAATACAACTATTGCAACGTGATCTATCTATATAACATACTGGGGCTCTTTTCCTTTCCATTTCTTCAGTGTGGATTGTTTATTTCAGTGAGTAATACATCTCTACGCCCAGATATCTGTGAAGTATGAACCTGTAATGACTTAAAGATTAAGCGTTGCTAGGAGAAATGTTCACATGTGGTATACTTCAATTGACATTGACGTAAATATAAATATATGTTAAAGAGAGAAAGTAAAAGATCTGAGTAAACTGAAAAAGAAAAGTAAAAAACACGAAAATAAAAACAAAATAAATAAATAAAAATAAATAAATAATAATAAAAAGAAAAATTAGAATAAAACACACACAATGTCAGAAAATTTTCGATTACACGGCAATCAGTGTACCACAACAGTTACTTTCGTATTTTACATTGTTTTCATGGCAATTCACTTTGCACTAGGGAATTCGTTAAAAGTTCCCCACTTAAGGTTTGAATTGTTAGTATTCCTCCTGTTTTGACGATGGCTCGCTATGACATACTTAATAT
Source organism: Pteria penguin (assembly GCA_035048485.1). Lineage (NCBI taxonomy): Eukaryota > Metazoa > Mollusca > Bivalvia > Pterioida > Pteriidae > Pteria > Pteria penguin. The sequence goes on along the minus strand of CM068587.1, from coordinate 5,081,650 downwards.
TTATGAAGAGGTAGACACTTGATGTACAATCTGGAATTTTATTAGTTGGCGTAAGACAAGAAAACCGAGACCTGTCCAATGTCAAGTTATGTATGTTGACAATTAAAAATTGCTTTCAGTGAGCCTGTTAACTAGATTAAAAAGTGAAATCCATGTGCCCAAGTCAGTGTCGAGACATAACCCTGAGCTAAAGTCAAACAATGAGGTCTCAAACAGAATTGTTATAAGTAAAAATAGTTATCAGACTTTACAACGTTGATTATCTATGTGATTAAAATCATGATGATCGGATGTAAAGATATAATTTATAGCATTAATTGAAATAAACAGGCAAATGTAGCAAAATTTGAATGAAAATAATTCATATTACCTCTCGATCTGTGATAATCGTGTAAATTCTTTTCCCCTAGCAATTACCATCAGATCCAGAGTTCTAAATACAGAACGGAACATGATGTTTACATTAAAAAGCTTAATAGTTTACAGGTTTGTCTCTAAATGAGTACAACGTGTTGGCTGTATTCCATAAGAAATATTTTTATTTACTTGAAAATGTAAAACCACTTAATTGTAGGGTTCTAGTGATCCTTTTATTTCAATCTTTAGAATTTGTATAGTCCTGTTTTCTGCACTGTGGTTTCCTCATTATAAATATACAGAAGAATATATATTAAAAACCATCAGATTGAAAGTTCAGTTTAAATCTTTTAATATAATCTAGTGTAACTCAAATGTAAGTTACGAAAGTGACTAGTGTCATGTGACTGTGCCACTCATAACGATATACCACAGTGAACATTCATGAGGCCAGGTGCCCAGGGGAGAAGGTTTTTCAAATATTTTTTGTATGTATAGATTCAGAAGTATTCACTTTAACTGAAATTTAATGAATATTGATATAGAAACTAAGTACAATATATTCGCTTAAGTTTTATCAACTTCTAAATGGCTTTCTTAACTAACATCCCCTAACACTTTTTAATATAAAAAAGTCAAATGAACTTTAATTACTTACCTTTCCGTATTTATATTCAAGTGGTCATGATTTTAACACTACTTAGTTGAACTATTTATATGTACTGAATTATGCCAACTGCAGATCTGTTTGATGTTTATCAAATCACATATCTAGGCAGCCCTGTTTACACGCGTTCTAATTACTCAGATCCTCTTACAACTCCACTACGCCAGGCCCAGCTAATCTGCTGATTCATGTAAAGCGGTATACTTTGTAACATGGCTTCCCTGCAATAATCTATCGCCTGATAGTAAGCAGAGTACATAGAAAATAAACAAAACTGAACCTGTTTTAAGATGTCATTTAAATATTGAATAATCAATTTTATACCACTCTAACTATTCTAACTATAAACCATGTTGTTTTAATAACAAATTGTCTATAAACCATGTTGTTTTAATAACAAATTGTCTATAAACCATGTTGTTTTAATAACAAATTGTCTATAAACCATGTTGTTTTAATAACATATTTTCGATAAACCATGTTGTTTTGTTAACAAATTGTCTATGTTGTTTAAATAACAAATTATCCATAAACCATGTTGTTTTAATAACAAATTGTCTATACACCTTGTTGTTTTAATAACAAATTGTCTATAATACTTTTTGTTTTAATAACATATTGTCAATAAACCATGTTGTTTTAATAACAATTGTCTATAAACCATGTTGTTTTAATAACAATTGTTTATAAACCATGTTGTTTTAATAACAATTGTCTATAAACCATGTTGTTTTAATAACAATTGTTTATAAACCATGTTGTTTTAATAACAATTGTCTATAAACCATGTTGTTTTAATAACAATTGTCTATAAACCATGTTGTTTTAATAACAATTGTCTATAAACCATGTTGTTTTAATAACAATTGTCTATAAACCATGTTGTTTTAATAACAATTGTCTATAAACCATGTTGTTTTAATAACAATTGTCTATAAACCATGTTGTTTTAATAACAATTGTCTATAAACCATGTTGTTTTAATAACAAATTGTCATATAGATTTTAACCTGAAAATATTAAACAGAATCTACCCCTACAGTGATATTAATAATACTTGGCAGCTGTATGATTAATCCGACAAAGCTGCATTTATGTTCAGAAGTGGGATTTTCTATCCATGGAGATTCAATTAGAATTTCATTTTGGAAATTTTTCAGTCTATATCAATGAATTTAGTTCCATCAATACATCACCGGCACTTAGTATTTTGCACTGAAGATAAAATGATAATGCACAACTTCAGTTAGTTAGTTTAGTTTTAACGGGTGTTGCTAGCAAGCAGGAGATGCTCACTCTCCCCGGGCACCCGATCTCACTCCATCACAGGGGTTCACATATGCTCTTCAAGTAGACATATTTTGTTATTTTCCATTTGTTTTTCATTTTCACTGATTTTGTATGTCCTCTGTTTTATGATTTTTGGACTTGTGCTTTGGATTTATCCATCATCTTTACATTTATGATAGAGAATGGAAAGAAGATATCTCAGTTATTAGAGAAAATTCGCAACATGAAACATGCAAAATACATCACAAATATATTGTAATGCAGTTGTGATGCTGATTTAGGATTGGCAATTGAAGAGAAAACAGAAGACATCTGAAAAAGCTGTATGACACAAATCACTAAGGATATGCACACCAAAAATGACAGTAGCACAATATACACGGAACGACATTACAAAAATAATCGATTTTGCTGCGGTTACAATACAGACTTAGGACGGTCAATTGAAGTTACAAACGTCACTCAATTGGTGTGGTTAACCGCTTTACGGGCGCCCACCTTCCCACTCACCGCATAAGCAGCACAATCAAAGGACACACATTAAAAAATTTATAGATAATCCTCTATATAGAGAACAAGGATCAACAGGTTTCTCAAGGAGAGAGGTCATAAAAACTTATTACACACGAAACAATTGTAGAATAATATTTTGCAATTAAAAATATATGAGGAGACATCAACATAAGTAAACCGTGCTCTACCCGTCTGTAAGCGAGCTCAGATCCTTGATCAATAGGAGTCCCAACTAACAGTCAGAGGGGACGAGGATCAGGACCTTGTCTCCTATGAAAAGGTTTGGACAAGGCAATTCATGTAGTTAAAGTACCCAATGGAGATAAATGAAAATATTAATTCTTGTATTTCTGTTGTAAAGGGTCATTTATGCAAACAGCGGACGCTTACTTCTCCCGTACACCTGGTCTCATCTCAGTGTAATTGGCGCTCGGATTTGTCTGAATACGACATGTACACGATTTGTTCTTTTATTCCATGGATTTCTACACTTGGTTATCCCATTTGTACTTTTTCTTTGTTTACTTATATCAATGATTTATAGATCTGGACTCGTACTTTGTTTAAGATTCAAAGCACAACAAAAATTGCTGGTGTTACGATGCCGGTGCACTCACAGAAAAACATGCCAATAATGAAAATCTTGATTTCAGAACTAAGACGAGGTCTCTAATATGGGCAAGCATCTTCATGTTGGTATGCCACACCAGCCATGAATGCAAAAATACACAGACGACTCATCAATATTACATACATATAATGTAGTTGGAATTACGCTGAATAAAAATGTTACATACACAGAGCAGAGTCTCAACGTACACTTTTACTAGCGAAAAGTAACTCGTGTCAATTGAGTATGACACAACAATGTACTGCAACCGACATTCATGGACCCCTGAAATTCAGAGGTGAGACCAGGTGTATAAGAGGAGTAAGCGTCTCCTGAATGGCTAACCACACCTGCCATGAATACCTTTATATACAGAGGAAACAAATGTATTTCAGCAATGTATATACATGAATGTAAACCAACACTGTGTAGAAAACACAATATCAGTAAAAAGTATAATAACACTGCGGTCAAACCTTTATTGATGTCCATTTTGACAATTCGTATTTCTGCATACAAAATATTTTCATCATCATTATAAAGTTGATTGTTCATTGAACACACAGATCTATAAATTGGTCTTTTGTCCGTCCCAACAATTGCTCTTCTATTTTGAGTGTATTATTTTATATTCTAATTGTAGAACCTTTTTACAAAACAGCTATCTCAATGAAAAAATATCCCATGTTTTGTACCAGTACCAGGGTGCATTTGTTTTCTATCACGTGGCATCTGCATTAATTGTTAAGTGTTTTAATGGAAATTCGTGTGAGAACCCAAAATAAAGCCCATTTGATCAGATGAGATTTCATAATCTACATGGTCACCAGGTGTAAGTTTAGTATGCTTTACTTCTTCACGAGTCGATTAGCAGTTATCTTTCTTTGCTCTCTGTAACCATCTATCAATATACTGATGATGTATTGAATACCTAAATCAGAGAGAATCTACACATTTTTAAGTGTTTTCCTACGGTAGATAGAAATCCATCGTAGTATGTTATTATGAGTGTCATAGTCTAAAAACACGTATCACATCCATATCATAATTCGCTTTTTAAAATTTCATTTCACTTTTTTAACAATGACTTTTAGCATTCCTCTGTTGTCTTTTTGTAAAACAGTAATTGGAAATGTCAAGCTGACATTTCCATGTAAAATAGATATGACGTTTTTCACAAATAAAAACAAATATTACATTCATACAGTTGTTTTGCATATTTCTAAAGCTTACAGGATAAGGATAAAATCCAAATCATTTATGTACATGAATTCGGTTTTATTCATATCATAATGTATGTGTCTGAACAATCTGCAATTAAAATATGAAGATTGTATTATTCCATCAGTCTTAATCAAATTATAAATGACAGATTTACATTATCATATTTAAGATTCGGTTATGACACCAATTGAATGACAATTATCATTTCAATAGACCTTTTTTCATATTAATGTTCTATACCATTACATGATCGAGATGGAATGTTTGGCCGCTTAACTTCGAGTTATATTGCTATGGTGTAACATTCCAAGTATTGACGTCATGATAAACACTCGTACCTTGTTTGGCATAAGGTAAAATTCATTGACCGTCCTATGTCGGTACCACAATTGTATCACAAGTGAATATTTTGTGATTTCATTTTATGTACACATATACACTTTCAGCCACTTTGGTTTTTACACTGCTTTTTAAATATATATATTTTCGTAGAATTCCTATCATTGGGTCATGAGCATCACTGAAGTGAGACATACGTTGTCAAAATGCGTATCTGGTGCACTAATTTGATACATGTGTATTTATGAACACAATTTGATACATGTGTATTTATGAACATCAACACTCTATTCTATTACATGACACAAGCACCGTATCAATGCTCGTTTCAAATGCAAGATACCTAGATTTCGGCAGATTAATCCAGGACGAAAATGTTTCAAAATTCTCTTAATTAAATTGTTGTTGATGTGCATAGGTTTATGTTCAATGCCGAATGGTGAAAACCTAAAATGAGATTTTAGTGTCGACGAAGTTTACGATTTATTTAATTGCTCATTGGTTTAAAAAACAATACGTTATTGATTATGGTATAAATAAAAAACAAAATGATACTTAATCATTCTTAAAATTGTATAAATTCTTAATTAATTCAGTTGTTTTTCTTTCCCTATTTTGTGTCGGCTTTTGAGTAGGTCATTCTAGGCATATCGGATGTCATTAAACAACTGTCACATGATATTGACATGTGTTGTTGTGAATTAGATACCATTATCTGGCATCGGGTGTTATACATTGACACATTGTTCATGTACATTATACACGAATCACTTAGCACATGACAACACGTACGTATACGTCCGTCTGTTACTCATATTTATGTATAGTAACTGTCAAAGACAGAATGTAGATTCCTCGATGCAGCCCATGTGAATTAAGACGTGGGGTCATAACACATAAAAATATTCTAAATTTGAATATCACACATACAAAGACTGTCAAACGTGTCTTATACGTCCGACAAAGGGAAGATGGAAAAGTGGTATCACACATACAAAGACTGTCAAACGTGTCTTATACGTCCGACAAAGGGAAGATGGAAAAGTGGTATCACACATACAAAGGCTGTCAAACGTGTCTTATACGTCCGACAAAGGGAAGATGGAAAAGTGGTATCTTAGGGTATGTGTAATACAGTTTGAAATAGCAGAGAAGGGTATTTACTGAATACAGACGACAACCTACCACACGAGGGTTTTTCACTCGCTACAAAAGCAGTTTAATGAAAAATATATGACTTTATAAATATCCCTCTAAATAAAAACAAGGATAGAGAACAATAATCAACAGGTTACTCAAGTTGAGATGTCATAAAAAAATTATAAACACGAATAGGATTATAGAATGAAACATATAGCAAAAATATAAAGTGACATCAACATGCGTCAACCGTGGTCATTGAACGCACATTGCAGTTACCAACACTGTATCTATTCAAGTAAACGCAAAGGCGTCTGTATTCGCTTAAGTCGACTCACATATTATTCAAACAATTGATTTATCAAATTGATTTCTTCCAGAAGATTTTGGATCACCAAATACGTAGATACATGGTACGCAGATCCGATGTTCATTGACATATTTACGAATCTCTAGGAATTGCTTTGGCAATGAATGACCCGGTTTGATTGTTTTTCGTCTCGCAGTGACCTCAAGGGAATACGTATATGAATAGATTTAATGTCTGCTGAAAACATGCATTGCATGTTTCTTAGGGAAGTGTGAATATGGATAATTAGTGTGAATATGGATAGTTAGTATGAATACGGATAGTTAGTGCAGATCAAACAGATCAAAATATAGCGGATGCAATCAGGAAAGCAGAAATGAACAGAGATTGTTATATCAGGTCATAATATTCATATTTGATAATCGATGTTCATTGATAGTTCATCCACGCAGGGATTAATACAGATTTGTCTTTGGCAGTTATGAAATTATGTTCGTGTTTATTATTATTATTATTATTTTTTTTTTTTGTTACTTTTTGTCATACATACATGAAATTACATTATATTAGCATTCCATAAGGATAACCAATCAATGTTTAAGCATATTTCCTATTAATGGCATCCGCGTAATTATTTTTCATTAAATGTAATTAAAGGTAATATTCATTTTATAAATATGAAGTATTTTAATGATCATATCACCGCTTATATTCCCAATATTCCATGATCCAAAATTATTTTTTCCCTCCTCAGGGAGAATTTTAAAGGATAAAATCAGAGAAACCGATCCGATTTCCATGATCCAAAATCCAAACAACATAAAGTATCCCCAGGCGATTGGTCACACCCGCCGTGGTGCCATAAGTCGTGATGCCATTAGTATATGCGAATTAGAATTATCTGTCACAGAGGTAGCAAATAAACGGTACAGCCGCAGTGACAATCGGTATGTCATGATCAGTATAAATAATTGTATTGTAAAAGGGTAATGTAGACGGTCATATGAGCAAATAACGTTCGTAAAATTTGCGGAATCTTGACTTTAGGCGTGTTATCTCATATCCTTATGATAGTAACTTTTTTCCAATAGTTTGTATCGATAAATAAAGGAACGATACCAAGAAGAAGCTCAAGCATACCGAATTACGCGAGATACATAAACACCATACGCAGTTGACGAATGTTACTACTTGTATATGGACAGTTAATAGTGGGGAAGTGTATCATTTTTGAGAGCACGTAGCAAATGCAGCAGAAATAGGAATATCATTAATTTGCCCTTGAGGAGTTTTGAGGCAAATACCATCATGTTCTGTATAAATATCGCTGAATATTGAAGGAAACTTTATATACAGCTTGGTCAAGTTTTCAAAGATTTTCTGAGAATTTGTTATGTTTTATCCAATATACTTTGCATTAAAAGACAAAATGTGTTTAGTGTATCATCATTATCATTAATGATGTCTGTAACATGTAAAGCTTATGAAACCCCAAAATATGAAAAGTATATAGTTACTTTTTATTTCCGTTTGATTTTTGACCCAAAATGATGACATTTTCATAAAATAAAGATTTGTGTCATAAGAAATGATAATAAGTTTTATATTTCTATAAGTGTAAAATGAAAAACAAACCCCATATAACATATTAAGTAATTAATATTATGAGTCCTCCAAAAGGAAGTGAGTATAAAATAATAACAAAACACTCTTTATCCACACATTTTCGACCCCTTTTCTTTATCATGTGAAAACACATACTTGTTTCCACTTGATAAAGGCCAAGGTATCGAAAATTTGTGGAGAAAGAAAGTTTCGTTTTTATTTCATTTTGCAATTGTTGTGCTTTTCTAATTTTTACCAATTTTTGCTAAAACTCCTTTACATCAAAATTCCCCTTAACCACCAAAGTGCTAACATAGATGAGTCTGCATTATATTTCAAAAGCTTTTAGAAAATTATACCTTTTACGATTTTACATTCGGTTTACATGAGTGTGATGCCCAATAAGCTGTACATTATGTTTTCCTCTATATAAAGCAATTTTTTTGTTATACGTCATCAGTTTTTGCCCCTCAAAATTGAATTATAAGGACAAAATGTCTTCAGACTATCATCATCACTTGTTTATTGTGTCTGCTATACATGTATGTTTTAAGATAACCAAAAACTATACGGGTAAGGGAGTATTTCCAATTTTCAGTGATTTTATGTAAAAAATAATGTTTTGCGTTAAAACTGCAAAGTGTTCCATAGTCAAAGTGCTAATATAGCTGTTTTCTGTATTTTTAAAAGCATTTAGAAAACTATACCCTTTAGAATTACCCCTATGGGGGAACATGGGTTAATAGATCAAGTTCTAAATTAACTTTAATATACATTCCATATTATAGGAGAGTAGAACTAGAAGAGTGTGTCTGTCGACACTACTGTCCCGACAGTGGCAAAACTCATAGCGCATGATTAACCATAAATCATATTATTTGACTTGACTTTTAATGTGTCGGTGGGTCACAAATGCCCCCGCTGGCAGCTAAGCTAGTGAAATTTAATTGCCAGAGAACTAATATTTTCAAAAAAATAATTTAATGTTCAAGAGCAATTACTCTGTCAAAATTATTAGACTACATCCAAGATTGAAAGTGACAAATACTTTTTCCAATTATTCAAATAATTATGAAGTTAATCAATTCATGGAGAAATTTTCAGAAAACAATCGTTTCAAGTACTGAATTTAAAAAAGAAAATGAGCGGAAAATGTCATTTTAAAGAAAATGTTCAAGGGCAAAAGACCACATCCCTATTCAAACTTGACTTTCATTTTCCCTTGATACATATATATTTCCATTATCAATTTAATCCATCGAATCTTCAAAGAGAAAAGGAGCTGAAACTGTCATTTGCCCCCGGCCATTTCATCGCGACGGCATAAAAAAGTAAAACTGTAAAAATTGCCAGATAAGTTTCAATGCAACTGTATATATTTGATTAAGCTATAGAAATTTTAAAAATAAGAGCATCCCTCTCATGCATAGCTTTGTACATTTTTTAACAGTGGCATAAATGTTCTTACAATAATTCTGAATAAAATAAATGTTTACTTCAAAAGGGTACTCTTTCATAAAACGTTATTCAACTCGAAAATATTGAATATCAATTATCCGTAATTATTATTATTATTATTATCTTTTTTTTTTTTGGAGGGGGGTTTCATTGAGTTTAACTTTACATGTATGTGATTACATCTAGAACATATTTTAGAGTTATCTATTTTGTGGGATAATCTAGACTGGTAATTCCCGTCTAGATCTTAAAATATCTTCGCACAGCTATAGCATGCAAGAGCAGGTAATTCCAGTCTAGGAATAATCTTGAATTTTGTCTACGTGACGTTTATACTGACCTATCATTTTCATTAGCTGTACGTCCAGGTCAGTGACCACAAGTTTAAAAATAAAATTGTGTACAGTCGTCAGCGTTGATATTCTTCTGTACTCCGCATTTTTGGAAACACACAAAAAAAGAGAAACAAATATTGTTACAGCCACTTTCGTTAAATCAGTTTAAGATTTTGTTAAAATACACTATTATCAATATAAAATATTACGATTACCACTCCTGTTACTGCTTCATCAATATTATTTTTTTATTTAATGACGCGTTAAAATAATGTATATATAAATGTTACAATAGGTGTTTCCTCCACTTATTGTTTAATCAGTGTCAGATAGTCATGTGTTTTACGTCTTAGTGGTCACCGGTTTTGCATGCTGTATCGAAACCATGGCGTCGGAAAAACGGCCGAAAGTCGACATTCCTCTTACAATTGTGAGTAGAAGTATTAAATAAACCATATATTTAAAATCATAATACTGCTCTTCAAATATTTATATAATATGAGAATTCCAACCATTCGGCCACGAGCAACCACTGAAGAGACATAAGTTGTCGAAATGCGCATCTGGTGCACAAATTTAAATGTATATATTTTCTGTATCTATTATAACCACTAGGCCGGTGTCACTGCTGGTGGACTGATAGTCCCCGAGGGCATCATAAGTCTAGTTTTCAGTGCTTTTGTACTGACTTGAAATATATGCTTAAAATTTTCCGTCATGAAATTATGTAAATCACTCTAAAACTAAGGAGAATCTCCCTCATGCATAGCTCTGTCCTTAGATTGAATCTTTGGTTCACCTTTTTGGTCATTTTGGTTTCAATACTGCTCTTCAAATATTTATATAATATGAGAATTCCAACCATTCGGCCACGAGCATCATTGAAGAGACATAAGGTGTCGAAATGCGCATCTGGTACACAAATTTAAATGTATATATTTTCTGTATCTATAGTATATAACAATCACAAATAACGTTTGAATCTTTGACTATATATAAATGTATATGCCATGTTAAGCGTTATCCATCCCTAAGAAAATTCTCGTGAAAAATATGTGCTTTTTAAAAATTGTTTTTTTTTTTTAATTTGAGGAACATATAAGGTACAAATAAATTTGTGGCGATAAAAATGCCTACCCATACTTGTTTGATCACGAAATCAAAATTAAGGAGTTTTAATTTGCTACATTCATATTTTGGTAAATCCTGAGTCAAATATATCATCTATTAGATTGCACTGCATAAGTTTTATGTAAATTAGTAAATTTGTAGTATAACATCTCTCCTTCATGGTTCAATAACAATTTTAAAATCCCTTATATACGTAATTAGAGAAAAGGCTGTCTTGCCTCAGTGGTTGCTAAAATTATACCCGTACATTTACATCACAATGTGATATTTAGAGTGCTGAATATGTAAATATATGTGGAAATATCATTTCCTTTATTTATTTTCATTCTATAAAGTCATATGTACTTAAAAAACAAAAAGAATATGTATGTATCCAGGTTAGATTTATAACCCTTTTACCCCCTTATTTTGTCCCGAATCATTGTAATGAGCGGGCAGCTCTAATAGAGATGAATTATATGTATTGTTCATTATTTCACACTGCACTGTTTCTAATATCTCAGATTTTACATATTTATGTAACCATAGTAAATTTAAAACAATAAAAATGATAGAACACCGCCTTCTTAATTTAACAAATAATTGATGCAAATAACTTAAATGATTTATTATTTTATACTAAAGCAGAAATATGTTTAATGTAAAATACGAAAGATACTGGTGTAACATGAGTAAGGCACTAACAGCAATGTACCAAAGTTTTATTTCCCCATCCCCATCATTTTGATGAAATATGTATGACGTTACGTAAGGATCGATAACCACTAAAATAAAAATCCTTATATATCGGATTGACGGGGGTTGTTGCATGCAACCAGGGGAGGCTGACTCCTCCCGGGCACCTGGTCTCACCTCGAATTTATTGGGGTTCGCATCTGTTTGAATATGACACTGTACTCGATATTGTCCTTTTATTCTGTGGACTATCAGATATGGTTTACTCATCAGTACTTCTTCATTTTTTACTGATAAAGCAAAATACATCTATCAAGATTCATTTTTAAATGTAGATATTCCGTTTTCTTTTTATTCTCCATGATAAATCGACACCGAATAATTGGATATTGTTGCAAAAATACATATTAACAATAAATATTTTCATCGCAAAATTGTTGGTCCATATCTTAACTTCCCTGCTCATGCCGGTACATATATACATGTATACTGTCGTACTCACTCCCGTTGACGAATATTCTGTATAATACCAATATTACTATTTTTTGGTTATGAGTTTCTTCTTTAGATATCTACACTTTCGATTTTCACAATATAGGCCTTGCTCACCGAAGAGACAATAATTGCAGAAATGCGCTTGTGGTTCACCAAATTGATACGCATATACATATATATGCTCTGATATTTAATTAACATATGGAAAGTATACATGTATGTTGATATGTTAACATTCTACACGAAATATATTGATTAGTTAAAAACGAAAATATTTGATGGCAAAGATCACAGCCAGACAGTAATCAAGAACAAGGCTTGGGGTGAGAACCGCTGTTCTGTGATTGCAAAATAATACATATACATGTATATGTTATATGGAGGACGAAGAGTATATTTGTATTAATGTACATGTTTAATATGAAAAAGTTTGTCAAAACATTATGATACCAATAAAGATCCATCTCCTTTTGTGATCTTTTTTTAAGCATGCAAAAGTATGAATAAGTTACTTTATTAACGTTGATTATTACTTTACCATAGACAGATCATTAACATAAAAATATATCAAAAAGTAGTGGAACAAAATCCCAATTCTGTGAGCTTGATAAATATTTGGATTAACTTTCATCCGGAAAACTAAAGGTCACTATCGAAAAAATTGATTATCGATCCTCAAAATATGATCATTATAAATTATCTATATCGAATCTAAAGAATTTAATAATCCGATGTATGTATATTTAAGATTCTTCTGGCATTGGTTTAAGATATATAAAAATATAATTACACACAATTCACCTACAAATAAGTATATCAACTAAAGGACATCGATCTCACTTATACCAACTATCTTCAAAATTTAATGTCATGAATGGCAATGCCCCAATCTCCCGTTATATGTTTAACTCATATCATAGTAATTTTCTCAAAAAGATTTTTGATATCAATATGTATTTTACGTCAGAGAATCTTTATACATCCATTATCAAATAAAACTTATGAAATCGTGGTCAAAGTAGCTATTTGCCTTATATTGCATGATTGTAATTTACACAGTATATCGGGATTAGATTTATATCTAATTAAGATTTCAACTACAAGCACTCTTGGATCACGGACAAAGTCTGGAACAAAAACAAAACAACGGATGGAATCTGTATTGGCTGAGCATCTAATGCTGAGTTTCGGGGAGAAGCACACAGTTACATAAATATTTTTCTTTTCCTCTGATTCCGTTACATATCGTTGTGTATGTTTTCAAACATGGCTTATAAACTTTGAAACTAGTCATGAATATTGCACTGTCAATTCATGACAATTGGAATTAGATTGATAATGTTATAATGGCAAATGGAAATGGCAAAGGCTTCCACCTCGAATTAGACACACCTGTAAGTATCATTGCACGATGTTGTTATTGAGTTATTTATTTCTGTGTCATGTGACTATGTGTAAGATGTCTTTAATTAAAACCAGATCTGTAAGAAGACACTGACGTACTTTGACAATTATATACTGACAGATAGGAAAGATGTTTACAGTAGGGAGGTGAAGCAATAAGATCTAATACGTATTGTTTTATTTTGTCAAATCTGTTGTTTCACTGGTTTTCTTATGTCTGTTATATTATTTGAGAAAAAAATAATGGGGGTCACTTTGATATATTTACATGGTTTGTACTTTTCTTGATCATTGCACTTTTTCGTTTTTGGGGAATTTTGTGTGTTTTCATGTTTGTCTAAAGCATTGTCAAAATCGCATGATTTTCCTTTGTGCTTGAATATACAAGTTCGGAATTCTTCTCGTTTATATAAAAAAAGAAATATCTTTAATACTATTTTGATTATGAAGTTTTATATTTATTTATGTTGCTGTGAATAAAATAATTGTCAACGTAAATTACTGACCATATTTTATATGAATTTTTCAATATTTCTTATTTCCTGTATAAGCTATATATATGATATCTCTGTCTATTCAGGGATGCTTAATATGAAAGTCGAAGTCTAAAAGCAAAATGAGCAAAATAACATAAAAGAAAGACTTTCACAGAAAACATATAAACCAAACATACCAAATTATCTCAATGAATAAAAAGCAAAGCTGTTCCTCCTACAAAGAAAATTAATTTGCAAAATATAAAAGACAACTTATCTACAGGGGCTGTATCGACCAGACAATACCTACTGACACCCCATTCAATCTATCATCCCAGCAGACATGTATCACCATTAAGCTCACTTCTGTTCCGTGTGTATATCTTCTATCATTCCCGTGACCTTGAAGGTGATACGCAGCCTTCTTCCTCTTTGGTGGTGATCAGTTCCCTTAATATCATACTACGTATAATCGTCACGAATAGACTACACTTTGGCTAGATGTAAATAAATATATTCTAAAGTCATTTATTCATAGCACTGTATCAACTGTACTCTGGTTGTTGTATGCATATGACATCACTTGCATTTGGTGTACTCAGAATGACATAAAACACATGGAAGAATTTAAAATTTAGTCGAATTGATGATAATGTTGGGCGATACAGTTTATTTATCTCCTTCATTTTAAAAGGAAATAATTGAATATAAGATATTCAGCGATGTATTATATGATGTGACATGTACTGAATTTTTTTCTGGTAGATATCCTTCATCAGAAGTTATTAATTTGAATCTAAAAACAGATGTTATTTTATTTGGTAAATAAGTCAGTTCTTCAGTTTTATAATTACTGTTGTCCATGATTTCATTTTTAGTATATCTACACGAGTATATTATAAAAACTACTTAGATATTTCTATCCTTCAAATTCACAATGTAAAAAACCCGCAAGAGATGACGATTTAGAATTTATTCTCATTGGTCATATTCCAGCACAGAAAATAAAAAGCGATATTGTATTCCAATGTTTTGAATGTCTTTGTGGCCATCGTGTAATTAACTGTATTTCGGCGACACGTGTTAAAGGCTAGAAACTAACCACTGTGTAAAATCACAGTTCAATTTGCGGCCAAATAAACACGTGAAAAAGATGTTTTGTTTGCCGTAGTTAAAAGAAGCGTGATGGACAGGTAACACGTGGAATATCTATCTTAATTAGTCACTTCAACGTTTAACATCCACAACCTCTATTGTATACTGGAGCACTTTGTTTTTCGTTTTCGTCTATTCTGAGAGTATTATTGTGATTTATTGACCGTCATCAGCTCGTACCGTGATAAACAGCGTTGTACAAATGTAATCATGTAAAAGATTTGTTTCAACTGCCTTTTGGGGGAACATGGAATAAATACAAATACTTTGAATTCCAAGATTATTCGCTCTGAACTCTCTTTGCATAAAATCCTTTAAACCATAAATCGTATCACATATAGTGATTTCGAATTAGCTGATTTATATCACATTCCTAAATTTCATTATTACAGGATCCAATGAATGTTTCACCAAATCTCTATCAACCATCCTATCCAAATACCACCCGCATTTGAGAGAAAACCTCAAATTTATACTCCAAAATAATCTACTCGAGAAGTAGCGTTATTCAGTTTTGGATATTAAAAACAACTCGTAACAATCCTAATGGGAAGACAGAAGGCATCTGACCGGGCTGTATGACACAAATCACCAGATACATGCAAATAGAACACGATAATAGTAAAATTAACAGAGAAAACTACATTACACAAATATTCGGCTGTAGAGGAGTTACGATACCGACTAACGACAGTCAATTAATGTAGCAAACGTCACTTCATTGGTGTGGTTAACCGGTTTACAGGCGCCCACATTCCCACACACCGCAAAAGCAGCACAATCAAAGGACATACATTTAAAAATTATAAATAATCTTTCAGAGAAAAAACAAAGATAAACATGTTTCTTTAGACGAGAATTCATGAAAATTTTACACTAAACGTCTATAGAATAATATGCTAGTTTCAAAAATATGTGAGGCAATATCAACATGAGTAAATCGTGCTCTACCCGTCTGTAAGCGAGCTCAGATCCACATCAAATCTCAGAATTTCTCAACTGATATATTTATAAAGTCTTTTGACTTTTCCACTTTTCTACTGATGATAAACTGGATGATTGACTCTATAGCCTTATTGATGATTGTTATTTCACAAAATGGTTTCTTACCGATAAAAATATTGTCAGACCCACATTATGTAAATTATAATGATAGTAATTTTAAATCTAAGTACTCAGGAGGTAAATCGCAGAATCGCTGAACTTTCAGAATGATGATAGTTATGCTGTATTCGGTAAACAACGATGTAATACTATACCAACGAGACATCGGACACTGCATCTGCACCTTTATAAGGGGATTTGTTTCTTTATCATGTGGAAAAATTAAATGGTAGGTACCGAGCAGTAGTTAAGAGGAATAAGCGTTTCCTGAATGGCTGACCATATCCAAATGACAAATGACAATAGTAGAATATACACGGAACGACATTACAAAAATAGTCGATTGTGCTGCAGTTGCGATATCGACGTGGGACGGTCAATTGAAGTAACAAACGTCAGTCAATTGGTGTGGTTAACCGGTTTAAGGGCCCACCTTCCAACTCACCGCAAAAGCAGAACAATCAAAGGACATACAATCAAAAACAATTTACAAATTCAGTCATACCTTTTACTAAGGTTAATAGATACCATACTCGTAGAAAGACATTCGGAAAATTTTATAGATCTTTTAATTTCGGAAAACTTTCTTTTCAGCAATATGTGACCTGCGCATTTGTCATCCCAGTTCCTAAGATATAAACAAAAGAGTGTAAAAGTTTTCAATATTTAATAAATAGTTATACACTTACGGCATTTACAGTATAAACCTGAGGTCAATGCAAAGAGCAAAAGTTTTGTATCAAGCCCCTCTGCACCCTTCTGCAGACCTTTTCATGAGCATTATACTTTTTCTGACATGAAATGGAGATTCTATGAAGTTTTTGTACGAAAAGGGTCTGATCTCGTGACTTACGATTGTTATTCGAGACTCCTATGGCATAGCCTATGCATCATGATTCCTAGCTAGCTTTCAGATGGACAGGGCACATTTACATCTGAAAAACATTTTGTAACTTTTATAGACCTTATTCAGACATTTTATCTAAATTCGGAAATGTTAAATTTCCCATCCAAATTTCTACAGTGATCTAGTGTGCAAATCAATATCGAAGAAGTACCAAACCGTAATCATTGTCAAAGTCCAAGGACAGATACAAAATCGTTTAAGTTTAAAAAAGAAACTGTTGTGAACCCCGAAATACTGAAAAATTCCGAGATGAGACCAGGTGCCCGGGGAGAGTAAGTGTCTCCTGTTTGCATTCATCACCCGTCACAGCACTTCTTAAGAAACATGTCAAAATCAAGAGTTTTGGTTTCCTAATTGTACATACGATAGTACAAACTGGTATACAAAGTCATATTTGGTGTTCATTGAACAGGTCATTTAGTCGCATTCCAGAATATTATCAATCATTCTAGAAAGAGGCACATCATATTTTCGTACAAGATCCCCATAGCGACAGTAGAACTTCCTCAGTGACGATTTTAGACGTTCTTTAACATATCCCTGCACGAGCAACTTAGTGGCCAGTCGTTTGGCCCTTGGAATAAAAACGTCGTATAGAGAACAGGCTCTTGCGTACCTTATAAGTTGAGATATAAAAACTCCATAGGCAGGTGAGGACGGGATATTGCTGCAAAGAAACGGAAAGTTAGTTATTTGGAAGTTAAAATTGTCACGTTTGTCATACAGAGATGTGTTCAAATGACCATAATTGTCGAAAGTTAAAAGTATATCCAGATACGAAGCGGAATTATTGCTCTCGGTTGTCTCATGGGGATAGGTATCATGTATGTAATCCTTAAAGTTGGGATTATTGATTGACAATACGTCGTCTATATAGACCATGAGCTGGCTATGCCCAGGTTGCACCCCCCTGGGGAATTTATACCACTATGTGGGTTTGGTAGGGGGGTGTCCCCTGACCACGAAATGGGACATGCCCCGATCTAGATAGGGGGCTTTACTGAAATACAGGGGTCCAAAGTTAGGTTTTCGTGAATTTTTACTGTAAAAATCGAGAAATGGGTGCATTCATTAAACGTGTCACAGATTTCTCAAAACTGTTATCGTCATTTATTTTTGTACATAGAATAACAGAGGAGTGTTATTTGTATGACATTATACCAATTTTATCATTTTCACATCTTGCGATATTCAATTAAATTGTCCTAAATTTAGGGAAAATGCTCTTTTCCCCGACATGTTTAGACTTACGGGTTTGGAAGTTTATGTTACGCTCATCGAATATTGATCTTTTCTTGTCACAATATCTTTATGTAATATCTCCAACAATATCTATTTTCATTTTATACATTTAAAATCCGTGCACTGAATAATTCGCTATTTAACAACCGCACCTTATTTGCAGTTTCTCTCCGGAATGTGTTTAGACCGTTAAAAGTCGTACTTTTACGCTTCAATCAGTAAATCCGATTAATGTTTAAGTATGGAGTTGGAACGTTTAAATGAGAAAATCTGTAGGAAATAAAGCAAAATTAGAATTACAACCTGCTTTTTGTTAAGAAAGAAGACAGAACGATATAAAGAATACCCATTTTACATTGGCAGTGTAAATATCTTGCTATAGCCCCCCCCCCCTTTCATCCTAACAATACCATGGAAATGTTGGTTGCTGACAACAAAATGATCTTTAGTATATCGACTCAGTAAGAGTCATAATATGTAACTCTATCATATGACAATCGAGCTGATAATTGATTAGTGGAAACGATTAATTACAATTAATAAAAATTGTTGAGTTTTAATCTTGCAAGGTTCTGAAGTGCATGCATGCATCTGCCGTGGCGGGGAGAGGCGAAAACAAAGTTAAAATTGTCTATTTAGAGTTGGCAAGGCTGAAATGCATTGGAAAGTGAAATGAAAGTGTAATTGGAAAGGAAGCCATCCTTTCATTGGTGACTGAAATGAAAAACTGGGTATTCACTTTTAAACCTTGATATGCGACTGTGATAATCAGAAATTTGGATACTATTCCTAACATGGCAGTATCAGTATATTCCCTCGTTCAGTCATTTCGGACCGGTTTTGACGGAAAGAAGAACATATTTCGCATGACCCTTTTGCACTTTTATACCCAATAAATATATCTGCATGACTTGTATTTCAAAATGGATATACATGTATTTAATTTAGGTACACACATATGCAAAATGCAGAGATATTGGATGACCTTTGTAATCTTGATTCTTATCAAAGTGAGTGAAGGTGTAGACACGCATATACAAACGAATAAAAGATATTAATAAATTAAAATGTAATTAAATGAAAAAATTTCTTAGTTTTGTGCTTTTCATTAGATATTTACCTAGATTGCAGAGTTCTTGTGTGTTATATAAACTCAACAATTGAACCAGCTTGAATGTTTTCGAAAGAAGTAGGGTTTTATAAATTTTGACCTGAATAATTCGAAAAACTGATGTTTCAAAATGAAGGGAAACTCCTCCTCTATGTCAGATATACATGTATAGCGGTCGGTTCCAAGCGCAGTGAGAAAGACTGTTTACGAAATTTGCGTATTCCTATATACCTAAAGTATGTGCCGAAAGTCTATTTTGCGATGTAATAAGTAGCTCGGGTCCAAAGCCAAATAAGTATGTAGTCCTATCTACCAGTTATTTTCCGAAGATAGCATCTTGCTATGAAAAATAACAGACGATATACGAGGCCCGTAGGGCCGAGAACTGTCTCTGTTTTGTGAAAAGTAATTCAAGTAACAAGCTTTTGTTTGACATGATTGTGTTTGAATGTTGACTTATTGAAGAATATGCATATATCGTTTGCGAATAACACATTCTTATTGAAATGTTGCAGTTTTGTTGCAGGGATATAATTGGGACACGTATCGGAAGTAGGACTCTCCACAGCCTCTGTTGCACGATATTGTGCGCTTGACGGCTCCCATTCCTTTGAGCAACAAAGGGGGGTTCAGGCCGTCAAAAACTTAATCAAGTCGGGTTAAAAGCCGATCTTATTGTATAATATATATCCCGCTCGAGTTATGATAACCTGATTATGGCCCGATCTGGCCAGTGAACAGATAGGTAGACTTATATACAATATTTTTAACATTCAATGCCATTATCGTAATGTTACTGCTTTTTCTACACCGTCCATTGTACAGGTGACTATTTTAAAATAAAATTGTCTAAAATTTAGTGAAACGACTCCTATGTATACAACTGTCTTTTCAATGACTTTTGATACTGATGATCAAAAGTGATCACATGACTAGCGGTGGCCATGTGATAAGTTTTGATCATCAGTATAAAAAGTTATAAATTGATTGATTGATTGAGTTTTGTTTAACGTCACACCACGAATATTTCACGTATATGGTGACGGCATCTGCCTGATGCGGAGCATACAAATTTTGACCTTTGCAATGGACCCACCCGAAGCAGTGAGGGATCTTTAACGTGCCATGCATACCACGACACGGTGCCTCGGTTTTTACTGTCTCATCCGAAAGACAGGACACCGGCATGACCAGAGTAGGACTCGACCCCCGGCCTCCCGATCAGGAGGCGAGCGCGATACCACTAGGCCACGCCGGCTTAAAAGTTAAAAAAGACACAACCTATTCAATGTGCTTGCGTGTTCACGCGACAAATATCAGAGAACAAAGTTTTAAGTACGTTATATGCCTTTGACAGTTCGTTATGAAAAATAAATACAGTTTTCGACCCTACGGGTCTCGTATATCGTCTATTTTTCATAGCAAGCTGCTATCTTCGGAATATAACCATTGTATGTCGGGTTACTTAGTTACTTGATTGGCTTTTGACCCGACCTGTTCATTAAAAAGTTATCTACTAATGGTTTATTGTTTCTGTTTTCCGTAATTATGGATTTCATTTATTTTTTTTTATTTATATATATATATATATATATATATATATATATATATATATATATATATATATATATATATATATATATATATATATATATATATATATATATATATATATATATATATATATATATATATATATATATATATATATATATATATATATATATATATATATATATATATATATATATATATATATATATATATATATATATATATATATGTCCTTTTGATTATATTACTCCAGAGTGATTTCAACAATGTAAACCATATCGACTAGAAGACAGTCATAATGAAAACCGGCCGTCCTAACCCGATCTTACACCATTGTGACTACATTATGCATTTTGCCAGGACGCAGTGTACTAATATAACATCTTTGTCAAACGGCTAAATCAGATCTGTTTCACTTCGTCTTCTTGTTTTAAATTCAATTATTTCTGTTTTATTATTTTTTTTTTCTATTTTCAACACTTGAAATAAGAACTTTCCGTCCTTAATATATGTGAATTTTGAAATCAATATTGCCCGATTTGAAGTGCGACATTCACTTTGGACTTCTCCACTGAAATATCCACCTCTCACATCGGGTCGTGATACATGTAATCATAGAATTCAAATTCTTCATATTCTATATTAAGTGTTGTATTGTTTTGTTCTTTATGGAAAAGATTTCATAAATCTAAATGTTACCAGTTTTCATGAAAACATGTTACATTTACAAGTGTATTGTTTTAGAGGTAAGATGTTTAAATCATATATCAATACTACACCTTCACCCACTTTGATAAGAATCGAGATTGCAAAGGTCATCCAGTATCTCTGCATTTTGCACATGTGTGTACCTAAATTAAATATATCCATTTTGTAATATCAATCATGCAGATAGATCTGTTAGGTATAAAAGTGCAAAACGGTAATGCGAAATATGATTTAGTTTAAGTCAAAACGGGTTCGAAATGACTGAAGGAGTGAATATACTGACACTGCCATGTTAGGAATGGTGTCCATAACTGTGATTATCACAGTCGCATATCGAGGTTTAAAAGTGGATACCCAGTTTTTCATTTCAGTCACCAATGAATGGATGGTTTCCTTTCCAATTACATTCTTTCCTTTCATTTCACTTCCCAATGCACTTCAGCCTTGCCAACTCTAAAAAAACAATTTTAACTTTGTTTTCGCCTCCTCCCGCCACGGCAAATGCACGCACTTCAGAACCTTGCAAGATTAAAACTCGACAAATTTTATTAATTGTAATAATCGTTTCCACTTATCAATTATCAGCTTGATTGTCATATGATAAAGTTAATATTATGATTCTCACTGAGTCGATGTACTAAAGATTGTCACCTCCTGCTTCCATGTTGCGATATAACTGAAAAATTGTTGAAAGCAACGTAAAACGACAATCAGCCAACTACTAAAGATTATTTTGTTGTCGGCAACCAACATTTCCATGGTATTGTGTGGGATGAATGGAGGGGGGGGGGCGCTATAGCAAGTTTTATAATGGTAAAATGGGTATTCTTTATATCGTTCTGTCATCTTTCTGAATAAAAAGCAGTTTGTAATTCTAATTTTGCTTTATTTTCTACAGATTTTCTCATTTAAACGTTCCAATTCTATACTTAAACATTAATCGGATTTACCGATTAAAGCGTAAAAGTACGACTTTTAACGGTCTAAACACATTCCGGAGAGAAACTGCAAATAGGGTGCGGTTGTTAAATAGCGAATTATTCAGTGCACGGATTTTAAAAGATCAATATTCGATGTGCGTAACATAAACTTCCAAACCCGTAAGTCTAAACATGTCGGTAAAAAGAGCTTTTTCCCTAAATTTAGGACCATCTAATTGAATATTGCAAGATGTGAAAATTATAAAATTGGTATATTATCATACAAATAACACCCTCTGTTATTTTATGTACAAAAATGAATGATGATAACAGTTTTGAGAAATCTGCAACACTTTTAATGAATGCACCCATTTCTCGATTTTTACTTTAAAAAATCACGAAAACCTAACTTTGGACCCCTTTATCTCAGTAAAGCCCCCTATCTAGATCGGGGCATGCCCCATTTCGTGGTCAGGGGACATCCCCCTACCAAACCCACATAGTGGTATAAATTCCCCAGGGAGGGGGGTGCAACCTGGGCATAGCCAGCTCATGGTCTAATATATCTATACGTATAATTAAACTGAGATGCAAGGCCTGTGGAAAGCATGTTTTTGGATGAATTCTGCCTCATAGGAATATAAAAAAAAGTCAGCAAGAAGAGGGGCGCAGTTAGGTCCCATGGGAATGCCAATGATTTGCTGAAAAATGTTCCCTCCAAACACCTCGAAAATATTGTCTATTAAAAATTCCAGCATTTTGATGATTTGATCTTCGGTATACTTGTGTTTTGCATCAGAGTGTACAAACTAAGGAGGGTCAGAGGTTCCGATAATTTCATATCGGCTGGTTTTAATATTATCAAACGCCTTCGACATCGACAGTATGACCCCGATATCATCGCTATGACCATTGATCTTATATTGGGACCCTCTACAACCCATTGCAGACTTTTACTTATGCGTTGCACGCTGACTAACAGGGCGGTCGGGGATCTATGTCGGGCCTTGTACATACCTTTTCAGAGGAGACAAGGTCCTGATCCTCGTCCCCTCTGACTGTTAGTTGGGACTCCTATTGATCAAGGATCTGAACTCGCTTACAGACGGGCAGAGCACGGTTTACTTATGTTGATGTCTTCTTACATATTTTTGATAGCAGCATATCATTCTATAATTGTTTCGTGTATAATAAATTTTTATGCCTTCTCTTCTTGAGAAACCAGTTGATCCTTGTTCTCTATATGGAGGATTATTTATAAAAATTTTGATATGTGTCCTTTGATTGTGCTGCTTTTGCGGTGAGTGTGAAGGCGGGCGCCCTTAGACCGGTTAACCACACCAATAAGTCGGTATCGTAACCGCAGCTCAATCGAATATTTTTGTAATGTCGTTCCGTGTATATTATGCTATTGTCTTTTTGTGTGTAGGTCCTTGGTTATTTTTGTCATACAGCTTTGTCAGATGTCTACTGTTTTCTCTTTTATATTTTTGATACTCTGTCTGTATCTTTCTGATATTTAACTTGAATAATCTGTTGATCCCTGTTGTCTTTATGGAAGATTCGTGGTCAAATTTAATGTGTGTTCTTTGATTTGTACTGCTTTTGTAGTGATTGGGAAGATGTATGCGTAAATCAATTAACCAAATTAATTGAATCGTCATGTCACTATTTGACTGACCCAAGTCGCTGCCGTACTTGCATTAAAATAGAATTTTTGTAATGTTTTGTGCTAATTCGTGCTTGACTATACTTGATTTGACATAATACGTGTATACATGTACGTACAGATATTTGTTCACCTGCGTTTCCTACACCGGAATTTCAGACAGGCAGCATTTCTTGCCTTGAATGGGAAATTTGACTTCGTGTTCCTGTCTCCTTCGTATATTCATGCGTGTATATTTATGTATTTACCTCCTCGATTTGAAAAGTTGTTGCAGGACTTTTGCGACGGGTGTTGCATGCAACCAGGGGACGCTTACTCCTCCCGGGCACCTGGTTTCACCTCGATTTTATTGGGGTTCGCATTTGTCTGAATATGACACTAACACGATATTGTCCCCTTTATTCCATGGACTATGAGATATGGTTTACCCTTCGGTACTTCTTCGTTTTTTAATTATATAAGATCCATGATTTGGAGGTCAATATGTCAAAGGTCCTAGACTAAATTACCGCCGCGGAGGCATATTTTACAAACATTCTCTAGTTTGATGTATGTGTTTTATTGTATTATTTTATTTTCATCCTTGTTGGAATTAGACAGTCATTAAGTCATGCCATGGTGCAGACAGGCTCTGAAAAAGGTCACATTTGCCAAACATGTTAATCCGGTAGTCATACTGAATGTACAACCAACAGTCAGAATCCAAAAATACTTCAAATTAATATAGATGATTTAAAACAGGTTTTAAGATGACCACTTATCAGACTGTTGTCTCTAATATTGTTAAATATAAGGTCTTCATAGTAGTGAAGTGATGACTTGAGATGCAATTTTTAAATATACAGATCAAGGACCCTAGCTCCCACCAAACCGGGAAGAGCATATTTGCTCTAGTTTACCTCGCTTAATGTTTTGTTATTTTATTCCAGTTTAATTGTTTCTTCACTTGAGTTCTCTCAATCTGCACAGTAACTGTGTTATAATCAAATAATTTTGTGTCGTCTTTTACCTGCATAATCTTCATTATGCTATGCATGTTCATGGCGAGTTGTAGCATAAAGCTGTATCAGATTCATGTCCTTGTATCTTATAATTTAATGAGTAATAAAATTTTTATGACCTCTCGTCTTGAGAAACCTGTTGATCCTTGTTCTCTATATGGAGGATTATTTATAAATTTTTTGATGTGTGTCTTTTGATTGTGCTTCTTTTGCGATGAGTGGGAAGGTGGGTGCCCGTAAACCGGTTAACCACACCCGTTGAATGACGTTTACTTCAATTGACAGTCTTACGTCGATATCGTAACCGCAGCACAATCGAATATTTTTGTTATGTCGTTTTTCCGTGTAAATTCTACTGTTATCATGTTTTGTGTGCATGTCCTTGGTGATTTGTGTCATACAGCTTCGTCAGATGTCTTCAGTTTTCTCTTTCATACTTATGTGATATTAAATTTTCACTTACCAAATTGCCTAGTATATCCATGACCATACACTGAGCAAGTTCTTGTATACTCAAAACTCTGTATAACTTGTCATTAACAAATAGCCAGTCAGAGTCTGAAAACACTTTCGTTTCGGAAATGATCTTTATAAGATAAATATGAAATGTTTTAATCTATAATTCAATAAATAAAACGCATTAATGTCTTTTTTTATTTTCGTATTTTGCTTTTTGAAAGTGGAAAAATATTCAATAATTATTCAAACAATAAATTTTGTACATCACTCTAAAACTAAGGAGTACTTCCTTCATGCTCTCTCCTTAGACTGATTCTACGGATCCCTCTCTCTGTCACTTTGATTTTAACTCTTCTCTTCAAATATTTTCATAGGATTAGAATTCCAATCATTCGGCCATGAGCATCACTGAAGAGACATACGTTGTCGAAATTCGCATCTGATACACATTAATATTAATTTAAGATCATAAAACAAGAATATGATACTTCATGTTTAATTTGTACTTACAACATTTCCCTCCCCATACTTTCTTTATTGATCTGATTATTTCCAATTAAAACTGCAT
This sequence comes from Pteria penguin, assembly GCA_035048485.1. Taxonomy (NCBI): domain Eukaryota; kingdom Metazoa; phylum Mollusca; class Bivalvia; order Pterioida; family Pteriidae; genus Pteria; species Pteria penguin. Next base: position 5,055,223 of record CM068587.1, on the reverse strand, counting down.
TTAACATATAACGTCCTTCCCCACTTCTGGATAATTATCCATCATGCTGCATAGTGAAGTCAGATACTGTTCTCACATGAGTTCTTATCGCAAGACAATAAGAAGCGCAATGATCCAATAACGGGATGTTTATTTCAGCAATTATGTTATTGATGAGGATTTGTCACGTCAAATGTCGTCTGCGTCACATCTTCTGGTCATTCGCGCCATGGGATAAAGTAATATTACGACAGTCGTGTGACATACTAAAATAATTTGGAGCAATAAATAATCATGTCCCACGGAGAACTACTAATAAAACACACAGAATCAATTAGGAAGGGTGCCAGGGATGTTCAGTCAACGTCTCCGTCAAAGCGCCAAAATATTACAATTGTCTATAAGAAGATTCTGTGATGTCGTCCCATTTAATTAATAACGTTACAGGCCGATTACTTCACGAACAGTAATGAGTATGTAGAGTTGAAAAAGTACCTTAGTGAGCAGAGGTGAACAAAGGATACATGTGATTCCAGAACCATGGCGTCCATGGAGGAAGTTCTAAAGAAGATGCATACGGACTTCCAAAGTGAAAACCCAGTAGAAGCCCGAATGGTAATCATGCGTGAGAAGAATGTTCTTTTCTCATGAGATAACAGATAGTAGTAGAAAAATTTAAAGTATTTCGATATTATTTTTTTCACCAAAACTTAATGAAATTCCAGATTTGATTAATTTTACAGCTCACACAGCTTACAGAGGACAAGGTTCACGGTAAGTGTAATCTTATATTCTAATTCTAATAAAACTAATAGTTGAGTTTTATGTTTCGCATTAGATGCCACCTTTTTCCAATTACTGTATTGAATTAATAACAGTACAATTCCGTGGTGACTTCTTTCATACAAGTCTGATGCTTTTATCTTTTCCTTGAATAAATCAAAACCAGATCTATAAATAACGAAACCAGATCTATAAATAACGAAACCTTATATTCACTGTTTACTCACTATTTTGCATCCTTATATCGATATTTCAGCGGGTCATTACTCGGTATCTTATTGCTGTATGCATTTGAATATTGCAGAAATTGTAAAGGTAAAATGACATCGATTCTGCAATGATGCGATTATGACACAAAATAAGAAATTAAATTTATATTACAAAGAACAATTAACTCAGTATTCACAATATTTCGGTCTTCTGACCTTCTTCTAGTGAATTTTATTGGTTATGAAATATGATGGATATTACATAACTTAAGCCACCAATACCAATAAAATTCACTAGAAGAAGGTCAGGAGACCGAAATATTGTGAATACTGAGTTAACTGTTCTTTGTTTTATGACACTTCCCTTCGGAGGACTATTAAGATGTTAAATTTATATTGTAATTTCTCTTTCTACATGTATTTTCATCTTAATGTAATAGTCATTTGACAGTCTTTATTGATAACGTCTGTTTTATCTATTATATCTATATATCCACTGCTAGTCACACACTTGCTCTTTTTTCACAATAAGTGAATTGCCATTATCACTTTACCTAATGTATCGTGAGTTAAAATCCACTATCAATATATAGTATCAGCACCCTTATATGGAAATCAGTTGAGAGAAATAATAATAGTCAGATCATGTGTATTATTATGGCAGTAATCAAAGAGATCTGACTCGCTGAAATGGGAAGTTCTCCACGCATATGCAAGCGATGAATAAATGCATTACAATACATTACAGGCTTTACTAAGATGTTACATAATACTATAGTTGCATTGCCGACTTGGGACGGTCAACAGAAGTGACAATAACCAGTCAATTAGTATGCTTAATGTTTTTAAATTCAGTTTTTGTACTCATGCTGGCGTTTAACCAATCTGATAATTATCTACCCTCGTTTTACTAATGGTACAAGATAAAGTATTGGCTATTAAGGGTGATAAAAATCAACTACATAATTATATCAATAATCTAATCACAACTGTAATACATGCATATATATCTTCAACAGAATACAAAGAAGCGTTCAACCTGTACGATAAAGATCATGACGGCATTTTGTCGGTCCAGAAATTAGGTGTAGTCCTGAGAGCAGTCGGACATAATCCTACGGAGATTGAGATCCAGGAAATGATTGATGAAATTGATTCACAAGGTAAACGTATAGAAACTGATTCACAAGGTTAACGTATAGAAAGCTTCAGATTGTCAGGTTGTAATACCATACGATGCAATGTTATAGACATTTACAGGTCATTTGAAGGGCACGTTAATACCAAAGTGACATAAAAATAAGAGCCAAAGAACAAGTGTAAGGGCAGCTATGCATGAAGGAGATATTTCTTAATTTTAGATTAATATACAAACGTTTTTCACAATGGATGCAAAGTATATAATTTGGGTCAGTAAAGAAGCACTGAAAATTGAAACTGCATTACTGATTATAAACTCCTCTTCCCTTGTTGATGTATATGCCGCAAGACAGTTCGGATTTGATTATATGATTATGATTATCTGGTATTGCATAGATTATTGTTTTATATTGTTTTTGTATCGCACAGACAATATTCAGTAGTTTATATAGCTTTTCACATCAATGCATTGTAATGTATCATCCTTGAGTTGAACCATTTGTATAATTTTGTTTTTCAGGTAAAGGTATAGTGGTTTTGAAGATTCTTTGAAGTTGGTATGATTTTGTTTTTCAGGCACAGGATATATTGACTTTGAAAGTTTCCTCGATGTTGTAATGAGCCGTGACCTGGATGACGAAGACCACGAGGTGGCGCTACGAGAAGCTTTCAAAATGTTTGACCGTGATGGTAATGGCTACATAGATGCCGATGAATTAAGATTGTGTATGATGAATCTTGGAGAAAAACTAAGTTTAGATGAAGTGGAGGAAATGATTCGTGAAGTGGATGTGGACTTTGATGGAAGAATGAATTATGAAGGTATAATTAGTTTAAATACCACCCATTCCATCATATGAATGTATAATTTGTATAATTAGCTTAATAACCAACCATTCCATCTTATCATGAAGGTATAATTAGCTTAATATCAACCATTCCATCTTATGAAGGTATGATTAGCTTAATAACCAACCATTCCATCTTATCAAGAAGGTATAATTAGCTTAATAACCAACCATTCCATCTTTGGAAGGTATGATTAGCTTAATAACCAACCATTCCATCTTATGAAGGTATAATTAGCTTAATAACCAACCATTCCATCTTTGGAAGGTATGATTAGCTTAACAGCCAACCATTCCATCTTATCATGAAGGTATAATTTGCTTAATAACCAACCATTCCATTTTTGGAAGGTATGATTAGCTTAATAACCAACCATTCCATCTTATCAAAACGGTATAATTAGCTTAATAACCAACCATTCCATCTTTGGATGGTATGATTAGCTTAATAACCAACCATTCCATCTTATGAAGGTATAATTAGCTTAATGACCAACCATTCCATCTTTGGAAGGTATGATTAGCTTAACAGCCAACCATTCCATCTTATCATGAAGGTATAATTTGCTTAATAACCAACCATTCCATTTTTGGAAGGTATGATTAGCTTAATAACCAACCATTCCATCTTATCAAAACGGTATAATTAGCTTAATAACCAACCATTCCATCTTTGGATGGTATGATTAGCTTAATAACCAACCATTTCATCTTATGAAGGTAAAATTAACTTACTAACCAACCATTCCATCTTATGAAGGTATGATTAGCTAATTAACCAACCATTCTATCTTATGAAAGTATGATTAGCTTAATAACCAACCATTCCATCTTATGAAGGTATAGTTAGCTTAATAACCAACCATTCCATCTTATGAAGGTATGATTAGCTTAACAACCAACCATTCCATCTTATCATGAAGGTATAATTAGCTTAATAACCAACCATTCCATCTTATGAAGGTATAATTAGCTTAATAACCAATCATTCCATTTTATGAAGGTATAATTAGCTTAATAACCAATCATTCCATCTTATCATGAAGGTATGATTAGCTTAAGCGGGGAAAAGATACAAAGTGTTCCGAATAGATTTTCAAGTACTGATAAAATACGGGATCAGTCGATCTCAGGTGCGAAAAAAAACCCTGCATGTAACAGGAGTCGCCACGGAAATGCACTATTTATAATATAATAATTTGAGAATGAATACCACAAAAACTTTCGATTAAAGTGCAGTGGCGATACCAGTTTAGGACGGTCAATTGATATGACAATAGTCAATCAATTGGTGTGGTTAACTGGTGTACAGGCCCACTTTCCCACTCACCTGGAAAGCGGTATAATCAAAGGAAAGTCATACAACCACAAAACATCTACTTCAATCACACCATCCATAAGTCGTTCTTTCTCACAACTCCACACAGCAGAAGGAATGTGTAAAAGGTAAAATTCCCGTGATATACAATATTCTTTAAGGTAAGTTAAAGCAAAAGGATTACAAATGAACAAGCCAAAGGAAAAACAGTGATATCTACTCAATACTTAAAACAGTGATATCTACTCAATACTTACAACAGTGATATCTACTCAATACTTAAAACAGTGATATCTACTCATTACTTACAACAGTGATATCTACTCAATACTTACAACAGTGATATCTACTCAATACTTACAACAGTGATATCTACTCAATACTTACAACAGTGATATCTACTCAATACTTACAACAGTGATATCTACTCCATACTTACAACAGTGATATCTACTCAATACTTACAACAGTGATATCTACTCAATACTTACAACAGTGATATCTACTCATTACTTACAACAGTGATATCTACTCAATACTTACAACAGTGATATCTACTCATTACTTACAACAGTGATATCTACTCAGTACTTACAACAAATTTGCGCCTCGATTTGTCATAATTGAAATTCTATAATTGAAACATCAATATTTGTCCGTAGTCACGTGCTTTGTATGGTAATAATTAAGAATTACAACGTGTAATCGAAAACTTGGAATTTATCATTTTAGTGGTATTTCACGAATTTCTTATTGTTGAGTGAGTACATGTAAGTTTTTGTCCTGAAATAGTACCACTACCTTAAGTTTCAGAACCCCCACCCCCAAATCCACTATTATAGTTTACTAGCAAAAGAATTATATAGTTTATACACATACATTAGTTAGCAATTAAACATGGTTTACGTCTTGCAAACTACAAGGCCAGTTGTCTCCAGTGGACTGGTGGAGCCTTTTAGAATAAACGAACATTAATAGTGAATTTCATGATTCCAGCACCCTTATAGTTTTTAGGGACGGGATCAAGACTGCCAACTTTTCTACTCTCTTTTCTACTCGCAACTGCACTCACTGCTATAAACAGAATAAAGCCCTCTACCTAAAGGTGAAATTCATGACACCTGGGGTATGGATTCAGGATTTTAGAGTAGGGCCCATAACTCCATAGTGAAAATCTTCTTTCAAAATATGGCTTCATAGCGAAAATGTTCTCCAAAACCATGGCTCTTTAGTGAAAATCTCCCAAGATATAGCCACACAGAAAAAAATCTTCTCCCAAAATATGGCAACATAGTTAAAATCTTCTCCCAAAATACAGCCACTTGGTGAAAATCTTCTCCAAACATATGGCTACATAGTGAAAATCTTCTTCCAATATATGACCACATGGTTAAAATCTTCTCCCAAAACTTGACTACATAGTGAAGATCTTCTCCCAAAATATGGCCACATAGTGAAAATCTTCTTCCAAAATCGTGAACACTGCTTAGGCAAAGATTCAAGTGGATCCTATGGATATTTGCACCATGGATTTTTCTTACATCTTTTATTGTGGTTATATGTATAATAATAAAGAGCATATATAAAGATCTGAACAATGAATCACAATCGGGGACTCTATTATATTCAATATATGTAGTCCTTCAATTGGTATCTCATAATTCGATATCTCGGAATATAGGACATGTAGTTCTCCTGTTGGTATCTCATAACTCGGTCTCTCGGACCATAGCACATGTAGTCCTCCTGTTGGTATCTCATATCTCGGTCTCTCGGACTATAGGACATGTAGTCCTCCTGTTGGTGTCTCATATATCGGTCTCTCGGACTGAAGGACATGTAATCCTCCTGTTGGTGTCTCATATCTCGGTCTCTCGGACTATAGAACATGTAGTCCTCCTGTTGGTGTCTCATAACTCGGTCTCTTGTACTATAGGACATGTAGTCCTCCTGTTGGTATCTCAAATCTCGGTCTGTCGGCAGTGCTGATGAGGAATTCTAAGCACGTCATTGATTTGATTACTATCATATTCTAAAGTAGAATGGAATATCGATAAAAAATTTTATCAATAGTATTTAATACCAACTTTTTTTCATTTTCAGAGTTTGTGAAACTGATGTGCACAAAATACCCGTTAACGTAATGTTTGCCTGGTGTATATAATTAGTGTAAGTGTGGAGTGCGGCCAGCAGATTGCATGTTTGATTGTTATAACAATTTTATACCAAACTAATTAATATAATGGCGATTACATTTGTAAATTACCGTCAGTATCAATGAACTATATGGATTGAATTGATATCAATCATTACTGCGGTAAAATTGAACAAATATAAGACATGCTCAACATTCAACATTAGTGAATTGCATTCATTCCAGAACATGAACTGAGGCGGTTCCAGGCATTTCAAAACCGGAACCGGAGGGAAGTATTTGGTCGAGGGTCTAGGGCTGCCTTAAAGACCCCCAGTGGGTCCGGAGCTTCGCCCTACCGGTAGTGTGTTTTGATATATATATATATAACATGACTTAATTTGGGTATGCAGGAACCCCCCCACCCCCTCAATTTGATGACTAAGTTGTGGTTAATAAAAGCAGAGATTGTAATAGATTTATGTAAGGATATATGTGTAAAATAACAACCAGTTCCTTCTGACTGGGGATTCAACTTATTTTATTTCAGATACCTAATAGGCAGAAGCAAACCTAGAGCCTGGGTCTAAATCTACAACCACCTTATAAAGATATTAAACAAGTCACATCTAAAAATCTAATCTTTCCTTTTCGGTTCTCTCCTTACTCTAAAAAAATGAATTTTACATAAGATTTATTTATTTTAATTTCTATTTTTATTTTAGTGAGGTACTAATTTGAGTGAAAAAAATTAATTCAAAGAAAAAGAATGTAAGGCTTCCTCCTAGAAATTCTGAAATATAACTTTATTAGTCACGTGTTGATTTGTAAATAACAACACAACTCGTGACTAATACACAGTTTAGATTCTGTCTGTGACAAGATTTCAAACCCATGTTATTCACTGTTAAGGCATGTTGATCTGAAATTTCCTACTAATTATCGATTCTGTAAGAATAACTTGTCATGTTGTGAATGGGTGTTTATTATTCCATAGTTCTTAATTTATCAAATATTTCAAAAAACGAATAAACGTCATCATTATTCATCTAAAAATATGTTTATTTGCTGATGAATTGTACGTATATTATGTACACGTTAATTTCATCATTGTGTAACATTTATATATGTATTTTACATACCTTATAGTAAATATTATATTGATTCTAGATACCTCATTAATAAATAAATTCTAGATATATTTTTGAATTCTTATTTTTGGTTTGACCTGGTGAGAATTTATGATTTTCCGGATCCCGATGATACCCGGATGCCGGGACCAATGAAACAGACTAATTTAGATAAGTGTTAAAGTTCTTGCCTTGTATGGTGCAGGCGACCCTGGTGCTTCAGACATTCTGATAACATGCATGTCTTAATACGTGTGCTAAAAAAAAAAAAAAGAAAGAAAGGGAAGTAAAACACCACAAACCTACACACTGTACTAATATTGATGATATTGTATGACCCTAATGTGTCTCTGACTGGCTCGCCGCACGTGCCATGAATATAATATATACAATCAAACAGACAACTATACTGTCGGCCATATGATTATACAGACCACCATACAATCGACTATACAAACAACTATACAAACAACTATACAAACGACTATACACAAGTCTATACAGACGACTATACAGACGACTACAGAAAAGACCACACTGACGAATTTACAGACTTTTCAGGCGACTATATATGATGACCTAACAGACAACTATACAGACGTCAATACAGTCGACCATATAGAGGACCATGCTGATATATATTATATAGAATATATATAGAAGACCACACAGACGACTATACAGATGACTATAAAGACGGACGACCATGTAGACGACCATACAGACGATTATAAAAATGATTTTACAGATGACTATACAGACGAATATATAAATAACCATATAGGCGACTATACATACGACCATATATACAACTATACAGACGACTATAAAGGCGACTATACCGACTAACGTAGTGAGGACCATACAGACTAGTATAGTGACGACCATACAGACGACCATGCAGACGACTATACAAATAAATTTACAAGCGACAATACAGATGACTATACAGATTAGCATACGGACGACTATACAGACAGCAAGCATAACATTCAAAACACGTGGGATATATATCGACATCAAGTAAATGTTCTAGAAATATCACATATAGTTTCTTAGTATATACAGTATGGATAGTTCTGATGATGATGTTTCTACCACGTGCCATCAGATACAGTTTTCTCTGTCATATTCAGTGATACTGTACCTCAGTAACACGTACATACGTCATCGCTATCATTAGCTCCAACACCTCCAACAAATTACAAAAAATTGTATCTCTAATGTTATTTCCATTACAGAAACAACAACAACAGTAACCTTTTCTTCAAATATAACTTCGCCTATTTATGATTAAGAACTGATGTAAGTAATTTACAATGAATGCTGTAATACATTTAGTTAAGTTTCTGGCATCTAACATGGATTTACGATGTCAGAAATCGGAAACTGAACAGAAAGAAAATGCACATCAGATTTTTCTCCTTGTTTTGTTATTCTTACTTTCACACAAAACCGAATAATGTTTTGAGTCCAGATAGTAAGTGAAAGATACATTTCATGTCTTGATTGTTGTTTTATGTATTTTGATGCTGTTAATTATATTGTGACGGCCAATCTAATACATAGAGGTTGTCCTCCTGGAAAGCATCTCATCTCACTGTAGTCAGTTCGTAATACATGGAGGATGTCCCCCTGGAGAGCATCTCACTCTAATCAGTTCGTAACGCATGGAGGATATCCTCCTACAGAGCATCTCACTGTAGTCAGCTCGTAATGCATGGAAGATGTCCTCCTGGAGAGCATCTCACTGTAGTCAGTTCGTAATGCATGGAGGATGTCCTCCTGGAGAGCACCTCACTGTAGTCAGCTCGTAATGCATGGATGATGCCCTCCTGGAGAGCATCTCACTGTAGTCAGCTCGTACTGCATGGAGGATGTCCTCCTGGAGAGCATCTCACTCACTGTAGTCAGTTCGTAATGCATGGAGGATGTCCCCCTGGAGAGTATCTCACTGTAGTCAGCTCGTAATGCATGGAGAACGTCTTCCTGGAGAGCATCTCACGAATGAAGGATGTCCTTCTGGATAACATATCACTGTAGCCAGTCCTCAGTCTTCTTGGTCCTGGAGAGCATCTCACTATAGTCAGTCTTCAGTCCTCTTGGAGAGCACCTCACTGGAGTCAGATCGTAATGCATGGAGGATGTCCTCCTGGAGAGCATCTCACTGTCCTCAGGTCGTAATGCGTGGAGGGCGCTCTTCTGGAGAGTATCTCACTTTAGTCAGCTCGTAATGCATGGAGGATGTCCCCCGGAGAGTATCTCAATGTAGACAGCTCGTAATGCATAGAGGATGTCCTCCTGGAGAGCATTTTATCTCAATGTAGTCAGTTCGTAATGCATAGAGGATGTCGTCCTGGAGAGCATTTTATCTCAATGTAGTCAGTTCGTAATGCATGGAGGATGTCCTCCTGGAGAACATCTCACCGTAATCAGTTCGTAATGCATGGAGGATGTCCTCCTGGAGAGCATCTCACTGTAGTCAGCTCGTAATGCATGGAGGATGTCCTCCTGGAGAGCATCTCTTTGTAGTCAGCTCGTATTGGATGGAGGATGTCCTCCTGGAGAGCATCTCACCGTAATCAGCTCGTAATGCATGGAGGATGTCCTCCTGGAGAGCATCTCACTGTAGTCAGCTCCTAATGCATGGAGGATGTCCTCCTGGAGAGTATCTCACTCTAATCAGCTCATAATGCATGGAGGATGTCCTCCTACAGAGCATCTCAAGGTAGCCAGCTCGTAATGATTGACGTACAACTTTGTATAATACTTGAGGTTATATTGCAGACATTAAAATACATCCGATATCGTTATAGTTTCTAACAAACAATAGTGTGACAACTTATTGATCCGCGTCAACTAAAGGTGCATTTCATTTCCAATGGAATGATAAATCTATCCAAAGACATCAGAGGTCACTAGTTAATGATGTTATATATCACTGTGATGCTCGTTCATGGACCCTGGATATCAGAGGTCACTAGTTAATAATGTTATATATCACTGTGATGCTCGTTCATGGACCCTGGATATCAGAGGTCACTAGTTAATGATGTTATATAACACCGTGGCGCTCATTCACGGACCACGGATATCAGAGGTCACTAGTTAATGATGTTATATAACACCGTGGCGCTCATTCACGGACCTTGGATATCAGAGGTCACTAGGTAGTGATACTATATATCACCGTGGCGCTCATTCACGCACCCTGGATATCAGAGGCCACTAGTTAATGATACTATATATCACCGTGGCGCTCATTCACGGACCTTGGATATCAGAGGTCACTAGTTAATGATACTATACATCACTGTGGCGCTCATTCACGGACCTTGGATACCAGAGGTCACTAGTTAATGATGCTATATATCACCGTGGCGCTCATTCACGGACCTTGAATATCAGAGGTCACTAGTTAATGATGCTATATATCACTGTGACGCTCGTTCACGGACCATGGATATCAGAGGTCACTAGTTAATGATACTATATATCACTGTGATGCTCATTCACGGACCTTGGATATCAGAGGTCACTAGTTAATGATGCGATATATCACCGTGGCGCTCGTTCACGGACCATGGATATCAGAGGTCACTAGTTAATGATGCTTTATATCACTGTGACGCTCGTTCATGTACCATGGATATCAGAGGTCACTTGTTAATGATGCTATATTTCACTGTGACGCTCGTTCACGGACCATGGATATCAGAGGTCACTAGTTAATGATACTATATATCACTGTGACGCTCGTTCACTGACCATGGATATCAGAGGTCACTAGTTAATGATGCTATATATCATATCAATATGACGCTATTTCATGCACGTGGATACCGGAGACTAGACCCCAGGGGGCGTGTTCAATAAAGAGAGCGCTCTACTGCGCACCCGCTGCAGAATTTTACAATACATATTCTATTAATTAGAATAATTAATGATAAAATAAAATTAGATTCGTCCAATTGCAGCGTGGTCCACTGGTCGCCGTCGTGAAAACCTTAGTGAAACACCTTCCGAGCGCGCGCTAGCGCTATGTACAGTGAGTACCCTCGTTCAAATAATGTGCACTCGATTGTGCATTGGGTACTCACGTTTGTGAACGCGGCTCAGGTATCGGGACAATTAAGCGTCTTCTTTTTCTCCGCATGTGTAATAGAAGCCAAGAGAAGATAACTTTAGGCAATCTTCTAGTTGTATGGTTTCATCAAGTTATACTGTGACCTCCTTCTGATCATACGTTCACCTGCTGACGACTAACCACGTTAGTATGATCGTGGTACAGCTCAAAGCACCACTAATTTTCTGCAAGAATTTGGTGAACGCCGAGTTGACGCATGTCATAGTATAAGTTGCCATAGACAGAAAATGTGATCCTACGTTACTGCTAACACAAACACAATTAACAACAGCTGCCTGCCTGTGATCACCCTCCATTTCAATTGTGTTATGAAGTCAGAAAATAAACGTTAATGTCATTGCAGCGTGTCTGATGATTCCCAAACTACGCAGATCTCTCGGTGTACACCTCCATGTCAGACATTATATCTATTTATCAGACTAATCTTAAAATGAATGAATTACATCATATGTAAAAAACAATTATTCTTTGATATACCCATGTATATATAGATTGCAGATAGTATTGTATATTTACCTTGGTATATCAAAACCTGCTAGAAATATTCATAAGAAGCTGCTTATGTTTGGCGATAACAAGCCTCTGGATGTTGGATTTATCTTATGAAAGTTTCCTCTAATTTCTCCGTATTACGCTTATGACTTTATGCTCATCCAATTATTACACAGAGTATAACGAAAACGTCAAGAACTCTCACAGCTAAAGATGTGGATGGAATCTTCATAGTTAATAATACAATACGAATGTCACAATAAGTTAAAGATGCATTATGCTCAGTATTTATACTATTTTTATTCACCTTAAATATTTTTGTTTGATTGATTGATAATTGTTTTAAGTCACTCCAAGATTATTTCATGTACATGTATACGGTGACGTCATTTGCCTGACACCTTTCACAGAAATTAATACTTTTGTAACGTACTCCTCCGAAGTATTGAGCCTACCGTGACATCAAATCTCCGATTTCACTGTCTCATCCGAAAGACAGGACACTGGGGGCGGGAGTCGAACCCATGACCTAATGACGGTACCACAATATCTGTAATGTATAGGTGGGATGAGCTGTAGACTGGACATTCTAATGACGGTACCACAATGTCAGTGATGTATAGGTGGGATGAGCTGTAGACTGGACATTCCAATGACGGTACCACAATGTCAGTGATGTGTAGGTGGAATGAGCTGTAGACTGGACATTCTAATGGCGGCACCACAATGTCAGTGATGTATAGGTGTGATGAGTTGTAGATTAGACATTCTAATGAGGTACCACAATGTCAGTGATGTATAGGTGGGATGAGCTGTAGATTGGACATTCTAATGACAGTACCACAATGTCTGTGATGTATAGGTGGGATGAGCTGTAGACTGGACATTCTAATGACGGTACCACAATGTCAGTGATGTATAGGTGGGATGAGTTGTAGATTGGACATTCTAATGACGGTACCACAATGTCATTGATGTGTAGGTGGAATGAGCTGTAGACTGGACATTCTAATGGCGGTACCACAATGTCAGTGATGTATAGGTGTGATGAGTTGTAGATTGGACATTCCAATGAGGTACCACAATGTCAGTGATGTATAGGTGGAATGACCTGTAGATTGGACATTCTAATGACGGTACCACAATGTCAGTGATGTATAGGTGGAATGAACTGTAGATTGGACATTCTAATGACGGTACCACAATGTCAGTGATGTATAGGTGGGATGAGTTGTAGATTGGACATTCCAATGACGGTATTACAATGTCTGTAATGTATAGGTGGGATGAGCTGTAGACTGGACATTCCAATGACGGTACCACAATGTCTGTCATGTATAGGTGGGATGAGCTGTAGATTGGACGGTCTAATGACGGTACCACAATGTCAGTGATGTATAGGTGTGATGAGCTGTAGATTGGACATTCCAATGACGGTACCACAATGTCAGTGATGTATAGGTGGGATGAGCTGTAGATTGGACATTCTAATGACGGTACCACAATGTCAGTGATGTATAGGTGGGATGAGCTGTAGACTGGACATTCTAATGACGGTACCACAATGTCAGTGATGTATAGGTGGGATGAACTGTAGACTGGACATTCCATTGACGGTATTACAATGTCAGTGATGTATAGGTGGGATGAGCTGTAGACTGGACATTCTAATGACGGTACCACAATGTCAGTGATGTATATGTGGGATGAGCTGTAGACTGGACATTCTAATGACGGTACCACAATGTCAGTGATGTATAGTTGGGATGAGCTGTAGATTGGACATTCCAATGACGGTACTACAATGTCAGTGATGTATAGGTGGGATGAGCTGTAGACTGGACATTCTAATGACGGTACCACAATGTCAGTGATGTATAGGTGTGATGAGCTGTAGAGTGAACATTCCAATGACGGTACCACAATGTCAGTGATTTATAGGTGGGAGGAGCTGTACATTGGACATTCTAATGACGGTGTTACAATGTCTGTGATGTATAGGTGGGATGAGCTGTAGAGTGAACATTCCAATGACGGTACCACAATGTCAGTGATTTATAGGTGGGAGGAGCTGTACATTGGACATTCTAATGACGGTACTACAATGTCAGTGATGTATAGGTGTAATAAGCTGTAGACTAAACATTCCAATCCGATTGATTGCACTTGTCAACTTCCTAGGGCGGTATTGTGTTTGACATCTAACTGAACATTTTGTGACGTTTTAGGTGTGTTCGTTTTAAATGTTTTCGTTTTCATCTCATTTTCCTGTTTGCTCAGCCTGGAGTCGAATTTATAGAATCATTACCTATGGATATTATAATATTCTAAGAGAAATCAGGAAAGTTCAGAATAGAGATGTGTGCTTCTACTTTCTAATTTCAGAAAATGGAAGTCTACGGTTTTGGATAGGGAGAGGATCGAGACTTTCCACGTAATTTTCTATCGTTTTATTCAATACTAGTAAGACAGACAGACAGACAGACAAATTAGTCGTTGCGAAAAAGGCATTGATGTCCCTAGATTTCAATGTATATCTCGTGGAGTTTCTCTCTTGAATTATACATTCCTCTAGAGTGAAATCTAGAGCGAAATCTTTCTTGTATATATTACATACATCAGAACTACGATATAATACCAAAAAAGATCAACTCGTAACGAAATCTGCCTTAAAACTTTTGTGATAGGCAGAGGCACATTGCCTGTCAAAATATGCAAAGATCATTCCCTTACATAAAGTCGTTAATATTAGTTCATGTGCATTTTACCCGGTTCTATTGGGAATGTCTTATGTTACAAACTGAAAGACTGCGATTGTTACTGAGAAAATTCTTTACAATAATAAACGTAAACGTAAACATTAGCTTAAGATTCTCCTCTGAAGTAACGTATTCTCGAGAGTAACAAGCAACAAGCATTCTTGAGAAAGTGCAAAACAAAAAGAAATTTCATCCTGTCAAAAAGGCAAGTGGCGGATTATGAATGTAGCAATTATATAGGAAGTGAAGGTATTTTATGATTTGTAGAATATTACATCTTTAAGGAACATTTATATCCAAAAGTGTAAAGTTTGTTTATAAACTTAATAGGCTATAAATAAAGATATGGAAGATGATACTGAAATGAAACAAAATTCAACGAAATAGGCACATCACTATATGTAAAACGGAAGATGAATTACTTCAGAAACACATCGACATTAAGTAGGAGAATGACACAACACTTCAATCAACTGCTTCAAGTGCGTCCATTGTTAAGTGTTTACCTTCTCTATTGATAAAAATCTAAGGTCATAGTTAGATAATCTGGACATATCTCAGTAAACACAATGTCAGTGAAATTACTCACTCTGCCTAGTTATTTCCTCAGTACAATCACCACAGGACAATCCCCGCAGAATCATAGATTTATTACAGAGCATTAAATGAAATTACCAAAAACAAAAACATACAACGGATTGTGTAAACTTCTCTTTGTGAATGAAAATATTTATGTATACTATCACATACATACGTATGTTGTTTTAAATTTTGAAAATTGCACTTGCAGTTTTGAATGCCTCTAAAAGAAGTGTTATTGAAGTACACTGTAAACCCATACTCTCCTAGAGGAGATAGGACCTGATCTTCATAGAATTAACAAATATTCATTTTGATCTTGGCAAACTGCAACATTACCAGTGTTGTAGAAAGCTGAAAACATCGCGCTCTGCTTTATGTATAGTGTTGCATTGCTTATTTTACCGCGTTAGTTGTAGACTTTGCACTTTTTCTTAAATTCATCACGAAACAGCATTTCCAACTGTTTAAGATTAATGCTTGAAATTTCTGATAAAATTGACCAAAAAAAAAAAAACCCCTTGGCTATTTTCAGGAGTGTTACATAAGACGTTGTTGTCAATGACATTGTTTAACATTGTTAGACAACTGACAATATACTTCTTTAGACCAAAATATGCGTTTTTATTCAGTACATGTTGAATGAGAGGTTCTGGGTTTCATTCCCTCATTTGACTCCTCGATCCTCTAATGAGGCAGTAAAATTGAGGTCCCTTCTCACCGTAGATGTTGGCAAGAATAAAGCCCCTCACTGCCTTGGAAAGGTCAGTTGTACAAGTTGAAACGTAAATCCACTACATAGGTTGAAATTTATGTCCCTGCAGGCTGACATCCGAGCACAAGCACCTTCCAGGCTGGCATCCGAGAACAAGACCCTTCCAGGATGACGTCCGAGTACAAGCACCTTCCAGGCCGGCATCCGAGCACAAGCACCTTCCAAATTGGCATCCGAGTACAAGCACCTTCCAGACTGGCATCCGAGCACAAGCACCTTCCAGGCTGACATCCGAGCACAAGCACGTTCAACGCTGACATCCGAGCACAACACCCTTCCAAGCCGACATCCGAGCACAAGAATCTTCCAAGCTGGCATCCGAGCACTTCCAGGATGGTATCCAAGCACAATAACTTTCCAGGCTGGCATCCGAGCACAAGCACTTTACAGCCTGATATCCGAGCACAAGCACCTTCCACGCTGACGTCCGAGCACAAGACCCTTCCAGGCTGACATCCGAGCACAAAACACCCTTCCAGGCTGACATGGATAGGTAAGGAAGATTAATCTCTTCTGGGACATATCATCCTGCCATGCTGGTTTACCAGCCGACAGAACACCAAATGACGTTTTGACGAAATCTACATAACAGACTTGTCATGGTTATAATGAGTAGTTATTTTTTCTATAAAGCTAACCCCAAGTTAAACGGGGTTAATGTTTTGTCATTGTCTAATGTCACATGAGAATTCATTAATGCGACAGATGCAAATGTTTCACTAATGTGTCGGGTGTCAATTCAGACTCCAGTGTCTTATTGTCGGTGGTCATGGAAAATGACGCCAGCATGATGCCACGTACAAATTATATGGCTTAATATTCCATGAACACCAACAATAAGGCATTCATCCAATGTTTTCCATTACAAAGTATTTTCGCAAATATCTTGTGATCTACAAATCGATTTTTCATCCCTTAAATACTTTCATTCCTAAAATAAACCAAGATTAACTGACAAGGAATGTGCCAATGTTTAATGCCACACCAAGATTCACTGACAAAGAAGGTACCAATGTTATATGCCATACCAAGATTCAGTGAAAAGGAAGGTGCTAATGTTTAATGCCATGCCAGGAATCACTAACATTGTGACCATCAATGTTATATGGTGGGGGAAACCAGAGAGAAATATTATTCCTTGGCAATAAAAAGACATTACAAATAAACTTTAATTCGTAGAATTTCAATATATCTTTATTAATATATTGTATATCTTATTTTAAAATTAGAATGAATATCATTATTTTGGTAAGAGGAATGTTACAATGCTGAATATGTTCATAAAGGAAATCTATTAAACAAATATATGATATGTTACAAAGCACACACAGATAAATATATTAACAGCTAAAGAGATAAAACAATATGAAATAAGAAGTAACAATTCATTCATCAATGATGTATGTATTTGTAATACATAAACTTTTTAACTGTTTATCAAGTAATAATCTTGTATTCCTACAACAATTTCCACATGCAGAAGAAGCCTCTTCCATATGTGAATGATGGGCGATGGTCACAGGAACTTTACGCAATCTGATATAAAATACAATAGTGTACAATGAAACTTCAAATATGAAAGTATGTGTATGATGAAAGTAACTTAAAACAATGGGACGGTCAGTTTGGATTGGATATGTAAATACAGATGTAATTATCTGCATAGAAAAATCATTAAAACAATCAGTAATTTACTTTGTGTACATGTATGCTGCAATGAATGTAAAAATGTAAAATTCAGAATTAGTGTAGAGCATCATCGTTAATAATTGGTACAAGTACATAGCACCAGCTTTATATTCATATTCAAATTAAAACAAAGTGTATATATTACACAACAATAAAAGCAGTTTGTCTTCACAATATATATATATGAGCTTGCTCAACAGAAAGGGGGACTTATGAATTTATAAATAAGATATTTCATTTCTTTTTTCAGAGAAAATCTCATAAGCACATAAATAATCACACTCGTATTAATCGAATCTAAGTTAATATAATAATCTTATATGTTTTACGTTCTCAGAAATGCGTTATTTTGATGATGTCATAAATACCCCTATATTGCTTGGAATACTGCAGATGTATTACAGAAATGAACACTTCTCTCGTAAAATCTTCTATACTGATACACACAAGATACCAACAGAGAACACATATTATGTAATTAACAGTTATTGCTGGTCAAACCAAGCTGCCTACTACTACAATAGATGTTTGTTTATGCAAAATAGTACATTATGAATAATTCTCTACGATTATAATATTTTGTTGGTTGAAGCACTTTAGACTATTTGCATAATAAAAAACTTCCATTATTCACATCTTCCCCTGCCCCGATTTTTCACACCTGCTCTGAATTTTTTTTTCAAATTACATTTTGAAAATTATATAGCTGACCGGAAATATCTCGTGTCTTGTCTGTTTCTGTTATAGATATAGGAGATTTTGTTTATATTTGTTGAATTTGTGATTTTGTGTTACTGTTATTTTGACAGGAAGTCAAATAAAACTATGAAAGGTTAACAATGTTATTATTTAGTGTTTGCCAGGTCAATTTAGTAATATTCAATGTCCAAATCCATTTTGGAGAAAAATAATAAATGAAAATTAAAATTCCCCTCCCCTAAACTTTTTTTGAAAAGTTGGATGAGAATCTAGCAATTTTCTTATTTTGGCCTTATTCAACACTTTGGCCAATGGCCTTTATCAAGATGACCCACTTAAACAATCCTTTACGTGAATCATCTTCAACCAACATATAATTCAAACGTAATTTCCTATGGATTGTTTTGACAGTGTACAATATTTTGAACAAAAGATTTTATACCATATCATGTTTAGAAATATATATAATGAGTGTTTATAATTTCAACACATATTTGATGTTTTATAGAAAATAACACATTATGAATAATTGCATGAGTAATTGCTCAAGATTACAATATTTTATACCATATTATATATGAATAAATTTACATTTAGTTATTCAAAGCATATTTGTTAGTATTCGATACAATGCCTCTATACTATATTATGAATGAGATTCAGAGACACATGTCTTTTACTCTATATTTGGTATAGCTTAAATTATAAAAAATTTTGTGACAACTGATAGCATATGAATAAATCGCAGCATATCAAAATCATTTTTGGAATATAATCAAAACCAAAGGAAAATTTTATAATCTTTGGGATAATGACATTATGACAAGAGATTTATTTTTCACTTGATAATGCAAGGTAAATGTTCAACCTCCCCCCCCACTTCCTTGATTTAAAATACTGATGTCAAGATGCTTTATTATATTATACAGTAATCTTTTTTCAACCCCAACTAGATCCTTCTCTGATGATATAAAAGTTCATAAAACCTTATTATCTTCTATATTATCAAATAAAATAACTACATAAATTCTTTTCTTGATATAGTAAACACCAATTTTGATTTTGTTTTCATCACAAAAACAATTAAGATTTGCATCAATAATCCACCACTAATTCAAATTTAAATGAAAAAAAGTAAATGAATTTGGCAATGGAATACATGTAATAAAATAAACTGATATGTGTAAAGTTATTTTGATGTCAATAGTATTTCCCTGTTCATGAACAAAATAAGGTGAAAAGTTCATGTAACACAAAAAATGAAAATGATGAAAATAACATTCACTATAAAAACTTGAATTTATCCTGATTTAGCTACAGTAACATTTGAAAAGAAATAGTACAGTGTAATTTAATATACAAACACACAAAAAAATAGTTATCAATTTATACGTAAGAATAAATAAAAAAAAAGGTAGATTTTCCAATATGATTATAATACATGTATTAATATAACTTGAAGTTCTTTGAACACTAAGCTAGCTACTGACAGTGCCCCTTTTGCTCACATACACATATTATCAAATCTTTTCATTATAACACAAAACCAGAATAGCATGCATGGGTAACACTGATATCTTTTATCTCTGAGCCTAAGCACATTTTAATGATATGGGGAGATGTTGATAAAATCTTCAAAATCCGTATGATTTTTATACAATACACAATGATGTCAATGAAGACTTATAGTCAACAAGATCATTCATATTAATGCCATGAAAACTGGGTATTAAAAATTCATTTTCTTCAGTAAAAAGAAAAAAAAAACACAACCGATTTTCCCGACTATGTAATAAATGCTTAAAAGAGCCTGGTCCAACTGAAGTCGGAAAAAGTACAAAAAGTGTAAACAGATTCCTTAAATGGAAATTGATTGTTAGTACACTATCTAAGATGTGTAAAAAGTATCGTTACCAAAGTTAATGTCATTAATGATATGCCCATTTTAAATTTGCAACATAACCACGCCAACTATTGATGAGGACGGTCAGAGGAAATCACATGATAATGAAACTCGAGCTTTCTTTGATTCTAACATTTGTTGCACTTCTGCTTTTTTTTGGCCTTGGAATCTGTGTATAGTTTTTTTATACTGCATATCTGCTTTCCCCGTGCTCGTATTCCTCCATGTGTGTCATAGTTGTAGTTTTCCACTTTGAATATCTGAGCACGTGCATGATTATGTGTGAAGTATCGTACTTGGAAATGAAACCAATCGAATTTAATTTGTACTTATTACCTTTTTTTCCTCGAAAACATTGAGGGATTTTAGTTTTAACTTTTGAAATTAACACAAAGTTTATAATTTATGCAATACAGGAAAAATAAGATATTGTCTTAATTTATCCTTTTCAAGCTATAATTTTCCAGCCTTGGACCAGGTTCTTTTAAAGGTCATGGGAAACTTAAATTATACAAATTTAATGTCTTTGCTAAGGTAAAATATATATGCTTTAAATAATATCCTCATATTTTTTTTTGGAAATAATTACTCTGGAGATATTGATATTTGAATATACATGTAGATGTGTGTTGCTTCGGCAAGTCTCGCAGATTTTTGTGACTGTGATCGCTATGACGTTATACTAGGTCAATTACTATATGAGCTGTATTCACAACCTGTATGTCACATGGAGAAATTTCGTGCTTGATCTAATGTGACGTCACAACTTTTTATTTCTGTAGGGGCATTTAACTCTGTATTTACTCTTAATTACTAAGTTATAAATGCAATTATACCTTTATCAATAATACTATTTGATACAGTAGAAAAATCTGTTTTTTAAACAAGAAGGTTAATTTTTCCAAGTATCACTATTCTTTACAATAAAAATTTATGTTTCCCATGACCTTTAAGTATCTGTTTATACAGGTATAGTGTGATAACTTATCTAATTGTTAAAGATGATCTTCAAATGCAGGTATAATGGCTTGACTGTAAGAAGTTTAATATTCTTTCTTTTGTAATCTGCTGGTTTTTTATACAGGTATAGTGTGATAACTTATCTAATTGTTAAAGATGATCTTCAAATGCAGGTATAATGGCTTGACTGTAAGAAGTTTAATATTCTTTCTTTTGTAATCTGCTGGTTTTTTATATCTGTTGAAATGAAAATGATAAAAATGCAAATCAATATTATTCAGAAAGGAAATAAACAAGAGCAATGCCTAGTGTGGTATAATACACCCGTTTCTTAGTCTGAAGGGATGAAATTTGAAAGTATGGAAACATTCTGCCTCGACCTTGAAAATCAATAGGATTCATCATCCAGTCAAATCAAATAAGTGTGCAAAGTTTAAAAGTTCTAGCATAAACAGTTTGGTCTGTAGCTTGTTTTAAAAATTTGCTATTTTTGCCCCCAAAATGACCTTGACCTTTGACCTTCATATTGAAAATCAATAGGATTTGTCCTCATGCCATAAGAAATAACTGAACCAAGTTTGAATGTCCTTGCCTAAACAGTATAATGTGTATCGTGTCAACAAGATGTGGACAGACCCACTGACCCATGAACCCACAGCCCATAATGCCATACTATAATGCATCCGTCTATGACGGGCATATAAAATCTGGAAATTTTTGTAATTGATATAAATACCTATAAGAAATAAAAAATAACAATCAAATTCAGAGAATTGTGGTCCCCTGCTTTCAGGGTTCTATCAGTTAGGGTGCAGGGATCTTTGAAATATTGTCGTGGTTGTGCATGTCTACAGACACACATACCAAATATGAGGGCCCTGGTACCAATGGAAAGGTATTACAATTAGGGACACACATGCCAAATATGAACGCCCTACATCTTACCATTAAAAACTTACATAGAAGTAGGTCAAAGGTTACGGTCACGGTCACATGATAAAACTTTTGGTACCAACGGAAAGGTATTGCCATTAGGGACACACATGCCAAATATGAAGGCCCTACGTCTTATGGTTAAAAAGTTATGACCAAGGTTAAAGTTCTTGTGACAGACGAACAGACAGACAGACAGAAAGACAGATGAATGAGATTTAATGTCCCCACGCTTTCACAAAAAGCAGGGCAACAAAAAAACCAAGGAGATAATATTTGTTCAAATCTATATAACTTTGCATACCATTTATAGAGAAAAAAGAAACTGAGGTGAAAAATATATGCATGTAATTAATAAAGCAACAGTGACTTATATAAAACTTTCGAATGATGTTCGTCACAACACTTTTACATAAAGACACTTACAGCTCTAAAACTACAGGTCCTTCTTTGATTTCATCTTTCTCCATAAATGCCCAACATTTAGTACTCACAAAATTCTTTTTTGGTTTGAAATGCTTGAACTCAAAAAATATTGCAAATCCTGCAAAGAAACCGTCTCTACTTGAATATTTATCATATATAATGAGTAATGTAAGTTTAGTAAAACAACTAAACTAATGCATATGGCACATTTACCTTCTAGGAATAACAGAATAGTTAGACATTATTGACCATTATCTGAATCTACACTGTAAGTTTGTAAAAATTATCTATATTCACATCAGTACATACAATATAATCATTTCTATTCCATATTATATCACATTACATTACTTGTGTAATTGATAAAACATTGCACAAAAATACTATAAGACTCTTTTATAGGCTGCTATGAAAGATACATCAGTTACACCCGAGGGGTCTCAAAATCAAGTAAAACCCGAGGCTTCGAGGGTTTGCATGATTTTGAGACCTCGAGGGTGTAACTGATGCATCTTTCATAGCAGACTATAAAAGAGTATTTTTTTATCATATTTTTGAACGAATATTTGAAAAAAAAAGAAAAAAATCGGAAAATATTCAACTTTATCGAATCAGGAAAATTTTGTCATATTCGTATTCAGCGTCCTCGAAAATGGTTTATTCTAAATGATTAAACCGTGATCGTTAGTCTCTTTGTCTTAAAAATGTAAAACAATGTAGAAAAAGGAGTTTTTAATTGACGTTTTATTGAGACGTCACATGGTATGTAATACAAATAAATATCACATAGCTGTATAACATAGGCCTGCTCTGTATCATATATGCAGATATGAGAGAAATACGCATACAACATAAATATTATACACTTATACACTTTAATATTATATTGTAACATGAAAATACCTATACCAAAAAGTTTTATTTTAAAAAACATGGAAGAAAGAAAATTGTCACACTACATATCCACACACATAAGTATAATCTAATATAATGATACATACCCACCTACATCAATATATCACATCATGATACATACCCACCTACATCAATATATCACATCATGATACATACCCACCTACATCAATATATCACATCATGATACATACCCACCTACATCAATATATCACATCATGATACATACCCAACTACATCAATATATCCCATCATGATACATACCCACCTACATCAATATATCACATCATGATACATACCGACCTACATCAATATATCACATCATGATACATACCCACCTACATCAATATTTCATATCATTATACATACCCACCTACATCAATATATCACATCATGATACATACCCACCTACATCAATATATCACATCATGATACATACCCACTTACATCAATATATCACATTATGATACATACCGACCTACATCAATATTTCATATCATTATACATACCCACCTACATCAATATATCACATCATGATACATACCCACTTAGATCAATATATCACATTATGATACATACCGACCTACATCAATATTTCATATCATTATATATACCCACCTACATCAATATATCACATCATGATACATACCCACAGGCAGACTATCGAGAGGTTTCTGTATATGAACGTCATCATTGAAGTTGATACATAATTCCTCTTTAAACACAGCAACTGGTGTATCTTGTGAGGCTGTCAAATCTGTCCCTGCAGAGTCTAAACAGGAAATATCTTCATTGGTCATAACAGGGGAGAAACTTTGTAAGAAAATCTTAGGGGCCAAGTGGGCCCTAACTTTTAAAATTAAGGAGCCCACCAAAATTTTCATGAGCCCACATCTTTTCAATGTACTTGTTCAGTTATACAGATGAAATTCCAGAATAATGAATGCATGTTTTGTATAAGAGATTTTAATTTATTCAAAATACACAATTTATTCAAATTCAAATTTATTCAATGTATTCAAGGATGAAAGGGCACCTAAACGAAATGGCCCATATGAGTTCGTTTGGTTGCCACTTCATTCTTGATCGTTTTGAAATTGACCAATTGCATTTAGTCGTAGTAGTCAAATATTCTACTAGGGATACATTTCATTGATAGAACTACCTTATCTGTACAATATTTTCTAAAAAGGAATCCTGCCGTTCCTGATAGATTTTATTAATCCTTATGCATAAATCAATGAAACGTCTATGATCGAAAAGGAAAATGAGCGAGACGACTTTATGTATCCATCGACACTTTAATCATTCGGAACTCTCTCGCACTTTACTCGAAACTTATTACGCAGGAAAAGGTCGATGTTATACAAATGACATTTTATTGAGTGTAACAGGAACTTCGCACATAAAATGTCATACTGCGATGAGCAAAGACCTCTCGATGTCTTACGAAAATTACATTCGCCAAGTGGGCGATTTCTTTTGAGATTTCACGAGCCCACACCCAAGAACTGGTCGCCAATGCGAGTGGGCGAGTGGAAAGTTTCCCCCTTGTCATAAATCATTCATAAATATTTCTGACATAGTTATTCTGAATATAGGATATAATTGAAATTATGCAACTGGGATTTGATCTAAAAATTTCATTTAAATAATTTTGAATTTGAGATACGCTAGAGAATTTTATAGACTTGAAAACTGATACCTCATCTGAAGAAAAAAAATTTTAAAGTGAAAAAGAATTTACATTTTCCAAAAATTAAATAGAAATACATATTACAATGATAAAGATAAACATACTTGCTAACACATGTAATATACATACCTAGAATGACCTAATGCATTGGAAAGCTGGAGAGGTACAATTGGTTTAGTACTTGACTCGTGACCAAGAAATACACGGTGGGAGTCCCACGACACAATAGACATAGCACATAAAAGATTTCTTACTGCCTCTAGTGAATGCAGTTGAATCCATCAAAATTTCTAAGGTACATTGCATCAGGTAGATGCCATCACTATATAAGTGCAATAACTTTTGTGTGACGTAAAAACCAAAAACCAAACAAAAATGTACTGGATATACCGGTAGATCTATATTTACACAAAGGCCATGGGTCTCAGTAATAAGGGTCTCAGTAATAACTCTCCAGATTATCTGACCCATATTTACTATCATCAGTGCTTAACAAATAACCGAGAATTCTGAATGATGACATGAATAGGTGAATATAAAATGACATAAATGACAAACCTCTGACAGTGATGGAGATATAAGGATCTATATATTGGGTGGCATCCTTCAGGCCAATCTTCTCAATCCGCACCATAAGGAGATTCATTCCTCCTAGAGGTATTGGCTTAGGCAATAAATTTCCCTGAACTGTGAAGATTGAGATACAATAAAACTAGAGCATGTTTGTAAAACATATGCCCCCGTGTGGGCTTAATTCATAGCAGCAACAAACTTTCCTAAATTTATTATAAGTTTCATGGGCCATAACTCCTTTAATATTACCAGTAGTGTAGTATTGCCTTTTTGACATATTGACCCTCAAATCAATAGGCATTCTACACTTTTAGTTAGATTTCAAATTACCTCTATTTAAAAGAACTTGACCTGTAAAATATGTGAAATATGATCAAATCCTGATGAGCACTGAGTAATATAAGATATCACCTTGAAACCAATAATTTGAGCCTTTTCTATCAGCTGTGACCTTGACCTTTGATCTTATGACTCCAAAATCAATAGGCTTCTTCCTCTTTCAATAAGTAAGCATACATCTGAATTTGGTTTGAATATGGTGAAAGGTACTGGGGTAATCATCCAAAAACCCATAATAATAACAGATTATTTTTATCAGCTGTGACCTTTGACCTTTTGATCCCAACATTGATAGGGTTTTTCCTCTCTTGATAAATAATTATATATCCAACTTTGGGTTGAATATGATGAAAAGTACTTGAGTCATCATTAGGAAACCAATTACAGCTTATTTTCATCAGCTGTGACCTTGACCTTTGACGTTTTAACCCAAAGATCAATAGCATTCTTCCTCTCTTGATAAGTAATCATATATCTGAATTTGGTTTGAATATGATGATAGTTACTTAGGTAATCATCCAAAAATCAATAATAACAGACTATTTTCATCAGCTGTGACATGTGACCATTTGATCCCAAAATCAATAGAGTTCTTCCTTTCTTGGTAAATAAGCATATTTCCAAATTTGGGTGAATATGATGAAAGGTACCTGAGTAATCATTAGGAAACAAACAATTACAGCCTATTTTCATCAGGTGTGACCTTGACCTTTGACCTTTTGACCCCAAGATCAATAGGATTCTTCCTCTTTTGATATAAGTAAGTATATATCCAAATTTGGTTTGAATATATTAAAAGGTACTTGAGTTATCATCTGGAAACCAATGTGTGATGGAAGGACGAAAGGACAGAAGGACGGACAAAGCAAACACTTAATGCCCCCTGCCATACCTGGCAGGGGCATAAATATCACAAATAAATATAATCACAAACACTTGCATCATGATTCTAAAAACTTCATATTAGTAGAATCCTATTATTATATTCAAAAGAAGAATGTAAGGCAATATTTTTTTCTCAGTTTTACATTCCACCTTCCAAAGTATGATCTAATTTGAATGACAAACCACTCTTACCTCTAGCTATCTGTTTATCAACTCCATTGGAATCATTATTTTGTGATGATCTATTAAAAAAATATGTACAAAGGAATTACAAGTACAATCCAATATATAATATACTGTGACGGATACTCTGTATCGGCCCGGATAGCTCAATGCTGAGAGCATCCACCCTAAAAGCAGAAGGTTCTTGGTTTGATTTCCTGGTCCAGCCACAATTTTTCATCCTGCCTGTGACAGATTTGATGCCATGAGTGACCATGATGTGAAGGTGAACTATTTGGTTTCCAGTGTCTGGAAACCCCTGGCAGGGGAAGAGTGATGAATGTGGTTATTGGCCCAGATAACCCAGCGGTGGGAGCATCTGCGCTCAAAGCGGAAAGTTCTGGGTTCGATTTCTGGGTCCGGATACAGTTTTTCACCCTGCCTGTTACAAATATATATATATATATATATATATATATATATATATATATATATATATATATATATATATATATATATATATATTTCTATTAAACTTTGAGTTTAATACTTACATGTATATTTTTCTCTTTTGTGTAACAGAAGATATTCAATAAAACTAAGAATTTTTACAGTGTCAGTATGCTTCAATATTTTCAGAAATCAACCTATTATACCATTATACCAGCAAAGAATAAATTCATAAAACATCAAGATGGCTAGGTATATAAGTAATACTGCTTTACTACAATTCTACATAATTCAACTTGAGAGTTGAAAACAGGTGTGACAGATGGACAAGTAGATGAATGATAAAATGATTCGTAAGTACCCAAAGTATTATCTTAATTTTTTCAGCTGTGTATGTGGCCAGTTGTATGAAATTTTAACCTCTGGTTAACCTGACCAATGGTTTCATCTGACTATATCACTAAAATGAAAGGACTTTAAGCTATTATCTGTGTACTAATTTGTAAGATATGTAACCAGCATTGTATTGTAATTCAAATATTTATACGGAAATCTTATAAATAAAATTAATTGTTTCTCAAATTTCAATCCCTGGTTAGCTTAACCAGTGATTAAAGTTTAGAACAACTGGCCCCTGATGCATTCACTACGCCAGGTAAGGTAAACATAACTATAATCATTCACTAAATAGGTAAATATTCTCTCTGACCTCAGCAGACTAAAGGACTGGGCATGAAGCTGTGCAGCAGCAACATCTACTGGAAAATCTTTGCATCGCTGATTCAAAACATTTTGCAAAGCTGTAACAATGATAAATGACGTCACACTTAAGTTTCTGTATTCATTGAATATTTATGAATAATCTATATAATAAGCAATTTACAACCTAATAAAATATTTAAATAGAGATAATATGACTCAGATAACATTTCTGGAACACCTAATGTTTTAAACTGAAAACAAACAGAATAAGCCAAGATCACTCAAACATCGTAGTTCCATACTTCTATATAAATGTTAATGATAAACACATTGACAGACTTTGGACTGACATGAATGTTTCCTTCTCTTTTCAATGTAACCCTTTCATATACAATGTATGTGAGAATGCTGGGAGTTTTTATTTATACAGATAAAAGAAAACACTTACTTGTTCCTATTCTTTTCAGGTCATCAAGCAATATGCCCTCTACTGTCCCAGGAGCCTTTTAATATAACAGATATTTAAGCATTACAGTTATTTGATATACCAATTTATAAATCTTTTAGACAGAAACACTTCTATTTACAGTTTATGCTATGACATGCATGTAGGTACAAAGTATGCATGAGAAAAAAAGGTTCTCGGCCCTAACGTACTTACATTACGTTACGTATACAACTCCAATCAAACCATTATTCAATACACATGTATTCATGATGAACGTTTTTGGTAGAGAGAGTTGTATTTCAAAGTTTTTAACACAAAACACTGGCTGGAATGGTTGAGAAGTTATGTCCATTGATAAATATGTTTACAGACAGGTGAAGAAACGAACATCAGACAAACAGCACAAAACACTATATGTCCCGGTTCTGGGAAATAAAAAAAAACCTCAATAATATAAAGTAGAGATTTCAGTAAGGTCCCATTATAATTTTCATTTCATATTTCTTAAAAAAAAATTGTTTTCGTTGTTCAATAATTGATCTTAAAATGAGTTTTCATTAAGGTGCCACTGCTCTATAATATGATGTTACAGAGTTGAATATTTACCTGTAAAGCCTTGCATCGCAGATCCAGACATATTGCAATCTTGCCTAGAATTTTCTGAAAAAGAATTATAGGTGTTTAGAGCTGAGTTGTTAATTTAACATTTAAAGTTGTATTTCATTGCATTAATATAACGTTCCATATTGTTTATGGCTTTTTTGCAGTATCATGCGAAAAATGTATACATGTGTGAATCATGACATCATTCATTGTTTATTGTAATTTACTCTTATGATTTGTAAGGTTAGTATAGATTTCAAATAGTTTAGAATTCAATATTGTCTATTTCATTCGATAAAGTCTGTGTGGCTAAAAGTTTGTGACAAGAGTGTTTTCCTTTAAATATACAACGACTTCCCTGAGGAAGAGTTTCTTTGACTAGTGTATTTCACAGTATTTAGATTCATTATTAAAATACATTTGTAATATTAATGAAGCCAATACATTATTATTATTTGATACACAGAACCTAACTCAAAGTTTTGATTGAACTACAACACAAAATTATTTCCAAACATATAACAGACTTCAGAATGGAGAATTATAACAGCTCTGTTTCAGGTTAGTCGAACGAGTAACTAACAATGGTATATATAAATATATGTATCCATATCAAGTGTACATTATATTATAAACTTACTCACCTTCTGTTCATCAGAAAATACATTATCATCTGTTTGAAGACTTGCAAAATTATGCAACTGCTTAGATAACCTTAAACAAAGAAACAACAAAGTAAGTACAAAATAATAAATGAATATGTAAATAAGACCTTACATGATGTACTGCTAGGTGCAATATAATAATAAGTATATGGATAAGACCTTACATGATGAAAGTACAATGTAATAAATGAATATATAAATAAGACGTTACATGATATAAGTACAATATAATAAATGAATATATAAATAAGACCTTACAGGATGTAAGTGCAATATATTTGATTGATTGATTATTGTTTTATGTCACTCCACAATTATTCCATGTATATGGTGACAGCATCTGCCTGATGCATTGCATACAAATTTAGACCTTTACAATGGACCCCGAAAGCAGTGAGGGATCTTTTACATGCCACGCCTACCGCGACACGAGACTTCAGTTTTTACTGTCTCATCCAAAAGACAGAACACCAGTGTGCCCAGGGCAGGATCAAACCCGGAACCTGTCGATCAAAAGCAGACCACCTTATCCACTAAGCCACACTAGCTTAAAGTGCAAAATAATAAAAAAAAATATATAAATACGACCCTACATTATATAAGTACAAAATAATATATAAATACGACCTTACATTATATAAGTACAAAATAATAAATAAATAAATAAATAAGAACTTACATTATATAAGTATAAAATAATAAATAAATATATAAATACGACCTTACATTATATAAGTACAAAATAATAAATAAATATATAAATAAGAACTTACATTATATAAGTATAAAATAATAAATAAATATATAAATACGACCTTACATTATATAAGTACAAAATAAATAAATGAGTATATAAATAAGACCTTATAAATACATAATGTAAATGCAATATGATAAATGAATATATAGATATGACCTTACGTGATGTAAGTGCAATATAATAAATGAGTATATAAATAAGACCTTATAAATACATAATGTAAATACAATATGATAAATGAATATATAAATATGACCTTACACGATGTACCGGTAAGTGCAATATAATAAATAAGTATATAAATAAGTCCTTATAATTATATAATGTAAATGCAATATGATAAATGAATATATAAATTTGACCTTACATGATGTACCGGTAAGTGCAATATAATAAATGAGTATATAGTAAAGACCTTAGATGATGTAAGTGCAATATAATAAATGAGTATATAAATATACATTTTATATAAATATACATTTCATGATACATGAAGATTAAGTCACCTCTTCATGTAGTTTTGACTCTCAATTTTTTTCTTTGTATTGTGATAATAGCTGATACTGCACTGATACAATTCTAACTTGCTATCTGCTGTTTACACTTAGTAATGGTGACAAATTTCATTTTTAAAATAAAACAGAGTGTTTTACATTTCAAAACTGGGAATGCCTGAAGGGCAAATAGACCTTTACACGCCACTGTGGAGTGGTAACATTGAATAACAAATTGATTAACGTTCCCTCAAAATTTAATGACTTGGGTTTTATCATTAACAATAATGCAAATTTTTAGACAATTTTTATTAATATTATGCTAATTACATGAACATCAGCATTTGAATTCACTGGAGAAGCACAAATAGATATAACATTATTTTAATTATTTTCTCACTTTAGGCAACAGTAATATTAAAACAAAAGATCGAAAAAATAAACTTTTACTTAAAAACTGAAGATAAATCCTGAGGGGTACAACCTATGAAAAGTGTCTTGTCTGGATCATCTCAGTGTTTGACAAAGAATTAACCTTGATAAAAATTAATCTGTTAATGGAACCCAACAAATACCATGATAAACTCTTGAGAAAACATCTGAGAAAATCTGTACCATCTTTAAATTTGTTTTTCATCTTTACTTTTTATGTATGGCAGACATGTCTATCTAGCAAGCTGGAGATGCTCATTCATGCTATTTGCCTGTTTTGCTCATTCATTGTTTGACTCATGTTTCCATGATCACCCTATTTTTAATTTTTACATTTTAATATATTAAGCATATCAAGATGTTGAATAGGATTCATCTTTTGTCCGTATATGTTTGCTTCTGTTATTTTATTGTACGAATCTTCTTGTTCTGTTCTTCAAGTTTCCAGTTCAGTTGTCCATCAAAACTTGGTGATCTTTTCGATTTTTCTGATAACTTTTCAAACACATTAAAGATAAATACCTGCGATATCCCTCTATAGCTTCAATGGGTTGACCCCATAAATCAAAATCTGTACACTGCTCAAATGCTTTATGCCAAGAAGCTATAATTTGACTTTGCTCTTCTACTTGGTTCATTTTCCCGTAGACATGGTAAACAACTAATTCTGTGCTAGGAAAAGTCGTAATGCACCCCGAATAAAAAATAATTACCAAAAAGTAGAAAGATTTTACGACATTTTGATATTCTTTAATCCCTCCAATCGAATAATATCAACCTTACATATACTCCAATTATTCGAAGATATAGTAGAAAATATGTATTTCTTAAATTGTTTATATTTATTTAAGAATCAATAAAAAGAAATATTTTCCATTTCATTTTTGACGCATGCGCTATAGAAAAGCAAAGAATTAACTTCCTGTTGTCGTTTTGCGGAAGCCTACCCCAACAAAGACATTTAAAACAATTTGTCGTCACTTACATGGCCCATGATGACATGAATCTGATGGCAGAGGAATCATTGCTAGCATCTGCCAAATGGCAAATCCAGTTGTAATTTCTATACACCCGAAATCGTCATAAGGTTGAAGGTCATGTTGTGAAAGACCCCCCTCCCTCTTCCATAATTTTCAAGAAAGTTTTGCAGTCATGGTTTCATGATATGAGCCCCATGTAAAAGGCGACAAAAATTAGGAATGTTTCCTGTAGCCAGTGCAGTGGAAAATCAGCCGTACAATTTCCATTCGCAAGACAATGCACAGAAGTGGCGGGGATTGCTGATTTCAGCATTGGAGAATGTGAGTTACATACCAATTTTTATTTGGCAATTACATGAGAAATGACATTGGTATATTGTTGTGAAAAGTGATATGACTTAATTGAAGTGCTTATTTTGAGAACAATCTACAAAAATATTAGCAATCATACCATAAAGTGCATTCTAGTCTATATCAACTAGAGGATATCCCTTGATAGGATCATTTTTTTCAGATCAGAACGACATGAAATCACTGTTTTCTGAATGAAATTAAATTATGGATAATTTGAAAAAATAATGTCAGTTAGCATTTGTACACAGAGAGGTACATAATGTTTAGTAAGGATATTGTTATAATTTTTAACAATATTGCATATATGTGAACTTGCTCTAAGTCACACCTGATTATTTCTCCTTCTTCCATTACAAAATGCACTCAAAAGTTTAGCGTTATACATCATTATTTTAACACATGATCTGACTAAAAGCAAGACCCTATCATACTTTTGATGTTGAAAGTGTATAAAACAATTGACAGTGAAAATGAAATGTTGGTTTTAGAAAGTTGCAATCGTTTTCATTTCATTCTGATTTTCTCTAGAAAACTCATAATACGTTAAGATCATATATTTTATACTTTAAAAAGTAATACTTACATTAATAGTGTGAGTTACTTTTCACTATCTGTCACTCTCAAATATAATCGACAGTGCAGTTAAAGTTGGTTTTTGTTTATAAAACTAGTAGGTCTAGTCCAGATGTAAATTTAGAAATTACAGTATGTATACCACATTGATTGTATATGACAGTGACAGTGCAGTTAAAGTTGGTTTTTGTTTATAAAACTAGTAGGTCTAGTCCAGATGTAGATTTAGAAATTATGTATACCACAGTGTGAACTAGCACAATAGATTTACACCTGAATACTCACAATGTTTTCTGTGATTTTACCAGTGTGTTTTGTAGAAAAGAAAACTTAATTGCACTGTAAATGGTGTAAAAATGAAGAAAAACAAGAATTCAAGAATTTTACAGTTTATATTTAAAAACTAATTTTCATCATAAATTAATACAAGTAAATGATGGAACTGATGATTTTTAAAGCAGATTAATAATAATAATAATAATATGATAAAACATTGTGGAAATTCAGACACAATATATGCACAAGATGCCAGCCTTTGCAGTTCTTGTAATATCTACTTGTATACTGTGATATAAAAAGTTTTATATTTACAGAAAAAAAAATGCTAAAAATTTACAGTAACCATTATAACTTGTCCAGTGCCCTTTCTGTCATAGTTGTTTCTTTACTCCTCCTTTTCATTGTGGTTATAAATTATGTACATGTAATTATGAAAATGATAAAGATTGTAACAGAACTGAAACTGTGAGTCACAACCCAGGCCTCAGTTATATTCAGATGGCTGATAAATTTTTCTTTGAGCTGTTTTTCTTTGGGCATTTCTAGCTTCATCCATCACTAAACACTTCATCACCTTATACATGTTCCAAATAATACTAATTAAAGATTTTGTAGCAATGAAACCCCATGCTATTTTTCATGAATATCTTAATTGGAATCTGTTCTTTGTTGAAAACAATATATATATATTGAAAGTAGCCTGATAGTCAAAAAGCTTAAAGTTTCAGAATTATTTTATGTCATTAATTAATAGTGCTTTGTGTATTGCTAATAATGATCACAAATCATACATCCCGCTTATTAATGATTGCTAGATTAATGATCACAAAGCCAACATCCAGCGCTGTTAATGATTTAATTAAGTTGATAGCTCTGTTTGTGTATTGACTGTATGTTGTCTGGTTCCTACAACAACTTAACAGCAATTACCCCTACATATATACATTGTACATGTATGAATGAAATGATTTGATCATTTTATGGTATACATTTACCAGTATTTAAGTGTGCATTGAACTCTGCCTATAAAAAATGTTGAACGTGTGCTTGTATAGATAAATAATTTACAACATTCATTCACATGAGATTGACAATAAACATATGTTGTACATGTAGACTTTTGACATGTTGCTTCCCACTGAAGATATGTTAACCAACAAAATAAGTATCTTGCTTATGCATCTAGAATTAATATTGCTTTGAACTTGCTGTAAAGTGTTGTTCAATTTATTCAAATTTATTATCATGGCAGGTTCAGCATCAAGTCAATCCTTCGCTGGTAGCCAGGCCTGATGCGTTGCACTATATAGAAGATCTCATATTAAATCTGCTGGGCACACTGTGTGTGTGTCAACCTCACACAGTACAGGATGTATGTGAGAGAGTGCAGAAAACATTCCCAGATCCCATTGATAAATGGGCATTGGGGGATGCCCAATCTGCACTGGACAAAGGCAAAAAGAACTCCAATATTGTGCTCCCTGTGGAGAAAATTCATCAACTTCTAATTAAGGTACATTTGAGTAATGAAATTTTATAATTTACTTTTTGGAATTGTTTTTGATAGTAGATGCTTAGTTGAAGCAGTGTAGTGTACACTCATTTTGGTCCAAAAACAAAACAGTGAAGAAAATTTTATACTTCTAAACAAAAGAATTTTATTTTCAATCTGAATTTCACATGAATTTACTCATTTCCATTGAAGAGAAGTGAGATACCTTCATGACAGCTCATAGAGATATGCATCCTTGTTAGAAGATTGTTGACTTCAACTGTTTTGAAGCTGATGTGACTCAGTGGATGAGGTGTTTGGCTCGTGACTGAGAGGTCCCGGGTTCGACTCCTACCCTGGGCACATCAGTGTTCTGTATTTCCATTGAGATAATAAAAACTGAGGTCCCATATCACGGTAGGCATGGCATGTAAGAGATCCCTCACTGCTTTGGGTGGGTAAGTTACAGAGGTATAAATATTTATGCATTGCTTAATGCAGATGCCATCACCATATATGTGAAATAATTGTTGGGTGATCTATCAATCACCTTTTCTGCCTTTTTGTGACCTTGACTTCGTGATCATGTATCTTCATGTACCTTGATAATGCATTACATGTAAGTTGTTCAGTTCTCTAAATAATAGACACTGATAGAGACACCTTCAGAAAACTTCATGCACCAACATGGTGAGAGTCTTTCAGACCATAAAAACTGAGGTCCTGTGTCACGGCAGGCAGTAGCATGTAATTTGTAGAAGATCCTTACTGCTTTGGTTGGATACATTGTAAAGGTCTGAATATTCGTTCATTGGCTCAGACAGATGATGTGACCATATAAGTGAAATAATCTGGGTGTGATTTAAAACAAGAGCGAGCCAACAAACTGATACATTGTGATAAAAGATTCATTTATGCCCAGCACTTCAATCAGAACAACATGATATTACTTTGCATGATCATTACTTTTTATCTACAGTAATGCATAAGTATTCTGTAAATAAATGATCAGTTTTTGGAAACTTTAGAAAATTTTGTTGGTTATAGTACTTCAAGACTTTGTCATAATTCTTTGAAATAGATACAGTTATATGTACTAAATTATACCATACCGTATAACCAGAAATTTTTGTGAGATACTAATTTTCGTGAGTAATTTGAAATGCGAAAATAAGTTACCGTGAAAATTTGTAACCAAAAGAAATGTTCAGCAGCATAGATTCCGTTATCGTACCTTGCTTCACTGATTTAAATACCTGAGTGAATGTAATTTTTACATGTTCAATTTAGAATAGAATG
Organism: Pteria penguin; assembly: GCA_035048485.1. NCBI lineage: Eukaryota > Metazoa > Mollusca > Bivalvia > Pterioida > Pteriidae > Pteria > Pteria penguin. The sequence continues at coordinate 5,018,222 of CM068587.1, read as the reverse complement.
TCAAAGGAAAAATACTGGGTAATTCTTATTAGATCGCTTTGAGAGCAAAACAAGGAAAAGACGAATGTGAGGGGCCTGATTTTGGCATAGCGAAAGAGTTTATCAATATTTATCAAGATTTAAAGGTTTTACTTAGTTATTTATTGATTGAAGGTGCTTTCGCTGGGTCATAGTGTTCCTTCCAACGCAGCTCATCACGAAAAATTGTACTCGCCAAAGTAGATACACCTTTTTCTGAAACTGAATTGCAAAATTTGATACCCACGAAAAAAATTCTGGTTATACGGTATAAGTATTACCATAAGATTGTCATAGTGATATATGAAAAAAATAAATGTTTTCAATAATTCATTCAGGAGGTTCTTGGATACAAGATGGAATTTCAAGTCTCACTGTACCTTGTTGCTGTTTTAGAATATATTGCAGCGGACATTCTCAAGGTAATTGACACAAGATGTTTATATTCAAAATGGATAGGAAGCATATTGTATTGTAAAAGCTTTCTGAGGTTGAGTCCTTTGATAAATAATAGATAAATAAAAAATAAATTCCAAAAAAGATAAATAAATGAAGCAGTCCAGTCAGTAGTGTGCTGATTTTGAACTTTTGAGTGTGAGCACCAATGAGGACTTAGAGGTGTCATTTCATTTGAATAAAACTGTTGCAGAGGTAAAATTTCTGTGCAATGCATTAAGCAGATGAGGTCATATAAAGTAAAATGTGAGTACCATAAAGCAACAAGTGTATTTGATAGGACATGGAAATAGTTTATTAAGGCTTTAAAAAATTGGGGATAACATTTTATTATAAATTAATTATTTCCACATTCACCGTATAACGCATATACAAACGTGTGGAGCAAAATTTAGTCTATTTCTGTATGGACAATGTCCCTTTGATTAATACATAATTGGGCCGCGCCTAAACACAACTCCGATTCGATCTATATATGTGTAGATCTATATATCCAGTGATTTCTGACTGAATAAGAAGTCGGTTTTAAATTCATAGAATAAAAATACATAAAATCATTAGTGCTTTTTTCTTCCATTTCATGGTTTTCTTTCTGTCTCATATATATTCTATCTCTATTATTGATGGGGTCGCTATCAGATTGCAATTCTGATTGGCTAACGTAAAACTGATGCACAAAATTTTGATTTATCAGTTTCAAATAAAAGATGTCATCTTCTTGAAAAAAGAAGTTTTATTTTGATATACCTGAAATTAAATCATAAGAAATGACTATAATAAAAAATTCTATCGATGTATAGACAAAAACAATGCACAAAGTATATAAATTATAATCTGCAAATACATTCATTTATCAAATATTTTTAAAACAGTATTTTTACCATACTTAATTGTTTTTTGTAAAGTGATTTACTTTATTTTATCTTTTTTTCTTTACAGCTTACAGGAAAGTATGTGAGGAAAGTGAAACACAATGAAATAACATCCCAGGATATCAAAGTTGCAATATGTGCTGATCAGGTAAAGTAGTAATGTGGGACAATCAGATGTAATTATCTGCAGATCAGATAAAGTAGTATTATGGAACATCATGTCAGTATGTGTTGATCAGATGAAATAGTATTATGAGATATAAAATTTGTATTGTGTGCCACTTGGGTAAAGTAATATTATGGACCTAAAGATATGTATTTTCAAAGTATAAAACTAACATATAATGAAAAGTAATAGTATTTACTGACAAAGGTTTTGAGGTATTTTGGTGTATTGGGTCTGTTTGTAATAAAGAGTTATCTACTCTTTGGATAAGTTTCTGAGGTAGTATAATTTTGAGGTAAACTACTTTTGTGGAAACCTTTTTTGAAACTAAAATGATTTTTTATAGAATTCACATAGAGCCAAAATGTGAGATATTTTTTAGTTCATGTTTTCTTGAAGAAACAGAGCAACACGAACAAGATTTATTGCATTCCCTCTGGAAAATTTTGATTGATTACCTAAAATATCAAATAAGAGATTGTTTGGAAGAGCTTTGAAAATCTTATTTTACTTCTGAAGTCTATCCCTTTTGTGTTTCATTAAATGCTCTTTGATCTTTTTTTCACTGATACTACACATTGGATAAGGCGATTGGGGAATGATAAGCAGTTATTAGCAATTCATTATTCATACAGGTTTTGAAGAAGAGTTTGTTTTAAATGAGTTAGTATGCAGACAATATTGTTATGACTAACAGTAAGTCATTACTTACACAGGTGTTGATGGATATGTTCTCCCAGGAGGATGACGTGTCTTTGCCGCTAATGGAGGAACCTTTAGGACTACGCACTGAGAAACAAACTTATGAGGACATTGTTAAAGACTTCATTTTTGAAGAAACTCAATATATGAGAGACTTGAATCAAATAATCAAAGTGTTTAGAGTTCCATTTGTCAAGCACTTTCCTAGAAGCAAGGTAATTTTACCAGCTAGGTAGTGTTTCTACATTATCTATCAGTAGATGTGTAAGAGGTGAAAAGGGATAATTGTTAATATGTAAGAAATCCTTATTGAAGATGATTTTATGAATGTGGATTATTTATGAATAATCTGTCCCAAGAAGATGTGTCTGGGATCTTCAGATAAGGTAATATATGACATATAATCTGGCAGTACATGTTGAAAACTGTTATGTATATAGAATGAATGTATATTCAAGAACAACCACTTATTTTGGGAATTACTTTCGGAGGAAATAAGTAAATTACATGACAGATGCTGATACATGTTTTATACATCAAGACCTATTAATATTTAACAGGACTTGGAGGTGATATTCAGTAACATTCTGGACATCTATGAATTCACTGCCAATCTGCTGAGCTCTGTGGAGGAGCAGGTAGAATTAGTGGCGGAGAATGAAACTCCCCTGGTGGGAATCTGTTTCCAGGATATGGCTGAGGTAATGTTATTTATGATAGTCAGTAACTGTGCAGTGAAAATGAAATATCGTCGGACAGACAGACAAGTTCGGTAATAATGCAGTTGGTCTGGTAAATGACCTTAAATTTCCAGACTGTTTGTCTGGTGAAGATGAACAAAAACTAAAAGAGAAACAAAAGCCCTTCATTTATGTGGGAAAAGATGTTGACAGTGATAATTATTGTATTGATTTTTGTTGAAGAAGAAGGCAACTGGAGAGATGTGTTTTTACTTGCCAGAGATTTGCAATTAATCAATGAAAATTAAAAGTGAGCAGTCGTTGTATAATTTTTGTGACTATATTTCTAAAAATGTACATTTTGTTTTCTGTCTGGTAAAAGTTGCTTTGGTCTGGTGAATTGTCCTAGTTTACCAGACTGAATGTCCTGTAAAATGTTTTACAATTTCATATTCAGTGACTGTGGAATAAAATTGAATGGTATATCTGTCACAAAGAGCAGGATTCCTTGTGTAAGCCTTTATGAGGCAGTCTGTAATATATTTAATTTTTTGAGACTGTATAACTTGATACAACACATACTGATGTATAGCATTTCCTAGATGTCCAAATGTACATTGGGCAGGCTTATTGCCTTTGAATTATGAATTTAACCAATGATGCATACTGTGATTACACAGTTCTGTAAATTTGATTTTTTGTTTATAGGAAGAAGGATTTAGTGTGTATGAGAAGTATGTTGAGGATATGTTACAACCTCGAGGTATACAAAGACTTAACACGCTCCTTCAGCGGGATGACCTCAGTCAAACTTTAGAGGTAAATAACACAGAGTCAGGAGTACTAAAATGTTATATTCCAAAAATTGATAACAGCTCTGTAAATGATAAAAACAAGGAGAATTTAGGAATAGTAATAAGGTCCAAATCCAGTAAATAGAGTTTTAAATTAATGTCTTATGTCACAGTAGGCATTATATGGTCAACCATTGCTTTGGGAAGATCTCAGTTCAGAATGTATTGCATTAGGCAATAAAGCAGTGTGTTGATCAGGTGCTGCATTAGGCAGTATAGCATTTTGTCAGGTAGGTACTGTATTAGGCAGTGTAGCAATGTGTCAGGCAGATGCTGTAGTGGACAGTATAGCAGTGTGTCAGGTAGATGCTGCAGTAGACGGTATAGCAGTGAGTTGGTCAGGTGCTGCATTAGACAGTAAAGCAGTATGTCAGGCAGGTGCTACAGTAGACATTATAGTAATGTGTAGGTCAGGTGCTGCATTAGGCAGTATAGCAGTATGTCAGGCAGGTGCTGCATTAGGCAGTACAGCATTGTGTCAGGCAAGTGCTGCTGTCTACAGTCTAGCAGTGTGTTGTTTAAGTGCTGCATTAAGCAGTATAACTATATGTCAGACAGGTGCTGCAGTAGACAGTATGGAAATGTGTCCGGCAGGTACTGCAGTAGACATTATAGCAGTGTGTCTGGCAGATGATGCAGTAGATATTATAGCAATATTTTGGGCAAACACTGCATTGTGTCAGGCAGGTGCTGCTGTAGACATTATAGCAGTATGTCATGCTGGTGCTACAGTAGACAATACAGCAATGTGTCAGGCAGGTGATGCACTAGACATTATAGCAGTATATCAGGCAGGTGATGCACTAGACATTACAGCAATATGTTAGGCAGGTGATGCAGAAGACAGATGCTGCAGGAGCACATAAAATGACAACAAATGTGTATGAATTTCAATAAAACTGAAAGAGAAAATTGATGAAATTAAAAAAAACACTGAAGACATTAAGTGAAGTTTTGATTAGTCTTATTCGAAAATAAATTGAACAGTATTGCAACTAATGTGTAAAAAACCCTCATTCTTAACAAAACATTTGTTTCTCTGATTGCTTAATCACATTTTTATTTCCTTTTACAGGCTGAGGGTCATGGTTTCAAGGATGCAATGAAATTTGTCTTGCCAAAGCTTTTATTAGGGCCTATATATCATTGTTTACACTATTTTGAAGTTATCAAAGTAAGCTTTACTTTTCTTCTTCTATTTCATGCATGTTTTAAAGCACTATGAAAATATATTTGGAAAATTCATGGTTGGCACTAAATCATAAATCAGTGACATTTCCTGTTGAGAATCTGGCTACTAGATATCTCTATGACTTTTACATTTATGTATGTAATGCATATTGATCACTGTAATATTATTGTGTTATTGAGAAAAATACATTTGACATTATTACCAATTTCACAATTTTGCAAGAAAATGTCCTACAGGTGAAAAACTCTTTACAATGGGAAGTATGTGCTCAGTACAAATTCTCTGCTTTGTAATGGGTTTAATTTAAGTTAAGCTGTGGCATGTATGCTTTAAAAAATATTGACAGTTTTATTTCCATCGCCTTTTGTAAAATGTAGAACAAACATTGAGAGTAATGTCAAATGCTGGAAAACTTAATCTGAGTTTGGCATATGTAAACATGGAAAAAGATAAAGCTGTACCTATTAATCTTGCTTGTTGTGACTGTATAAGTAAGTCATTTATATGAATGATATAATGATATGATTGATATAATGATATGATTGATATAATGGTATGATTGCAGGCTTTAAATAGTACAAGTCCCAGTGAGGAGGATAGAGAATGTCTGGAGCAAGCCAGTGGTCTGTTGACCTCACTCAAAGCTGTCTTGGAACGCAAATTCAGTGCCAACCATCCCAGAACTAAGCCCTGGTAATACTTGAAATGCTTATTTACAGCATTGAAACCTGTATTGTTTTAACAAATGAGATCACTACATTGCTGTTCATGCCTGACTAAGAAAAAGGCAGAGTTAAAAAAAGTTGGGTATATATCTGCATTGATATCAGACTATTATGTGCAGTAATATTATGATATCCCATTATCATGGCTTGTTACATTGTATTGTTTGATAGATATGTATATTTAAGTGTGACAAGTCTGTGATTTTATTATTCTTAAAACATGGACTTAAGTATTAATGTGAAACTTTATAATAAGATGTTGCACTTACTTCATATTTAGTAGTGTGGGAGAATTGCATTATGTCAGCATATGCTCATGGCACTTGGCAAGTCTTTCCCTACCACAGGCACACATGCATTACATGCATTCCACATCAGTTTTAACCACTATGCTTTTTTTTGTAGGGAAACATCATTACGGTTACAAGGAAGGACTGGTCGGCAAGCTGTTGTACAGAGAATGTCAGAATTGCAGAAAAGCATAGATGGTTGGGAAGGCAAAGCCATCTGGCAGAGCTGCTCTGAATTCATCCTAGGTATGTCAGATATACTGTACTGAATACTCATTCAGAATACTTATTCAGATCTTTCAAATAATCAGATTTAAATGTATGCAACAAGCACATTACTATACAGTGAGTATTGCATTTATTTTTTCCAGAGGGAATTTTAGTGAAACATACAAAGAACAAATCAACAACTGAAAGGCATGTGTTTCTGTTTGATGGCCTAATCATCTTGTGTAAACAAAATCTACGAAGAGCATCAGTTACAAATCCTTCAGGAGAATTCAAACTAAAGGAAAAATTCAGTATTAGGAAAGTGGAATTCAGAGACAAAGAAGATGTAGATGGTAAGTATGATAAAATGCCATGTTATGTCATGATAAACATATATAGGCTGGTATATTGTGTTTTGTGTATGAATTTTGGGGATAAATTGTAGGGCTGGGCCGATACCACTATAGACCGAACCGATATGTATCACGGTACCAACCTTGCGATATGATACGTATCACGATACTTTAAATAAAGACAATATGAAGCAAAGTTAACATTTTTATTAAAGGAACTCGGATGATGATGACGATCGATGTGCTTCTGCATATTCGTAGTGTTCCCTGCATATTTCAGTTTTGCATCACATCTTGGCATCTCGTTCCATTCTCTTCATTTATTGGCATCCCGAAGTTCTCCCACACAACAGATTTACTGTTTGTGGGAGAAACCAATTTGACCCAGCGTTCACACATGTTTTACAGTTTCACTTTCAATTCTCCGAATAACGAACCCGAACCAATTGCTAGAAAAAATAAATTCGTATTTCTTTGGAAGCGTATATAGATACAACTACTTGTGAATCGATCCTAATATCGTGAGTTAAAATATCGCGATGCATCGATAAATTGGCCCACCCCTAATAAATTGTCAAATTGTTTAGGTTGTTATGATAATGCTGACTGAGCTGTAATGTATAATCTGGTTATATCCTGTCTGAGCAGTTATTATATAATTGTATAATCTGGTTATATCCTGTCTGAGCAGTTATTATATAATTGTATAATCTGGTTATATCCTGTCTGAGCAGTTGTTATATAATTGTATCATGATTACTACTTTTTACTTTTGTAGATATGAAGCAATGTTTTGAAATTGTTCCTAAAGATCATCCTAACAACTCAATTATGTTATCAGCAAAAACAGTAGATGAAAAAAGTAATTGGATGGCAGCATTTATATCTTTACAAACAAGAAGGTATGCAACTCAAAACATGTGTTTCTGAAGGTTTTTAGGGACTTGTTTCTTAATCTATTTCCTAAAACATGTATTCAATTCCTTGAAGAAATAATGATTTAAATTTTTCATATTATCATTAATATTAACTTACTATAAGATACTTGTTCATTTATTTTTTAGCTCACACCATGTAATGAGTGGGAGCTTATGCTATTGCCTTCTTGGCACTCGCATCCACAATGTTTGGAAGTTTTATTTCTTTAATATGCAGCATAGGATGTTCAAACTACAATGATGCATCAGTATGTGTAAAGGGAATCTAGTTTCAGATGCTGGCCCTGACCCAAATATTTTGGTTAATGAGTATATTTAGTAGATTCTTCTAGTAATGTAAAGAAGTTTCATTCCTTTAATATGAGGCATATGATGTTCACACTTACACCACAGATGCACCTGTATGTGTTAAGGAGGAATCTAGTTTCAAGTGCTGTATCTGACCTATATTTTCTGCTCAAGTAAATATGTCTGTCCATCAGTCCATTAAACCTTGTCTGGGTAGTAATTTCTCTTTCTTTATTCTATGTTTGTAATTTGCACATATTGTAGAAATACAATATAGATAAGAATTAATAAATCTGCACATATATTTCTTAATTTGTTTTAGCATGCTTGAACGACGTTTAGATGGAATTCTGAAGAAAGAGGAGCAAGATAAACCTTTGAAATTACCTCCTGTAGAGACCTACAGGTATAGTACTGTGTATTATTTATCTGTAAAGATGACACTTAAACCTAATAAAATAATATTTGATTCCTAAAAGCTGAATGATCCAGAAAAATCAGCTCTTCCTGAAAAATGTTTCTCTATATTCTTGTACCAAAGGTTCAACAGAACCATAAAAAGACACAGTCATAGCAGCAGATCAGTCGGCTATCTATTCATCTGTTAACTCTTTTATCATATTCTTATTCTACTTCTTCAGAACTGTTGATGAGGTTTTGATGGGACTTTGTGGAGAGGTAGTACTCATGGTCCTTTAAAAGTGTTTTTGTTTTCAACTAGATCATCAAGGGGATGGATCAAGGGCAGAGTGACAAAGGCCCTACAGGGTACCTTCCTCTGATGAACTTTTTCAGACAGGCTGCGGAAATTGACAAACTGAATTATTAGTGATATTTAGAAGGATATCTTTAAGAAGTGTTGATGACTTTGAATTCCATGCCAAATTATATTTATGACATCTTGACTTTGTCGTCTGCTTTTTATCAGGATATTTCTGATATTTTGTAATTTTGTTTTCTGCTTAAGGTGCTCAGATTAGCAATATAGTCCTATTTAGGTCTTTTTAGCCTTTCATTAGTTTGGTATGAGATAGTTGGAACTGATCAGAAATGCAGGTCCTCTTGTACCTATACAGCTATATAATAATTACTTCATAGCCTTGTGGTGATTAAAATATATTTGACCTTCCTACTCACCTTGTATCTAGCAGGTGGGTTTGACTGATTAAATGTTTCTGACTTACCTTGTTGTTGTCTTAATAGCAGCTATTTGTTTCCCGTTGAAAAATATGATATTAAGATAGTGAATTATATTATCAGTATAACACATTATACCACTGAATCTTATTATTGTAGAAAAAACAATATATATGTTAATTATTGTGCCATTTTACCCATGTAATGGCTGTAAACTATTACACTCTAATTTTATAATACACCCTGTAAAAGAAGTTTGGGGAGATATTGGAATCACCTTGTCTGTCTGTCTGTATGTCTCTGTGTTGGTTTGTCTGTCCAGAAAACTTTAACCTTTAACTCTTGAACCAAAACAGATGGGGCCTTCATACTACACATGTGTATTCCTTGTAGCAAGACTTGTGTGTTTGTACCAAAATTTTTGACCTTGTGACCTTGACCTTGATGTTTTAGCTATTTTTGAAAAACTTTAACCTTGGCCATAACATTTGAACAAAAAGAGATGGGATTTTCATAATACACATGTGTATTCCTTGCAGGAAGACCTTTCTTTCGGGATATAAGATTTCACCCTGTGACCTTGACCTTAACGTTTGACCTACTCTTGAAAAACTTAAACCTTGGCCATAAATTTTGAACCAAGAGAGATGGGGTCTCCTTAATACACATGTGTATTACTTGTAGGGAAGCTGTTCTGTGGGTTCCAAATTTTTTCACCCAGTGACCTTGACGTTTGACCTATTTTTGAAAAACATTAACCTTGGCCATAATTTTTGAACCAAAAGAGATGGGATTTTCATAATACACATATGTATTCCTTGTAGGAAGACCTTTCTTTCGGGATCTAAGATGTAAGATTTCACCCTGTGACTTTGACCTTGACGTATGATGTAACTTTGAATAACTTTAACCTTGGCCATAACATTTCTTGTAGGAAGACCTTGTTGTCGGTACCAAGATCTTTGACCTAGTGACCTTTACCTTGGTCTTTGCCCCACTTCAGATGTTGTTGCTGCGGGGGGTATTTGTCCTGTAAGACAGTTCTAGTTTTTCTTACCTTTCTAGTTCCCATAAAAATTTCATTGTATCAAAATTCGTTTCTTGCAGGTTTGCTGAGCCTGATTCAGCAGAGAACATAGTGTTTGAGGAACGAGGCACCTCTTTGTCTGAGAGTCCCCTTATTAAGGGAGGTACATTGCTCAAGTTGATAGAGCGGCTCACCTATCACATGTATGCCGACCCTCAGTTTGTACGAACATTCCTCACAACTTACAGATCCTTCTGCACACCTGAACAACTACTGGATCTCCTTATAGAGAGGTATACACATATGGTATCACATTTTCATTTTTGATAATGTTTACGCAGTTAAAAACATCAGGTCCTGAAGGATTTAGAATGACACAACAATTGTTATTCGAGAAAAATCCATAAGTTGGAAAGTGTTTTTCTATAAACAATTTTATACCCCCAGCAAACAAAGTTTGGGGGGTATTTGGGAATCACCTGGTTCATGTGTCTGGTAAAATGGAAAGTTTTTATCTATAAACATATTTAATTATACTTTTGAAAACTAGTGTAAACTGTTGCTTTTGATAAATTTATATGCTTCTTAGCATATTGGATATATACTCATGTGTACAAGTTATAGCGTAAAAGCTAGAAATTCATAAATTAGTGTAGTCATTGATTAATGTAACTTGAGACCGTTCTTCATCTGTATTACTGATGTTGATTTTTTGTCAGGTTTAATATTCCTGATCCTCCGGCCAATCTCCAAAATGATCTAACCAAGGATGCTGATCATAATCAGCAGATACGAGATGACTTAAAGAGGTTCCGCAAGGAGTACATTAAGCCAGTTCAATTCAGGTAGCTTAAGTTTTATTGAAATGTACCAGATGCTACAGTTTTAGTCTTACAAGTACCACAAGATACTACACATGATTATAAACATGATAAAGGATTTATTGTAACAGATACGATCAATATGTTAAGGAATTTATATAACCTGAGTATCTATAAGTTGATACCATGTCAATGAAGCAGTCATTATTATTGTACATTGTAGAGTCTTTAATGTAGATTGGGGAACTAATATCACCTGAGTATCTTTAGGTTGATACCAAGTCAATGAAGCAGTTATTATTATTGTACATTGTAGAGTCTTTAATGTAGATTGGGGAACTAATATCACCTGAGTATCTATAAGCTGATACCAAGTCAATGAAGCAGTCATTATTATTGTACATTGTAGAGTCTTTAATGTAGGGTGGGGAACTAATATCACCTGAGTATCTTTAGGTTGATACCAAGTCAATGAAGCAGTTATTATTATTGTACATTGTAGAGTGTTTAATGTAGAGTGGGGAACTAATATCACCTGAGTATCTATAGCTTGATACCAAGTCTATTGAGAAGTCTTTATCATTGTTAAGTGATGAACATATAACATAACTTGTGTATCTATAACATGACATTGTGTATGAATGATATAGCCCGTGTATCTATAGCATGATACCAAGTCTATAAAGAAGTCTTTATTATTGTAGAGTTGTCAATGTTTTGCGGCATTGGGTGGACCATCACTATTATGATTTTGAGAGGAACCTTGATCTTCTCCACAAACTCAAAGATTTCCTAGGAACAGTAAAGGGGAAAGCCATGAAGAAAATGGCAGAATCCATAATCAATGTCATTCGTAGAAGGGTAACTTAATATTATATTTAAATTCCCAGTTAATGTTGCACTTAAATCTTTTTATTGTCCCCCGCTTTTTGGGAAAGGCATTAAATCTCATTTGTCCGTCCGTGTCTGTCTTTATCCTTGGTCACTACTTTTTAACTGTAAGACGTAGGACCTTCATATTTGGCATGTGTGTCCCTAATTGCAATACCTTTCCGTTGGTATCAAAATTTTCATCATGTGACCTTGCCCATGACCTTTGACCTACTTCATTGCAATTTTTTAACCATAACCTATAGGGTTTCATATTTGGCATGTCTGTCCTTGATTGCAATACCTTTCCTTGGTACCCGAATTTTCATCATGTGACCTTGACCGTGACCTTTGATCTACTTCAATGTAAATTTTTTACTGCAAGACGTAGGGCCTTCATATTTGGGATGTGTGTCTGTAGACATGCACAACCATGACAGTATGTCACAGATCACTGCACCCTTACTGATAGAACCCTGAAGGCGGGGGACTACAATTCTCTGAATTTGCTTGTTGTGAATTCTGTATTATGGACATAAGTGAGCATAGAAATAGAATATATAACATCTGTTGGAATTCAAATGATTTCTATTTCATAGTTTGAGAGTTTGAGTACAGAGCGTGAAATCACACACCAGAGTCAGCCACCCAAAATAGAATGGCACTTAACAAGGAAGAAGGAGGAGTTTGATTTAATGACTGTAAGTAAAAATTGACTTCATGGGTGATTCAACCTATAGCATGGAAGCAGAATTGCACAGTTTAGGTCTTTCTGTTTTGTTGTTCTTGAGAAGACAAGTAACATTATTATAAACATAGGGCAGCTTGTATTTCTTCTACCTAGAAATTCCCAATGATTTCCTGTCTTACTATTTATCAACAGAATAGTGTTAAGATGTATTGTTAAATTTATGTGTCATCTGCAAAAGATAGATCTGTATCTGCAGCTAAAAGTCCCCTCACTGCTTTGAATTGGTCTGTTGCGTAAGTCTGAGTTTCTGTGCATTGCACCAGAAAGATGCTGTCACCATACAAGTGACATAGAAGAGAAATCAAACAAACAAATAAATCTGTCTGTACAAACAAATCTGTCTGCTTGTCTATCTCTACAAACAAATCTGTCTGCTTCTCAGTCTCTACAAACAAATCTGTCTGCTTGTCTGTCTCTACAAACAAATCTGTCTGCTTGTCTGTCTCTACAAACAAATCTGTTTGCTTGTCTATCTCTACAAACAAATATGTTTGCTTGTCTGTCTTTAAAAAACAAATCTGTTTGCTTGTCTGTTTGCTTGTCTGTCTTTACAAACAATTCTGTCTGCTTGCCTGTCTGTACAAACAAATCTGTTTGCTTGTCTATCTCTACAAACAAATCTGTTTGCTTGTCTGTCTCTATAAACAAATCTGTCTGCTTGTCTTTTTTCTACAAACAAATCTGTTTGCTTGTCTGTCTCTACAAGCAAATCTGTTTGCTTGTCTGTCTCTACAAGCAAATCTGTTTGCTTGTCTGTCTCTGCAAACAAATCTATCTGCTTATCTGTCTGTACAAACAAATCTGTCCTTGTCTCTTTCTCTTTTGTCACTCTTGTTTAATCACCTTCACAAGCAACAGATGTGCCTTGTAACGCCAGTCTATAATCATGTTTTATGTATGCCTTCTATCTTGCATATTGGTTACTATGTACTTGGTTACTTCAGTATGTTTTCTCTATACATGTATAACAATATAGGAGATAGTTATGTTATTTTATCCAAGATCCTTTCTTCATCTATACCCAGTCAATAGTCAGAAGACTAATCCATGGGTAATAGTTCTGTAACTATATTTCCCGTATTGTTCTATTCTCGATTTTTTCATTGGACAAAAATTACGTCATCATTGTTCATTCTTCTCGGACTGTATCATGTACACTAACAAAAACGCCATTATTGATTGGTACTAGATGACAATTGAATAAACAATATGGTTACAGGAGGCGGTACTGCCTTGTTACACGAAAGCCGGTTGCAAGTCTTATTATGTTAGTTATGGTATGTGCATCTGTCATTGTATGTTTCCTGGCTAATAGATATGTAGTTTTACGAAAATAAGCATTTGCATAATGTAAGCAAAGCAATTAAACATAACTTTTTGTCTTATGATACATAATAAAACACTTATTGACTGGGTATGAAGGTATGAATAGCACACCTGTTGACCCCTCGATACCAACTGTTGCCCTCAGCTTCATCTTAGGCAATAGTTGGTATCTCTGGGACAACAAACATGCTATTACCCTCATATCCAGGCAATAAGTTTATATTATTCTCTGATATCATGTGCAAATGGAAAGTAAAAACAACATATATAAAGATAAACATTTGACTGTTTCAGCTTCACCCAATAGAGATTGCTCGTCAGGTGACCTTGTTAGAGTTTGATCTGTACCGCGGTGTACAGCCCTCAGAACTTGTAGGATGTGCGTGGGTGAAAGAAAATAAAAAACAAAATTCACCAAATCTGCTTAAGCTTATCTCATTTACTAATAATGTAAGTACACACATTTCAGCTCTATTCATGTCTGAATTCATGTGATCTAAAAAAAATTTTGTTTGTATCTATATAAACCATGACCATGTGTTCTACATAAATATATGTAAATTTCATTAATATGGTTAGTTTCTAGATGGGAATTCATATTTGTGTAAAGAATTGTAATGCACAATTTCATGTAGATTTTGAGCACAACAAAATCATAAAATTTACACAGTGACAAATAACTATTGAATATTTTTAAAATGATGTTATTTTCATGCATTTATTACAGTTTACCTTCTGGATGGAAAAATGTATTGTGTTAACAGAGAATTTAGAAGAAAGGGTGCAAGTAATGAATAGAATTCTGGAAATAATGATGGTCTTCCAAGAGTTGAACAATTTTAATGGAGTTTTGGCAGTAGTTAGTGCAATAAATTCTGCTTCAATTCATCGATTGGAACATACATTAGATGTAAGTAATCACTTATATGCATTAGATCAAGCAGTCATATATTGTAATACATCAGGAATGGGTCATTTGAGAGGTAATACAACATTATACTGACAGAAAGGTATTCTATTATGATTTTTAATGCAGTAAAAAAAATATTAAAAAACATTAATACTTCCTGTGTTCAGCCAAGCTGATCAAAAGTCGTACTTGAATTCCTGAATAGATTTAACTAAATGTAAGGGTAGATATTCTATACAATTGTCAAATTTGTCATTTCCTGCATAATTCTAGAAAATTCACAAAATGGGCTCAAAATTGGGTTAAATACCCTTCTGTTTCTCATCCTTTCACTTTCTATCACCCATGTGTGTGGCAGTATGTATTTCTCATCCTTTCACTTTCTATCACCCATGTGTGTGGCATTTTGTATTTCTCATCCTTTCACTTTCTGTCACCCATGTGTGTGGCATTATGTGTTTCTCATCGTTTCACTTTCTATCACCCATGTGTGATGCATTATGTATTTCTCATCCTTTCACTTTCTATCACCCATGTGTGTGGCATTTTGTATTTCTCATCCTTTCACTTTCTGTCACCCATGTGTGTGGCATTATGTATTTCTCATTCTTCCACTTTCTATCACCCATGTGTGATGCATTATGTATTTCTCATCCTTTCACTTTCTATCACCCATGTGTGTGGCATTTTGTATTTCTCATCCTTTCACTTTCTGTCACCCATGTGTGTGGCATTATGTGTTTCTCATCGTTTCACTTTCTGTCACCCATGTGTGTGGCATTATGTATTTCTCATTCTTCCACTTTCTATCACCCATGTGTGATGCATTATGTATTTCTCATCCTTTCACTTTCTATCACCCATGTGTTTGGCATTATGTATTTCTCATCCTTTCACTTTCTATCACCCATGTGTTTGGCAGTATGTATTTCTCATCCTTTCACTTTCCATCACCCATGTGTTTGGCATTATGTGTTTCTCATCCTTTCACTTTCTATCACCCATGTGTGATGCATTATGTATTTCTCATCCTTTCACTTTCTGTCACCCATGTGTGTGGCATTATGTATTTCTCATCCTTTCACTTTCTATCACCCATGTGTGTGGCATTATGTATTTCTCATCCTTTCACTTTCTATCACCCATGTGTGATGCATTATGTATTTCTCATCCTTTCACTTTCTATCACCCATGTGTGTGGCAGTATGTATTTCTCATCCTTTCACTTTCTATCACCCATGTGTGTGGCATTATGTATTTCTCATTCTTCCACTTTCTATCACCCATGTGTGTGGCATTATGTGTTTCTCATCGTTTCACTTTCTATCACCCATGTGTGTGGCATTATGTATTTATCATCCTTTCACTTACTATCACCCATGTGTGTGGCAGTATGTATTTCTCATCCTTTCACTTGCTATCACCCATGTGTGAGGCATTATGTTTTGAACATGTACATACATTTCTCCAAGAGTTAAAAGTGCAAGATATGATCTTTTTTAAAGTGTATATCTTTTGTATAGTGTGTTGATTTATGACATGTGCTAATGACATGATGTTTTCCACAAGTTTCACTGAAACTCAATGAATTCATCCTACATTCACGATACTTTGTGCATAGAATACATATGACTCGAGAAGAATCTGTTTTGGTTTTAGAGTCAAAGATCAAGGTCTCAAGACTTAGTTTTATTGAAAGCTTTTCTTGACTGTAATTCAGTGGATTTTCTTCTAGAATCATGATACTTTACACATAAGATGTCACAAGTGTTACCCATGACACAAAAGTATGGCATCACTTTTGACATGAGTTTCATGACCTTGACCCAAGGTCATATCTCAAATCACTGAGCCTGTGATCATATTTGTTGTCACATGACTTTGTTGCCACAAGAATATTTGTTAGAACAGGTCTAATTTCTATTTTCCTTCAATACACAATTTCTCAACTACTAAAATCTGTCACAGTTTGCATTTAAATAGTCACTTACCAAATGCATTGTTATCGATGTGGGCATTTTTATGTGCGCAACTTATCTCATCAGTAGATGATGTCACAACAATCACAAAGTGTGTGTGTATGTTGACATTATAGTTATAGTTGAGATACTCCGTATTACAAGACATCTATATCATGATCTTCAAATACTTTCAGGAAGTGAAGTATAAAAGAAACTTTGAAGAGGCAAAAGAGCTCAATTCTGATCGCTTCAAAAAATATACAGAAAAATTACGATCCATCAATCCACCTTGTGTTCCTTTTTTTGGTAAGTTAAACATTTATATGCCTGACACATGTTTGTAAAAATTGTTTTTACATTGCAGTATATCCACACTGCATAAAATTAGACTGCTTTATAACAGAGGAAATTATTTAAATTCACTTATTGAAGTTTTAAGGAATGAATCTTTTGTTTTTCGTTGGATGGAGATATATCATAAAACAAAGGACGGAAGACTGCGTCATTGTGCATAACGCATGATGCTTAAGTTTTTCGTCTTTTTTTTTTTTTTTTTGTGGTATCCCTCCATAGTACAAAAGAACAAATTAGATTCATTCTTTATCATTTAATTTCAAACATGTTTTATATTCTCAGTAATAAGTATGTTACATCTGCACTATATCTCGATATCTCTAAGCTTCTGCCACGGTGGTGTCAATATATTGACGTCACATTTACGAAAAACGCAGGAAATTACGTCGTCAGAGAAAAAAGTTTTGCATGAGATATCCTACTAATTTTTAATCCAATCAAAATGTGTGTTACATGTAAGATTAAATTATTAATATATACTTTCAAGGACTTACTCATTTATTTGTAATGAAGGTTGTGAAATTTTCTTTGTTTATTACTATCCTCTTCATAAATGCACAGTATGAACTCAAAAAAATTCTGAAATTGTGGAACACATCTAGGCCCCTGTGTTTCCCTGCTAATGGGTGTTATCATTTATTTAGTGAAATTGATGAAGTTTGATAAAAATGATGAGCTTTTAATTTGTCCTTTATTATCCCTTCCCAACAGCATTGCAGAGGGGATATAATAATGATACCATTTGTTTGTGGATTTGCGCTTTTGTTGGTGCATGCATGGGTACATTTATGTGTCTGTAACAAAACCTTGTAGACACTCTAGTCTAGAAGTTACAGTTTTGACTTTATTGGCTTTAGTATAAGGAAAGCAATATCCCTGATGATTTTGGAATTAAAAGGTCAAAGGTTACAATCACTAAAGGTTATCATAGAAAAAATTTATAGACACATATAGCTTTAGTTTAATAAGAGTAAGATCCCAGAGATTTCTAGGTCAGAAGGTCAAACATCAAGATCAATTGCCATGGGTTTTGCTGCCATGTGAGGGGATGGCACACTTCGCATTGCCCTTATCACATTTTTGTATTCTATTGTAGATATTAGTAATATTAATGAAAATATAGAATTGAAAGTTTCCTCATTCATATAATAAAGTTGTCAGTGTTGGACTGTCAACCATCTGCCTGTATACTGTATAATGATAAAGTTTGTCAGTGTTGGACTGTCTACCATCTGCCTGTATACTGTGTAATGATAAAGTTTGTTAGTATTGGACTGTCTACCATCTGCCTGTATACTGTACAATGATAAAGTTTGTCAGTGTTGGACTGTCTTCCATCTGCCTGTATACTGTGTAATGATAAAGTTTGTTAGTATTGGACTGTCTTCCATCTGCCTGTATACTGTATAATGATAAAGTTTGTTAGTGTTGGACTGTCTACCATCTGCCTGTATACTGTATAATGATAAAGTTTGTCAGTATTGGACTGTCTACCATCTGCCTGTATACTGTATAATGATAAAGTTTGTCAGTGTTGGACTGTCTACCATCTGCCTGTATACTCTATACTGAATAGATGTCAGATTATAGGGCATGTTTATGCATTACCTTTAAGTAATTTAACATTGGTCTGTGTTTAATTTCAGGAATGTATTTAACAAATATTCTCTTCATTGAGGAGGGAAACCCTGACCATTTGCCAAATCGAACAACCGAAATGATCAATTTCAGTAAAAGACGAAAAGTGGCTGAAATCACTGCAGAAATCCAGCAATATCAGAATCAGCCATACTGCCTCAAAGTAGATCAAGATATAAGGGTGAGTATTAATTAATCATACTGATTCAAAGTAGATTAAGACGTAGGTGAGAGTTAGTCAGTCATACTGCCTCAGAATAGATCAAGACATAAAAGTGAGTGCTTATCAACAATACTGTTTTGAAGTAGATCAAGTCAAGTGTGAGTGCTGATCATCCAATTTGCCTCATCATAGATTAAGACATTAGTGTGAGTGCTGATCATAAGTGTGAGTGCTGATCAGCCATCCTGCATCATCATAGATCAAGACATAAGTGTTAGTGCTAATCATCCATTTTGCGTCATCATAGATAAAGACGTAAGTGTGAGTGCTGATCATCCATTCTGCGTCATAGATCAAGACATAATTGATAAGCCATACTACCTTAGAGTAGATCAAGATATTATGTAAGAATGATAAAGTTTGAATTTTATTTGAAAGGGAATTTTACTCTACAGTAAGAGTGATATTGTTTTATTTGAACTTTTTTTGTCGTTAAAGATGTGATTTTAGGATACTGAAAGTAATATTCTAATTCTATTAAGACCGTTACTGTGAACATTGTACTTCTTTTGATATTAATTATGAAGACTTTTTACTATTAATGTTGCTGTGACTGTATGGTATAGTTCATTCAATAATCAGTTCTTTGCATGGCTGTGACTGTATGGTATAGTTCATTCAATCATCAGTTCTTTACATGGCTGTGACTGTGTGGTATAGTTCATTCAATCATCACTTCTTTACATAGCTGTGACTGTATCAGTGTATGGTGTAGTTTGTTCAGTCATCATTTCCCTACATAGCTGTGACTGTATGGGTTCATTCAATTATCACTTCCTTCCATATCTGTGACTATGGTATAGTTCATTCAGTCATGACCTCTTTGCATATCTGTGACTTTATGGTATAGTTCATTCAATCATCACTTCCTTACATAGCTGTGACTGTATGGGTTCACTCAATCATCACTTCCTTACATTGCTGTGACTGTATGGGTTCACTCAATCATCACTTCCTTACATAGCTGTGACTGTATGGGTTCATTCAATCATCACTTCCTTACATAGCTGTGACTGTATGGGTTCATTCAATCATCACTTCCTTACATTGCTGTGACTGTATGGGTTTATTCAATCATCACTTCCTTACATAGCTGTGACTGTATGGGTTTATTCAATCATCACTTCCTTACATAGCTGTGACTGTATGGGTTTATTCAATCATCACTTCCTTACATTGCTGTGACTGTATGGGTTTATTCAATCATCACTTCCTTACATTGCTGTGACTGTATGGGTTTATTCAATCATCACTTCCTTACATTGCTGTGACTGTATGGGTTTATTCAATCATCACTTCCTTACATAGCTGTGATTGTATGGGTTCATTCAATCATCACTTCCTTACATTGCTGTGACTGTATGGGTTTATTCAATCATCACTTCCTTACATTGCTGTGACTGTATGGGTTTATTCAATCATCACTTCCTTACATTGCTGTGACTGTATGGGTTCATTCAATCATCACTTCCTTACATAGCTGTGACTGTATGGGTTCATTCAATCATCACTTCCTTACATAGCTGTGACTGTATGGGTTTATTCAATCATCACTTCCTTGCATATCTGTGACTATGGTATAGTTCATACAGTCATGACTTCGTTACATATCTGTGACTGTATGGTATAGTTCATTCAATCATCGCTTACTTACATCGCGGTAACAGTATGGTATAACAGCTCACATGTCTTACTCAGTATACATGTTTTTAATCTGACAGGAATTCTTTGAGAATCTGGATCCCATGGATGGCATGACAACAAAAGAATTGAATGATTTTATGTATGAAAAATCACTGCAAATAGAGCCAAGGGGGACACTGAGAGTGCAAAAATTTGTAAGTATAGCTTATTTCCCAGTTTTATAAAACAAAATTTCTCAAACAAACATTTTCATTGAAAACAGAGTTTTCATGAATTTTTCTGTTCCATTTACCTTGTTCAATGCCATTAAAATTCTCTGACGATAGAGTTATATGTACAGTAATGATCGTGTAAATTTATTTTTAGCCAAAAAAATATGATTACTCACTTAAGTCACCTGGTATCAAGCCATCTGGCACTCGTACGTTACACAGAGACGGGAAAGGCATTATACCACACATCATGCAGGGCACCCCGTTAGCAGGTCCTAATCGACTGCTGGACAGTGAGGACTCCGATCTGACATCACTCATACAAATCACACCCCCATATTCCCCTACGACTCCACCACATTCGGCCACAGAAAGTGTCTTCACAGATGTGGATTTGCCTCTAAGAGGTAATATTCTAATCGCCAAATATGTGACTAATGTCACTTCAATTGTCCATTGAAACTGAGTACTACCACTATTGTATAATCGAATATTTTTGTGACATCCATGTATTTACCTTTTTTTCTGTTTGCTGTGACCTCAAATGGAAGTTTTTAGTTATAGAACCGAGTCAGAGGTAATTTTTTTTCTTATATTTCACACTCAAAACAATAACCTACATCTTTGAATTTGAAAATCGTATAATCTGTGCATTGAAAATGATCTTTTGTCATGGTCTAGAAGTAAATTCCTTGAAAATACAGTAAGAAAATAGTTTTTCATTGTTATCATAGGTTAACTTATTAAGTATTAAAAATAAGTATATAGAAAATTAACAGCCTTATTTTGGGAATACATGCCAAATAAAATCTGAATTTTAGTAATTTAATTTGATATTCATTACTTTGTAATTTGTCAGTTTGATAATTGTTCAGGATAATATGCTTCTATTAATCT
The DNA here is from genome assembly GCA_035048485.1 of Pteria penguin. NCBI lineage: Eukaryota > Metazoa > Mollusca > Bivalvia > Pterioida > Pteriidae > Pteria > Pteria penguin. Next base: position 4,996,707 of record CM068587.1, on the reverse strand, counting down.
TACTTTTAGGAACTGAGTGTAATCTTTGTTATTTTGTAATTTGTCAGTTTACTAACTATTTGGGACAATAGGGTTGCCGTATAATTTAATTCAAATCAGTACTTTCAAATACACAAAATATTTATGTATATCAACTGCATTTATGATATTTCAAGATGTGTAATATGAGTAGCTTTTATGCATGTAATGAAATTGCTGATTTCACCACAGTAATCTTATTTTCTTCAGATGGTTCCAGTGATAGTGGGGCAACAGGGTCTACCAACAGTCAAGGTCAGTCCTATCATCCGCCCCTGCCTAGACCTACGCCAATTAATCTACAGCCACCACCCTTACCCCCACGCAAAAGAATAAGAGACTCTATAAACGATGCAGGATTGTCGCGATCGCTGACATCACCAATAGAGCCTCCTATCCCACCTCGGGGAGCACCTCCTGTGCCTCCGAGGAGAGACTCGTTCCACAGTGGACAGCTTCAATCACGTCATTCTTCTGGTCAAATCAGTTGTGCGACTTTGCCACGTTGCTCGTCATTGTATAATCGCAATCCTTCAAATCGCCCTTCTCTTCCAGTGGAATTCCATAACGGAAACGGTGAGGATAAGTCAAGTGATAATGAGACACCAAAGCTTCCTCCTAAGACTTATAGGATCCATCATCATACACGTCAGAAAAGTAGCTAGGCAGCGTGTCCTTCAGGTCCGCTCTGTTAATGATACATTCGTAAATGTAGACCATTTACGATGGAATTGTCTTTCGTCAGCAATATCAAGTACAAAATTATATGTTATAGTGTACGAGACAGTGATGATTGAGGTTTGTACAGTTGAGTTGCTTTAGACTTCAGCCATGGGCGAAGATTTAACAATGCAATAAAGTGCTATTTGTCAAACGTGTTATTCAGCTGTGGAGATATCTTAGCGCTTTCTGCTAAAGGAATGTGAATTTCTCCTGGATTGTAAAAACTTTTAAGCTGTGAATAGTAGTGCTATTTCCATTGGATATCTTTTCAAAGAATTTTTCGCCATTTGATCTCAACATTTTTATTGCTGTTGTGTAAAATGAGTAAAAACTGGGTGACACAATACAAAATTATCAATTCTGTCACAAAATGTCTGTAGAAAAAATTGACATGTGAATTATATATCTTCTGACATAAGAGTGGGACAAGTATTTTGGAAATCTATTTGAAAGGTTTTGTAGTATATATAATACTTCTTTAGTAATACCTGACATGTAGATGTTTTTTCACAGATTTAATGCATAATTAAGTCAGGTTAAATGCTGTGTGGCAAAGAGCAGTATGCCAAAGACCTTGATATGACAAGTATATTCATTAATATATTTAAAATTCCAAAGAATGATCTAAGAAATGGCAAATTAATTTTTTTAAAAATGATAAGAGGAATGTGTGAAAGGAATTGTGTAAAGAAATTAAATCTTTTCAATCCATGTGCTTTAAGATTAAAAAAATAACATTTTTGTTTAGTATCTCCAAATTGCATAAATGAAATATATATAAAGAACTGTACAGCTGCCTTTGACAATAAGTGGACTGTCTAACATGTACTTTTTGTGTAATATCCAATCAAAGATCACTTACAAAGTAGTACACATTGTCGTGTCATTGCAGATGATATCCTGATAAAGGATGTATTTAGGTAAATCAGTGGGACAGTTTATCCCATTCTCCCTGTTGTTATAATGGGTTTTTCCAAAGGATAATTGTCACTTTCTTCGTACTTTTTCTTGGGGTTATGATCAGATTATGGAATATGTAAATGGAAAATATATTCTTCCATTTTACATTCTCAAGCTTATTTAATCAGTATCAATTTTTTTTCAATGTTGATTGTTAAAAAACAAAATCCACTTTTGATGGTTGACAGGAAAGAAAGTTGGTGTGATAGAAGGTCTTAGAAAGCAGACAAAGATGAAGTGTTTGAATTTTTTAGAGAAGTTTATGTACTACACCCGGTAAATTCTCCGTGATAGTTTGTTGATACCATTGATATTATGACAAGAAATGTGATATATTGTACATAATGGTGAATTTTATGATCTGCGTAGAATGCAACTAACCATAAACAAAATGTGGACATGTTTGCTCATGAACTAGACAGATGGTTGTGTACGAGAGTTGTGTATACTTGAAGGCGGTGGTGGATTGCTCTAATGGATAACTGGCATTTCTTTGTATGTATCTCAAAATGAAAAAGTGATTAAGTTTAAATGCTAGTTAGTACCATTGTCTGCATTATATAGTATAGTATCTGACAACATTGCTTATCACAATTCAATATTCTATCGACCAATCAGAAAATGGCTTGAGATAATAAAGGGTCATTCATGCAGAAACCAGCAAAGAACTGCATAATAAATGTTTGAACAGGGATGCATTCTGTAAGACATTGTTCTTAGAATTCTTTTAAATTTGGATGTTCACTGCTATTACCCTCAACAATTTCATTATAATTAGTTTTCACTCTTAACTACCTGAATAAAATGTGTTCCATCAATTTAATTGAAAACTTTGTATAAATACTGCTTAATCTTTCTGAAATAGTGATACATGGATAGTAATAGTTGTTTTATATGTGGTCTTGACTTAACCCAGAAATGGAAATAGTTATTATGAGTATTCTATAATTGTGACTTTGATAGCTTAATCAATTTATTTTAGGAAAACCCCCATGTTATTGTTGGTCTCTTCATTTAACGTATATCCTAATGAAGGAAGGTCATTTCAGTCAAATTTTTAAGTGGTATGGTACATGAAGAATTGAAGCATTTTGGGTTATTTGAATTGTAGAACATTGCATGTTCAAGAATAATATTGCCTTTTTTATGGAATCAGAGATCATTGATGGAGAAATCAATATATCTGAAGATATATCTTACTGTATAAAGTAGTCTAAAGCTAACATAAGTATAACTCTGTATGGCAAGTGCTAGTACACTTTACAGGTTGACATATTGAGTTTATGCCCCTTTGTATTATTTCATGCATAAAGAAGTAACTGCCGAGATTGTAATGCAACATGATGTGTCTATTACAGGTGAACTTCTGTTAACGATACCGTTATATTGTTACTGTGAATTGTTCCCATTGATTGTCACTTCACTGTACAAGGGATAAGACAGCCAGCATTGTCTGTCTTCTCCTGTCAATCAGTATTCAAAGAACATTTCCTTTGAAGAAAAAATACAAGTAAAAAAAACTTGATGTTTATGTGCCAACTTCTTGTCTTTTGTTATCTGTTATCAGTATTTGTTGATTTCACCATTATAAGATGGTTTAATATTTTGGCATAATTAGGGATACATCGCTGGTGTATGAGTAATGAGAGATGGTCTTCATAAAGCAATGTATACCATCTGGTACTAAGTATGTATATTTATACATATAAATCGATGGGACTTCATTCATAGAAGTTGGAAGAGTTTCTTTAAACTGTCTGGTATAAATAAAACACCAAGCGATGTTTTTGTCACCAACTAGGGACAGACACTTTAGTGTTCTTACAAAGACATCGTTTGAGCCCTGTCACTAGTGTGCCTAGGGCTAAGAGGTGCCTGATTCATGCCCTAGTAGTGATCAGACATAAAAAAAAACAGAGGTCCTATTTCATGGTAACTCTCGGCATGTTAAAGTCCCTTAATGCTTCCAGTTGGGCCCATTGCATAAGCAGAAATTTCTGTGTAATGGAGCAGAGAACATGGCTATAGAGGGAATCTAAAACAGCAAGTCGTATCAACAGCAATACAGTTTTCCAGAAGCAATTCCATTATATGAGTCGTTGCAATGTTTTCTGCATTTTATTGACTAGTTTACAATATAACCGTTATGACTTCCAAAGAGCTTAGAGTACTTAGGGTAATCTTTCCATGGGGTTTTGGGTTTGAGGGCCACATTTACTCTTCCAAATATGACCAGTTATGATAGGGATATTAAGACAGGAGTCAACAAGTCCATAGATATGATATTCATTTTCTTTGAACTTAAAATGTCCCAAAATCCTCCTCTTATTAAGACTAATGATATGCAAGTGTAATACATATACATGTACATGTATTGATTTTTGTCTTGTGTGAAGTCCGAAAGATTTCTAAATGCATTATGTAAGAAAAGGATGTAGAAACATTTCTTTCTATTAACAAATCGATTCTTTCTTACTTGGTATTCATCATCTTTATGTTCTTAACTCATGAAGGCTCTCATTACAAGATTTAGTCACTAGGGTTATAAAATACTTCAAACAAGGATTATGGGCATATGGCACAACTACCATGAGACCTGCAGGTCATTTTGCAAAAGTTTTTAAGAAATTTTTAATCCCCCGGGCTTGTAGACCAAGGGGGCATATAGCGTTTGGGTTGTCCGTCTGTCATTTCATCCCACTTTCAATAAAAGATGACATTGTAAATACAAGTGATAGGGCTTTCATATTTCACATGTGTATTTCTTGTGGTAAGACCTTTCTTTTTGTACAATAATATTTGACCTTGACCTTGGTATATGACCTATATTTATGGAAAAAACTTTATGCTACATTGTATAACTTTTGAATGCTAAGTGACAGAGCTCTAATATTTTACATTCATTTGCATATCTTGTGGGAATACCTTTCTACTAGTAGAAAAAATTTTTGACCCTGTGAACTTGCCCTTGAGTTTGACCTAAATTTAGGAAAACAATAGTTCATGCAATAACTTTTGAATGGTACATGAAAGGACTTTAATATTTCACGGGTGTCCTCCTTGTGACAAACCTTTCCATTGGTTCCATAATTTTTTACCTCTTGACCTTTACTGTAACCTTTGGCCTACAATCAAAAACTTCAATATTGGTTATAATTTTGAATTGTGAAAAATAAGGCATTCATATTTCACATATGTATTCCTTGTGAAAAGACCTTTCCATCTGTACAGTATTTTATTGCCTTTAAAACTTGACTGACATTTGCCCTACATTTCAAAAACTTTAACATTGGCTATAACTTTTGATTCATAAAAGGTACATGTAGGTCTTTCATATTTCACGTGTGTTTCTTGTGACAAGACCTTTCAGTGAGAACAGTTATTATTGACCTTGTGACCTTTACCATTGACCTTTAACCTACACTTCAAAAGCTTTAACATCAGTTATAACTTCTTAATTGTAAGAGGTATTGTTTTCATATTTCACAAGGGTATTCCCTGAGACAAGACGTTTAAAAAACTATGACAAAGGTTATAAGTTATGAATTGTAAGAGGTAGGGCTTCCTATTTCACATGTGTGTTCTCCATGGGGTGTGGTGTTATTAAGATAAAGGATATTGCACAATATGCCTTATTTGGACTTTGTTGCCGCGGGAGGCATTCATGTTTCACAAACATATCTTGTTTAGGTTCTATTATAACTTTCAACCCAAGATGATGAAAATAGGGGCACATGAACTGGAAATTATTTAATTTACACATGTATGATCATATTTTCCACTCCAAAATGCAACAAAACATTTCATATTCTATCTAGGTAAAAGCTAAAAAAAAATATTGAAAAATTTAGTAGGAACTTTTATGGTCTGCTGGTGCAGTAAATAACAACAAAGAACAGACTTTGGATAATGTGTAATAGATTGAGATTCCAGTACATGTATGACAATAGATGCTATAACTGTGGGGTCAATACAAATTAGCATACTATATAAGATCAACAAAAGTCATAGAGTGCGATGGTATAAATGAGTGCCTTATAGCTGTACATGCATAAATGAAAATAAATAGAATTATTTTCATAAAACACATAAATATCTATTGCAGAAACTATAAATGTCATTTTATATTGGTATAACTATTATTGTGCTTTCAAAAAGTCAGTGAAACCAAAAGTAAGGATGCTCTTTAATTCTTTTACTATGTATCGGAATACTTTTTTACTGTATACGTAGGTTCTGTGTAGTAACAAGGTAAAGCTTGAATGGTAAACCAGTTGGATGTTCGTCATGCTGGGTATATGATATACATCCACTGGAATGGACATTATGTCATCTGCCATGTTAAAGGCTGGCTTGGCACCATAATGACCCAACCTTGATCCAGCTACTTGGTTCACACATTTTCATCATAAATGTATGGTCCATAAAGCACAGACTTACTTGTGAATCACAATGAAACTATGATTTGGCAATTGGTGGCATGGTTGCAAAGAATACATATGTAAAGAGGGTAACTTGATTAGACAATAGTGTTCTACCTTTCTGACATACACATCAGGATAAACAAGCTGGCATGAATAATAAATCATATATACATATATATATATATAAAATAATGAGACTGTATGTAAAAAACTGTGTACAGTATGACAATCAACAGGACAAAAATAATTCATTGTACATTTCAAAATAAATGACAACTAATCTATAAACAGTAATTAAAGATATACGTATCAACAAATACTGTATCATGCACATCCCTTTGAGTACATTGTGAACACATTTTATTATAAAAGATATACATATATATTAAATGTATGAAATGTGCTGATTTTAAATACAATGTATTCAATACAATTCATTTGTTCTAGGATATTAAATATTCACAAGAGATTGAACTCCTTTAGTAAAGCTATTTAATAATTGGTCTGTCTGTATTATGCAGATCACTATTGATGCCCTATTAATACACAATAATCATAATAAATTGGATAACTGTATGTTACACAGAGAAATATGTCATTACATGACAACCCTTTGTTAGGGTGAGCTTTGGTACATACATGTTAAAACTGTACACAGCATTAACAAGAAGCATTTGAATGGATATTGTAGAGCATGCAAACTTGAAAACCTAAACACTTTACAGCAAATGATATTTAACATTTATCAACTCTCTTCTCTCCCGTCTTTTCCATAAAACAGGATATTTCTTAAAAATAAAGTTTTTTCATGTGACAAAGAATTCAGTGATATGGATTTAATTCTTAAAAACATGTTCATGTATTATTTAATTTTTAAATTGCAGGACTGCTTTTGGCCATATATACAGTAGAGTCAAGGTGTTTTGGGCTTATTCATGCCTTTGTTACTTGCACTGTGTATTTCATGAAATTACACCTGGTTGGGACCCACTGTGGCGGGTGGAAAAATTACAAAACGCCTATACTGTACTGAATCTTTTGCCTTTAGTGTATGAACTATCCAGTTACTAAAGAGACTACCAGTTTCTTTTTATAAATTCCTTAGTCATGGCTGTATGAAATCTATTTCCTTTATGCATGTCTAGTTATCAAATCTCTGAGATTTCAACAACTCCACTACTTCTATTAAATCTTCACAAAATAAATTGTCATCAAGCGTTACCAAGTGTCCAAGAAATCAAAGCCAGTGATAGGGATGTTGGAGTCATTCAGATCCTGAAATATATAACCGACAAAATATCTATCACACAATCTGATTCTGACATGACTAAATTCATTAAAAAAAATAACAATAACAAATACATGTGTGGTGCAGTCATTCAACAGATGATGATTTGCCACAATTTCCATTGTGGAAGTAACTATATGCATAGTCAGGAGTTCATCATTTACCAATTACATGTACATGTAATTACAAATTTACTTCCCCAAACTAAAATTTCTCTTGCCTAAATGAACAATTGCAACACTATCTAATTTAAAAAAGACATACATAGAATCATTTATACATGCCCATTCACTGTTTTAACTCTGAACTCTTCAGGGCAGTGCTAACTTTGGATTCACATTGTCACCCAAATATACCATACATGTACATATATCTTTATCATAGATTTTGTCCCTCTACATTTTGCTTAACTTAGAATCACCAGACTTAGCCTTGAATTAATTCTAACAAGCTGTTTTTGTGAAACGCTAATGCTCCTGGTGGGACCAAAGTCTAAAAAGTTAATTTTAGCATGAAGGTTATGTCAAGGTCAAAAGGTCATCAACCTTGGTGTCATTTGAAAGGGCTTCATTAGTTGAGTATTCATGTCAAATATGAAGTTTCTATCCCTCAAGGTTCGAAAGTTGTAGCCAAGGTTAAAGTTGACAACAGACAGACAAACAAACAGACTAAAAGACTGGACAAAAACAATATGCCCCAGATCTATCAATCTCATTGTCCAGTATTCAATACCCAGGGGTAAGTGGTGTCTTATTTTTACTTCTCAAACCTTAGTGTTCACTTCCCATGGGTAATAGGAATTGTAGAACACTGGTTAGTTTGTTCATAACCTTGTGCCAGTATTACTCAGTGAAAATCCATATAGAATTATTCTTACGTGATTTAAAAGTAGTGGTGGGTGGTGGCAGGTCAATAAGGCACATAATGAGAGTATTATATCGAAGAAATCTTGTTTTCTAAAACAAAATTAGTATGTAAAACTGGTGGTTTATTGGGTTGTGATATAACATTAACACTAGCAAGCTAAATATACAAATCTCACATGTACATAAATAAATTATAATGAAGTGCACTGCTTACCTCAGATGAGCCTTTTGATGAATCAGCAAATGAATGCAACTCGGAATTAACAAATCCTTCATTTCTCAACAGCGCATGATCATCTCCTTTACTGCAAACACTTGTGGAGGTGTAAGGAGGAGTTACATCCCTGCCTATGCTCTGTCCTCTTGGTTCTCTCAATAAAGGGCGCCGTGAGGGGGAGGATGCATTACTGCTACTGTAATCCTCCTCATCCTGTACCAGACTGGACACGCCACTGGACATCAAAGGATTGTCAAAGGCATTTAATTCCTCCTCTTCTTCTCGAGATGACACTGAGGAATTACTCTTTGACTTTGGTAATGTCTGTTTAGTCACCAGACTTTCACTATCTCCTTGTTTCTTTTTTGAGAAAGAGGAAGAAAGTGTCAGCTTTGGTGATTTGACTGGGGATTTGGTAACTTTCAGTTTTGGCTGTGGATTATCACTAAGCACTTCAGTTGACTTTACATTTCTGTCCACTTCTTTACCATGGATAAGATTTAAATTTCCATTCAAACCTTTTCCATGTCTGTTTACCTGAGTGTCAACCCATTCTGGTTTGCTGACTTCAACCTCTTTATTTATAAGAAATTCTGTGTCATTTCCACTTGAATCTCTACCGAATTCAGCTAACTTCTGTGGAAATAAATCTTGCCATAAACTTTTTTTATCTGCACTATATTTAAACTCTTGTTTTGCCATCTTGAAACCACTGCTTTCTTCATCTGATGGTTTCTTTGTTTTGCTTGTCTTTGCACCAGACTTTGATAGCTCATCTAAATCAAGTAAACTCAAGTCTTGCTGACTCTGAAATTCAATAATTAAACTTGTCACAGATCACCATTTTTTAACCTTTACAAATTAAACTGTATGTAATGCACCTAAACTGTAAATTCTTAATCAAGGAATTCTTCTGTGCTGCTAAGTACATGTACATGTATAGTGAAGTACCTGCAAGAAGTCCTATATTATGATATTGTGAGTGTATGTATATATATATATATACATATACATGTATATATAAATATGTACATTATCTTATGAAGGAAACTCTGTTGCCTATTAACATCACTTCTTGTCAACTAAAATTCCATTTATTTCAATACCATGTGTTTTCAAAACTTTGAACAAAACAAAAGTGGTTATTACTTACTTGCTGTTTGTTATTACTATTTCATTAAGCGTTTCTTCAAAATTTTCTTTTAATAACAAAACATCAAGGATCTTATTTGGAGATAGACAAATTCCTATGGAACATATTTCAATGATTTCACTTTCACTTGTTTAAATGTAATAAAAAAGTAATAAAACAATTTAATATGCTTTAGATTAGCACCAAAACTAATACACTTTTTAGCATAGGAAATCCTCTTAATCAAAACAATAAAACTGATTTAACATCTGTGAAGATCTACAAGCAATACATTACAGTATTTAGATACGACAAGATAAGCCTGAGTCTGACTCAGCTGGGTATGCTATGACATGATGATGCACATTATGTACTTCTCATTACTGTAATAAAAAATGTGTGATTTTCTGTGACAAGAAGTTATAGATTAAAACACATTAAATACAGTCCAACTGTGTCAAGAGACCACTAGAGAAATAATTCAGCTTATCTGCAGTTTTACTTGTATCCTTGATGACTCTTTGGTATTACTGAAATCAGTTTGACTAAGTCTAATTACAGTGAGTTTGAGCTATTCATGTTCAAGTAAACAACAAGAACCAACTGTATACTCATTTCCAGTTATTTGATGATTACATGCACTTCTCAGATATCACCACTACCTACTTGATGATTACATGCACTTCTCTGATATCACCACTACTGATTTGGTGATTACATGCACTTCTCAGATATCACCACTACCGATTTGATGATTACATGCACTTCTCAGATATCACCACTACCGATTTGGTGATTACATGCACTTCTCAGATATCACCACTACCGATTTGATGATTACATGCACCTCTCTGATATCACCACTACCGATTTGATGATCACATGCACTTCTCACATATCACCACTACCGATTTGATGATTACATGCACTTCTCAGATCAATCACCACTACCGATTTGATGATTACATGTACTTCTCAGATAAATCACCACTATCGATTTGATGATGACATGCACTTCTCTGATATCACCACTACCGATTTGGTGATTACATGCACTTCTCAGATATCTGATGACCACATATCTGATATTGATGATGACATGCACTTCTCTGATATCACCACTACCGATTTGATGATTACATGTACTTCTCAGATATCACCACTACCTATTTGATGAAAAGGTTGGTAACCATCTGCTTACAGTGTGACTGAAAGTGAACTACATAACACTTATGATCCAAATCCAAATACATGTATATCCTACATTTAGATGTTCATTTATATGTACAACTGCAGAGGATCTTATATAATTCTGATTGTTTATACCTTGGATTTCCAGGAAAATGGTGCTGAGTGTTCATCTTGCCACGTCCAAAACTGAATTATAAAAACAATCAATGATTTATCAATCTATTTTGGAATCTAATCATAACTGTCAGCAGCCTAAACAGAAGGTCTGAAAAGAAGTGCAACATTATTGTACTCATATAGCAATTGCATTACATGTATATGTATCAATGAACTTCTGTTTCTCATTCACTACCCATTATTCTAATTTCTTAGCAGATTCTAACTTGAATCTTTCAATTCTATAAGTTATTCCATGTGCATTCCACTTGTCAGTAAACAGGTACATGTATAGCCAGATGTATTTGACATTGTACATGTATGATATATAATCAACAGACTGAATGAGTTTGATTTTTTTCTTTGTTTATTGTTTTACTAATTGCTTATATCTATTTCTGTTATTCAATTGCCGCCTGTGATACAGAAGAAGAAATCAGGGAATGTACCAGGGAAAACAAAGTCATGGTTAAAGAAGAGATTGATTAGATTACCATTTTTGTTTCAGCATCACATCTGGGTTATTTCACCTATTTGATGCTTTACATGTATAGGTTTATATGGGTGATTATCAAATTTGATCCAAATTCAAAGGATGAAATTTATTGAAAACATAATGCAAAGTTTCATCTTATTTTCATCTTTATTGAATAAACATAACTGTTCTTTAACAAAATTAAATAATTTGCATAAAGAATACAAACAGGAAAATACAATAAAAAGGATCTATGTGTACCAAGCAAATAATTGGGGTCCGTGATGTTACGTAATTAAATTACATTATTTTAATTAAAAGATCCAGGATTGAAAAAAATAAACAGCATAATTTTAAAATACGATCAAAAATTATTCTCTACATAAAAAGAAATTATAATTTCCTTTCACCAAAACATCGTATTGTTCGTTATTCACATGCACTGAAAAAATCATAAAATGATTAAAAGAATAACTTTGAATATAATTTTTATCAATTATCTGTTTTAGTTCGTATTTTCTGCAGTAATATATAAGAAACAAAGAATTCTACTGATATCTCAACATTTTAGTTATTCATTGAAACAACACAAGAATCTTACAATTAATGGCATGTTACATCATGGACAAAATGTAACACAACGGACTTAGATGCAACATCAATGACACTACCAGTGTAAATCAAAAATAAAACATGTTCAATAAAAATAAATGATGCAATCTGTTGATGTTTCAAAGGTAATACAACATAATTGTTCTGCTACCATTCAAATTTTATATACCATCGATCATTTATAGCAAGTTTAACAAATACAACAACTCAAAACGTAACATCAAGGACAAAAAAGTAACATAAAGGACATTGTTTGTGTCCATGAATAATAAATTATTATAATAAAACAATTTTAAGTGAAATAGAAAACACACAATGAAGAAGAAAAGCAAACATCATCACTGCGGGTACTTTAAAGTGTTTTTGCCATCTAAATCTTTTAAAATTTGAATTTGTTACATGATGGACAAAAAATGTAACACCAAATTATTCAAATTTAAAATTGTTATGCAAATGTAGATAAAATCAGACAAATCTGTCAGAATCATTGATCAAGGTGGCTCAATTTAATGTTCAAATGTCTACAAAGTATTTTCTGCCAATAAGCTTTGGTTCAGGGATAATCTTTACGAAATTGTCCATACTGTACCAGCATTCATCTTGTATACTTCTGGGCCAAAAGTAAGACCATACGTCAATCTTTCTGCCAACCCTATGCATACACCTAACGTATATCTCTTCATCATCACAATCTATCACTAATCCCGGGTATGGTTCATCATCATAATTGACTACTACATATTTACCCAATAAATCTCTCGGTAAGGTATCATTTAGATCTACATGATTGCAATTCACGTCAACAGACCCCTTTATACAATTTGCCTCTTTCTCGCTATCAACATGATTTGTGTTTATGTCAACTTTCTCGCTGCTTAACTGGTTTGTGTCCTTTTCAACCTTCTCGCTGTCAACTTCATCACTTCTGTCTATGTCAGCTTTCTCGCTGTGAGCTTCACTTGTGTCCATGTCAACTTTCTCGCTGCTAAACTCGTTTGTGTCCTTTTCAACCTTCTCGCTGTCAACTTCATCACTTCTATCTATGTCAACTTTCTCGCTGTCAGCTTCACTTGTGTCCATGTCAACCCTTCCCCTGTCAACCTGATTTGTGTCCATGTCAACCCTCCCCCTGTCAACTTGATCTGTGTCCATGTCAACTTTCTCTCCGTCACACTGATTTGAGTCCCTGTCAACCTGTGTGTCCATGCCAACTTTCTCCCTGTCAAATTGACTTGTGTGCATGTCAACTTTCTCGCTGTCAACCGTATTTATGTCCATGTCAATTTTCTCTCTGTCAACCTGACCTGTGTCCATGTCAACTTTCTCTCTGTCAACTTGTGTGTCCATGTCAACTTTCTCTCTGTCAACCTGTGTGTCCATGTCAACGTTCTGTCTGTCAACCTGTGTGTCCATGTCAACTTTCTCCCTATCAAATTGACTTGTGTCCATGTCAACTTTCTCTCTGTCAACCTGACTTGTATCCATGTCAACTTTCTCTCTGTCAACCTGTGTGTCCATGTCAACTTTCTCCCTGTCAAATTGACTTGTGTCCATGTCAACTTTCTGTCTGTCAACCGGTTTTGTGTCCACGTCAACTTTCTCTCCATCAGCTTGACTTGTGTCCTTGTCAATCTTCTCACTGACAGCCTGACTTGTATTTGTGTTAACCTTCACCTTCTCGGTATCTATTGTGTCCATAGGCATTGGCTTACTGTTTGTGTTCCTTTCACCCTTGTGTCCTTTCTTGGTATTTGTCTTTCTTTGCTTCTTGTTGTCGTTTTCACTCTTTGTTTCATTTTCCTTGCAGTCGGACTGTCTGTAATCCTGATCTTCTATTTTGAAGTATGTCTCTCCAGAAAACTGATCATCTGCCTTTCTCTGTGAACAACCCTCTTTCTCCTTTTCTTTTCCGTGTCGTAATAGAACTACAAAATGGTTAGGAATCCAATTCGATTGGTTCATGTCTGTTCTTGTTGATGTCCACATTATGTAGGAGGTTTCTGAATTCAGATTCGCTCTCGGCAGTATCAGTCGATGCAGATCTTTTCGCACAAATGGGTCTCCAAGATTGGGATACACAGAGAAAATTGATCTCCTCAAGACACTTGCTAGTGCAAAGATCTGCCAAATTCCCATGAATGATCTGTTTTTTGTAAGCTTAATTACTTCCTTTTTGTAAATTGTTTTTACATGTGAGTCTGTCAGTCTTTGGTTAGCATTGTATTCATCTGAATAAAGGGCAAACGATTTCTTCAAAGAATTCCGTGATCTTTGCTGGTCTAACCCTCTTTGGAGATACTCGTCTGATAGATACTTATTCATGTGAAGTGTCTGCTCCATTATTATCCGTACTCGAATTTCTTCCGAGTGATTTTCCGAACCAAATGCAAGTATACTGCCAGAGTTTGGCAAACAATTACCATCTCCTGTAATGTGTATAGGTTGAAGTTTGTCTGGTATATCATTTGGAATCTTGTTAAGGGCATTAGAATATATTTCTTTCCCTGAATCTTCAACTGTTAGCGCCTCACTAGGAGTATCCATTTGATAGTCTTTCATTGAAGTTGACATTTCCTTGCACTTTTGTTCTAAACGTTCAAATGTTTTACATGTTTCAAGTTCTTTCAATGTTTGAGAAAAATATTTCTGTCTATCTGAAAGTTCCGTACTCGTTTCTGGTACTTGAACTGGTTCTTTTAAGAGTTCTGGGGTGGGGGTTTTCCTCTTAGACTTCTCTTGTGTCTTCGTTTCTGTGCGTTTTTGAATATTTGAGTTCTGGTTTTCTTTACTGCCCTGAAGTTTTGAAAAATTCCAAGAGTGCCCCTCATGGATATTACCTTCCTGACAGAGACAACTAACATCTCTGTACCATATTTCCCCTGAGCAATATGTCTTAACTTGATGTAGCCTAAACGTTCCTGGAACTGTCTTCAGACTAACAGCATTTAATATATTCGATTTCATTTGAATTGCATCTGCTTTTATCTCATATATGAAAGTTGCTGATTTGTTCTCATTCAGCACTTCAACGAAGGTTTTTGCATTTGTGATGTCTTTATAACCATGAAGTACTGCACTATTCGCCATTCTCTTTACTGAGCCCCCGACACCATCAGGCACCCCCTTTCCATGTCCGGTTTCATGGAAGTTCCATGTTGCTTGGATTTCACGATCATTTGCAAATTTTGAGAGAAGATAGAAGTTCCCTTTTTGGCGATACTGGGCACATGGTCCATCGCTATAGAAATGAATTTTGTTTATTCGAATGTCCTTCAAGATTTCATCAATGACAGGATCTAGAAATGCCCAAATTGCACTTGGACCATGATCTAATGAATCCGATACCCCACAAAACGTTTTGGACATATTCTTTGTGTAATAGACTCCAGTGTGGAGCGTTATCTGTTTTTTTGATGCACCAAAGTGCATACTTTGAACTTCTGTTTTCATTTTGCAAACGTAGTTTTCAGAGAAATCGATGTGTATTAGGCACTCATTTTCTGTAAGATCTTCTTTGAGGGATCGGTAATGATCTATCTGATTTTTTATATTGAATACGTGGACCTTGAATCTTTTCATCTGTTCTTCAAACTTGTCGATAAGCATTCCAAGCGTTCCGACATTTTTCTCTTTTACTGTTAACGTTACTTCTTTTTCTTTATTTCTAATGTTTCTCTTCTCCTTTTTTGATTTCCATTCATACCAAATTACCTCTCTGTTTTTGTCTGAATTAGAAAACAGTCGAATTTCAGGGCATTTACTACAATTTCCGTACATGCAGGCCATATTGTTGACATCACAGGCATACACAGCTACGACATCTGAGGTCCGTTTAGATTTGATCTCATTCTCTCTATGTAAAGCATCCACAATAAACTGGATGTTCTCGTGGTGTCTACATGCGCATGTTTCTCTGTCGGATTCTTTCGGCGGTTGGACATAGAATGGCCTTAAACGACAGAACGTTGTATAACTAATTTTGATATTCGTATTCTCTGTGATATACTTCTCGTGTAGCTTATCCAGTCTGTCAGAAAGTATTCTTCTTTGTTTCTTCTGTCCATTCCTTGTGATTGTGTCATGAGTTCCTGATGTAATTCGACTGACATCGTCCCTACTGAAAAATCTGTGTACATCCTGTCCTACCCTCGTTACAAGTGTTCCTCGTTTGATTCGATTACGTCCTCCACTCATGTTTACCTCCCTGGCAACTCTGCACATGAATTTATATTTTCTCATAATTTTTCCTCGTATGACTTCACATATTCCAGACTTTTGTCCTTTTTTCATGTGTTTGTATTTTTCCTTTACAGCTTCCTTCAGCACAAATTGTGACATGAGGGCTCGCTTTACCTGTTGTTTACTAATTCTCCTCTTTTTTCTGTTTCCAGTTGTCTTTTCTGTTGACAAATGCATAAGAAGCCTTCTTGTTTTGCTCCTTGGAGATTGAGAATTTCTATCCTTTAGGGCTCGACGGAACCTCATCATATACTTGTGTGTTAAACGCTTCTGCGATTCTAGTTCTTTCTTTAATCTTTCATTATCTCTATAGCATTTTGCAATTTCTCTTCTCCTTCGCTTAGTCATATGGTGCTCTTGTTGTTGAGGTATATCTTGTGGATTAGGGGAGGGTGGAGGAGTCATTAAATCACTTCTCGCATTTGTACGTTTTCTTTGGATCCTCTTCTCGGTTCTCCATTTCTTTCTTTGATTCCTTTTACCTCTCTCAGATAATTCATTTATTAATTTTCTTTTGCCGACAGCAACATCACTTTTATATTTTTCTTTACATTTGGTCAAATACTCCGCCCGTCTGGAGGGGTCGTTATCTCTCTTCTCCCTGTATTTCCGTTGCCGTTCTGCATTGGATAATGGCATTTTCCTAGGAAATGAATAGGAAAAGTTATATGATTTTGAAAAGTTCCGTGGTATAACAAATCAAACACTACATCTAACCATTTATAATGATTAGTTCAGTGGTGTTACAGTCTGATATTAGTATTTATTATTGTTTAATTGTGCATGCATTTACATAGTAAAACAACTCAGAGGGATACTCTGAATATGTTTTTATTCAACAACCTTTATTCTCCATGATGTCAAGTATATATTGAGCCTGATAAACTACATTTATTATGTTTTGTCCATGGTGTTACTATTATGTTCCGTCGTGTTACGTTTTTTAACAAATGCTTATATATAATCAATTCATCAAATAAATGAAATACGTTTAATAAAATAACATCTATTATGATGTAAAAAGTTGTCATTATTATGGCATTGATGGAATCCTTGTGATTTTTATTAGATTTAATATTAAGTGGTTAAATGTCCGTGGTGTTATGTCAATGATGTTACGGTTTAAGACAATGCAGCCTTCTCATTCCTTGAACTCTTCAAGTATAATCCAGATTCATCTCTTAATAGATCGTTTATTTCACCCTTTTACATATCTTAATTGAAAAGAAATATTTAATAAATCATAGATCTGCATTTTCTATGCTTAATTCAATTAATGTCCGTGATGTTACATGTTTCGTCCGTAGCGTTACATTTTTCACAGTTACATTACGGACAGTTAGAGCACGGACATATTCAACCAGAAAAGTAAATTTCTAAAATAAATGAGTTCTCCCTCAAATTAAAATGGCGTACATTACAATTCAAATCATTTAGGCAAAATATCTATGATGAAGAGATTTTCGAAACATTTTAGATTTTTTCATTTTTCTAGTAACTTCACGGACATTAAATCAAATTACGGTTTCAATCACTTACCTATAAACTGCTTTATTTCATTCTTTTTCATTGATTGTAGTTCTTGGCAAATCCAATGTGATCGGCGGGAATATGTCACAAAAGGAGAAGTAATTAATCTATGATTTTTTAAAGAACAAAAACTCTTACAGCAGCCATTTATGATGCCGTTACATCATGGACACGGCAAGAATCACAGCTTTTTTTCAGTTAAATATTTGAAAAATTTGTATATTCTGAAAACCGAATACTTATTGCTGCATGTCGACTTAATTAAAGCCCATATATACTTTAGAAACTGTATGATTTTTTAAATCTTAATATGTTTAATAAAGAAATAAATCACATTGAAAAATATAGATGTGGCGAGATAACCAGTTACATCACGGACATTCGGCACCTTTGAGATCATATTTAGGTATGGTCTTGATAAATTAAAAATGTCACTTTATCTTAAATTTGTCTATTTAAACCTTATAATCGGATATATGAAATTGATTTATAAATAGTTTTGTGAATTTTCGATAAAAATTGCAATCACTGGAATTTGGACAATTTTTGATAATCACCCATATATGCATACCCAATGTAATTCACTGAGAATTGAAGCACTTAAACTAGAGTGTAATGCAACTTCCATTAATAACATTTGCGATATCATGGCACATTTACTTTGTACAAGACAAGCCATGTCGGCTGTTCTGAACTGCTACATACATGTATGTAACTGAAACCATGACAACCTAATTATTAATGTATCTTTAAACTGAAAAGTGTGGATTTCAGAATACCTGGTATGTGTCATAATCTGTGTTTTGTTATGCACATCATATTTACATGTACTACAAATTCATTTGCTTTGTGCTGTATACCCGTGACAAAACACAACTTAAGACACTTAATCTATAAATAACAAATTCTAGTAATGCAATATTGACCCATCTGAGATCGAGATGAGACTTGATCCTGGACCTGGACTTTTACTGTCAAAAGACCAACAGGACTCTTCTCTTCTGTCTTCACCATATGATTATAGCAGGGCTAATTACTCTAATGCAATGTCACACAATGAAACTATTCACATGTGATTGAAAGCAAAAGTGCTGGTCAAAAAGAGATCAAATCTGGTGGCTCCATTCAGATTGGTAAATCCTGCCTTGCAGCTCTCCAGGTATTGTCATGCAACAAGGTACTCAGGCAACTGGTTCTATAGAATTTTTTACATGTACATGTATGTTAAGTGCGGAGTTGTAACATTGGACAGCAAACTGATTAATGTTAACGTTTCCTCCAGATCTAACATATCATATATCATTCTGATCAATTTGGAGGGAACGGTAATCATTTTGTCATCCAATATTACAACTCCACAGTTAATGTAAAGAGGTCTACAGAACAGTACAGTTGAGGGAAATCAGTGTAATTCTAAATAATAAAAAAGCCCCTTAACAGAATCTCAATAGGGATTAGGGCTTAATTAGTACAGTCTGTTCAGAACTAAGAGTGAAGTGAAAAAACGGTTACTAATCTCGACAGCACACATGGAACCCAGGATTTTCAAAAAATACCCTTTTCCCCTTTCTTTTTTAGAGGAGGTCCGCTTCACCTCTATGTGTTTTTGAGGCCCACTGTGGCACACCTAACCCAAGGGATAGTACGTCACACACTGCCTCCCCACCTTCCATTAATTGTACCTCGTTACCAGTGAAGTGATTTAATGACAGATGGTCACCTGTCTCGAACCCTTACATTATGTAACCCAGGATTTACAGTCCTGCACGTTACTGAGTGAGCTAAAGAGACATCCCAGTAGCCGAGTCTTAAAGTCACGACACTAACCTGATTCCACAACAAGAAGTACATGATAACCAGGATACAATAAATTACAATAGGTTATACATGCTGGTTAACAGTCACATATTGATACCATAGAAACATAAGCTCCACAATCTGCAATATTTTCCTGACTTACATCATTTGCATCATCAATAATAATTTTTTCTCCCGATTGGATATTCAGCTTAGGAAATGATTCTGGGTATACACGTCCTTTTTTCTGTGAATCATATGTAAGTCTCACTTCTGGACGAACAAAGAAGTCGTTTAAAGTTTCCTCTTGTTCATTTACATCAAATGTTTCCCATTTTTCACCTATCATTTTCTCCACCATCTGCGTATCTGTCACTATTTTTCTCGCCAATGGATTCATAGAAGAAAAGTACGTCATAGCTTTAGTATCCATTTTTGCCGGAAACGAATTCGTTATAATGTTAAGTTATTCAATATTACTGTGTAATTGATGAAGTGCATTCCTTCTTTGTTGAGTGTGACAGGTGTGGGGAATTCCTTGGATCGATAACGGAAGCGGAAATGGACGAGAATCCGACGTTGTCCATTCGGAAGCCGAAGTCATGGATCCGTTATTCCCGATAAACACAGAGCAGAAAGAAGATGACAACGACTTAAAACCTACAATTTTCCCCTCGTTTTCTTCATTTAAGCCTCTCGATTCTGATACTGAAAAATCAGGTAGTTTAATTTGTATGTAGTCGGAATTTTCTCTGACAGCATTTAGAAATAGAATAGGGTGCTCCTAAATGCCAAACTCTACCAAACTTTTACGTATTTTCGCTTTTAAATGCAATTTCTAGGTGTTTCAAACATGTTTTATAGTACATACGGTCACTATCCAGAGATTTTACCAGAAAATTTTACACTTTAAAGTCCCATTCATGAATGAAAATATTAAAACATTGATAATAAAAAAAAAAGAAAACAAACCTCTTGTGTTGACTTTTAGCATTTGATTGAAAAATATAATTATATGTAAATGAAAATATTAAAATAGTAATAAAGATGAAACACCCCCCCCCCAACCCAGTTTTTCTTTTAGTTTCGTCAGATTCCACTCTAATTTAGAAACAATGGCCAACAACCTCTAAATCTGTAATGAGTGAAGAATGTACTAGATAACACAACAGTATTTAAAAAAGAAATTCTTAAAAGCGAAAGTTCAATACAGCATTCCGGTACGTAAGCCATTATCGTTCCTGATTAAATATGGCAGCGTGCTGCAGTGCGTAATTCATTTATTCATCTTCATTCATGAATGGGACTTCAGTGTAAAATTTTCAGGTAAAATCTATGGATAGTGACCGTATGTACTATAAAACATGATTGAGACACCTAGAAATTGCATTTAAAAGCGAAAAAGCATAAAAGTTTCGTAGAGTTTGGTATTTAGGAGCACCAATTTAGAATATGTTCATGTCATGTGATGTCATTGGCCTTAAGATTGGGGATCGGAACTTTTGTACCAGTGATGAATTCAGAGGAGGTAGAGAGGCATGCCAACGTACTCCCATACACATGAGAGGTTTTGCAAGATTCCTCTCCCCATCTTCTCGAGACAAGGTCCATCACGACAGACCTTGTCTCAAGAAAATGTCTCATCCTTGTCATGCTTTCATATGAATGGGAGTACCCCCTACTGGTTCTACTAATTACCTCAAACCTGGATATTTACCAAAAACATAGCATAAAATACCAAAAACCATGTATGTACTGAAAACTGAAAATCTGCTGCATGTATATACCTTTACATTCCCATATTAATAGGTTCCAGAAATAGTGTTTTGAGAGAACAGAATCCAGCCTCAAATACCATCATCTTTGAGAATTTTTCATAACCTTTTTACAGAACTTGACTTATTGCTATGCCCGGGCAGATATGGCAGGGGATACAAAGTGTTTACTTTGTCCATCCTTCCGTCACACATTGGTGTTTGGATGATAACTCAAGTACCTTTCAACATATTCATACTAAATTTGGGTATATGCTTACTTATCAGGAGAGGAGGAACCCTATCGATTATGGGGTCAAATTTTTAGCTCAGTTGTTTAGACCTGTCGCAACTGACAAAATTAGACTGTACATGTAATTATTGGTTTCTGAATAGTAACTCTAGTACCTTTCATCATACTTATCAAGAGAGAAAGAACCCTATTGATCTTGGGTCTAAAGGTCAAAGGGCAAGGTCACAGCTGAGGAAAATAGACTGAAATTATTGGTTTCTGGATGATAACTCAAGCACCTTTCATCATATTCAAACCAAATTTGGATATGTGCTTACTTATCAAGAGAGGAAGAACCCTATTGATTTTGGGGTCCAAAGGTCAAGGTCACAGCTGATAGAAAAGACTGAAATTATTGTTTTCTAGATGATTTTCATACATTCTTACATCACTAACTCCTAATTAGAATTTAATCATATTTCACATATTTTACAGGTCAAGTTCTTTTAAACAGAGGTAATTTTAAATTTTATCAAAAGTTTAGCTTAAGGATGCCTATGGATTTGAGGGTCAATATGTCAAAAGACAAGGTCATTACTGGTAATATTTATAGGAGTTATGGCCCATGAAACTTAAACATTAGAAAAGCTTTGTTGCTGCAGTGAATTAGGTCCATGTGGGGACATATGTTTTACAAACATGCTCTAGTTGTATTTTCAATTTAAGATTACCATTTAATTTCATTCCACTTTCAGTCAATTCTCACACATTCTGAAAATCTTAAAAATATTGTTAAAAACTTGAGTGAAATTGCCACACTGTAAATATACATTGAAATTATGGTCGTATGTAAACTGTAATACAACCGCAGGTGCTACTTTATATTACCTGTTTGTGGCCAGTAAGAAATAAATACGACCAACTATAGTTAGAAAGTGTTTATACATGCCTGTAATATTGAGGCTTTTCGTTAAACAGAGTTATTTTCCATTTGGGACAGTATCTGATGTAAAACAATTATGACATCATCAAATTCCTATGAAAACATCATTTGTTGACTATCATTTCCCCGAGTTTTACATTAGTTTCCATAGAATTTTATGATGTCATAATTATTTGACATCAGATACCATCTCAAATGGGAAGTAACTTTGTATAACGAAAGACTGAATATGTTAATACATGTTTTTGGTACATGCATCCATGTTTTCGGTGCATTATAGCATGTTTTTGTTAAATGTCTGTGTTTTTAGCAATTAGTAGTACCTTTCCCCCACCCTCTTCAAAAAAAAAAAAAGAAAAGAAAAAAGAGAGTTAAATGTATGAATTTGATAATCATTCCTTTGCCCCAGTTTATTTCTTTCACATAGAAATCTCCCATAAACAAGTGACTTATGTTTTTACTCGTTTCTGTGAATGATTTAAAAAATAATTTGGAATCTTCTGGGTTTATGGGACTAGTATACTGGTATATACAAGAGTATGTGTAAGTTATCATGATCCTTCAGTTTTATTTCACATCATTTTACACTTTTGTTTTAACCAGCCACCTGCAGTCGCCTTTGTCATGTTCCAAAACAGGGGTCAAATGTACTTGTATTTCACAAATTGAAAGGCATCTTGGTTAATTGATGTACAACTCTTTTGACAAACCTATAACTTTTGGATAGTTAGTCTGACTCAATACCTACTTACCTTTGGATAATGAATCTGACTCACCACTTACTTACCTTTGGATAATGAGTCTGACTCACTACCTACTTACCTTTGGATAATGAGTCTGACTCACTACCTACTTACCTTTGGATAATGAGTCTGACTCACCACCTACTTACCTTTGGATAATGAGTCTGACTCACCACCTACTTACCTTTGGATAATGAGTCTGACTCACTACCTACTTACCTTTGGATAATTAGTCTGACTCACCACTTACTTACCTTTGGATAATGAGTCTGATTCACCACCTACTTACCTTTGGATAATGAGTCTGACTCACTACCTACTAACCTTTGGATAATGAGTCTGACTCACAACTTACTTACCTTTGGATAATGAGTCTGATTCACCACCTACTTACCTTTGGATAATGAGTCTGACTCACTACTTACTTACCTTTGTATAATGAGTCTGACTCACTACCTACTTACCTTCGAATAATGAGCCTGACTCACTACCTACTTACCTTTGGATAATGAGTCTGATTCACCACCTACTTACCTTTGGATAATTAGTCTGACTCACCACTTACTTACCTTTGGATAATGAGTCTGACTCACCACTTACTTACCTTTGGATAATGAGTCTGACTCACTACCTACTTACCTTTGGATAATGAGCCTGACTCACCACCTACTTACCTATGGAAAATGAACCTGACTCACTACCTACTTACCTTTGAATAATGAGCCTGACTCACCACCTACTTACCTATGGAAAATGAACCTGACTCACTACCTACTTACCTTTGGATAATTAGTCTGACTCACCACTTATTTACCTTTGGATAATGAGTCTGATTCACCACCTACTTACCTTTGGATAATGAGTCTGACTCACTACTTACTTACCTTTGTATAATGAGTCTGACTCACTACCTACTTACCTTCGAATAATGAGCCTGACTCACTACCTACTTACCTTTGGACAATGAATCTGACTCAATACCTCCTTTGCATAGCCATGTTATACCAGTTAGTTTGAATTATTTTTCTATACAGTATTCAAGGACATAAGAAGTTAAAAATGAAAATTAAGATCTGACATAGAAGTTTATTTTCTCCAGAAATAAATAAATGTAGAGATAAGTGATTTCTTATTATTTTGCTGTTTTAGAGACATCATTGGATTGCTTTGAAAAGAAGAGCTTCAATGAGACAGCTATGTAAGTTTTATTTAAAATTCTGTGACTTTTTGAGAATAAGTTATTTGTATATATATTTTTGTGAAATAATTATTCAAAGAATATGGCTTTGGTATGATGTTTCTTTTACTGTGTAGAAACTGAAGGCATTTAGGTATCAAATTTGCTTTTTTCATATGAAGGTTTCATTGTGATGAAGTCATCTGATTTCATTTGGTTCAAGGTTTCATGGTGATGAAGCCATCTGATTTCATTTGGTTCAAGGTTTCATGGTGATGAAGCCATCTGATTTCATTTGGTTCAATGTTTCATTGTGATGAAGCCATCTGATATCATTTGTTCAAGGTTTCATTGTGATGAAGCAATGTGGTTTCATTTGGTTCAATGTTTCATTGTGATGAAGCCATCTGATATCATTTGTTCAAGGTTTCATTGTGATGAAGCAATGTGGTTTCATTTGGTTCAATGTTTCATTGTGATGAAGCCATCTGATATTATTTGGTTCAAGGTTTCATTGTGATGAAGCCATCTGATTTCATTTGGTTCAAGGTTTCATTGTGATGAAGCCATCTGATTTCATTTGGTTCAAGGTTTCATTGACATGTCATTGTGATGAAGCTGTCTGATTTCATTTGGTTCAAAGTTTCATTGTGATGAAGCCATCTGATTTCATTTGGTTCAAGGTTTCATTGTGATGAAGCTGTCTGATTTCATTTGGTTCAAAGTTTCATTGTGACAAAGCCATCTGATTGGAGCAAAGCATTAGTATATTATGTAATTGAAAATACTTTGAATACCATTTTCTTTTGCTCAAAGTCAAAGGGTTAAATATATTTTGCAATAATTTTTAGCTCACCTCGACAAAGTTGTGTGTCTGCATAAAGTTTTTGGGGTAACTCAGTTCTGTGCATACTAACGTTACAAATGCTACATGTACTAAATTAACACCAGTCGTTCATCTTGGGATGTCAACGTGAGTGCATACTTCGGATGCTGCATCTGACCTACTTTTTAGGCATAAATGATTCGGCTAACGTATTTTGGGCAACTCAGCTCTGGGCATACTACAAGTGCTTTATGTACCAAACATGCACCAGTGGTTAATCTTGGGATGCCGACTTGAGCACTTGCTTTGGATGCTGCATCTGACTAGATTTTTCCGCATGAGTGATGTGGTTAAGGTATTTGGGGCAACTAAGGTCTTGGCATACTACAAGTGTTACATGTACCAAACTTGCACCAGTGGTTCATGTTGGGATGCCGACTTGACACTTGCTTTGGATGCTGCATCTGGCTAACTTTTTCCACATGAGTGATGTGGTTAAGGTATTTGGGGCAACTCAGTTACATATATCAAACTTGCACCAGTGGTAAAATGAATGGAAAACAAATTTCTAGTGAGTATGAGTACTCTCCTGATTAAAGTTATGTCCTTTTTCAGTAAAAAGTCTTGTCAAGGTGAGCGTTGTAAACTTTGATTATACTATGTTTTTGTATGTTATACATGTATTTGTTTTTCTGTAAGATTTCTTTTGGGTTCATTGCTGTTTTTTAACTCTTTAAATTTTTATTCAAATACTTACCATACATTCTTTAAACAACCTCAGCTTACCATTCACAATAGTGTACATTTTTGTGATTGTAAAATGTGGGAAGGAGAAGGAGATGAGAAGACAGCAAGTATATCATTAAGTATCACACCATGACCAAGGTTCACATGAATAAGATAGCAAGTATATCAATAAATATCACACCATGACCAAGGTTCACATGAATAAGATAGCAAGTATATCAATAAATATCACACCATGACCAAGGTTCACATGAATAAGACAGCAAGTATATCATTAAATATCACACCATGACCAAGGTTCACATGAATAAGATAAATATCACACCATGACCAAGGTTCACATGATGAATAAGAGATGATAAGCATAATACTATATGACTAAATGTCACTTAACGCATGGAAATCAAATATTGTATGACGAAATGTTTTGTGATGACAAGAAAAGGAAATAAATGATGAAAGGGATACCGATGTGTTTTAAATTATGTGAGAGTGTTGGTCTTGATAGCAGAAGGTTCTTGGTTCGATTCCTGTGTCCGGCTTTAATTTTTCACCCTGCCTGTTACAGAATTTGGTACTGTAAGAGTGACCTTCATGTGAGGGAGAACCAGGGTAATTTCTCTGTTGGGTTTTCGAGGTTTGGAAACCTCTGGCAGTGGGCAAGTGTGACGGATGCCGGTATCGTCCTGATAGCTTGGAATTTTTCACACTGCCTGTTACACATGCGTAACTCAGTAAGTATTGTGTTTGGCTAGTGGACAATAGGTTCAGGATTCCAATGTCATCGCTAAGGTTTTAGATACTGTCACATGTATTATCTCTGTAATTATTTCGTGGTAGTCGGCCTAGTACAAATAGTAAAGTACTTTGCTCATGACTGAGAAGCAGGGTTTACACTGCCCATTGGCATTGCATTTGTTGCATTTTGCAATGTTTTGTTCTAAAATGTGACAGAATTTCCCAATATAACCCATATTTCATACCAGTTTTGAAAACCAGCTCATTTTTTCATTGTTAACAAAGTTTAAAGATAGATTGTAAAAATTGGCTACATATTTTCAGAGTCCATTTTGAGCTCTAGAGAAGTGTTTGATTCAGGTTCTATTGGATGCTTGTTGATGTCTAGTCTTTCAGATGAGACAATAAATATTATGTGGCATGTAATGGTAGGTAGCATGCATGTGATGCCACATTTATAATAGGTCTAAAATCTCTGTACGATTGTATGAGACAGATGTCTTCACCATAATAGTGAGAAAATCTTAGTCGGATGTAAAAAATGCATGTACATGTATGTTTCTTATATATATGGGAAAGCACAAAGTATTGATAATCATATTCTCTGTTTTCAGTAAAAGCACAACAGTCATAAAAAGACATGGTCCTAATACCTCTCCTGATGTGGAAGAAGCTGCCTCACACACGTATCATACAGATGGTATGCTTGATATGTTAGAATATTAAATACAAACAAAGATTAAGAGGCAAAATATCTGTTATTCCTTTATCTAATTAATTGCATGTACACATATTGTGTATCCAGGGTAATTCAAAAACACAGATATTATTTCTAAAAGGAAAGGAAGAACAGAGAATTAGAGATGGTCTGTTTAACATCATTAGTTATTGGGATGTCATTCTAGGTGACATATTATCAACAATTATTGGCACACACAACTTCTGACAAAAACTTATGCACCATCACACCAGTAGGCACTCCAGTTTCAATACTTAGAGAATTTGGAACCTTTTTTGTAGGCACCCAATGTACACTTTAGGCACAAAAAATCTGTAAAACCATTGATAAAAAAAAGATGGCCTAAGATACATTTTCATCTTTTTATATGCCTGTCTTTGATGGGACGTATTATGGTATGATGTTATCCTTCTGTCCATCTATCTGGAGCTTGTAGGCAGGATGCAGACCAAACAGTTGGGGCTAAGACTGTCAAACTTGGTACTTTTACTTCTTATGCCAAGAAAAAGATATCTATTGTTTTTCAAGATCAGAGGTCAAAGGTCAAGATTGTAGTACTACTTGGTAGAAAACCCTTGTAGGCTGGATACAGATTTAACCATTGTGGCTAGGACTGTCAAACTTGGTACACTTACTCTTCATGCCAAGACAGACGCCTATAGTATTTCAAGATCAAAGGTCAAGGTCATAGTACCACTTGGTAGGAAACCATTGTAGACAAGATACAGCCCAAACTGTTCGGACTGGGACTGTCAAACTTGGTACACTTACATGTCATGCCAAGACTTGATAAACTTACTCCTCTTGCCAAGACAAAGACGCTTATTGTTTTTCAAGGTCAAAGGTGAAGGTCATAGTATTACTTGGCTGAAAAACCTTGTAAGCAGTAAACAGAATGAACTATTGGAGATGGAACAATTTAACATTTTAATGTAGGAATGTTTCCATACTTTCAATATCCTCCCCTTTAAACTAAGCGATGGGTGTATTATGCCATGCTGGGCGCTGCTCTTGTTAGCTTACCTTATCCAAAAGCTCAAATGAGCTTACGCCCAACAATTCTTTTCCTTAAATTTTTCACATTTTCCCCTTCTTCGAAATTGCTGTAGGGACTTTGATTATACTTGTTAGGTATGCTGTTACTATTTGACCTGACCCCTAAAGGAATAGGTCCAGGACAGCACATAGGCCTCAGAAGGTACCCTCCTTTACAAAACTTCTTCAGCTAAACAGAATTACAAATCAATTGAACAGAAGGATGTTGAAGGGTGTCTTCTGAATTTCTTATGCTTTTGGTTCCATTTTTTAATCAAATATTTGACATATTTTGATATCTTTTTGAACATTTCAGGTAATTTGTTGGTTTTTGCCATATGTAACAGATGTAAACCACTACTGTCCGCGCCACTCACTCTGGAAACTGGAAAATCTGGATTTTCAGTTATTCATCTTCAGAATAATTTCAAAAATGCAAAACCATTCGATAGATCTTGTTTAGTCATAACTTTTGGTGTATGCTACATGTTTGTATGAAGAAGCGTTCATATTTCATAGAAAAAAATCAATTTTAGATAGGGCAATTTCCATGTTAAATTTTGATGTGACGTTGCCAAGTTTCCCATAGACTCAATGTTAAACATCGGCGACGTCACATCAAAATTAACATAGAAAACGCCCTACCTAAAATGATTTTTTCCCTGTAAAATACGAATGTTTCTTCGTAGAAACATATAACATACACCAAAAGTTACGACTAAACAAGATCTGTCGATTGATATTAATTTTGTAAAACTATTTTAAAGATAATTAAGTCAAAATCCAGATTTTTCGGTTTACAAAGTGAGTGGCGCGGATAGTAAATGTACAATACACGAAGAAACAATTCTGTTCTTTTATCAAGATGAAGATTGTAAGCAACCAAAAAAGAAAAAGAAAAAAGAAAAAAACAAACACAAAAAGAAGAAACCCCAACAGCCCAGAGATAGAGAGAAAAGTCCAGAAAATGTCAAACAGTTTCAAAAACCTCATAAGTATGTTTTCTTCACTTTTAAGACCCTTCTGTATATATGTATATAACTTTAAACCATAGGGCTTTATGATCACTGAAAAATAACTATTTTTTCTAGCATGAAAAAACATGTGCAATTATTAAAACGGAATTGCTGACAATTTAAAAATAAACAAATTTCAGTTTGTTTTCCTGAATGTTAATCATTATGATAAGTGTTTTATAAGATACATACATGTATTTAAATATTATGACATTGTGACAGGTCATTGTAACTGTAGTAACTGATGTTTTTAGAATTAAAAACAATACTTATATTTATATATTGATATATTTTCTCATAATTTCACCCCACTGGATACCCTTTTTTGTATATCAAATTCATAATTCCAAGGGGGGTGTTTAAATGACTAAAAAGTTACACAGGTGCTCAGCAGTAATTTAGAAACCAACGAGTAGTTCTCGATTCAATTCCAGTTTTCTAAAAACACAGGTGTGTAACTTTCATTTTTTTGTTTGGTTCTTAAGAATTGCATTATTTGTCACAATTTTATGGGCAATAGAAAAGATGTTCCCAGAATGATATTGCTGTATACATGTACGTATTCTTTTTGCGTGATGGGACAACATGTGTTTGGTCATGTGACATTGGAAAATGCAATGCAGTTGCCCTACTAACTTGCATATAAGGGAAATGCAGTGGATATGTAAATATATGTATTTGCAATTGAATTGTTGGATAAGTTTTCTAATGGAGTGTCTATTTCAGACATTTCCAGCATAGCAAAGTATTCATGGAAGAGATCAGGGGATTGGAATCTAAAGATGCATATAGGATAGATAGAAAATGTAATAAGCAAAACTGGACATACGAATCTTTATATAAAGGTGATATACCCAACTTTTATTGTAACTTTCATGAGTGTTTGGGATCTGTTAGTGGACATACCTTTAGCATGAGGGACAAACCTGTTAGTAAAGGAAAACACTCTAGGTACTATGATAAAGAAAATGCCAGAGCTGCCAACCAAATACCAGTCGCAAAAATATGTCAAGAACAGCTGAATGAAAACACTAAACAAAGATACAATAGTAATATTGCAGAGCAAATTATTAAACTGTGCCAGAAAAAAGCGCCGGATGTACATAATAATGTTGATGTAAGACTGCAGTTACTTGATGCTGATAGCAGACTGTATGTAGAGGGAAAAGGAAACCAGAATGAGGATATCACGGAGGAGATTTCAGTGGATGTTTTAGCTGCTCAGAGACGGACAGCAGCCTATAATAAAAAGTTAAGAGAAGAGCCCACTAATATCCCTTTGTGGCTGGAATTTGTTAATTATCAGGATGAATGTGGAAAATATGGCACTATAAATGAGGATAGGAAAGCATCAAAACATTTAATAGATGAGAAAAAAATTGCTGTTATGAAGAAGGCCATTGATGTTAATCCTGGGAGTATTGAATTAAAACTCAAATATTTGGCTTTGTGCAAGGAGATATGGGAACCTCAAGAAATTAACAAGGAATTAGAGAATATGCTATTTGTTCATCCAACTAATATAGACCTGTGGAAACACTATCTTTTTTTCAATCAGTGTAGATTATCAATTTTCTGCGTCAGTAGGATGTGTAAGCTGTACCAGAAATGTTTAAAGACTTTGGTGAAGTATAGTGATGCTCAAGTCCACACTGTTGACCATCGAGGAAATGTAGAGCCACTAGTCCTAGGTAAGATATGTGTATAATAAACATTTGTTACTAGTCTTATGTTTATGTTTTATCTTGCTTTTGTGAAAATTGGCATGCTTTAGTATGTGATTTTCATTGAAATTTAGCAATTAGTTTTACTTTTTTAGGGTTATTCATCCCTAAGAAAATTTTAGTGAAAAATATGTGCTTTTTCAAAAAATTCTTATTGTATTTGAGGAACATATAAGACCTTAGTAAATTGCTGGTTTTAAAACATTACCTTCCCATATTTGTTTTCGTTTGAGCTTGAAATCAAAATCATGGAGTTTAAACATGCTTCATTCATATTTTGATAATTTTATAGTCAAACATATCATCTGACAGATTGCATTGCATGGGCAATTTTATGTAAATCAACAGATTATAAACACTTCTTATTTGTAGTATAGTATCTTTCCTTCATTGTTCAGTATCAATTTTACAATTGAGAGAAAAGTCTGTCTTGCATCACTGGTTACTAAATTATCCCCCGTACATATGCATCAAAATGTGATATTTAATAATAATAAAAGTGCTGATAATGTAAAAATATGTGCAAATCTCATTTTCTTGATTTATTTTTATTCATCAATACCATATGTACTTAATAAACAAAGGAAAAAGGTATATATCCAGCTTAGATTTTGTGCAAAGTAAGATTTTATTACCCTACTTCCTTTTTTGTCCCCAAATCATTGTAAAAACAATGAGAGGGCAGCTCTTTTAGAGATGAGTTCTATGCATTGTTCATAATTTTACACTGCACTCTTTCTACAATATCAGATGTTTCTTTGAACATAAATATTTTTATGTAACCATGCTTTTAAGAATAAGCAAAATAAAAGAACACAACCT
This sequence comes from Pteria penguin, assembly GCA_035048485.1. Classification (NCBI taxonomy): domain Eukaryota; kingdom Metazoa; phylum Mollusca; class Bivalvia; order Pterioida; family Pteriidae; genus Pteria; species Pteria penguin. The sequence goes on along the minus strand of CM068587.1, from coordinate 4,964,583 downwards.
CTTATTATGACACCAAATTGATGTAAATTACCTATATGATTCAGTAAGTTGTAGTAAATCAGAAATATGTTTAAAACCTCTAGTTTTACATTCTTTTGTTACTACTGTGATGTACATGCTATATTTTATGAAGACAAATCAACAAAATTTATTTCCCTCGTCATCTCCTTCTCACAGAACATTTATGACGTCACCCAAGGATCGAGAACCCTTAATATGTGTGTGATGATAAATCTATTATCTATTTGAAATTCATCTGAAAACTCTATATAAATACTTAATTCAAAATCTGACTTTCTGGCTGAATTGTAAGGCATTTCCTTTATAGAAATTGGTGATGTCTGTCAAAAGGTTCAATGTGTTTCAGTTTTAAACAAAAGTTGCATTTGTAAGTGATGCATATATTGATTTCAAATTTTGCATATAGGAGGACATCAATAACTTGTGACTTTGGATAGTATCATATCATTGTGAACTACTTTACACAAACTTACACAAACAGTTATACATGTAATTTTGATATATGCATGTGTCTGTGCAGTATGTACATGCATTCGTCACCGTTCATCCTTTCTAACTGAACACTTATACTATCCGGCTATCGAGAAGCGTTAAACCAGAGATATATATACACATATCTGTATATATGTCTCTGGTTAAACCTAGTTTTTAGCTAAGATTATGGAACAGGCGGTGACCTAGTGTACATCTGTTTGTGTAATATTATAGTACAATGTGATTTTTATCCATTGTATTTTATTTTTTTCTTTCCTCACTTATCCATCATTACTTACCAGACATACACAGAAATGTGTGTCATTCTGTTGTCACATTACAATTGAATCTAGGATAAGAATGTAGCAATGGAGTACTGAGCATCTGTATAAGTTTACCTTTTCTGTCATTCTTAGACATTGTGTGCATGTACTGCAGTTTCCTGAAGCAAGTAGGTCACATGGAGAAAGCTATAGCAACATACCAAGCTCTGATTGAATTTAACTTGTTTTGTCCTGCAAAGTACAAGGATCATTTACTGGAAGAAAGAGTGATACTGTTTGAAAGCTTCTGGGACAGTGGAGTATCCAGGGTAGGGGAGAAGGATGCTAAAGGCTGGGAATTTTGGACCGAGAAAAATTCCTTAGATGCTTCACCTAAGGCTACCCCAGATGGTGAGTATGGATACATTGTACTGATGTATAATTATATATATTTCCAATATGACTTGAGATTTTCTCCCTATATGGGCCATAGAATGCGCGGGATGATTATTCTCCAACAACTTCCTGCTCAAATACACCACACCTACTATGTACAGTGATGCTCTGTTAATCCATGCTCCGTTTATCCCGGAAAATCCACTTTCCGGGCAAGAAAGTACGGGAACGGATTTCCCAAATGATATTTTGATCCAATAGTCCGGAAATCCGCGTTCCGGATCCGGACAAGGAAATACGGGTACGTAATTCCTAAAGCACATGTAATTTGCTCCGATAATCCGGACAAAATTTTGCTTTCCAGACGTAGCTGAAGCAAATAACTGCAGTTTAATTAATACAATGCTTATCTCCTCTCTGCGCCGATTGTTTTCAGTTAAACGATGCATCTACCTGGTCACCTACCTATGGTATGTTAATTAGCTATCCAATTAAGAACTGACCGCTTGTGGTGTAGTCAAACGTCATGTTAGCGGTCATTGATGATTGCTTTTTAATTAGTACATGCTCACGCCAGAAATGAAGATTACTGTTACTTGAATGATAGTAAATAAAAGTAAATTGCCGACTTCTCAGCTTACATTCTTAATTAGATATTTGGGCTTTAGATTGTTACCAAACTTTAAGTATCGTCACTCTTCTATCTGTGATCTATAATTGATAACGTATCCTTACTTATTGCTCATTACATTATTTTGTGGAGAAGTTTTAAATTTTTAGTTATTCTTCTGTTTTATAGTTATAGAAAATTTTTATATCTAAAACATAACTACTGTATAAATTTATCCGAACATAAATGCTTTTCAGTTCTAAATTTGTATGACACAGCAGGATGTTAGATAAACACTCCGATCGCGATAGAAGTGAAATTAATTAGTCATGCGCGAGGTATATACAAAGGCGGCTGTCAACATTTGAATAGAGGACAGTGAGTTGAAAAACCATCCAGGTTTCAGAAATTTGGCTGCAATTAATGTACAATTTACTAAAGATGTTAATACATTAAATACGTATATATATATATATATTTCTTCGTATACAAATTAAATGTATATAAGGATTATTACTTGTGTTTTATCGTGTACTGTATACACCCTAAATAATAAGATTCTTTAACATCTAATGTACCGGTACTTTGATCTGGTGATCCGGAAAATCCGTTTATCCGGACAAATCGGCCGGGAACGTGTCCGGATTAACGGAACATCACTGTACAACCACAGATCTTATTTTCTGAAAACTGAATTGTTTAAGAAATAACTACCTGGCCGTGGTTTGTTGTCCAGTAATTCCCAGAGTCTCATGAACCAATTATATTATCACAGAGTCACCTTTTTCTAATATGTTTCTGCAGACAAAAGTACTGTTTTTACATACAAATCAGTAAATCATGTTTTCAGAGAATGCTATAATATGCTATCAACGGCCATTCAAATTTCTTGTTTCGTAAGAAATTAAATTATATACCCGGTATATAAATATATATTTATATATATATATATATATATATATATATATATCTCCTTAGACTACACAAGATGGTGAGTATGAAGAAATTGCTAACCAAAATGATGAGTGTGAAGAAACATGTACTGATATATACATGTACTAGTTATATTTACATGGAGAACACTTAAAGATGCCCAAGATAGTTAGTATGGAGAATTTTCTAATGGTGTGTATATGGTATTGAAATGCTCTGGTTTACTGTGACATAAAGGTCATGATAGTTAGTATGGGGAACTCTCTAGTGGTGTGTATATGACATTGAAATGCTCTGGTTTACTGTGACATAAAGGTCATGATAGGTAGTATGGGGAACTCTCTAGTGGTGTGTATATGGTATTGAAATGCTCTGGTTTACTGTGACATAAAGGTCATGATAGGTAGTATGGGGAACTCTCTAGTGGTGTATATGGTATTGAAATGCTCTGGTTTACTGTGACATAAAGGTCATGATAGGTAGTATGGGGAACTCTCTAGTGGTGTGTATATGGTATTGAAATGCTCTGGTTTACTGTGACATAAAGGTCATGATAGGTAGTATGGGGAACTCTCTAGTGGTGTGTATATGACATTGAAATGCTCTGGTTTACTGTGACATAAAGGTCATGATAGGTAGTATGGGGAACTCTCTATTGGTGTGTATATGGCATTGAAATGCTCTGGTTTACTGTGACATAACGGTCATGATAGTTAGTATGGAGAATTTTCTAGTGGTGTGTATATGGTATTGAAATGCTCTGGTTTACTTTGACATAAAGGTCATGATAGTTAGTATGGAGAATTTTCTAGTGGTGTGTATATGGTATTGAAATGCTCTGGTTTACTGTGACATAAAGGTCATGATAGTTAGTATGGAGAATTTTCTAGTGGTGTGTATATGACATTGAAATGCTCTGGTTTACTTTGACATAAAGGTCATGATAGTTAGTATGGGGAACTCTCTAGTGGTGTGTATATGGCATTGAAATGCTCTGGTTTACTGTGACATAAAGGTCATGATAGGTAGTATGGGGAACTCTCTAGTGGTGTGTATATGACATTGAAATGCTCTGGTTTCCTGTGACATAAAGGTCATGATAGGTAGTATGGGGAACTCTCTAGTGGTGTGTATATGGCATTGAAATGCTCTGGTTTACTGTGACATAATTGTCATGATAGCTTAGTGTATCTTACATGTGACTGTATTAACTAGCTTTCTGTAAAACTAATCACAGTTATAAAGAAACACTGTTACTTTTCTTTGTTGTTAGTCTGTGTGGTTTTATAAAATTGAAATCGATGATTATTTTGTAATATTACCTACATTGACAGATATTACTGAAGAAGAACAATCTGTTCTATCAAAACAACATCCAAAATGGCTTTCTTGGTCAAAGTTGGAACAGCTGCGAAGCAAGCACCATTGGTTACCATGGAGACCAGATCTTTCAAAAGATGAGACAGAGGATGATTGTGAAGATGTTGACCGATTAGTCCTCTTTGATGATGTTTCTCCATATCTAGTGGACATAAAGCCTTGCCTTCATTTCAGCCTTGTACTGAGCTTGTTTTCTCTGTTAGATGTGACTGAGGACGGTGTCACATGTAATGGTATTGTGAATCAACTGTTTGTGGAATCTTTGCAAACTATAGACATTGATACTGATAATAACAAACTGAACCTTCTTCATCCTCAGTTTGTAGGTGTAGAATCATTCATGACAGATTTATGCTTTCAATTAAAACCACATTTAACCCCAGAACAAAATACTAAATTAGTGCTACTAATGCTGGACTACAGATTCAAAACCTCTCAGGGAAAGGTCATCAATAATCCTAAACTGCTAAAATCTCTTAAATCCACATGTAGAAACATTCTTAAAGAGCCACAGAATAGGGAAAATGTGGATGTTTGGATGAAATATGTAATGTTATTATGGTTATATAATGAGGATAAAGAAGCACAGAGTGTGGTGGAGATGGCTATCATGCTCCTTGGTCCCAAGAATGAGCAAGGTATCATACAGATGTACCGAGTCCTCTGTGAACTTCTCATGGCATTCCAGGTACCAGGTGCCCCGTTACACTTACACATAAATAAACAGGAAGGTCAGCGATCATATAAGCATGCTGTTCATGCATTGGTATGTCTTACAGGCAGAAATCATCACGCTGTAAAAAAAGCCGAGAGTACATCCTCCACTCTGATTCTAAAGAGTCGTAAAAAATTAGAATCTGCTATTGTTGCTTCGTGGGAAGTAATCAATTCAGGGTTAAATGAAAATGACATGAATATCCAGTGCTTTCTAGAACATGTGAAGTGTATGACATTATTTGAATATTGTTCTACACATGGTAATATAGAATCAGCAGAGACTGTATTAAATCAGGCTCTTACTTGCATTTACAAATATGCTGATGATAAGAATGTTTCTATTACTGATTTGAAATGTAATGAAAAAGAGACTTGTATAGGAGTTATCTCAGTACTTTTGTTTGAGTTATTCATGTACAAAATCAGGATCGTGCATTATCACATGATGACCAGGAACTATCCTTTGCGTCACCTGCGAAGCATTGTGGACAGTTGTCTAGAGATGTTCCCAAAGAATCAGTATTTTCTGCAGACATTCCTGGATATCGAGAAAGGATCTTATATTTTGAGGAGGCTTGACAGTTATTTTAGTCGAAGCTTGTCCCATGTTGACTCCTATATTCCTGTGCTTTATGCAGTCTACTCACAGCTGCAAAGAATAGACCATGTGAAGAATTCTCTAGGTAAGCTCATGATATATCTTATGATCTGTGGGAGCATGTGATTTCATCTCCAGAATTCTTTTGGTAATGATATGATGAATCATATAACTTCAGATATCTGATGCAAATTGATTTCAGTGAATATGGGACATAGATGTGAGTATAAAGAAAATTCTATTGTATCAAAAGTCACAGCACATTTTTTGGCACATGCTTTTTTGACTAAGTAAATTTGATACCTCTGTAGAATATCTTTAAGAGGAAAATACCTGCACTTGTAACTTGAGATTGCTTATTTGCTGTTTTTATCAGTTACATGCACATTTTGTGGGAGATATCATTTTGGGTTAAGGAGATAAAATTTATGTGCTTCAAGGCGGACCAATGACATTTTTGTTTTTGAGCAGTATCATTGTGTGAAACCCACAGGGTAGATCGTTTGTGAAGTACAATGTACCTCGCGGGAATCACACGATGCACCAGTATATCTCTCACAATTGCTTGATTTTCTTGACAAAATATACATGTATGGATTTTATCATGACTTTCGCAGCTGTATAATATTTATGAACTACTTGAAATCTGAAAGCCTTATAATTTACTATTCAAAACATATTACAAATTTTTTTTGGTAAAATTGCACTAAGGTCTAGACTACAAGGTCTAAAGTAATTCTGTCAAATATAGGTACTCCTTTAGAATAATCTATATTCCAGTTATGTAGTCCTCGTCATTTACTAATTTAAAGAACCGCCAAAAATTTGATAAAAAATAAGCACTTGCCAGCAGAAAAGTTTTGCAAAATTCAGAGAGCTAACATGTTTACTTCCAATTCCACAAAGCATGAAAACTGATAGATCAAAACAAAATTGGAAAACAGACCTGGGATGTATCAAAATTTTGTGTATTTTGTTAACATAATTCTGAAACAGAAGAAAACAAATTGAAAATGTATGACTATTCGGTCACAAGATTGCAGTCATTTGACTCTTCACATCAACAAAGTTTTCTCTGTGTTGACGTTATCTGAGGTTCTTTGTGTTGACGTTATCTGAGGTCGGAACACAGTGGACAAATGATGTACAAAATTAGCTTATGATGTCATAAATGTCGTTTTTTTTCACAAACAGCACAAGAGAGTCAACTGTGTTCAAAAACTTGTGAACAATTTATACAAATGACAAAACTTTCCAAAAACAAAGACAGACAGACAAATTAACATACAGATAATTATAAAAATAATAGTACATATACCTTTGTACTTTGGCAGATAAATATAGAGAAGCATGGGTACAGAAAATGTTCTCATTTTCTTGGTAGGCTATCAAATGTTATAAAATAAAATGTTCTCATTTTCTTGGTGGGCTATCAAATGTTATAAAATAAAATGTTCTCATTTTCTTGGTAGGCTATCAAATGTTATAAAATAAAATGTTAAATGAACATAACTAAGCAGTGATAGTTGATTAAAAAGGAATATCAATTTTTTTTTCAAATATATCAGATAAAAGGCTGCTTTCCTTGACCTTTATTTTATTTTCATTGATACACTAGAAATTGCTTTATACTCACATTTTTGGTCAGATATTCATCAATTAGATAAAATAATATTATGCCGCTATAAACCTAACCCCAGTTGTGTTGGTACATAAACCTAACCCCAGTTGTGTTGGTACCTTAATGTTTGTTATCATTTCCAGAATTCTGTAGGTAAACATATGATGAATCATATGACTTGTTAGAGCATGTGATATTATGTCAAGAATTCTCTAGATGAGCATATGATGAATTATATGATTTATTAGAGCATATGATATGTCAAGAATCTATCAGTAAGTATCAGTAAATCATATGATGTATTAGAGCACATGATACCATGTCTAGAATCTATAATTAAGCATATGAGATGGATTGATTGATCATTGTTTTACGTCACTCCACGATTATTTCATGTATATGGTGACGACATCTACCTGATGCATTGCATAGAAATTTTTACCTTTGCAACGGACCCACCGGAAGCAGTGAGGGATCTTTTACGTGCCACGCCTATTGTAACACAGCACCTCAGTTTTTACTGTCTCATCCGAAAGACAGAACACCAGTGTTCCCAGGGCAGGAGTCGAACCCTGACCTTTTGATCACGAGCCAAACATCTTATCCACTAGGCCACACCAGCTTAAGTAAACATGGAAAATTATATATGAGTTATTGGAGCATATGATATCATTTCAAGAATCTATCAGAAAGCATATGAAAAATCATGTATGATTTATTTGAGCATATGATACCGTGTCCAGAATCTATCAGTAAGGATATGAAAAATCATATATGGTTTATTGGAGCATATCATATCATGTTAGGAATCTATTAGTAAGCATATGAAGAATCTCATGATTATTGGAGCATATGATATCATATCGAAAATCTATCAGTAAGCATATGATAAATTATATGTCATGTCACTGACTGTGTGAGTCTGATTCCTGTCATGTAACACTGAAGTCACTGACTATATAAGTCTGATTCCAGTCATGTAACACTGAAGTCACTGACTATGTCAGTCTGATTCCTGTCATGTAACACTGAAGTCACTGACTATGTCAGTCTGGTTCCTGTCATGTACACTGAAGTCACTGACTATGTCAGTCTGATTCCTGTCATGTAACACTGAAGTCACTGACTGTGTGAGTCTGATTCCTGTCATGTAACACTGAAGTCACTGACTGTGTGAGTCTGATTCCTGTCATGTAACACTGAAGTCACTGACTATGTCAGTCTGATTCCTGTCATGTAACACTGAAGTCACTGACTGTTTGAGTCTGATTCCTGTCATGTAACACTGAAGTCACTGATTATGTAAGTCTGATTCCTGTCATGTAATACTGAAGTCACTGACTATGTCAGTCTGATTCCTGTCATGTAACACTGAAGTCACTAACTGTGTGAGTCTGATTCCTGTCATGTAACACTGAAGTCACTGCCTATGTCAGTCTGATTTTTGTCATGTAACACTGAAGTCACTGACTTTGTTAGTCTGATTCTCGTCATGTAACACTGAAGTCAGTGACTGTGTGAGTCAACTCCTGTCATGTAACACTGAAGTCACTGACTAGGTCAGTCTGATTTTTGTCATGTAACACTGAAGTCACTGACTGTGTAAGTCTGATTCTTGTCATGTAACACTGAAGTCACTGACTGTGTGAGTCCAATTCCTGTCATGTAACACTGAAGTCACTGACTGTGTAAGTCTGATTCTTTAACCATTTTCTTCATCCTACAGTTAATGAATGAGATATTTCAGTGAATTCCATCTCTAACATAACTTGCCATAACAGTGTGTTACAAACAGATCTGTTCCCTATTTCGTGATATCAGTGATGAAAATAAAAGTTAGACAATGCTGATACTATTAATGTAAAATACGTTCTAAAAAAAGCGACGGTTAAGAATTTATGTGAAATTTTAGATATTAATACCTAATATATTCTTGTAAAATATGTTTTAGACCCCAGTCTATCAGTACCAGATACAGGTGTTCTGAATCGTATAAGGACCTACCTTGAGAAAGCTCTGGATGGCGATAAAACCCAGCATTGCCCACTTCTCTGGCGACTGTATCTGGGTACAGAGGTAAGGACTGTTGTAGTAAGGTAAAACCCAGCATTGTTCAGTACTCTGGAGACTGTATCTGGGTACAGAGGTAAGGACTGTTGTAGTAAGGTAAAACCCAGCATTGTTCAGTACTCTGGCGACTGTATCTGGGTACAGAGGTAAGGACTGTGGTAGTAAGGTGAAACCCAGCATTGTCCAGTACTCTAGAGGCAGTATCTGGGTACAGGGGTAAGGACTATGGTAGTAAAGTAAAACCCAGCATTGTCCAGTACTTTGAAGACTGTATCTGGGTAAGGGGTAAGGACTGTGGTAGTAAGGAAAAACCCAGCATTGTCCAGTACTCTGGAGGCTGTATCTGGGTACAGAGGTAAGGGCTGTGGTAGTAAGGTAAAACCCAGCACTGTCCAGTACTCTGGCGACTGTATCTGGGTACAGAGGTAAGGACTGTGGTAGTATGGTAAAATCCAGCATTGTCCAGTACTCTGGCAACTGTATCTAGGTACAGAGGTAAGGACTGTGGTAGTAAGGTAAAACCCAACATTGTCCAGTACACTGGAGGCTGTATCTAGGTACAGAGGTAAGGACTATGATAGTAAGATAAACCCAGCATTGTCCAGTACTCTGGAGGCTGTATCTGGGTACAGAGGTAACGACTGTGGTAGTAAGGTATAACCCAGCATTGTCCAGTACGCTGGAGGCTGTATCTGGGATCAGAGGTAAGGGCTGTGGTAGTTAGGTAAAACCCAGTATTGTCCAGTACTCTGGAGGCTGTATCTGGGTACAGAGGTAAGGGCTGTAGTAGTAAGGTAAAACTTAGTATTGTCCAGTATTCTGGAGACTGTATCTAGGTACAGAGGTAAGGGCTGTGGTAGTAAGGAAAACCCCAGCATTGTCCAGTACTCTGGAGACTGTATCTGGGTACAGAGGTAAGGACTGTAGTAGTAAGGTAAAACCCAGCATTGTCCAGTACTCTGGAGACTGTATCTGGGTACAGAGGTAAGGACTGTAGTAGTAAGGTAAAACCCAGCATTGTCCAGTACTCTGGAGACTGGATCTGGGTACAGAGGTAAGGACTGTGGTAGTACGGTAAGATAAAAACCCAGCTTTGTCCAGTACTCTGGTGGCTGTATCTGGGTACAGAGGTAAGGACTGTGGTATTAAGGTAAAACCCAGTATTGTCCAGTACTCTGGAGTCTATCTGGGTACAGAGGTAAGGACTATGATAGTAAGGTAAAACCCAGCATTGTCCTCTACTCTGGAGACTGTATCTGGGTACAGAGATTTTCTAAGTCATCAAGTTTCCCAGTCCGTGGGAAGGAAACCTGATTTGCAGGATCCACCCCTATATACAAAGACTTTTAAATAAGAAGGATTGGAATCTCAGCTTTTCTGACCAACATCTTCCATGACCTTTTGTTATACAAATGAGGTCTCGCGATCTTCGGTTCGGTTGTTTAGAAGTGCTTGATGTATATGGTTCTGCAAAAATAGGCATGAATAAAGTATTGTAGAAAGATAATTGGAACTTGTTTTTATCTTACAGGTCAAGTTCAGTCAACTACACAAAGCTACTAATGTGTTCTATAGAGCAGTGCAGAAATGTCCATGGTCTAAGGTAGATTTAAGTTACTTTCTATATACATTATATTTATATTATAATACATTTGACTCCATACAGCAAGTAATTTTAGTCATACTTGGGTTAGAGGGGGCATTGAATGTCTATGGATACGTTATGGCTATCAATTCATATAATTCATCCTGCTTCCCTACACATTTTTGTATAAGATTCACGGATAAACCAATGGATGTTTTGTCATAATTTAGCGCAAGCATTGTTGAATGTTAACAATAACAGCCGTGTAGTTCAGAATTCAGTCCATACATATAATCGTTTCATTAGATTCCAGCTCTCTCTTAATTCGTAATACATATTTATCATTTTCTCAGATACAGTTAACCTGTATAAATTACAAGTGTAGAAATACAAAAACATTTTTCAATACATGTTTTATGCGACATAAGTAAATGTATGTGTGATTACAGGTGATATACTTGGACGCTGTGTCTCAGTTTGGCGAAAACAAACTTCAGGAAATAGTAGACTTGATGACAGAAAAAGAATTGAGAATTCAGATTCCTTTGGAAGAGATTGACATACTGACATCATGATTAATAACAGTATTTGATGATTTTAAATATCATGTGTTGAGAATCTTGTCTCAGACATAATTCATCAAAGAGGGTTCAATCTAGAAGTTCTTGTTCATGTACTTTAATAGTTTTTCATTAGTCAATTTATGACATCTTGTTATTGTTATTTTGTTCTTATTGTTCAGTAATTAAAGACTAGAAAAGTCAGATGTTTGATCTTTGCTTTGTAAATGCATGACAATCCGACACATTATAGTATGGGAAGGTCAGTCCTGTTCATAACATTTGGACAACCTAAGGTGTTGAACTCTCTACTGGAGTCACAAACTATGTATGAGGGGTGAGGTGTTGAACTCTCTACTGGAGTCACATACTATGTATGAGGGGTGAGGTGTTGAACTCTCTACTCGAGTCACATACTATGTATGAGGGGTGAGGTGTTGAACTCTCTACTCGAGTCACATACTATGTATGAGGGGTGAGGTGTTGAACTCTCTACTCGAGTCACATACTATGTATGAGGGGTGAGGTGTTGAACTCTCTACCTGAGTCACAAACTATGTATGAGGGGTGAGGTGTTGAACTCTCTACTGGTGTCACATACTATGTATGAGGGGTGAGGTGTCGAACTCTCTACTCGAGTCACATAATAAGTATGAGGGGTGAGGTGTTGAACTCTCTACTCGAGTCACATACTATGTATGAGGGGTGAGGTGTTGAATTCTCTACTGGAGTCACATACTATGTATGAGGGGTGAGGTGTTGAACTCTACTGGAATCACATACTATGTATGAGGGGTGAGGTGTCGAATTCTCTACTCGAGTCACATACTATGTATGAGGGGTGAGGTGTCGAACTCTTTACTCGAGTCACATACTAAGTATGAGGGGCGAGGTGTTGAATTCTCTACTCGAGTCACATACTATGTATGAGGGGTGAGGTGTTGAACTCTCTACTCGAGTCACATACTATGTATGAGGGGTGAGGTGTTGAACTCTCTACTGGAGTCACATACTATGTATGAGGGGTGAGGTGTTGAACTCTCACTGGAATCACATACTATGTATGAGGGGTGAGGTGTCGAACTCTCTACTCGAGTCACATACTATGTATGGGGGTGAGGTGTTGAACTCTCTACTCGAGTCACATACTATGTATGAGGGGTGAGGTGTCAAACTCTCTACCCGAGTCACAAACTATGTATGAGGGGTGAGGTGTCGAACTCTCTACTCGAGTCACATACTATATATGAGGGGTGAGGTGTCGAACTCTCTACCTGAGTCACATACTATGTATGAGGGGTGAGGTGTTGAACTCTCTACTCAAGTCACATACTATGTATAAGGGGTGAGGTGTCGAACTCTCTACTGGAGTCACATACTATGTATGAGGGGTTAATTGTTTATGTGTTGGTTTTTGTTCGATAGCATGACATGAGCATTCATATTACACGTACTAGGTCAGGTAAGAGGAATGTGGCAGAATATTAAATGTGTGGCATTTGTAATATGAAGATGAATGGTTTAGATGCAATATGAGAATGGACAGGTGGGACGTAATTTGAAGATGGATGGTTGGGACGTAATAGAAGGATAGACAGCTGGGATGAAGTTGGAACTTACTCTGAAGATGGACAGTAAGGATGTAATTTGAAGATGGACAATTGGGACATAATATAAAGATAGACAGCTGTATGATAGTTGGGACTTGCTATGAAGATGGACGGTTGGGATATAATTTGAAGATGAATGGTTGGGACATATTATGAAGATCGATGGTTGGGACTTAATATGAAGATAAAATGGTTGGGGCATTGTATAAAGGTGAATGGTTGGGATGTAATATGAAAATCAATGGTTGGGACTTAATATGAAGGTGGATGGTTGGGACTCAACAAGGCTACTCGAGATTTGAGTTGTGTTCTTCTACAAGACCCTTCATCCTCATTGTCTTAAACTACTGAGGCGTATGCTTGGTGTCTCATCCAGGTGAAGTCCTTCACTGTGCAGCACAGAAATCGGGAATAACGACTAGTAATGATATCATTGATGACAGAGTATCACATGAGCTCAATTACTCCAGCTAGAAATCAAGAATAACTACTAGTATAAATCATATCGTCATTGATGAAAGTGCATCACATGAACTCAATTAGCCGAGCTAGAAATCAAGAATAACTACTAGTAATGATCTCATAACTGATGACAGAGTATAGTAGGAACTCAATGAGTCAAGCTAGAAATCAAGAATAACTACTATTTGTGATATCATCATTGATGACAGAGTATAGTAGGAACTCAATGAGTCAAGCTAGAAATCAAGAATAACTACTAGTAATGATATCATCACTGATGACAGAGTATAGTAGGAACTCAATGAGTCAAGCTAGAAATCAAGAATAACTACTAGTAATGATATCATCACTGATGACAGAGTATAGTAGGAACTCAATGAGTCAAGCTAGAAATCAAGAATAACTACTATTTGTGATATCATCATTGATGACAGAGTATAGTAGGAACTCAATGAGTCAAGCTAGAAATCAAGAATAACTACTATTTGTGATATCATCATTGATGACAGAGTATAGTAGGAATTCAATGAGTCAAGCTAGAAATCAAGAATAACTACTATTTGTGATATCATCATTGATGACAGAGTATAGTAGGAACTCAATGAGTCAAGCTAGAAATCAAGAATAACTACTATTTGTGATATCATCATTGATGACAGAGTATAGTAGGAACTCAATGAGTCAAGCTAGAAATCAAGAATAACTACTATTTGTGATATCATCATTGATGACAGAGTATAGTAGGAACTCAATGAGTCAAGCTAGAAATCAAGAATAACTACTATTTGTGATATCATCATTGATGACAGAGTATAGTAGGAACTCAATGAGTCAAGCTAGAAATCAAGAATAACTACTATTTGTGATATCATCATTGATGACAGAGTATAGTAGGAACTCAATGAGTCAAGCTAGAAATCAAGAATAACTACTATTTGTGATATCATCATTGATGACAGAGTATAGTAGGAACTCAATGAGTCAAGCTAGAAATCAAGAATAACTACTATTTGTGATATCATCATTGATGACGGGTTATCACAAGAACTCAACGAGTCAAGCAAGTAATCCTGAGTAACTACTAGTAATGATCTCATCATTATTTATTTTCTATATATAGAACAGTATCAACAATCACAACACTTTACATATAGTACAACCATTAATGCTGAACATTAGTCTTGCTGTGCAAATGTAACAATTGTTTCCGACACATCAACAGAGACTTGGTGTGACATAAAACAGGCATAAATCAACAAGATAATATACATGTGCCATAAATTGCTTATACTTTGATAACCTGAATAAAAATAAGAACAATAATGTACCATGATCATCTCCATCCTCATGAGATTTTGGGGTTTTAAATAAAAATGTTTAAATACATGAATTATTATCGATCGGAATGTTAAATGAATTATAATAAAAATGAGATTCTAGGACAAGATACACCCCTCATACATACTTAAAACAAACACAAACACAATAAAGTAATCAATATTGCACATTATATATGGAATTACATCCTATGGATGTTTCCCTGTAAATTGATTTACTCATGGCACATTCAAATGTAAGACTTCCATCACCCATGAAACAAGCATATTAAGTATTGCTAAAGCAATACATATCCCCCACTGGGTTCCATAAATTTACTAAGTCCAAGAGCCGTAACTTTTCCAAAAAACTAGTCAATCATGACCAAACACAAACTCGATCTGTAACTTACTGTTTCAAAGCTACATACCAAATTTCAAGTCAATAACTTCTATGGTTGCAAAATAAAGTCAGAAAAACCAAAGGATCTCCGACAGAGTGGAAACTTTTAGACCCCTTTGGTTTTACCAGTGGGGGACTATTAAAACTATACGCTGGCTACTGGAAATAATTAACAAATAAAACCGAATGTTTTGTTTTCAACCAGTAACATAAAATGCATTTTGTACATACACCAATGTAATACATGGATTATGATAAACACAAAATATTCCAGAACCATTATCACCAAACAAAAGTCAGTTCTCACATAGATGTAATTTACATAAAAAGATTTGATTGTGAAGCACTGATGCCCCAAGACAGCAATATCAGAAATATTTTGAGAGGTTAAGTTTATTAGGATTGAAATTATGGTGCCAATGAATACATAAAATTATCTAAGTACCTCTTATCATATGAATTTTATGGCCAATATTAAGGCTTACCAATGGACAACATGACAGAAAAGACAAAAACTTTATTTCTAAAATTTTAAATTCAGGGGATTAAAAACACCCAAGTGACTCTAGACATTATCTACTAGCATATGGAATAATGAAGAAACTGTTGAGATCAAAAAGGAACCACGCCATTCAAAAAGTATTCCGTCACAATGACATTATTTCATGTCTGACTGCAATAAAAGACACGAGTTTCAAAGATTTTATGTGATTAAACATAAAAAGAAAACAAGACAATATTTTATACAAAGTATTTCATCAGGTGCTCACAGAGCTTTATTACACTCGGTATTCTCTTTGGAATGGAGTGTTTATTATAAGTTTTGCATGTACACTGGAATTAAGTATGACCAAATTTGTCGGATTTCATTAAGAAGTTGTACTTAGATTTTAGGATGTCGGTATGTGATTGGAACTTTATTTTATGCAAGTCTCTTATTCTGGTTTCCCTCTTTTGTGCAATCTTTGACTTATGACTTTTGTACCATTTTTTTCTGTAAATAATTTTGAAATAAACATGTAGGGCTTTAATAGTGCAGGTATACCTTTTCTTGGTTGGTTTTCACCAAAGACAGCAGTTAATAATATGTGCAGATTTAGCAATGTTTAACATTATCCAATTTTTGATATTGTTTTGAATATCCACTTTGAGACAGGTTTTATTATAAATTTATTTACCTCTTCAAGTCATTTTCTTCTCAAGTAATTCTGATTCTGATTCTAAGTAATAAACACATAGCAGACAGTTGAGAAGTAAGACCTAATACTGTTAGATGTAACCTCAAATGTTAAGTTTAAAAAAGGGCAGGATCTGTCAACTGCTCTTTTTTTATTTTGAAGAGAAAGTTGCCCACATATTAGTGATTGAATACTTGTTGCATGTCTTTGCGTATTTGGATTGCAGTATAAGGAGGAAGATGTTATCTTTTCATGCATTGGTCTTCAGCCAGATCTTAATATCATCTTTGTACTGCTTCAACCATTGAATGTTCATCTGTATATTCTCCAGGGAGGTATATACACTGCGAGTGCCTGGTCCTGCATCATGTTCTTTAAAGAAATTCTCTACCTGAAACATGATTATACAGATGATTAATATCTAGGTTCACTTACAGATCAAGCCCCAAGATACAAATTACTGTGTTAATTACATAATACTATACAAATCTTTCAGAAAGTCACAAATCACTCATTAGTATACCAAATATTCTTCATACAGTAGAATTAGATGAGAGAAGTTGTAACATGAAACATAAGGTTCATTTTATGTTTAGGATCTCATCAAGATCACTGCATTTATATGGTAACAGCATCTGCTAAATTCATTACACAGAAGTTTTTTAACCATGTAACAGCCCCATGCAAAGCGATGAGAAATCAAATACAATGTTTTTACTACATAAAGTAAACCATCTTAAAATCATGCTTATATGTAAAATAATAACTGCTTTCGAAATAATTCAAATGCCATTTAAGGAATGAATCTAATTTGTTTTTCGTTGGATGGAGGTATACCACGAATAAAAAGGATGGAAAACTGAATCAATGCGCATAGCACATGAGGATAAGTTTTCCATCATTTTTTCATGGTAAACCTCCATCCAACAAAAAACATATAAGATTCATTCCTTATCATTTAATTCCTTTCAAACAAGTGTTGGGAATCGGTGAGAAAACAATAATCGATTAATCGAAAATACTTTTCGATTGATTAATCGATTTTAATCGATTACCGTATTTACTCGAATATAATACACACTTTTTTTCGCCAGTTTGACCCCTCATTTTCTCACTGCGTATTATACATAGGGCTAGAAATCTGGAACTTTTTTTCCACGCTTTTAAGCTTCAGTGGCGGATTTAGAGGTGTGTGTATCCGTTAAAGTATCTAAAGCCGTCAATCAAACCCACGAGGCGTGAGATATATGTATTGTCTGTATACTGTCTGCTTCCTGTAGTATATGCCCAAGGCGATAAAAGGAGTAAAGTCTACAATGTGGCAGAATACTTGCGCCGTGTTATTTAGCAATGGTTTCTGATTAGCAGATTGTACGGGTGATATAATGATTTATCCTTAATTGGTTAATCGATAGTTACGCAACAGGTGAAACTACTTGACCGTAACGACACGAGCATCGACAGTTTGGATAACATTCATTCATTATTTTTTTTTAATATATTTTGTCTTCACAAACATTTGCGATCTCCGCGTAAAGTTCACATAGTATCAGGGACGTATATATCTACGTCCCTGATAGTATAGTAGACACGCACGTTCATTCTAACGAGAGAGAAAAAATAAAGCGATCATTTGGGACGAGAGTACAAGTTAAAACATTTTAAGTCTATGCGAGTTTGATTTGAGAGAAAAGCGTTGATATCACACGATGAATAAAGACTGGTCGTTCTGTGCCGCTTTTGATAATAATACACGTTACGCGATTACACTGTAAAAGGTACGCGGCAAAGCAAATTCAGCTCGCGGTCTTGCTGTTTCAACACAAAATTGACATCTTGTTTTAGATTTTCCCCTGCGTATTATACACGGAGTTAGACGTTTTTTTCATGATTTTCGAGGTCATTTTGGGGGGTGCGTATTATATTCGAGTAAATACGGTATTTTGTATTCTACTGCAAAGTGCCTCTTAACAGAGACAGCCATGATAGTCTGGTTCCCAGGACCACTCTGGATTTTTTGCTGTGCCTCTAACACAGCAAAAAAATCCAGAGGGGTCCCGGGAACCAGACTAAGACAGCCATTAATAATGTAGTAGCTAAGCATTTGATATTATGTCATGCCTAGATTATTTCACATATAGTGTGACAACAGGCTCATCTAAAGCAGTGAGGGATCTTTTACATGCCCTGCCTAGATTTAACCCACTTGTTACGTATCTCATTCCTAAAAACAGGACATCTGTGTGCCATGGGGGCTCAAACCCAGGACCTCTCAATCACCAGACAGCCGTTAAGTCGATAAAAAGAATGTTTTCACCGTTACAGCGTTACCTAATATAACAAATTTATTCTTATTTACTTATATCAATATTACTATTATATAATTAGTATTTTCATTTTTATCCAATTTAAAAAATCATCGTAATTTTGTTGGCATACGATTTCCTACAAATTCGGCATGCGGCCCTGGTCATATCTAAATTATCCTTCGGGTTTTTTTTTCTTCGGAATTCAAAAAATTTCCACATTGAATTTCTTTTCCGTCGGGAGATTAAGGATTTCGGGGCCAACGCTGTCATGAGTACTGCCGCAAGTCTTTCGTATCTCCGTCATATTGCATTTAATATTGATTGACTGATTTTTGTTTAACGTCACACCACAAATATTTCATGTATATGGTGACGGCATCTGCCTGATGCGGGACATACAAATTTTGACCTTTGCAACGGACCCACCCGAAGCAGTGAGGGATCTTTAATGTGCCATGCATACCACGACACGGGGCCTCGGTTTTTACTGTCTCATCCGAAAGACAGGACACCGGCATGACCGTAGCGGGAATCGAACCTCGGCCTCCCGATTAGGAGTCCAGCACGATACCACTAGGCCACGCCGGCTTTATTGCATTTAATAAACACCGGAAGCAGTTTCGTACTAAAACATTTCGTTCTTCCCAACTTTTTTTCAAAGTTTTATAATTACGATCATAATCGACTTTTCAAATCGTAATCGATTAATCGATTTTTAAAGGGTCTAGCGACGATGTCAGCGACAATCGCGATAATCGGAACAACACTATTTCAAACATGTTTTATATTCTCAAAAATTGGTACGTTGTGTCTGCACTGTTTTTGAACATTTGTAACTTCTGCCACAGTGTTAATATATTGACGTCACAATGTGGGAAATTACTTCATCAGAGGGAAAAATTTCTTGGATGAGATAAACTACTGATTTTTAAAGCAATCCAAATGTGTGTTACATGTAAAATTAAATAATAGTACAATACTTCCCATGAATTTCATCATTTCAAACTACATAGAACTACATGTGAAGTTTAGAGACTGACAATTAGGAGTGATTATAGGAGCCACACTATATGTATCATGATACAAAGATCACAATACACTATATACAGAGACATATTTCCCATGAACTGTATACTTGATATCAGTTTCCTCTTTGCACTGTAATGCATTTTTCACTTAAATATCTGAGATCAGAGTAATTTTAAAATCTTTTGATTTATCCACTGATAGGCTTAGCGATTACTGGTACATCTTCATCAACCACATTTTTCTTATGATGTCATGTTATAATGCTTTTCACACCTTTTCTCTTGTGTTTAAAAACAAGAGGCCCAAGTGGGCCTATATCGCTCACCTGAGTACTTAGATTATCAGTCTTGCAGGAAGGAAGAATTATTTATTTTTGTATTATATGTACTCTGACTAAGTCAACACAAATGTTGAAAATATATTCAAATTTTATTTCAGACCAGAATAAAAAACAACAACAGTTCTTTGCACATCCATTCAGGTGATTTTGATATAAACTATTGCTCTGTCTCTACAAGATGTGAATCAGGGCAACAAGTTTGTCATTTTCTTTAGGTGGGGCCTTTTGTTGACTGATTTCAAGTCTGGGTCATGAACAACAATTGTTTCAAATATTGTCCAGATCCAACTTAAAATGGCCTAATTTCATATTTTGAGTGTTGAGAAACATCTAAAAACTTATTTAGATGTGTAAAGAAATGAAAAAAAATTTTTTTACCACATGGGGATTTGAACCACTACTCTCCATATTTTAATTACCAAGTAGTATATGTACCATTATGAGACCCATTTTTACGACATGGTGGCACCATCTGTTGACCAATTTGGATGAAATGTAAAAACTGATAGAGGACCTATAGTACTTCATGTATACCATGTTTCATTAAAATCTTTCATGTGGTATAACAGCAGAAGTTAAAAATGTGAGGAATTGTCCCTATACACCCTCATTTGAAAGTCTTAAAAAATTTATAGAAAATCCAAAAATTGAGATATCGACAAAATCCTTTCAAAATAACTTAATTAATGATTGGTACATATACCACTTGGTAATTAAAATATGGAGAGTAGTGGTTCAAATCCTGCTGTGGTCAAACTTTTTTTTTTCATTTCTTTACACATCTAAATAAGTTTTTAAGTGTTTCTCAACACTCAACATATGAAATTAGGTCATTTTAAGTTGGATCTGGACAATATTTGAAACAATTGTTGTTCATGACCCAGACTTGAAATCAGTCAACAACAGGCCCCACCTAAAGAAAATGACAAACTTGTTGCCCTGAATCACATCTTGCAGAGACAGAGCAAACGGTTAATATCAAAATCACCTGAATGGATATGCAAAAAAACTGTTATTGTTTTTTATTCTGGTCTGAAATAAAATTTGACATTTTTTCAACATTTGTGTTGACTTAGTCACAGTAATACAAAAATTAATAATTCTTTCTTCCTGCAAGACTGATAATCTAAGTACTCAGGTGAGCGATATCGGCCCACTTGGGCCTCTTGTTCCTGATTCCTTGAATTTGACATATTATGTGTTAACTGTACCTATTTTTAGAGACTTGCAGAAAACATGGAAGAGGAATTACCTTTGTGATTCACCAGAATAATATGATATTTGGTAAAATCTATTACCACTTCTGTAAAATCTCTTACCTCGGTGAAATCAAATTCTGTGGAAAAAGAAGCTGTACACCCTTTAATGATTCCACTTAGTGAAAATGCTGTATTGCCATACCTAAATATATAAATATAACACTTCAGAAGATAGAAAAAATATTCTTTAATGATTCCACTAAGGGAAAATGCTATATATATTCTTTAATGATTCCACTACGGAAAAATGCTGTATTACCATACCTAAATGCTGTATTACCATACCTAAATGCTGTATTACCATACCTAAATGTGTAAATATAACACTACAGAAGATAGAAATAGTATTCTTCAATACTGTATGAAAAACTCTGTCTGTACTTCAAATTTAAGATATAACAGACTTGTATTTTAGTGTACACAAAGAATTCCTCTATTTTAAAAATACACTAGGAATTCCTGTATTTTTAGAATACATCAGGATTTCCTGTAGTTTTAGAGTACATGAGAACTTCTTGTATTTTAGAGTAAATTAAAATTGCCTGTATTTTAGGTTATATGAGGACTTCCTGTATTTTAATATACAAGAGGACTTCCTGTATTTTAGAATACCGTATTCACTCGTGTATAATACACACTTTTTTCATAAACTCTGACTTTGATTTTCCAGGTACGTATTATACACGAAATCTAAAACAAGAACCTTTTTTCCAGACAGAAGAATTCATATTTCCACAGCAATACTGCTGTAAATGTCCGCAGACAGAGATTAGAACATGACCATTAGACTTTGAAAACCCTTACTTGACCACTGAAATGGATTTTTTAGACACTTTATAAAGATATTACTATTATAGTTTTGCCTCCTTGTGTTGAACACTTTACAATATGCACTGAAATGAAGATGTTTTTACAAATGAGACTAGCATATTTTAAAATAACAAGTGCCGATGCAATCCAATTATCTAATTATTGTCCATCAAGGTGAAATGGCTTCACAGTCAAACAATCAGCCATTACGATACACCCCACTGGGATAATTGGCTGTTCGCATTTCTTCTACCTTTACTACAGTGTTAATCAACTTATTTCATACAAACATTGACACTTCGAGATAATGAGTGTGAAATATATAGAAAGTGGCGGCTCTTCTTTACCAGTATTTTATCAAGAATACTAATTACAGTGGCTAATTCTTACAATTTTATTAACAATTCTTTAGTTTTCTTTCTACAATGTATTGAGACAATGTTTGGATCACAAATTAATTTTATTACGGCAATTGGGTTTATCCAAGTCATTGAATATCCTAAGGTTCAGACGCGTAACCAATTGTGTTTTCCATAAAGTAAAATCTGTTTGTAATACATTGATTTTTTCTAGGTAAACTAAAGGTTCTTGATCACTTGCTTATGCAGCAATTTTACCTAGGTATTATACATGAGATGTAGACTTTTTCTCTAATTATTTTCCAAATGTTGGGGGGTGTGTGTTATACACGGATGCATACTATACACAAGTGAATACGGTACATAATATTTGACTGTACTTCAGAATACGTAAGAACTGCTTGTATTTAAGGGTACATAAAAAGATTTGCTGTATTTAAGAGTACATAAAGATTGTTTCATTTCAGAAATGTAAGGACTTGTTGTTATTTAGCGTACATAAGGACTATTTGTATTTTAGAGTATATAGGGAATATTCATATTTTGAAGTAGATAAGAACTACCTCTATGTTAGTGTACACATGGATGACCTGTATTTTAGAGCTCATAAGGACTATCTAAGGACTGTCCTGAACAGTGCTTTATATATGCACAACCTGTATTGTAGAGTAACCATATAGTGCATGCACAGAAGAATACAAAAGAACTCCTAATACTGGTATATTAGAGTGCAAATGTCTTATTTGTATGGTCAAATATCATATTATATGCCCTTTATATTCAGTTTAAAGAAGATCTTAGTGTTCCTATGCTTTTGTAATCTGCGAGGACAGTTTTAATGAACAGCTGGACAAATTGATCCCTGAATGGTGTTATACTTCACCAGTAAGACATTAAAAGTAGCAAGACATCTTTGGAATATTTTCCGCCTCTAATCAAATTTTTACATTTCTAAATTTTGTTTTACCATTTCATCATAAGTTTCCAGTTTCTCTGTACGAATCTCCAGGCCAGTAGTTTACCATCTGTGTTAGAGGCTATGTGCGTGATAACTGTCGGCAGATCTTGAGATTTAAGTTCTTTATTATTTAAACCATACTGTAAAAGTCTGAAATGTAAAATACTATACATGTATACATTATTATATCATGTACACTTTGTCACCAACAATAGAGAGCATCAGTACAGCTAACTGCTGCATATTATTATATCATGTACACTTTGTCACCAACAATAGAGAGCATCAGTACAGCTAACTGCTGCATATTATTATATCATGTACACTTTGTCACCAACAATAGAGAGCATCAGTACAGCTAACTGCTGCATATTATTATATCATGTACACTTTGTCACCAACAATAGAGAGCATCAGTACAGCTAACTGCTGCATATTATTATATCATGTACACTTTGTCACCAACAAAAGAGAGCATCAGTACAGCTAACTGCTGCATATTATTATATCATGTACACTTTGTCACCAACAATAGAGATCATCAGTACAGCTAACTGCTGTACATTATTATATCATGTACACTTTGTCACCAACAATAGGGAGCATTAGTACAGCTAAGTCCTGCACATTATTATATCATGTACACTTTGTCACCAACAATAGAGATCATCAGTACAGCTAACTGCTGTACAGTATTATATCATGTACACTTTGTCACCAACAATAGAGAGCATTAGTACAGCTAAGTGCTGCACATTATTATATCATGTACACTTTGTCACCAACAATAGAGATCATCAGTACAGCTAACTGCTGTACATTATTATATCATGTACACTTTGTCACCAACAATAGAGAGCATCAGTACAGCTAACTGCTGTACATTATTATATCATGTACACTTTGTCACCAACAATAGAGAGCATCAGTACAGCTAACTGCTGCATATTATTATATCATGTACACTTTGTCACCAACAATAGAGAACATCAGTACAGCTAACTGCTGCATATTATTATATCATGTACACTTTGTCACCAACAATAGAGAACATCAGTACAGCTAACTGCTGCATATTATTATATCATGTACACTTTGTCACCAACAAAAGAGAGCATCAGTACAGCTAGCTGCTGCATATTATTATATCATGTACACTTTGTCACCAACAATAGAGAGCATCAGTACAGCTAAGTGCTGCACATTATTATATCATGTACACTTTGTCACCAACAATAGAGATCATCAGTACAGCTAACTGCTGTACAGTATTATATCATGTACACTTTGTCACCAACAATAGAGAGCATTAGTACAGCTAAGTGCTGCACATTATTATATCATGTACACTTTGTCACCAACAATAGAGATCATCAGTACAGCTAACTGCTGTACATTATTATATCATGTACACTTTGTCACCAACAATAGAGATCATCAGTACAGCTAACTGCTGCATATTATTATATCATGTACACTTTGTCACCAACAATAGAGATCATCAGTACATCTAACTGCTGTACATTATTATATCATGTACACTTTGTCACCAACAATAGAGAGCATCAAACATAACGGCAAACATCAACAAATTTATTCATAGATTCCCTGTGACCTTGACTTTATCTATTTATTTCCACACCATTAGCTCCACTGTCGTTATTTAGCATCAATATCTAATGAAGTTCAGTAAAGTACACATTCTTACTTTTGAAGCAGTTCATTATGTTTTGTTGTAGTGAGTACTCGTAACATGGCATTCTTTTCTGTAGGTACATTACTGGTAGTGTACTGTTTCCATAGAAACTCCCATTCCTTCTCTCCTCCATATATAATTCCAGCTGCATGAATCACTGAACGCAGATCTGCATCAATGCTGGATAAACCGTGAAAGACAAAAAGACTTTAAAGAGTATATCTATGTTTATAGTTACATCTATTGTAAATACAGTTGAACTTGAAACTCATTATCTCAATGTCGCTAAATTCGAAATTCTTTTTATCTCAAAGTCAAGCTGAAGTCCCAAATTTTTTCTTTTAACTTATATACTAGTAAATCTCTTCAGTAGTTAAAGTTGAAATTCTGCTTGTGTCAAAGGTGCTTATGTCGAAGGCATTCTGCAGTCTCCAAACTCAACTTTCTATATATTTTCAAATTGTTACCTCAAAGTGTCACTGTTTGTACAAACAAATTGATCAATACATAACACAGCAATAAAGATGGAAAAAATGCAAACAATTATAGAAGTTAAAGTTGAAATTCTGCTTGTGTCAAAGGTGCTTATGTCGAAGGCATTCTGCAGTCCCCAAACTTAACTTTCTATATATTTCTATATATTTTCAAATTGTTACCTCAAAGTGTCATTGTTTGTACAAACAAATTGATCAATACATAAAACAGCAATAAAGATGGAAAAAATGCAAACAACTATTTATACCAGTCAGGTGTACTGTAAAGTCTGATTGTTTAAATGTGAAACCATTTCACTTTGTTGCGTAGTTGAGGGGCAGGGGGAGGGGAGACAGACTTAGTGTAGTGGTTAAGCCCTTGGCTTGCAGCCCCAACGCTCCACGTTTGATTCCCAGATTGTGCCACTATGTTTAACAATTTGTATACTTCCTGCTTCCATTCATATCATGATATAAATGAAATATTGTCCACAGCAACAGTAAACACCAATCAACCAATTATCACCTTGTTAAACAATAATTAGATAATTGGATTAAATCAGCCTATGTTATTTTAAGGTAAGCTATTCTCATTACTTACAACATCTTCCTTTAAGGCAGATAATAGGTCAGAATCATTTTCGCAGTTTGTAAATTATTAAATGAATTAATTTAAACAGCTCATATAACAATATAACTATCTTTTAATTTTAAGATAAAAGGTTATCAACATTGTCCACTGAAGTTTTGAAAATTAAGATGACAGATACATTTTTAAACCAAAAGAATTAATTCTAATCAGTGAGCATAGGACTGTTACCTCCTAAAATAATGAGAAAAAATATGAAAAAGTATCAAAGCTGATGTTCATCTCGACGAAATATTTGCTCTGGTCCTATGGACTTCAACTTATTTAACGAGTTGTAACTGTATATGCTTTTATAATTTTTTCATAAATTATGTACTTTAACATTCAAGCATACAAAAATAATCAAATGACACGGTAGTTAAATAATGATCTAGGTTTATTAACCTCGTTACTGAACTCACTTGCTTGTATTACTCATCCACTCTCGGTAGAGCTGTTTCCCTTTTTTGATGACTTCATCATCACTCAGATGTAAAGCTTGAGATAGCAATAAGGACTGTAGCATTCTGTAATATTATTTTTAAAAAGTTACTTCTATGAATACAAAGACCTTACTTTCTGTAAATTCCTTCACATGAGGTAGGGGTAGATTGGATTAATTGTATTGCATTGGATTACTAATCTGACAAATATGACTTGATCCCAACTGTCAGTTCAGATTTGGTCCCAGCTGTCAGTTCAGATTTGGTCCCAGCTGGCAGTTCAGATTTTTCTCATTCATCATTGTCTGTGTCCCTCTCTGTCCTCCAGATGAAGAAGCATAAACTGAAGCCCATGTCACATATATATGTATGTATATCCCTCACTGCTTCAGGTGGGTCTACTAGATAAGACATAATTATGGTGCCATGCACCTGACAGGTCCTACCATCATATAAGGCAATTCATACAGAAACAACATGTCCTATGTTGAACTTACTTTGTTAACTGTAATTTATCTTTTGTTTCCCAACCAAGATCAGCTATTCTACCTTGCATCAGTTTCAGCAAATACTTCTGCAAAGTAAAAGAATAAATGTAGTACATGCTCTAATTGCTTCATTATACACACATTACTCAAAACAGTGATGGATTTGCTTAAAAGATTTCTATTTCAAACCTTGAGCAGCCCCACTTCAGATATGTCCTCCAGTCTGTTCTTGATGTAGTCTAGTCCATTCAGAGCACTCTGCCAGGGGAGGTAACCGTCTTCTTTAGATAGGTATTTTGTCATATCCAAAGCAATGGTGTGGTCGACTAAGCCAGCTCTATATACAATGCAAATTAATAAAAATAGTTGCCAGAATTTAATAACACATTTGTTTAATTTGGAAAATCAGACTTGAAAAATATGAAGTCTCTCATGATTCAAAAGTTATGGCCAATGTTAAAGTTAACAACAGAAAAACAACAGCCAGACAGACAGGACAAAAACACTATGCCCTGATTGGCATAAAAAAAGCAAGATGAAGTAAATACATCTAATTGGTAATACACATCAACAATCATGTTAACACTACTATTAAGTATTTTTAAAGTAATGCTATGACATATTTAATACTGAATTTGCTAATGTATATTACAGAAATTACATTGTTCATACAACTTTGATACACTGATTATTATTGTTTGACATAACTCTACAATTATTTTATGTATATGGTGATGGCATTTGCCTGATGCATTGCATACAAATTTAGACCTTTACAACGAACCCACCCGAAGCAGCGAGGGATCTTTTACGTGCCATGCATATTGTGACACAAGACCTCTGTTTGTACTGTCTCATCCGAAAGACAGAACACCGGTGTGGCCAGGACGGGAGTCGAACAGGGACCTCTCCATCACAAGCCCCATACCTTATCCACATCCGCTTACAACTTTGATACAAACCAGGAGAAGTGCCTAATTATACCTAATAGCAGGCAATTCAAAAGAATTCAAAAGAAACATAAACAAAATATACACAAACTAGAATTTTCAGTGAGATACAAATGCTCCCACTGGCAGCTAAGGTAGTGAAATATATTAAATGCCAGTGAAGTAATATTTTCAAGAAATTTTTAATGTACAAGGGCAATTACTCTGTCAAAAATCACAAAAACACATCCATATTTGAACTTGACCTGCATTTTCACTTGATACATCTATATACATAATATCACTGTAATCCATCTAACCTTCGCCGACGAAATGAACACAAACTGTCATTTTTAAGAAATTTTCTATACTCAAGGGCAATATCTCTGTCAAAAATTGTCACCATATACCGTAAAACAATAATCAATCAATCAATCAATCTCTGTCAAAAATTACCAAATTTGTACTTGACCTGCATTTTCCTGGATTTTCCCTTGATACATCTGTATATCCAATATCAATTTGGTCCATCAAAAATTCATCAAGAAAATGAGTGGAAACTGTCATTTTTAAGAAATTTTCTATGTTCAAGGGCAATAATTCTGTCAAAAAAAAAACAATACCAGACCACATCAATATTCAATCTTAACCTGTATTTTCCCTTGATACATCTATACATTCCAATATCAATTTAATCCATCAAACTTTCACTGAGAAAATGAATAGAAACTGTCATTTAAAAAAAAAAATTTCTATGTTCGAAGGCAATAACTTTGTCAAAAACTACCAGACCACATCCATATTCAAACTTGACCTGCATCTTCCCTTGATACATCTGTATACCCATTATCAATTTAATCCATCAAACCTTCAAAGAGAAAATGAGCAGAAACTGAATGATGACAGAATAATGGAACAAGGTAACACTATATGCACCCAGCCATATAATGGTGGGGGCATAAAAATAGTATTTATTTATACATATATTCCAGACCAGAGACTCTGATGATCCTGGGGCAATATTGACCATATCGTTAATCATGTTAACTTCCTTCAGCCTTATATTTAGACACGTGTACTTAATGATGTTCAAACTGCATTAAATGTCCCAATACCACTTTATCACAACTGGTGTTGAATATCATATTATCCTCTAACAACTTAAAAAATTACGAAATATATTTATAAAATGATTTTCTGACTTTCATATTGGAATATGTAACACCATATCTCACATAAAGTTTATGAACATTATTATAGATCACTTTGGTGACTTTCATCAATACCACTACTATACAGTTTAAGAAAGTAGACAAGAAGACCATATCAGATTATGTCACATGCTTTTCTAACTTAGAATGGATGTAGTTTTTCAAAAATACATCATTATAGTATTACAGTTTGAATACTTACATACAAACTGAGAACTGTAGAACCAAACCAAACTCATGGAAAGATCTAGACTGGATATCTGACAATATGTGACTTTACAAGAGTTTTTTTATGTAGATGTAGATTTCCTTAAATCAATGAGTTGTGTTCTAAGTTTAGTTACCTTGCCAATTCAAAGACATCATCAAGGAGTCCAGCTCTATCACTCTCACTGAAAACCTGCAATGACAATATGAAGATGTGATTGTAAGCTAAGTACTCACTAATGTTAGTTGTAAGTGAGGTACTCATTGAGTGGTAATTGTAAGCTAAGTACTCACTGAGTGGTAATTGTTGACTGACTGATTGATTGATTGATTGACTTTTGTTTAACGTCAAACCACGGATATTTCACATATATGGTGATGGCATCTGCCTGATGCAGGGCATACAAATTTTTACCTTTGCAACGGACCCACTCAAAGTAGTGAGGGATCTTTAATGTGCCATGCATACCATGCCACAGGGCCTTGGTTTTTACTGTCTCATCCGAAAGACAGGACACTGGTATGATCACAGCAGGACTCAAACCCCGGCCTCCCAATCAGGAGGCGAGTGCGATACCACTAAGCCACACTGGCTTAGTGGTAATTGTAAGCTAGGTACTCACTGAGTGGTAATTGTTGACTGACTGATTGATTGATTGATTGAATTTTGTTTAACGTCAAACCACGGATATTTCACGTATATGGTGATGGCATCTGCCTGATGCAGGGCATACAAATTTTTACCTTTGCAACAGACCCACTTGAAGTAGTGAGGGATCTTTAACGTGCCATGCATACCATGCCACAGGGCCTTGGTTTTTACTGTCTCATCCGAAAGACAGGACACTGGTATGATCACAGCAGGACTCAAACCCCGGCCTCCCAATCAGGAGGCTAGTGCGATACCACTAAGCCACACTGGCTTAGTGGTAATTGTAAGCTAGATACTCACAGAGTGGTAATTGTAAGCTAGGTACTCACTGAGTGGTAACTGTAAGCCAGGTACTCACTGAGTGGTAACTGTAAGCCAGGTACTCATTGAGTGGTAATTGTATGCTAGGTACTGAGTGGTAATTGTAAGCCAGATACTCACTGAGTGGTAACTGTAAGCCAGGTACTCAATGAGTGGTAATTGTAAGCCAGGTACTCATTGGGTGGTAATTGTATGCTAGGTACTGAGTGGTAATTGTAAGCCAAGTACTCATGCAGTGGTAATTGTAAGCCAGGTACTCACACAGTGGTAATCGTTAGTCAAGTACTCACTGAGTGGTAATTAATTGTAAGCTAGCTACTCACTAAGTGGTAATTGTAAGCTAGGTACTCTCTGAGTGGTAACTGTAAGCCAGGTACTCACTGAGTGGTAATTAATTGTAAGCTAGGTACTCAGTAAGTGGTAATTGTAAGCTACGTACTCTCTGAGTGGTAACTGTAAGCCAGGTACTCTCTGAGTGGTAATTGTAAGCTAGGTACTCAGTAAGTGGTAATTGTAAGCTAGGTACTCATGCAGTGGCAATTGTAAGCCAGTACTCACTGAGCGGTAATTGTAAGCTAAATACTCACCGAGTTGTAATTGTTTTATCATTGGAGTAGGCATGGCTTGTACCATGAGCACACAGTCAGAAATTTTGTGTAAATGAGTAATTATTACAGTTATAAAACATATTTTATTACCTGAAGTTATAAAATTCATTCTATAAATAAACTGTAGTCAAGAAAAAAATCAAAACCACCAAAGTGAAACAAATGGCTTGGGTAAGTTAGTGGCAGTATATTGAGAAAATAGATACATATATATTGTTGTTTCTCAGTCAACAAGAGCAACTCCTAGCGTGGCTTAATATGCCCATCGCTTACTTTGGACGGGATCAATTCGAACATAAGGTTTTATTTCCCCAAACTTGGGTCTCCTTGGTAACATTTTTATGAAATATTGAAATAAAAAAAGAAGGATCCAAGAACCATAACTCTGTAAGGACAAAACAGAATATGCTGAAAACTGAAAGTTGGCTTCCCCTACACTATTTACGCATTCTGTATAAGTTTCATGAAAAACAACTGATGTTTACTAAAGTTATCGCCTTACGTAGTATCTCCATAGCATCTTATCATAGTAAAAATAAAATAAAATTGAAAAGCAGCTTCTGCTAACCTATTTAAGCATTCTGCATGAGTTTCATGAACAAGAGCAACGCCTAGCGTGGCTTAATATGCCCATCCCTTACTTTGGATGGGATCAATGTGAACATATGGTTTTATTACCCCCAAACTTGGGTCTCTTTGGTAATACTTTTATGAAATATTAAAATCCAAAAAGAGGGATCCAAGTCCAATAACTCTGTAAGGACAAAATGGAATTTGCTCAAAACTGAAAGGTGGCTTCCCCTACACTAATTAAGCATTCTGTATAAGTTTCATGAAAAACAATTGACGTTTACTTAAGTTATCGCGTTCCATAGCATCTTTTCATAGTAAAAATAAAATCAAAATCCCAAAACTCCGGAACAACAAAATGGAATTTGCTCAAAATCGAAAGGCAGCTTCCCCTACACTATTTAAGCATTCTATATGAGTTTCATGAAAAACAAGCGGCATTTACTAAATTAAGTTATTGCGTTCCATAGCGGACGGACGGACAGACGGACATCGCCATACCATAATACGTCCCACCTTGCGACGAGCGTATAATAAAAAATGATGAAACAAAAACTTAAATTAGAATAAACATTACATCAGGGGTATACATCACATGTACATATGTATTACATAGGTGGCATCAATTCAATCTCCAGTTAAGATTTTCTATTACATTTAAACATTTAAGCCCATGTGGCCTAGTGGATACGGTGCTCGGCTTCGGCTCCAAGGTTCGACTCCTGCCTTCGGCACACCAGTGTTCTGTCTTTGGGATGAGACTGAGGTCCCATGTCACGGTAGGCAGGGCACGTTAAAAAGATCCCTCACTGCTTCGGGTGGGTCCGTTGCAAAGGTCTAAATTTGTATCCAATGCATCAGGCAAATGCTGTCACCATATATGTGAAATAATTGTGGAGTGATGTAAAACAATAATCAATCAATAAATCAATCTTAAACATTAAGCCTTACAGATTTTATGCCTTCATTAAGTTACATTTCAAAAAGTTCTCTGATGATTTAGGGACACTGGTGGGTTTTATTGATGTCTGGGCATCAGTGAGAATCTGCAACAAACCAGTGACAATTCTTTGCAGATATCCTGGATATCAAACGATATTTGGCTGAAACGTGAAATTTTTCAACTGTGGGTTGTAAAGGCATTTGGTTTGGCACAGTAGATACCATAAGATATAACTCTTATCACTGGCTGGCATTAATACAGACATCATTCAATCTATAACAAAAGCAATGCCTACCACTGCATAATTTCAGAGAAAATTTCTTAATGAAATGCAATAACACTAATAAATATGTAAAGAATTTGCATCATACTCTTGCCACAAGGGTTATAGGTACCAAATTTGACAATCCTAGTCCAAATGGTTCATTCTGTGTTGTTTACAAGGGCAGTTTATCAACAATGTTTAACATGTGAGCTTGACCTTTGATCCCTGCCCTGAAAACCAACAGACATCATCCTTCTGAATTAAACAATAGGTGTACCTAGTTTCATATTTTTCCCGCTTGTACACGTATATTGTCTATCAACATTTTTAGCATGAAACCTTGACCTTTGACCTCTAACCTTGAAAAATAATAGGTGTTGTCCTCTCAGTACATGTACCAGTAATATGTATATGAAGTTTGGGAGCCCAAATGACTCCATCTCTATCATATTACAAGCTTTATTAACAATGTTTAGCATATGACCTTGACCTTTCAGTCTGCCTTTGAAAATCATCCTCTTGCCACAAAAAATACATGTTTCACTGTCCTAGCCCACATGGTGTAGTCTGTATCTTATTTACAAAGTTACCTGACAAAGGTTTGCATATAATCTTGACCTTTTACCCTTTGAAAATAACAGGCATCATCCTCTCAGCATCAGTATTTTGTTACCAAGTTTGACGGTCCTAGCCAAAACATGTTAAGCTGATCATGTTTACAAGCCATGTTAAGTATGTGACCTTAACCTATGACTTTTAACCCAGAATACAAGTCAACATCCTCCTGTCATAAAAAGTACATGTGCCAAGTTTGATGGTCCTTGCTCTAACAGTTTGTTCTGTATCTTATTAACAAACTTGGTCTGTATCTTGTTTACAAAATTTATCGCTGACGTTTAAGAATTTTACACCTAATCCTCTAAGAATCAGTATTATGAATACATGTACTAAGTTTGACTGAACTAGCCAAAGTGTTTTGGTCTACATCATGTTGACAAACTTTACCAAGGATGTTTAATCAAATTAATGTGAGATCTTGAGTTTTGACCCTGACCTAGAGAAATAATATGTGTTGTCTTCTTGTCAAAAGTAGTATGTGTACCAGTCCTCTGTATTTTGTTTACAAGTTCTATGAATAGACAGGCACACTGTACTATACCATAATAAGTTCTTCTATGACAGGTATATAACAAGCTGTGTTTATAAAACACTAATAATCCCGGCGGCACCAAAGTCTAAAAAGTTATTTTTAGCATGAAGGTCATTGTCAAGGTCAAAAGGTCGTCAACCTTGGTGTCATTTGAAAGGGCTTCATTAGTTGAGTATGCATGTCAAATATGAATTCTCAATCCCTCACAGTTCAAAAGTTATAGCCAAAGTTAAAGTTGACAACAGACAGACATCAAATAAACAAACAGACAGGAAAAAAACAATATGCCCTCGATCTATCAATTCAGGGGCATAAAAACCTTGTAAAGTGCATTATAGATATTGGACTGGGCATAACTAAGGCTGTTTTGATATTACTGATTACACTTAGTGATATCTGCCTACAATCATGTATATTGACACTCACCGTGTGATTGGTCTGTAATTGGTGCACAATTTTTTGCCATGTAGCTTTATCGTAGTTAACTCTGTAGTAACCATACATGCCAAAGTTGCCTTTCACAAGTACTGAATCACTGGATATATCTTGTGTCACTTGAAAATATCATAAAGAACCATTCATTGATTTATGACAGAATATATATATGACAATATAAAACTCTATGCTGTAAACAATCAATAAATAACATACCACAGTAATACCTACATCTACACATTAATAAAATGTTGCAGCTACTAAATATGAACATTCAAATTTGTTGAAAATTATCAATTTCAAATCTAAATCAGGTACACACTGGACATTCCATGAGAAATACAGTAAGTTCAAGTTGTGATGGTTACTTGTAATTGATATTCATGCCTTGATTAGAAAAAGTACACCACATAATTTACCTGTCTTAACTTTAAAATGAAGAAATTTTTTTGTAAACGTTCCATCAGATTTCATTTCTCCATATATGAAAGGGATATGCCACATATATCTAAAAAAAAAAAATAAGTACATTGTTTATAAAATAACATAATGGGAAATGAATGGATACATGTACATACATCTGTAAAGCTTATTATTCTATGGTCATTTACCATTTACTGCTTTATAGGCTTGATTTAAAAAATAACTGATTATAACCAGAATTTCCTGAATTTGTTACCAAATGACATATAAAACACTATAAAACCCAGAACAATTTTTATACATTGAAGGAAAATTTGTAAAAATACCTTGTTTATGTCTATTATATAAGAACAAACTGTCAAGGCATAATGTGTACATTCTACTACTACTTTCTTATACTATTATCTATACATGACTAC
Organism: Pteria penguin; assembly: GCA_035048485.1. Taxonomy (NCBI): domain Eukaryota; kingdom Metazoa; phylum Mollusca; class Bivalvia; order Pterioida; family Pteriidae; genus Pteria; species Pteria penguin. Next base: position 4,929,461 of record CM068587.1, on the reverse strand, counting down.
ATACCCAAAAGGCGAAGTATGCAACTCCTTTATAGAAGACTTAGGATATATCAGGAATCTCTGCTGAGATAAGGTCATCTTATTCTTGTTCAAGGTCAATGTAATAACAGGAAATCCCATCTGCCTTGTCCATGTGTCCATTACTGCTTTCACATCAAATGCACCCTTATTTACCTATGATTGACAAATAAACAGTCACATATTTAGAAGAATTATACACAATGACAAGATATATTTGTGACATATTATCATTTCTCCTGTGATTACATTGTGAAAGGGCTGGATGAAAGAGATAAAAATCATGAAGAGTTTTCACCAAATTTGATAAAAAAAATTGACAGATATTCTCAAATTCAACATACCTAAATTTACTTTCTTCACAATAATCTTTCCATCTTTTATTTTCTTCTTTTTTGTTTCGGATTTCCATTTTGCTACTATCATGTCACAGTCTAAGCATTAACATCATAAAGAAAATCCAGACAAAAAGTACTTTGTTGGTCTTGAGGCAACTTAATCATGTAAACTGCAGGATGGTTTATTGGAATGGTAGTAAATTTCATTATCACATTCGAATACTTTTTGTATCTGTGCCGGGCTCTGCCACACCTCTTTTACATAATATCTACATAATATCTACCTCTCTTTACAGTATAACACGTTTACCTGTGACAAACTCTGCCATACTTCAGTAACAGCATAATATTTATACAGGTGACAAGCTCTGCCACACTCTGTAATGGTATCATATGTTTACCCTTGAAAAGATCTGCCACACCACTGTTATGGCATTATATAATGTTTATTCCTGATAAGCTCTCCTTTACCTCTGTTACAGCGTTATATGTTTATCTGTAACAAGCCCTGCCATACATCTGTCACAGCATAACATGTGTACCGGTGACAAACTCAGTCATAATTCAGTTACGGCATTATATTTTTACTGTTGACAAGCTCTGCCACACCTCTTTTATGGCACTATGTTTACCTGTGAAAAGATCTGCCACACAAATGTTATGGCATTATGTTTACCCGAGAAAAGATCTGCCGCATATGCCATAAATTTTTACCTGTGATAAGCTCTGCCATAGGTCATCTGTCACAGCATTTCCATACTTGTATTTCTGTAGGTAGTTGGCAATTCCTTTGTCAAAAACTTCTGGTTTCATATAGTTCTTCAACATTCTGATGATTGAAGCACCCTGAAATAATTTGTAATGTGAGTATCTTTGCAAAAAACTACAGAGGCTTTCACATCTGAAGCACCCGGTGGCTTGTTATCAATCAAGTGACAGACAAGCTTTCTGAAAGAGATGAATGGAACAGCATAAAAACTATCATCACATCCTAGAATTCTTGATAGCTCTTTAGCCTACTGAGATCACAATAAGTATATATACAATCATTACATGTAATATTATTAACATAGAAATGCAATCCTGCAGTACCTTGTGGTAGGAGATGCTATCAAAGATATCATTGATTTGGGATGGGCTGTGTACAGGGACTTGTATAGGGTGGGAGCTCTTCAGGCAGTCCTGATACATCGCTGTCTGTAAATGCTCAGTGATGAATTGTTCATCCTGTAATCATTATATGCTGCACGTGTACTTCATACGGACAATCACAGATCACATTACAACTACATCAAAATAATCACAAACCCCTACTTTCAACATAATGAACTATAAATGAGGTTGTGTAGAAATCAGTATATGTACTAAGGTCTTTTACACTATGTCTAATTATAATTTATAGAAGTTTGTATTGTCTGATCTCATGAGTATATGAATAATGCAATTTATCACAATCAAGATTCACCCTTTCATCCTGTCTAGTTATTTTAATACAATAAATTTCTCAAAAGTGATTTTATCCTCTTGTTTTGGTTTTAGAATAGCAATGCCTTAATGTTTATGATAATTAACTGTAATTTATCAAATCATGAATTTGTTGATAAAATATGCATGTAATTTATAGAAAAGCTTTTGTGTATGCATATCTCTATATTTTTATTTATTTCAAAATTCTCTGTATCACAGTGGTATACAAATACATGTATACATTACCATTTTCCATGTTGCATCAGTCACATTTGTACCAAGAAATTCCACATAAGATGCAAAACCTTCGTTCAACCAAAGATCATCCCACCACTTCAATGTTACAAGATTTCCAAACCACTAGAAAAAAACAACTGAATTACAGTTTATCTATGTTTTCCAAAAAAAATATATAAATTATAAGTAAGTAGAAAATATGAAATTTTGTAATGATAGCTTTTTTTTCCAGGTGCCTAAATCTCAAAGGTTAAATGTCCATATGGTCCATGAATCACTATTCTTGATGAAGATCTGTTAATATGTATGTACATCCCATAATTTGTATACTTCTGTACATGTCAAGTTTCAAGTTTCAAGTTTATTTCATCTCATAGTTGATTAACTACAATGAGAGCATATAATAAATTGCACAAAGTACCATATATCATATGCACAAATATAATATATTGCAATATAATATTAAAATATAATATGATATAATACAGTCAAACCTCGTTATCTCGAAGTCGGAGGGACCGTGGAAAATACTTCGAGATATCCGTAGTTCGAGATATCCAAATTTCGAGTTTAGGATCACAAATCTTGCAGTTGTTAATGTAAGCCGATTCATTTGACATTTGTGATTATTATAGTAGATGTATGAGATATACATGTATTTATCAATAAATGCGCATGAAGATGTGCATATTGTATTGTTCCTAAATAATTAATCTAAATCTCATCATACCTTTTATATTAAATTTTTATGAATATATAGAGAATATACTCCAAAACTGAAAACGTCATGTTTCGTTTTCAGTAACATCGTAATTTAAATCCAATACTGGATATAACTGTCTTATACTATACCTAAAACCGAGGACGGGCTAACACGTAAGACAAGATAAAGACACACGTCATAATTTGATTTAATTACTATTACTTTGCATAAAAATACATAGACATTCACATGGATTGGAAATAGTAATAATTAATGAACAGTGTAAAGAAATTTCTTTAAACGCATGTATGAAAAAGCATTAATTACAGTTAATGTTAATTATCTAATTTTGGGTCGAGTTTCATAAGCTATCATCATTTATTAATATTTGGTATAAATAACAGGGTACGCACGGACGCGATCGATTATGTAATTACTGCGGCTTTGTACACCGACACGGTCAATTGATCACACCACGCGAGCGACCTGTCATTTAGGGTAAACGCCGCAGGGAATATTGTCAATAAGAAGCCAACTTCAAGATAAACCGAGTAAATAAGAAGTTCGGGACTTGAAAATGTATTCGAGATAAGCATGGTATTCGACATATCAGTGTTCGACACATCCGGGGTGAATTTAATCATAATATGAAGGATTTTTTTCGGGACCGACGTTCGACTTCGAGATATCCCGGGTATTCGAGATATCAGTGTTCGAGATATCGAAGTTTGACTGTATAATATAGATGATATATAATAACAATATAATATAGTATTGTCTGTCATGAGATATATTTATATGATCTCTATCCCTGGTAATGACAAAATAAAGGCTATGCAAGAGAAGATGTATACAGACCTGATGAGCAAGTTCATGTGCTACCACTATTGCCACCCACTCCTTATCATGACTCGATGATCTTACTGGGTCATATAGGAGATCTGTCATTCGATACAGTATCAATCCCCAATTCTCCATAGCTCCAGCAGAAAAATCAGGAACGGCAACCAGATCTGATAATAACATACAATTAATACTAAAATTCTTAAGGGAAGAAATCGATCAAACAGTTTCTTTAAATCACTAATATTTCACATCACTTTATTTTTGTGACGATCTTATTTGTAAATATTAGCGAGACATTGTTTTTGTAAGAAGTCATATACATTGTATTTGTATAGTGATATCAAGGGTAGCTAGGACATAATTTTACATAGAGTAATATTCATAAAATTACATGAATATAAAGTTCTCATATATTAAATGTGTTTACAATACCTACAGTAGCCTTCCTTATTCTGATACAGGGTCCATGATACAATACATATTTCCATATATTTTTAACTTCAAAGAAAATAGTGTAAAACATAGGTTTTCATTGTTTAAATAAATATTTCAATAAGAGACCCAAGTGGGGATGTATCGCTCACCTGAGTACCTAGATGATCAGTCATGCAGGAAGGAAGAATTCATTTATTTTTGCATTACTGTGACTAAGTCAAAACAAATGTTGAAAATATGTCAAAATTTATTTCAGACCAGAATAAACAAGAGCAACACCTAGCGTGGCATAATACGCCCCTCGCTTACTTTGGACGGGATCAATGTGAACGTATGGTTTTATTACCCCTTTGGTAATACTTTTATGAAATATTGAAATCCGAAAAGAGGGATCCAAATCCCATAACTCTGTAACAACAAAATGGAATTTGCTCAAAACTGATAAGTGGCTTCCCCTACACTATTTAAGCATTCTGTTTAAGTTTCATGAAAAACAACTGAGGTTTACTTGAGTTATCGCGTTACATAGCATCTCCATTCACTTTGCATGAAGTGACCTCGACCTTTGACTTATGAACTTGGGTCAAGGTCATGATGCACCCTTTAGTCCTATTAAGTAACAATTCTGTGAAATATTATTGAAATCCATGCACAGTGGAAGAAGTTATGGTCCAAACAAGGTTTTATTCATTTTACTTGTTGTGACCTTGACCTTTGATGGTCAAGGCCATAATGCACGCTTAGGTGCTAAGTAACAATTCTGTGAAATATCATTGAAATCTATGCACAGGGGAAGAAGTTATGGCCTGAAGAATGTTTTACTCACTTTGCATGTTGTGACCTTGACCTTTGACCTATGACCTTGGGTCACGGTCATGACACACCCTTTGGTCCTTAGTAACAATTCTGTGAAATATTATTCAAATCCATGCACTGGGGAAGAAGTAATGGCCTGGACAATGCTTTACTCACTTTGCATGTTGTGACCATGACCTTTGACATATGACCTTGGGTCAAGGTCATGACACGCCCTTGAGTCCTAAGTAACATTTCTGTGAAATATTATTGAAATCCATTTACAGGGGAAGAAGTTAAGGTCTAAACAAAGTTTTATTCACTTTGCATGTTGTGACCTTGACCTTTGACAGTCAAAGTCATGACACACGCTTGGGTGCTTAGTAATAATTCTGTGAAATATTACTGAAATCTATGCACAGGGGAAGAAGTAATGGCCCGAAGAAGGTTTTATTCACTTTGCATGTTGTGATCTTGACCTTTGACCTATGACCCTGGGTCAAGTGTAACAATTCTGTGAAATATTATTGAAATCCATGCACAGGGCAAGAAGTAATGGCGAGGACAAAGTTTTACTAACTTTGCATGTTGTGACCATGACCTTTGACCTATGACCTTGGGTCAAGGTCATGACACACCCTTGGGTCCTTAGTAACAATTCTGTGAAATATTATTCAAATCCATGCACAGGGCATGAAGTTATGGCCCGGACAAGGTTTTACTAACTTTGCATGTTGTCACCTTGACCTTTGATCTACAACCTTGGGTCACTGTCATGACACACCCTTGGGTACTAAGTAACAATTCTGTGAAATATTATTGAAATCCATGCACAGGGCAAGAAGTTATGTCCCGGACAAGGTTTTACTCACTTTCCATGTTGTTACCTTGACCTTTGATCTATGACCTTGGGTCAAGGTCATGACACACCCTTGGATCCTAAGCAACAATTCTGTGAAATATTATTGAAATCCATGCACAGGGGAAGAAGTTATGGCCCCGGACACCAGACGGACAACGCCATAACTTAATACACCCTGTCCTAAGACGGGCGTATAAAAACATCCATTCAGGTGATTTTGATATTAAGCATTTGCTTTGTCTCTGCAAGATGCGATTCAGGGCAACAAGTTAGTCATTTTCTTTAGGTGGGACCTTTTGTTGACTGATTTCAAGTCTGCGTAATGAACAACAATTGTTTCAAATATTGTCCAGATCCAACTTAAAATGGCCTAATTTCATACGTTGAGTGTTGAGAAACATCTAAAAAATTATTAGATGTGTAAAGAAATGAAAAAAAAAATTTGACCACAGCTGGATTTGAACCGCTACCCTCCATATTTTAATTACCAAGTGGTCTATGTACCATTGTGAGACCCATTTTTTAGACATGGTGGCATTATCTGTTGACCAATTTGGATGACATGTACAAAATTGATAGAGGATCTATAGTACTTCATGTATACCATGTTTCATTAAAATCTTTCATGTGGTATAACAGCAGAAGTTAAAAATGTGAAGAATTGTCCCTATACATCCTCATTTGGTAGTCTTAAAGAATTCATAGAAAATCCAAAAATTGAGATATTGACAAAAATCTTTCAAAGTAACATTCCTTACCATAAATATGATCACAATAGTCCATAAGAAATCATCATTTTCAATTAACTAGGAAATATGACACTTTTCTGCATTGAAATCACCAAGTCCAAACAAATGTCTAAAAAACATTCTAAAATTTGAATTTGGAAGGGAACCAAAATGACAATACGTTTTCACTCATCCCTCTGGATCATTTCTATGCATTCTGTTTGTTTCTGTATACAGCCAGTATGAAGAAGAATATTGTCAAAAGAGGGTACTCTTTTGTGACCTACTTTTGACTATGGTGGCACCACCTGTAAAGAGGTCTGGACAAAAACGACAGAATTTGAAGGGAATCATAGGTGATTTATTTCTACCAAGATTTATTAAAATTCTTTTAACGGTTTTGCAGAAAAAAGTTGAAAATGTGAAAAATGGCCAATCCCCCCTTTTTTGGGGGAGTCATAAAAATTCATAAAAAATCCAAAATTTGAGATATTGACAAAATTCTTTCACAATAATATTCCTTACCATAATTATGATCAAAATAGTAATTAAGAATCATCAATATCAACTAACTTAAAAACATGACACTTTTCTTCATTGAAATGACTAAGTCCAGAAACACATCAAAAAAGCATAAATTTCTATTTGACGGATCTGAACCCCAAACACAATTTTTGATAACACATCTTTATAGATTGTTGAAATGCAATTAGTTTCCCCAATTATGGTTCTGGAGGAGAAGATATTTGAAGAGGGGTACCGTTTTGGGCACTTTTGGCCCTGCCCTGGATCCACCCCAGAGGGAATCTAGATCCCGAACACAATTTTAGTAGGGGATCTTGAGTACATCATATGTAGAAAGTTTGATGCAAATCTACACAGCAGTTCCAGAGAAGAAGTCAAAAATGTGAAAAAGTTAACAACAGACGGACGACACCGGATGGAGCACTATGACTATAGCTCACTTGAGCCTATGGCTCAGGTGAGCTAAAAAAGTACACAAATACAATTCCACAGTAAATTAGTTCCATTTAATGAAAACTTAGAAATCCTTATAATTTACCGTATTTATTTTTTTGGAAATAATTACAATAATTACAATGGCAGTCTTGACAAAAGCAAGTGCTCTTGCAGACAGTTTTGGCGAGCTTCAACTTTTCTAACTAGTAGGCTTTGTAATTTTGGGCTGTTAACTAGAAGGCTTTGTAATTTTGGGCTGTTAACTAGTAGGCTTTGTAATTTTGGGCTGTTAACTAGTAGGCTTTGTAATTTTGGACTGTTAACTAGTAGGCTTTTGTAATTTTGGGCTGTTAACTAATAGGCTTTGTAATTTTGGGCTGTTAACTTATTCATAACCTAAAACATTCATATCAGAATAATGGTTTTCCTGGGTGTTGTCACATTTAATGTACTATTCAATTAATATGAATTTAGCAATTTTTACATGTTATAATTCCTGATCATTTGTATTTCCCAGCCATAAATGGTACAGTAATCTTAGTCTTCATGTCACTTGTGGTGATTCAAATTAGCCATGTTTATTACATACAATTTTTTATAAATTAGCATGAATCGTAGGTCAAATGAATGCGGACATTTTGTCCCACTTACAATCCTCTCCATATCATGAATTGTAAACCATTAAATGTTAGATCATTGTAACACTACTACTTGCCTTGTTTAGGTAGTGGATAAGGTGTTTGAAAGAGATCATCATAATAATCAAGAACAGTGACAGCAACATGTAGAGGATAATCTGCCTGACTTATCTGCTCTTTTGGTGCATACACAGAAACCTGTAATAAAACATTCATCGTGTCGTGTATTGTCATAATAGTATTCAAATCTTAAAAAAAAAAACCAAAAAAACCAAGAGCAACACCCAGCGTGGCATAATACACCCATCACTCAGTCTGAAGAGATGAAATTTGATAGCATGGAAGCATTCTCCCTTTCCCAACAATTCTAAAACATTATTCAAGCCCCTGCAATGAGTAGAAAGTTATGGACCTGACAAAGAATTACCCATCATATGCAGTATGATCTTGACCTTGGTTCAAGGTCAAAACATGCTATTGGGTCTTAGGCAAAACTTCTGTGAAATATTACTCAAATCTACATAAGGGGTAAAAAGTTATGGCCCACACAACGATTTACCTAGTACCATATGCACTGTGACCTTGATCTTGCACATATAAATTTGGTTCAGATTAAGACACACCCTAAAGTCCTGGGCAACAATTCCGTGAAATATTACTCAAATCTACATAAGGGGTAAAAAGTTATGGCACAAACAAATATTTAACTATCATATGCATTGTGGCTTTGACCTCACAGATATGATCTTTGAGTCAAAGTCATGACACACCCTTGGGTCTTGGGCAACAATTCTGTGAAATATTATTCATATCCATGCATGGTGTAAAAAGTTACCTCCTGGAAAACAATCTAACTGATATAAGCATTGTGGCCTTGACCTTGAAAATCAATAGGGTCTATCCTCTAGTCATAAGAAATAAGTCTGTAAAGTTTAAAAGTTCTAGCATAGACAGCTTGGTGTGTACCTTGTTTACTAGTTGCATTCTCAAAAAATCGTTATTTTCATCCCAAAAATGACCTTTGACTCTGATATTAAAAATCAATACTGTTCATCCTCATGAAATAAGAAATAAGTGTACCAAGTTTGAAAGTCCTAGCCTAAACAGTATGGTCTGTATAGTGCTAAGAAGGAGCAGACACACTCACAGACCCATGGACCCACAACGCCATATGCATACCATAATATGTCTGTCTATGATGGGTGTAAAAAACAAAATTAAAAAAACCCTAAAAAATAAAACATAAAAAGGGGGGGGGGGACAAACAAAAATTTGAAATTTTTAAATAAATTTCAGAAAGACTTTCCTTCTTTATAATTTGAATGAGAATTTTAAAGAAAACCTTCCATAAAAAGAATATTGTATTTATCATTAGTTTAATATTCATTAATTTAGTTTAATTTAGGTCCAGATTTTGATCTCTGCTCACTCTTTGCAGCTTAATGTTTCCCCTAAACTTTGATAGAAGTTCTTTGACTACAAATACTCCTGAAGTAGCTTTGTACAAAGTAAAATCTCTTTCATAAAACGGAGGACCTATTCTTCAATTACTTCCAGTAAATGATATAAATGCTAATTTAAAACTAGATGTCTATCTATGAACCCCCACAACAATATAGGATAAAGCGTTTGTGTTGTACTTGTTATGGAGGAAACATGTCATTCATGATTCATAATGTGTAACTATGTCAAATGTCTTGGTATCAAAATAAAGTACATGTACTTGTTATGGTGAATGTGTGTGTTTGAAATATGAAAGCCCCATCACTTATACTATAAGAGAAATCTGCTTAAAGAATTTCTTAACCTGAAGATATTATTGCAACTTGCAAGGCCAAAGTTCAAGGTCACTAGGTCAAATGTCTTGGTATCAGAATAAAGTACTTGTTTGGTGAATATGTGTGTGTGTGTGTGCGTGTGTGCGTGCATGCATGCGGGTGCATGCGTGCGTGTGTGTGTGTGTGAAGTATGAAAGCCCTATCCCTTATACTGTAAGAGAACTCTAATTTCAGAACTTTTTAATCAGGACAGATAGACGGACAGGGTGATTTCTAAATAATACCCAACTTTGTTTGCAGTGGGTATAAATATGTGGATTTCTCTCCCCAAGAAAATTGTACGGTAGTTGGTTTCAATTATATCACTTTGATGGACAAAAATGCATTTATAACTTTTTAAAAGGTAGGTGTTACAATTCAACGATTCACCATACAGTAATTAGTTTGAAAAGTTTGAACATTTTCTTGAAATAACAAAGAATGAGCGTAACTGTGTTTAAAGATGTTACAGTGACACTACATTTTGCTATGCCGCACAGATGTCCATATTTGTAAAATATATACAGAGAAAATGACATTCAATTTGTCGCAATGTGAAAGAATCAATTCTAACGTAATTATGATTAGTATGCACAAATTTACATTAAGTTTGTTTCCTCCTGAATCAATAAATATTCATCAATAAAATTCTGTGAAGATGCGTTTATTTCAATTTCCGTTTACTGAACACCGTTCAACAGTGCAATACATCTGGCTGAGTGAAAAGGGACTTTGAGTGTGTTTATACCCTCTTGTTGTAACTATTTACTTAACTTACATGTGACTTTACATCATTGTATGGTATTAACATAGTACATTTTCACTTTCCCTTGTATTACCAGACCATGTCTAATACTGGCATTTTCAGAGGAAATGCGAGAGAAATAGAATTTGATATATGAGTAAAATTGAGGAAAACTCCCAAACTGGTCGTAGGTAATACATATTATTTCTCTTTTTGAGATTAAAATTTAAACTGAATCTCCTGAACTTCTTTACTGACATTAGTAACCACGCCAAACTTGGCTCTGAACATGGGAAAATTTCTTACTTTGGCAATTGGAATATAACCTGTTTTTACAGCAATTTTGATATGAACAAAACATTCAAAACTTTACTTAATTCAATCCAGAAACGAGATCGCACGCCCTCACAGTTCACCATGTTCATTTGGCTCTTTATACCGGTACATCAAAACCGATCTTATTTTACAAATGCAAGGCCCGATTTCAACCATTCTCGGTTCCCCATGGTATTTGCGCTACTGGCTGAACAGTAGCGCAAATACCATGATGCATGAGGAACACAGGCGATTATATCGCCTAGGTTCGCCTCTTTCCTGTGTATAGGCAAGAGGCGAACCTAGGCGATATAATCGCCTGTGATGGGGAACCGAGGATGGATTTCAACAAGCATAGCCGAGGCCTGAACTTCATTAGCAAATGAAACTGGAGAATTGTATATTTCACGACGTTTACCGTTCTACAGACTTAGCACGAATCCGAACTCGTACATCTGCTCAACCTCTCCAGCTTACTTTCCCAAAACCATTCACAACAGGTCGCAACACCTTTTTTTTAAAATCTAGATCCGTCTATAGATGCTTCAGTATTGTCTACTAGAAGAAATTTATGTGGCAAAAACGTCAAGAGAAAAAGTTTCGATTACACGACAACTGCTATACTGAATTATGTGGTCACTCAAAATGAAATTGCACGATCTTAGGCCCTAAAATCGCAAGATTTCAGAGTTTCCGTGGAGGGGGGGGTCATCCCTGGTCCCTCCCCTTTATTATTTCTTATCTTATAGTATTTTTGAAAGAGGTAAGGAAGTTGCTGTGTTGGTGTAATACTTAGCTTGACTTGCGGTGCAGAAGGTACCGAGTCCATTCCGAACTCGGAAATGAAACTACATAGTCATTATTAAGCTCTTTTTGTGGTACTGTCGTGGGGCAATATAGTACTGAAGTACCAGAAATTTCAGTGGATAAAATAAAAAGCCAAGACATGCCATGGGAAAAAGCAATATAGCTAAACAATATACACACATGTATAGATGAGTGAAGCACCAAAAGTGAACAGATTATGATTTTGTGACTGTGCTGTGAATATGGGCTAAGTTTGGTACTACAATATTTTGGAACTGTGCTCCTGGCGAAAAAAAAGTTCCTGAGAAGAAGAAGAAGAAGAATTTAACTCACTTAAATACAAAGAAAGAACGAAGGTAAAGCCAAAGGCATCCAAATCGCTGTAAAAACAAAGCAATTTCGCATAATTTAAGGGATTTCCCAGAAGAAGAAAGAACTATAAAATATTACTGCACTCAGCTATACAGTTCTGAAAGAAATTAGGTATAGTAGTAAGTATAAACGGTTTTAGACAATGAAAAGAGTGGACAAAATTAAATGTGATAGGTTACTATATATAATATCAACTATGGACTTGCTACGTGTGTCAAACCCCTTTCTTTTACATCAAATAATCAATATCTTATGTCAATAATAATTTCATTTCCTGGTCATTGCATGGAGTAAATGAGATGAACTGTCAATATCATACATGTACTAACATTCTATTGGTATATACAGTTATTAGATAAACCATCTGTTACATTAATAACATCTATTCTTGGTAACTCTCTACATTATCTCCACAATCTGTCTCACAATTATTGTCAATACCTACAATATACAGATGGGACATCCTTGAATTACATGTATAGAGAATTTCAGGGTTTGTCCTGTTCAAACGATCCTGTGAGCTTTTTCACCATGGATTGTTTTGTAATAAATATTAGAACATATATAATGTTGTGCACCAGATGCGCTTTTCGACAATTTACATGTATGTCTCTTCGGTTATCATCATGGCCGAATGATTGGAATTGACAATTATTAAAGAGCAGAGTAAAAACCAATGTGGCCAAAATGAGCCAAAGAATCAATCTAAGGGCGGGGTTATGCAGGAGGGAAATACTCCTTAGTTTTAGAGTGATTTTCAAAATTTCTTGACTGAAATTTTTTTTCAGTACCTATTACATATCACATTCCATTACGGAGCATAAAAATTTCGTCGAATGGACTGTGGGGGAATTAAATCGATATTCCAAACACTGATATCTCTTATATCGGGCCATCTCGAAGTCAAACGTCGATCCATACTTTTCTTAGTACATAACATAACTAAAAATACTTCGGATGTGTCGAACCGCAATATGTCAACGTTTATTTCGAAAACCGTTACCAAATTATAATAGGACAGTAAATACGACTTTGATTAAGTGCAAATGTAACTAAACTTTACCGATCTTGGCTAGGTGTGAATATTACTCTTTACTTCGGTTTTGAGAATTGATGATGAACAAAAAGTCGTTAAATCAGAATATTGTTTAACAAAAGAATTTCCTAATTATCAACACTTTTGCGTAATTATCCTACAAATAGCAGTATATCTCAAAGTTATTGATGTAGATATGCAATGCCAACTACATTATCAGTCCTAGGCTAGGTTTTTATCAGTCCTAGGCTAGGTTTTTATCAGTCCTAGGCTAGGTTTTTAAGCTTAAAAGTCCAATTTTGGATATTTTGAACTACTGATATCTCAAAGAATTTTCTATGGTCCCTTCGACTTTTTGATATCTAAGTGCGACTGTAGTTGAATTTTATTTCTATGGTAAGGATGGGTGGTATGAATTATATTTTTTATTTTGTTTTGCTGTTAATAATGGACTTTCTTTATGAGAATGAAGTGAATTTCTGATACATTAATGGTAATATTATTGATGTTTCCTTATTAATTGTGTGTATTTTCAATCTTAATTTTTTACTGATGTCTTGTATTATAATTCATTGTGATGTAGTTCATTGTCATAGAAATGGTCATGGTCATGCAAATGTCAGTTTGCATTATTTTGATCGTTACTGTGATAACCAGAAGTGTCACAGTCACCTAGGGATTGCCTGCATGGGAGGCTTTACGACACATTTTATATTTTATAGATATTTAACTTCAGCATAGTAACTACAGGCTACATCATGGTATTGAAACTACACACTAGAACATGTATAATTACAATTATAACATTATTTTTCACTAAACCCTTACAATATTTATAGAAAAAATAATCTTTACTATATCTCTTCATTTCAAATGTTATTGTAATGATAAATATGAATTAAACTGTACCTCAGTACCAGATTTGGTCTTCTGGACAACTTTATCAAACTCGCACACAACAAAAGCAACAAGGTATGTGCTCATCTTAACGCTCGTCTCAAAAGTATCCACTTCCAAACTGGCATCAGCTGCCCACGTCTTAGACTCCCCCTTTTTCTCTGGCATGTTAAACAAAGTTATGTAACCTTTCTCTCTCAACATTGTGAGTGTGAATTTCGCCTTCATAGCTGGCTCATCAAAACAAGGAAAAGCAGAGCGTGCCTCTGTTGCCTCAAACTGTGTAGTTGCTAAATACCTGTAAAAACAGAATAACAATGCATGTATCATCATTGAGGATTTCCTGATTTGTGACAGATTATAAACTAGTGAACAATTTTAATCAATTACCAATGTACCAGAATTGACCAAAACAAAAATTTTGTAAACACTTTGGAAGACTTTAAAAAAAACAATAATGTATTTTCTAGTTTCCAGTAGATAAAGGACTGTTCTTTTAGTTATTTTTTAAATACATACAAAATGGTGCTTTTAAGGCATCAAGGCCAAACTCATTACTGAAAATGGTTTGGTAATATATGAGGTATGATCAAAAGTTCTCAGTCTGATATACTTTGATATAATAGGTAAGTATAAAGCCAAGTATAAAAAAGTATTAATCCATTATTCAATCACATTGATCAGTTGTAGCAGAGAGAGTTGTATTTCAAAGCTTTTGATTATACATGATGGGGTTAGTCAAACTGCCAAAATGGAGAAAACTGAAATTAGAACAGTGATTAGGTATCTAGAAGGAGATGACTGTCAACCAAATTTATGAGGACTTCATGAAAACCCTTGGGAAGGAGTCACCATCTTATACTGGTAGTACTATTACAAATAGGCTGCTGAATTTTGGAGAGGAAAGGAAAGCATTGCAAATGATGAATGTTCTGGATGTCCCAAGGAGGCTTCTACCAACGAAACCGTTGATATTGTGCACACTCTTGGCATGTGTTGACAAAAGGCAAAAGCCCAAACCTCCAAGATACATGTATAACCAGAGATGATGGAATAAGTTATAGGGCTGTGCAATCAATTTTTGGCCGACATCTTAGGCATGTCTAAGGTCTTGACAAGATACATATAGGCCCCTAGAATGTTGTCTGAAGATCAAAAGTGAAAAGGTAATATACTTTTTAGCATCTTTTGTCTAACTATGTGAATAATCCTGAGGATTTCATCAGAGTTAAACTGTCACTCAGGATGAAACTAGAGCTCATCATTTTGATCCTGAAACTAAGAAACAAGCATGCAATAGATTCACCCTGGCTTACCCCTCCCAAAAAAATTTCAAGTCAGTTTCTTGAGACAGGTGGGAAAGTCATGGCCTATATCTTTTAAGACAATCGGGGTATAATCATGATCGATTTTCTCAGGAAGGCCACACAATAAATGGTGCATATTATGCAAATTAGTTAAAGATACTGTATCAGGAGATTGTGAGAAAGAGGAGAGGAAAGCTATCCAAAGATGTTCTACTCTACCAGGATAATGCATCCGCTCACACTTTCCAAGTTGCAAAAGCAGCTGCGATGGCATGCTGCTTCAAGTTTCTTCCTTATCCCCCACACTCTCCAGATTTAGCCTCATCCTACTTCTATCTGTTTCCAAAATTAAAATCTTACCTACGTTGTAAGAATTTTGGTAGCAATGAGTATGATACATGTACTTGGGGAACCAGAATGAAGCATTCTTTTTTCAAGGGATTCAGAACTTCAAACAGAGATGAAGAAAGCGCAATGAGATGAAGGGAGATTATATTGAAAAAATAAAGACAATTCTTTCAATCTTGCACATTCCTAAGTACATGGGGCTGAGAACTTTTTGATCATACTTGTATAAAAGTTTTAAAGGAAAACTACTGATCAACCAGCATCCTTCAACTTCATTGCAACTGGATATTGAACATATCAGACTATATAACAACTTGCATAAATTCAATGCAGTTTTAAAGATTCTTTCAAGTACAATGTATCAACAAGAGGACCAAGTGAGCTTATACTACTCACCTCAAGCATGGACTTGTATATATATACAAAAGTATAATTTATTGGTTTATTAATGGCTGATGTTGTAGCACTTGCTCAAAAAAATATTATGATCGCATTCAGTGTATATGTTACACAACATGCCATACTGATCATTGTCAAGTATTTAGATCCGTTCTGGTTTAGATGGTATAGATAAACAACAACTTACTTCGTCTCATTTTGCTTGTTTTGATAAGTACTGAGATAGAACCCAGACAGTTGTTTCTTCAGTTCTGCTTTATACTCCATCTTAATATATATAGTAGATCCTTTTGGAATCTGTTTACTCAGTTGTATCAGCAGTTGCTCATTTTTGATAAACTCTAATTGGTCTACGACTTGTATATGCCCTTTCCTTTTGTCATCTATTACTTCAGTATTTTTGGTAAGATTGAGTTTCTTCACATGCAGAATGATTTGGTCAGTAGATCTGACAACTCTGCACTTTATTGTAACCTTTCCAGTAAATACCTTCCTAACAAAGTCTGTATGGAGGAATAAATCATAAGACTCGGGCAGCACAGCATCAGGTAACCTTACATCGTGCCAAGGGAAATTCTTGCCATTAGTGGCTATATAATCTATAGTAGTAGTCTCAGTCTGTACAGTTGTAGTAATTCTGTTGAGCTGGTCATTGTTTGGACATGATGAATCAGATGCAGACCTTGCTAGTGAGGCCACTACAGCTATAACCAGTATGAAGAGTCCAGCGATGACTATAATGGTGGTAGCTTTCCCTTTACTACATACTAAGTGTTTACAGCGCTGTCTGACAGATGGCTCATACACAGACTTGCGGTTCAAAGTGTCACCTAAAACATGGCGTAAAATAACAC
This sequence comes from Pteria penguin, assembly GCA_035048485.1. Taxonomy (NCBI): domain Eukaryota; kingdom Metazoa; phylum Mollusca; class Bivalvia; order Pterioida; family Pteriidae; genus Pteria; species Pteria penguin. The sequence continues at coordinate 4,912,537 of CM068587.1, read as the reverse complement.
TAATTCATACAGATTGTTAGATCATCATTTAATGGATAAAAATCATGTTTAGTCCATAAAATTTACAGCATGCTCAATGTTTTGTTTTGTATTAATAACCAGATCTCTTGAAATGCTTACTGAAAATAAAGGGAGATTGTTACTCATTTCAGTGATTATCTCTCAAATGGCAAGTTGTCCTCAACTAATTTCTATTGAAACGATTCGGCTAATACTTCACGGTGGTGAAGTATGACCCAACCGTTTCAATAAAAAAATTAGTCCCCAACCTGCAGTGCATACATGTACATGTATTACAGTAGTGAAATATAAAATCATAAAATGCAGACGCCAGAAGCCAGAAATAAAGAGAAAGGTTATATTTTTTTTAATTTCCAACGTGAATTAACATATGACTCAAGTACCTACCTGGCAGGAACGATACATCTTCTATATCCTCTGACATTGTGACCATCTGTTAATGTGTGAATGTGTACTAAGTTAACTATCTTCTCTTGCCATCATTTTCTCCCTCATCCGGGATCGAAAGAGTCTGAATCAAACGTGTAAAAGGAGAAACTGATAACGGATAATTTAATCCGTCATATCAGTACTTGCCAGATTCGTCGAATGTGTAGTGGCGGATTTAAAGGAGGCATGAGAGAGAGATTTTATGTTTGCGCGATAAACTAATGCGAGCAGTAGTAGAGATGATGGCGGATTTTGCGGTACCACAGAATCAGAGGCCAGTTGGAATCGGAGATACATATGTGTATATACGTGTCTGGTCTGACTTAGATGTATGACAAAATTCACCACAAATACAACTACAGTAGCAACGCATGGTACAGACATGAATAACATCGCAAAACGAAAAAGCTTCGATTATCCGGCAGTTGCTTTTCTGACTTAATAGATGGTGAAAAATTTGCGAAATTTTTAAACCGTAAACCCGCATCCGGGGCTGTTGTTATATAGTAGTTTTTTCCCCTAGCCATTCCCCCGCCCAGAAAAATGGCTTCCCGGGGAAATTTGGCTAAATAGCCACCACCCCCCTCTTATAGCCATTTCCCACGGGGGGGGGGGGAACTACTATATAGTGGATTTTCCCCCCAATATGAAATTCCGGATTTTCATTTCACATAAAACTAAATCCATCTTGTTACCTTGTTAACAATAAATAGATTTCTATTTAACACAGAGATATCTTAACCTTTGATACCGAGATATATCCAATTAATTTAAAGATATCTCATTTTCTTAAGTAGAAATGTCTTCAATGTTAATCTCTTTTCCAAATACAAATGCATATATTTAAAATAGAGATTTATCTACTAGAATTTTATTCGAGATATCTTTATTTTATCCGAGAAATCTTTATATATACAAATGGAAAAAAAGAAAAACAAGTTCATTTTTTTGCTCCAGGAATGAAATTCGGGGCATCTAGTTTTTGACCCGTCTGTGACTCTTACCCTGTAGCAAAAAACCTTGATATTGTTTGTACCAAGAGGTACAAGGCTTTGAAACTCCACATATAGTTTTCTTGTGATGAGATCTTTTATTTGGGACCATGATTTTTTAACTAGTGACTTTGATCTTGGTGCTCTACGTTTTCAAAAACTTAAATTTTGGCTGTATCTTTTGTACCAAAAGGAGAAGGGGTTTTGAACTTCATATATAGATTACTTGTGATAAGATCTTTCATTTGGGACCATGACTTTTGACCTAATGACCTTAACCTTGAAGTCTGACCTACTTTTCAAAAACTTTAACCTTGACTATATATTCTACACAAAAGCTTTGAAACTTAGCATATAGATACTTTAAGATGAAACCTTTCATACTTAGCGTAAGGGACAAGGAAATCGCATTCTTGTGATCATGATTTACAACACCTGCGACTAGACAAGCCTTGTCGTAGATTGCAAATCGTGGACACCTGGGTGGAATTCCCATCTTTTATTTTCATGTTCATCATGTACAGTGTAAATGATGAGCGATATTGATATATATAATGCATCAGTCTTAATTTATTTAGGAATTGAATGTCCAAGGAATTCTTGCACGTTCAATTTTTATATTTATCATTGGAACATTTTGATTGATTAATATCTATTTTACTTATGATGTATTACGAAAAGTTGCCTGGGATCGAATCTTGAGTCACAGCCTGACGTCATGATTGACATATATATATATATATATGTATATATATATATATATATATATATATATATATATATATATATATATATATATATATATATATATATATATATATATATATATACGCAAGTAAACGACACTTTTTACAATGAAATAATAGAAAAAAAATAGCATACTATAGTAAATATATAAAAAGAAAGGCTTGTAGATAAATAAGTAAATAAATAAAACAAAAAATAAATAAACACACACACATACACACACAAACAAAACACTTAACAGTATATAGAAACCCATTAACAATAACACAATCGGTTTGATCCACAGGCTATTACTATAGTACATATGTATTTCAAATGTTATCTGATTGATACAGAACGAACGTGTATAATTTCCAAACCGTACGTAAGGGAGAAAAACTACTATGGGGGAAAGACCACTATATGTAGATATGTTTGTACTGTGCAGTATGAGAGAATGAGTGAGTGTGTCCCTTTCCTCTCTCCTTCAGTATAGATATGTGTGTACTGTGCAGTATGAAAGTGTGAGTGAGTGTGTCCCCTTCCTCTCCCTTTATAGCATAGGTATGTGTGTCCCCTTCCTCTCTCCTATAGTAGGCCTATGTGTGTACTGTGCAGTATGAAAGTGTGAGTGAGTGTGTCTCCTTTCTCTCTCCCCTCTACCTAGAAAAGTAAAGCACCATCATATTTCTGATATCTTTATATGTAGAATCTACCATGGAAAACCATGTGCCAATAATTGAAAAAGGTTAAAATTTATTTCGTATGTACATTGTATTGCGATGCTGCAATTTTATTGCTGGTGTATGTTTATCTCATCTTTAATCATATCTAACCGAAAACTCTTTGGAAGAGATTCTGCAATTTCTTTACATGTGTGTTATAAATAGCACTCGCTATGCAAAACAGTTAGCAATTAATAAATAGCACTCGCTGTAGATAAATAACACTCATTATATATATAGTTAAGCCGGTGTGGCCTAGTGGATAAGGTGCTCGGCTCATGATCGAGAGGTCCCGGGTTCGAGTCCCGCTCTGGGCACACCGGTGTTCTGTCTTTCGGATGAGACAGTAAAAACCGAGATCCCGTGTGATGGTAGGCGTGGCACGTGAAAGATACCTAACTGCTTCGGGTGGGTCCGTTGCAATTAAAGGTTTGAATTTGTATACAATGCATCAGGCAGATGCCGTCACCATATACGTGAAATAATCGTGGAGTGACGTAAAACAATAATCATCAATCAATTATTTATTTACTCATGTAGTTAGCTATTAATAAATAACTCTATGGTTACTGCGCAATGATCGCGTGTTTATGCAATTGAAAAATGTTGTAACTTTGTAAATGAATCTTTTTCTTATCCGACTAAATATAATTTGAATCAGCTAGTAACTGTGAGTTATCCTTATAATGAACAGAACCGTTATTGGTTTTATACGCCCGTCGTAGATGGACATGTTATGGTATGGTGTTGTACGTCTGTGGGCATGTCCGCACCTTGTAAACATGATAGAGACCATACCGTTTAGACAAGGACTTTCAAACTTTGGACACTTATATCTAATAACTTGAGGACGAATCCTATTGATTTTCAATATTAAGGTCACAGGTCAGGGTCATTTTTGGGTCAAAATAGCAAATTTTTGAGAAAGGACCTTGTAAACAAGATACGATCAAACTGTTTATGCTAGAACTTTAAAACTTTGCACACTTATTTAATATGACAAGAGGACGAACCAACCGTATCAATTTTCAAAGTCGTACTTGCAAGGTTGTGGTCACAGTGATTATTTCAGTTAAATTCGTGTTCGGGCCATAACTTCTTAAAATACCTTTTCATGGATTTAAATAATAACTCACAGCATTGTTGCCCAGGACCCAAGGGTGTGTCATGACTAAAGGTCATGTCTGCAAGGTCAAGATCACAATGCATATCATGTACTAAACTTTGTTCAGGCAAAGCTTTTAACCACTTGCATGGATTTGAATATCACACAGAATTGTTGCCCAGGGCCCAAGGGTGATTCATATTCGAAAGATCAAGGTCACATTGCTTATGTACCTTGTCTGAGCTATAACATTTTAATGTCTGCATGGATTTGAATTATGTTTTACAGGATTGTTACTACTGATGCAAGGATGCATCATGACCTTGAACCAAGGCCATACATGCAAGGTGAAGGTCACATGCTTATGTATAGCTAATCCTTATTTGGATCCTAACTTTCTACTGCCTGCATTGATTTGAATATTTCACAGAATTGTTGCCCAGGTCCCAAAGTTGTGTCATGACCTTTACCAAGGTTAAATTTCATTACTAACATTACCTTCCAAAAGGATGAAATTGGGTACAAAATTAGGAGGTTCTAAATAAAGAGGGAGGAGGAAATTTGTCCATACATTCACTTAACCCCTCTTAAAATTAAGCGACGGGTGTATTATGCAATGTTAGGTGTTGCTCTTGTTAACACTCGTGCATGACTTCCATGTGAGTGCACTGAAGTTGTGCTCAAATTTCCCCTTTTCCAGGTGAATTTCCAAAATTTTCTTGTCTTATGAAGCATGTAAGTCTTTCTAACTCAATAAGTACTTCACCATGCATCACACACTGCATCCCACACTGAACATTTCCCTTAAGTTTGAATTTATTCTATAGAAACATGTTGAAATCATGGGCTAATTTGTGGATCTTAAAATTAAAACAGTACTATGTGATGACCTTGACCTTTGAGGTATAACATTTGCTCAAGGTCATGACACAACACCTTCCCATAAGAAACATTTCAACCAAGAATAAACTTTCTGGGATCAGGCATATAGAATATCTCTGTTGGACAACAAAAATCAACAAAGTGCACAGCAACCTCGACTTTGGAGCTCTGATCTTGGTACAGCACCTTCCTAGTAGAAACATTTATACAAAGTACCTATGAACTTTCTGGAATCAGGTATATAGAATTTATGGGTCAAATAAAAAACACCACCAAAGTCCTATTGGGATGAATTCTGTAAGTATGAAGTTTATCTAATAAGGCATGTAGAAAATATGGGCCAGACAAAGTGTTACAGATGGACAAATGGACAGACATCACTATATATAATACTTTTTGTATAATGACAGGTGTATAAAATAGCATACAGTATTCTGTTTTCTTTTGTGTATCCTACATGACCTTTGAAATGATGGCCTTGAAAACTTGAAAAATGTTAACCTTTTTAAAAGAAGCCACTTTCATGTAAACGCAGCCTATGTCAATGAAAAGTGCCCCTTTTTTGGCCCTAGACACCATCAGGGCTAGCCCCTTCAGACAAAGTGTGGTTGAATTTGTGTTAAAGGTTTCCAAGAAGTTGAAAATGTTAAAAAATGTAACGGATTCCTGATGAGAAAGTCAAACGAAGGTCCAGTATCACAACTGGCATTGACATGTAATGGATTCCTGATGAGACAATACAACAAAGGTCCAGTATCACAACAGGCATTGACATGTAACAGATTCCGGATAGATTTGTCTAGATCACCATTGGACCATGCCATGCATCAGGAAAATGCCATCAGTATACATGTATAAGTAAATGAAATAATCTTGATCTGATGAATAGCAAGAAACAGAATGGACTTCTAAAATGTGGCCATGACTAGTTCTTTGCCAGCATAGGTAAACATAAATATAAAGCCGTCTGTTACTGAATCACTGACAGTTATTGGATTCTAAGACAATATATCTAGGCCCTCCTGAAAGCTGTATGTCAAACAAATGTATATATTACAGTGAAGTCATATATAACTAGGATATGAAATGAGATTTACTTGTATTATTTGGTATGACTTAGATCTATTGAAAGAAAAGAAAGTCTAAAAAATGAAAATTTATTCAACATATTTATTTTTCTGTTTCTTTTTCTTCTTGTGCTTCTTGGTATGGCAATACAGTGTCTGGTTTTCTTCACATAAATTTTCACAAGCTTTCACTTTGGATAATGAATCTGTCTTTTCACTGACAGAATGAAAAGATTGACTGTCTTTGTCGATTTTACTCTCTTGCATGATAGAATCATACATTATGGCTGCCTCAGCTAATTTGGCATCTTCATCGGATTCAGAACTGGAAATACAAAATACCACAATCTACGTATTTTTGAACTGAACTGAAATGATTAATTAACTATCTATTTTCTGTGAAAGCTGACAATCTCAGAACTTCCTTGATATACACTTTATCTACATGATCCATATATCGCAAATCCAAGGTCCATAGTACTCCCAGGTGTTTCACTGATTCTATCTGTGCTTTATATATATATATATATATATATATATATATATATATATAAAGCACAAATATATATATATATCTATATATACAGGTAGATAAAACATTACTGGTTCTGTCAATATAAAGTTTTACTAACCTCTCACTAAGTTTTCTTCTTTTTATCTTCACAGGTTTCTGTTTCTTCATTATTACATTATCTTCATCCATTACATTTTCAATGTTAACTTTGGATTTTCCAAAAAGCTTTATTCCTAGAAATACACATGATTTGATTATCAAAGAAATGTAAAATTTTGCTAAAACCATGTTTTTAGGAAATACTTTAAACAAGAGTCCATAAAGTGTTATATCCCTGACTGAGCAAATTAGAACTTTTCTAAATTAAAAGTAACATTTGTCTAAACAAGAGCAATGCCAAAGTAGCATTTTTATTGGTTCCAGAGATAATGTGCGGAAACAGCTAATTTTAAGGAATTTCCTAAGTCCAAGGGGAATAACTCTGACAAAAATTATTGAACTATAACAAAATTTTATCATGACCTAGATATACTTAAGATGTATCTTTATGCAAAATATCAACTCAATATTTCTATCCGTTTTTGAGGGAAACTGCTAATTTTAAGAAATTTTCTAAGTCCAAGGAAGATAACTATGACAAAAATTATTGAACAATGACCAAGTTTGAACTTGACCTAGATATCCTTGAGATATATCTGTATACCAAATATCAATTCAATATCTTTATTGGTTCCAAAGATAATGAGCGGAAACTGTAAATGGACTGACCGACTGACAGAGGGACCGACCGACAGCAACAAAACAATATGCTCCTCCTTCTTCGAAGGGGGGCATAAATATGGGTACCATTTGTCTATTGTCTAAAATATCATGTTAGATTTAAACCAGACACAGTACTGCCTTCTACAGTCATTCAGTAATTTACTGTATATGGCTTTTTGGATATTCCTCTTTGTAAAAAAGAGTACCTCCTTGAATCTACTATACACTCTAGAGTGGATTAATGTTGAATGCAACAACATCTGCATCACATCTTTATCTGATATATACAATTGTCAGCTCTCTCATCACATGTTTATTTGTACCTATACAATCATCAACTCTTTCATCATGTGCTTACCTATTGCTGTACAATTATCAAGAGTCTCATTTGTATTTATTTGTATCTATAAAATCATCAAGTTTCTCATCATTTGTTTACCTGTAACTATACAATCATCCACACTCTCATCATGTGTTTACCTGTATCTATACAATCATCCAAACTCTCATCTGGTGTTTACCTGTATCTATACAATCATCCACATTCTCATCATGTGTTTACCTGTGTCTATACAATCATCCACACTCTTATAATGTGTTTACCTGTACCAATACAATCATCCACATTCTCATCATGTGTTTACCTGTATCTATACAATCATCCACACTCTTATAATGTGTTTACCTGTATCTATACAATCATCCACATTCTCATCATGTGTTTACCTGTATCTATACAATCATCCACATTCTTATCATGTGTTCACCGTATCTATTAAATTATCCACATTCTTATCATGTGTTTACCTGTATTTATACAATCATCCATACTCTCATCATGTATTTACCTTTATCTAAACAATCATCCACACTCTCATCATGTTTTTACCTGTATCTATACAATCATCCCCACTCTCATCATGTTTTTACCTGTATCTATACAATCATCCCCACTCTCATCATGTTTTTACCTGTATCTATACAATCATCCATACTCTCATCATGTATTTACCTGTATCTATACAATCAGGCACACTCTTATCATGTGTTTACCTGTATCTATACAATCATCCAAACTCTCATCATGTATTTACCTGTATCTATACAATCAGGCACACTCTTATCATGTGTTTACCTGTATCTATACAATCATCCAAACTCTCATCATGTGTTTACCTGTATCTATACAATCATCCACATTCTCATCATGTGTTTACCTGTGTCTATACAATCATCCACACTCTTATAATGTGTTTACCTGTATCAATACAATCATCCACATTCTCATCATGTGTTTATCTGTATCTATACAATCATCCACATTCTCATCATGTGTTTACCTGTATCTATACAATCATCCACATTCTTATCATGTGTTCACCGTATCTATTAAATCATCCACATTCTTATCATGTGTTTACCTGTATTTATACAATCATCCATACTCTCATCATGTATTTACCTTTATCTAAACAATCATCCACACTCTCATCATGTGTTTACCTGTATCTATACAATCAGGCACACTCTCATCATGTGTTTACCTGTATCTATACAATCATCCATACTCCCATCATGTATTTACCTGTAACTATACAATCAGGCACACTCTTATCATGTGTTTACCTGTATCTATACAATCATCCAAACTCTCATCATGTATTTACCTGTATCTATACAATCCGGCACACTCTAATCATGTGTTTACCTGTATCTATACAATCATCCAAACTCTCATCTGGTGTTTACCTGTATCTATACAATCATCCAAACTCTCATCATGTGTTTACCTGTATCTATACAATCAGGCACACTCTTATCATGTGTTTACCTGTATCTATACAATCATCCAAACTCTCATCATGTGTTTACCTATAACTATACAATCATCCACATTCTCATCATGTGTTTACCAGTATCTATACAATCATCCACATTCTTATCTGATGTGTTCACCTGTATCTATACAATCATCCACATTCTTATCATGTGTTTACCTGTATCTATACAATCATCCATACTCTCATCATGTGTTTACCTGTATCTATACAATCATCCATACTCTCATCATGTGTTTACCTGTATCTATACAATCATCCACATTCTCATCATGTGTTTACCAGTATCTATACAATCATCCACATTCTTATCTGATGTGTTCACCTGTATCTATACATTCATCCACAATCTTATCATGTGTTAACCTGTATCTATACAATCATCCAAACTCTCATCATGTGTTTACCTGTATGTATACAATCATCCACATTCTTATCTGATGCGTTCACCTGTATCTATACAATCATCCACATCCTTATCATGTTTTTACCAGTATCTATACAATCATCTATACTCTCACCATGTGTTTACCTGTATCTATACAATCATCAACAATCATCCATACTCCCATCATGTATTTACCTGTATCTATACAATCATCCACATTCTCATCATGTGTTTACCTGTGTCTATACAATCATCCACACTCTTATAATGTGTTTACCTGTATCAATACAATCATCCACATTCTCATCATGTGTTTATCTGTATCTATACAATCATCCACATTCTCATCATGTGTTTACCTGTATCTATACAATCATCCACATTCTTATCATGTGTTCACCGTATCTATTAAATCATCCACATTCTTATCATGTGTTTACCTGTATTTATACAATCATCCATACTCTCATCATGTATTTACCTTTATCTAAACAATCATCCACACTCTCATCATGTGTTTACCTGTATCTATACAATCAGGCACACTCTCATCATGTGTTTACCTGTATCTATACAATCATCCATACTCCCATCATGTATTTACCTGTAACTATACAATCAGGCACACTCTTATCATGTGTTTACCTGTATCTATACAATCATCCAAACTCTCATCATGTATTTACCTGTATCTATACAATCCGGCACACTCTAATCATGTGTTTACCTGTATCTATACAATCATCCAAACTCTCATCTGGTGTTTACCTGTATCTATACAATCATCCAAACTCTCATCATGTGTTTACCTGTATCTATACAATCAGGCACACTCTTATCATGTGTTTACCTGTATCTATACAATCATCCAAACTCTCATCATGTGTTTACCTATAACTATACAATCATCCACATTCTCATCATGTGTTTACCAGTATCTATACAATCATCCACATTCTTATCTGATGTGTTCACCTGTATCTATACAATCATCCACATTCTTATCATGTGTTTACCTGTATCTATACAATCATCCATACTCTCATCATGTGTTTACCTGTATCTATACAATCATCCATACTCTCATCATGTGTTTACCTGTATCTATACAATCATCCACATTCTCATCATGTGTTTACCAGTATCTATACAATCATCCACATTCTTATCTGATGTGTTCACCTGTATCTATACATTCATCCACAATCTTATCATGTGTTAACCTGTATCTATACAATCATCCAAACTCTCATCATGTGTTTACCTGTATGTATACAATCATCCACATTCTTATCTGATGCGTTCACCTGTATCTATACAATCATCCACATCCTTATCATGTTTTTACCAGTATCTATACAATCATCTATACTCTCACCATGTGTTTACCTGTATCTATACAATCATCAACAATCATCCATACTCCCATCATGTATTTACCTGTATCTATACAATCAGGCACACTCTTATCATGTGTTTACCTGTATCTATACAATCATCCATACTCTCATCATGTGTTTACCACTATCTATACAATCATCCACATTCTTATCTGATGTATTCACCTGTATCTATACAATCATCCACATCCTTATCATGTGTTTACCAGTATCTATACAATTATCTATACTCTCACCATGTGTTTACCTGTATCTATACAATCATCAAAACTCTAATCAGGTGTTTACCTGTATCTATACAATCATCCAAACTCTCATCATGTATTTACCTGTATCAATACAATGATCCACATTCTCATCATGTGTTTACCTGAATCTATAAAATCATCCACATTCTTATCATGTGTTTACCTGTATCTATACAATCATCCATACTCTCATCATGTGTTTACCAGTATCTATACAATCATCCACATTCTTATCTGATGTGTTCACCTGTATCTATACAATCATCCACATCCTTATCATGTGTTTACCAGTATCTATACAATCATCTATACTCTCATCATGTGTTTACCTGTATCTATACAATCATCAACACTCTAATCAGGTGTTTACCTGTATCTACACATTCAGCCACATTCTCATCATGTAATTACCTGTATCTATACAATCATCCCCACTATTATCATGTGTTCACCTGTATCTATACAATCATCCACACTCTCATCATGTGTTAACCTGTATCTATACAATCATCCACATTCTCATCATGTGTTTACCTGTACCTATACAATCATCCATACTCTCATCATGTATTTACCTGTATCTATACAATCATCCACATTCTTATCATGTGTTTACCTGTATCTATACAATCATCCATACTCTCATCATGTATTTACCTGTATCTATACAATCATCCATACTCTCATCATGTATTTACCTGTATCTATACAATCATCCACATTCTCATCATGTGTTTACCTGTACCTATACAATCATCCACATTCTTATCATGTGTTTACCTGTATCTATACAATCATCCACACTCTCATCATGTCTTTACCTGTATTTATACAATCAATACACTCTTATCATGTGTTTACTAGTATTTATACAATCATCCACAGTCTGATCATGTGTTTACCTGTATCTATATATTCATCCACACTCTCATCATGTGTTTACCTATATCTATACAATCATCCACACTCTCATCATGTGTTTACCTATATCTATACAATCAGCCACATTCTCATTATGTGTTTACTTATATCTATACAACAATTCATGCTCTTATCATGTGTTTACCTGTATCTTTACAATCATCCCCACTCTCATCATGTGTTTACCTATATCTATACAATCAGCCACACTCTCATCATGTGTTTACCTGTATCTACACATTCAGCCACATTCTCATCATGTGTTTACCTGTATCTTTACAATCATCCACACTCTTATCATGCGTTTACCTATATCTATACAATCAGCCACACTCTCATCATGTGTTTACCTATATCTATACAATCAGCCACATTCTCATCATGTGTTTACCTATATCTATACAACAATTCATGCTCTTATCATGTGTTTACCTGTATCTTTACAATCATCCCCACTCTCATCATGTGTTTACCTATATCTATACAATCAGCCACACTCTCATCATGTGTTTACCTATATCTATACAATCAGCCACATTCTCATCATGTGTTTACCTATATCTATACAACAATTCATGCTCTTATCATGTGTTTACCTGTATCTTTACAATCATCCACACTCTTATCATGTGTTTCTGTGTCTTCTTCTATCATGCTACAATTTAAAGCAGATGTCAGTGAAAACTGTGGACGATGATGCGGATAACCATATTGACTGATGGGTGAAAGATGGAAAGATATTCATGCCACAGAATAATACACTATGCATAGATCTGAACATACATAAAACTTATTAAAATGAAATTTACTGCTATAAGACATATATAAACATAGTGTAATCAAAAATTATGAAGCTCACCTCATGGGTTTTTTACCATGATAAGATTATTTGTTTACATGTTTCATTCTAGGAGGCATAGAGAAATTAATAAGGTTTATAGTGTAAAGATGATGACCATAAGTCTAAAAATCATGAAACCAGAGGACATACAAAATCAGTGAAAATTAAAAACAAGTGGAAAATAACAAAATATGTCTACTTGAAGAGCATATGTGAACCCCTTTGATGGAGTGAGATCAGGTGCCCGGGGAGAGTGAACATCTCCTGCTTGCTAGCAACACCCCTCAAATATACCTAGTAAAAAGAGTCAAATCGTGTAAATTCCATATGTATTTATATATGGAGAAGTCAAAGTAGGTAACCTTCTAGTATAGAAGGTGTCAAATCTGTGTAAAATGATCGGAATCGGTCTCAGTCCAGAATATCATTTAAAAGTCTGGATAACGAGATATCATATGGAGCAATAAGAGTCTCGTAATGACCGTAGAACTTCCTCAGTGACATTGCAAGTCTAGCACATATATAACCCTGGTTGAGCAGCTTAACTGAAAGTCGCCTAGCCCTCAGAACAAAGTCATTGTAATTTGAACATGCTCTGGAATAAAGTATTAACTGAGATATGAATACGCCGTATGCAGGCGATGATGGAATGTTGCTACTTATGAAAGGAAAGTTTGTGATAGCGAAATTGAAATCGTCATGTTTGTCACAGAGTGAGGTGTTCAATTGACCATTAATGTCAAAAGACAACATAATATCTAAATACGAAGTAGAATTACTACTTTCTGTGGTTTCTTTGACCTCCAGTTCACTTGGATAGATGATGCTAAGGTAATCCTCGAATGAAGGATTATTAATTGAAAGCAAGTGATCTATATATCTGTAAGTAAAATTGAAGCCAAGAGCCAATTGTTTTTTTCCTTGCGAAAGCAAAGACTGAATGAATTCAGCTTCGTATGAGTACAGGGAATAAACTTAACGCTCGCTCACTCGCCCAAGACGAGTAAAATTTGTTGTGGACGACAAAGAAACACTTCCTACTCGCCCACGTGGCGAACGAAAAATCTGCAAGACGAATTGGCCGTTTCCTAAGAAATTTTGAATTCTAATCTGAATCATCTAGACGCTTAATTCCGTTACTGAGTAAACGGAACTAAGCGTCTAGATGTTTCAAATCCAGACATGTTCTTTTTATTTGTTAGTTAGCAGTTTTTGGTTTCAGTGGTGTAGCTACCATTACGCAAAATACGCACGTGCGTACACATCATTTTGTAAAAAATATAGTACATGTATCTCATGAAAGTGAGAGAGGTGGCCGTTTTCCTTTCCCCCAAACCCCTGCCTTTCTTGTGCGTACACATGATTTGCGCTCCGGCTACGCCCTTGTGTTTCACGTTTGTTTACATAGGTCAAAGCTTAGTAATTCCATATCCCATAAGGTCTCATATTAAATTAACAAATTCTCAGCAAGATTTACACAACATCCTGCATTTTAGCTATATACAATCTAATTTCTATTGAAACAGTCGGCTCATACCTTCACCGTTTCAATAGAAATTATATACAATCCATATATCAAAATGTTTGTCAGACCGTCCTCCATCAGAATTTTAACAGTTTACCATAGGTTATCCACCTTAATTTTGAGAAAATCATGCTGGAAGGGGGTCACCCCCCCCCCCCCAATTCAAACGTACACAACCTATCTATCTGTCTATCTCTATATATCGCAACCACCCCTTTTTAGGTCATAAATTTCTACATTAGCGAAATGAGATAAAAATTCATGAGTTTGCAGCAGAATCAATCTTTATTTATAGATAAATTAAATAATTTCATTCAATCACAGATCCTGATACATTGAAATAGTATTCCTCTCTCCCTACACCATCAGCCAATCAAGACTCTCCTTAATTACTGTTCTTTGACCTTTAAATTATGGCTCAACAAGCCCACTTAGGAAGTTTTTTTCGCCGTTCCCATGAAACGAAATGTATCGCCGACAAAACGGGACGATTACTTCAAGGAGTAAAATTGGAGAGAAACTGTTGTGTAATGTAATAAAATTCAGAAAAAAATTGATTAGTTTTTCTTGCAATTTTTGAATGGTTTTAGTGTGGACTCATACAGATTGGTGTGGGCCCGTAGATTCTGAGTCTTACGAGCCCACATGGCTCGTAAAAATTTCTGTTAAGTTTATTCCCTGGAGTAAAGGAATATGTCAGCCAGAAGCGGAGCACAGTTAGTGCCCATTGGAATGCCAACAAATTGTTGAAAAACCTTTCCTCCAAACACCACAAAAATGTTATCGATAAGAAAGTTCAACATCTGGATGACAGCTGTTTCAGTGTATTTATTTTTGGAATCAGAATTTTCCCTAACAAAGTAAGTTTTATCATGGCCTATAACTATATATTTGAATTTACAGTTTCCGTTTTTACTAGTAAATGCATTTTGAATAATTTCCGCTAATCTGTCTTTTAATTTCTGATGATGGATCGTTGTGTAAAGAGTCGAAAAGTCAAAAGACTTGATAGAGTGAATTTTAGTAAAACTTTTTGCTTTTAGATGTTCTAACAACTCTTGAATTTTTAAGGATCCACATTTGATTAATTCCACTTCTGGAATATACTGTTTCGCAATATCTATGAAGGCCAGATTTAATTTCTGATGATATTTTTGTGAGTAGCATCGATACAGATTTTGTGGAACACTTCGAGGAACCAGCGATAAAGCGTTGTTTGTAAGGATTTTTGTGCATTTTTGGAATGCAGTACAAATATGGAAGTTCTAAATTTAATTTATTTGTGTCAATACGAAACATATTGAGGACAGATTTATGATTCTCAAGTACTTCCAAAACCGAAAAGTTTGTGAGAGTATAAGTAGGATTTCCTGGAACTGAATTTAACCCTAATTCTTTCACTAGGCTGTCAAAGTAATATTTCTTACAAGTAAATGTATAATTATTAGATGCTTTATCTGCTGGTGTAATGATATACCGGTAATGTTCTCTGACAACATCAGGATCTTTAAAAATAAATTCGAATCTGGTGTTTACAGATCCTTGTAATTTTTAAATTTTTGGTCTCAGCAGTACTGCAATAGATTTTATCTATTCCGAAAGAGTGTCGACCTGTACTTCCTCTCTTTTTGCCCATTGTGTGGCATATTCCTCGCAGCAGTTCATAATATTCTCAAAATTTTGACTCCATGTGAATGATCTTGGTTCTCTGTATTTTGGACCTTTAAGTAAAAGTTCTCTTTATTTAGTGTTTTTAACAATATCAAGATCACCAGTAATGACATGGCCATAAGGAGAATATACAAACTTAGATGAGGAACATGCACACGGTTGAGGATGGCATGCAGAGTTGCTAAGATCAAGACACTGTAGAAACCCTTTGTAATTATAAATTTTGGATGCAACTGATGGTGTGTAGCTATAGGAAATACATGGCGGATCTTTGTTTTTGAAATATGGAGGTATTTTCTCTAAAACAGACTTATGATTTAAAATTTGGCCAAAATTTAAATAATCAATGCCTTTATTTGCAAATTTAATTTTGATGAAAGGGTGATTAGATTTTTCCATAGATATATCTGACTTGACGGGACGAAAAAGTTTAGCGGTCAATATGTCCATAATAATGCCATCTGACAAATAGACATGTACACTCAAGCAAATAATAAAGACACAAGATTCCTGTTTTACACATATAGGTGTACCTTTGATGTAAGTCTGATCATCCTAGACCTAAAAGTAATGAAATGAAACTTCTTAACATTACTATAAGAATCCATTTAACATACTTAATCAACTAGAAAATATGGGTCAGACACAGCATCTGAAACTAGACTCCTCCTTAACACAAAGGAATGCATCATTGGTGTAAGTTTGAACATCCTATGCCTCTTGATAAAGAAAAGAAACCTCTTGACCTACTAAACATGCTCAATCAACTGAAATGGGTCAGACACAGCATCTGAAACTAGACTCCTCCTTAACACATATTGATGCATCATTGGTTTGAACATCCTATACTGCATACTAAAGGAATGGAAATCCTTAACATTGTGGATGTGGACACAAACATCGATGTAGATGCTGAGAGGGTGATAACATAAGTCCCCCTCATTTCATGAAGTGAGCTAAATCTAATAATAATAATAATATTATTTATTTACGGTAATCTAAGATTATAGAATTTCGTATATTGTTACAAGCTAACATACATAACAGAACATAATTCCAGGACAGGTATGCAGATATTCTTCGTTTATCATATTAATAATGAAAGTTATTTTAGATTAATACCTATCTAAAAGCTGTGAAAGTTTCTTTCTTACAAAACTCTTTTGTCCCTCTGTCACCTGAAGATCATTACTGAAGCTTTCCTCAGAATTTACTGATGGCCTAAAAAGGAAAGGTAAGATTAAATAAATCTATACATGTGTAATATCAGTAAGATTAAATAAAACTATAACACCAGTAAGGTTAAATAAAACTATAACACCAGTAAGATTAAATAAAACTATAATACCAGTAAGATTAAATAAAACTATGGTACCAGGAAGATCAAATATATACTACTATAGAATGAAGTCTATATATGAAACGCTTGAGATCTAGACAAAGGTAGAGTTTATACTTGACTTTTTAAAATCGCTTCACTTATTGATAAGTTTTATATACAAAGTCAAATATTTCTGTAAACAATCTCCCTGCTTATGTACTGAAGTGAGAATGATCTACATGCATTTCAGTTTTCAGAATTTTACATGTCTTAGCTAGAACAATATTTTATTGTACTTTTAATAATTCTACACATATTTTCCTGGAACTTTTCTAGTTCTAATACTTTGAAATCTCCTGGTTAAAGTCCATGATTTTAAATCAAATATACCTTAAGGATGGTTGATTAAGTTTTCTTTTTATCCCCTTTTCAGTGTTAAATGCATTGCTTTTCATACCACCAGCTGTGCGGTCGTCTTTCGCTGTAATAAATGTCAACTATGCTAATGCTTAGCTTTACTAATAATGCATGTCTATAAGACACAAACTGTAAAATGTTTCAGTAATAAGTATACAAACATATCTTGAAATAACTACATTTAGTACATTTTGTGATATTTCATTTAAAATCTATTAAAGAGCTAACATGTAATTAAGCTGTGATATACTGGTCAACAATTAACAATTTAGATAAATCAATGACGACTGAGGGAACAATATGTTAAACTATTATCTAAAACATGTGATTATATCTACATAACATGACCTTTTTCTTTGATATGCTTGGATTAATTCACAAATGCTGGTTTTCTCAACATTGTATGGTTATCCTTTACCACAAATACAATATCTGCACCATCCAACAGGATAAACATGAGACTAGATTGGGTAAACTCATCATGTGTAAATTGCAAGGAGAAAAAATGTGACCGGACCAGGGAATCGAATCTAAAACCTTCCTCTTTCATGGTGGAACCTCTCACTATTGAACTTTCCTGGCCAATGTGTATTGGTATCCATCACAGTTCTCCTGGCTAGAGGTTTCCAGATCTGGATATATCCGAAAGCAATTGAGTCTGGTTCTCTTTTACATGAAGGTCATCCTCATGGCACCATAACTGAGAAATTGTGGCCAGACCTGGGAATCGAACCAGGAACCTTCCGCTTTTAGGGAAGATTGATTGATTTTTGTTTAACGTTACACCACGAGTATTTCATGTATATGGTGACGGCATCTGCCTGATGCGGGGCATACAGATTTTGACCTTTGCAACAGACCCACCCGAAGCAGTGAGGGATCTTTAACGTGCCACGCATATCACGACACTGGGCCTCGGTTTTTACTGTCTCATCCGAAAGACAGGACACCCACATGACCAGAGTGGGACTCGAACCCCGGCCTCCTGATCAGGAGTCCAGCACGACACCACTAGGCCACCCCGGCTTGGGAAGAAGCTCTCACTATTGAGCTACCTGGACTGATACTGGCATCCATCTTAGATAAAATAAACAGAGTCAAATTGATAATATAGATACATTGTGCCATATTATACAAATGGTATATACATGTATTTTCAATGTAACTGATATTTCCCTTCCTTTAATCACTGTATACATAAATGTATTTGATAGATACAACCAAGAATATAGTAGAATGATACATGTACCTGGTTTAGAATTTTCTGCTTCTTTTATGCTATTTGTATTAAAATCTGTCATGCCGGAGACAATCTCATTCAGCCTCTTTCTCTCTCCATCATCGTCAGAATCAGAACTACTCAAGGAAGACATCTGTGTGTATATAGAAGGTGTAACTAATCATATATTAATACCTGGTATATATACATGTTGTGGAATTATATGATTTATATTTTTATACTTGAAAGATCTAACTCTCATGATCTTTCTGTAATTGAACTAAACTTAAATATGCTTTTGACCTTGAAACTGGGAACCTTCAAGGTCAAGGTCACAAAAAAGTCACCATAAATAGTGTTCATCAAAGTCGATCTATATGTGAGGTTTGAAAGACATAACTCTCATGGTCTTCCCGTAATTGAACTAAAGTGAATTACACATTTGACCTTGAAACTAGGAACCTTCAAGGTCCAGGTCACAAACATAGGTTTTCAATGGATAAGACTCATCATGGTCTATCTAAATGTGAAGTTTGAAAGAGTTTTTGTCTATGTTCTTTCAACTAAATTCAATTCTGCATTTGACACAGATAAACATCTTTTGTTATCTTTATCCAGTATGGAATAATATAGTCATACACATATTACACCTACTAATTAGATGATTATGCAAATATCATATTTGTTTGGTGAAACTTCTAAAATCAGATATTTAACATCCTCCAATAGGGGAAATCATTTCATGGAATTCGGCAGTAAGGGATTATAAAAATTTCTTACTTTACCGAAATTCACCTTCACTATGTCAAAATTTTGTGTCTTGTCCCGTGCAGAGCAAGACACAGAACTTTGACAGAGTGAAGATGCCAAAATTTGACATCATTCACGATATGTAACATTATACAGAATGTCAGTTTTCTGCACCATCTTGTCACTACCAGGTATCATTTGGTAAACTGCAAGCTGTGGAGGTGCTAAAAATGGTGTTGTTGTCCTTTGTAATTCATTTTGATGATAAATAATTTAGTCAATGAAAAACTACTAAATGACATAATTTACACCAGTGGTGGCTTTACTTCTCCAAGTCATTTTGGCTACATTTAGAACTTTAAAAAAACCTCACCCATTTCCTAACTTAAAAACATTTATGGAAAATTGCAACTCCAAACCTCTTTCCAAAAAAAATCTAGATCTGTCAATAGATGCTTTGGTACTATCTACTACAAGTAATGTATGTGAAAAAAAGTCCAGAGATGATGGTGGATTATGCAATACAGATGAGTCAGATTTATCAGAAAATCAGATCTAACTCAGCCGTATGACAAAATCCACCAGAGATATAACAAAAATAACAAGGTACAGAAAAAACATAAATGACATAACAAAAAAAAATCTATTACACAGCAACAGTGGTACTCACTTCCTTGAGGTGAAAATTTTTTAGGCCTCAAAATTGCCATATTTAGAAGCTTGTCCCTCAAAAGGGCTCTACCCTGGACCTGCTGAGGATCTAAGCAGTCCCCAGACAAGACACTATTTCTGAGTTATATCCAAACTACGGACATTGCATACTTTGGTGTTGTTTTATTTATGACATAATAATATAATCTTTGGATACACAACGTTGATGCTTCTACCAAGTATGACATCACAATCGTCTGTAGTCTGACTTATGAAATCTATGTTTTTAATGGCCCCTTCCGGTTACTTGAAAATGGGAATGTTGGACACCCCTATCTGTCTAGAGGGTTGACTGATTGAATATTGTTTTGTCACACCTGCACAATTATTTTACGTATATGGAGACGGCATCTGCCTGATGCAATGCATAGAAATTTACACCTTTGCAAATTGGACCCATCCAAAGCAGTGAGGGATCTTTTATGTGCCATGCCTACTGTGACATGGGACCTGGTTTTTACTGTCTCATGCAAAAGACAAAACACCAGTGTGCCTACAGCAGGAGTTAAACACAAGGCCTCTCAGTCTTAAACTGAACATCGCCTGGATAGTAAAAACTAGTGGATGTATAATCTGGGTAAGATCATATGGGAACATGGAACTTGTAATCAGATTGTCTAGAACTCTGTTGACAAGTGCAGTTATATCTCATGATAATGATAATTATTTATATTTAGGAAGAGATAGTATGGCGCTTGTAAACAAGCATCTGTTCGTAAACCCTGTATTTCAAACTGTAGATTAGCCAAATCTTTCTCATTGCCTACTTAATTTGAATGTGAACAATGATTTAAACTTGAAATGAGTTATTTATACATGGTCAGATCAGATCAGTGAACTTATCCTAGAGCATTACGGCATCGCTTCAAACTTGGTGCGTTGTTCGAGACAGGACAATTTTTGTACTTACTCTGAATATAGACGCTGTAAACAGTTATGCCTATATGATAAATCACGTGTAAAATATGGACATAGACACGTAGAGGGAGTGTTGTCACGTAGAATAATGGTACAAACCTATTCTTCAGGACCCTCAAATCATCACCGGAAATAGCCTCTACTTGAAAAATTTTAAAACCTAAAACGATACTGTACTGTATGTGTTTGAAAACTAATCAGATCGTGAAAGTGTACCTAACTTATTTTAATTTATCATAGAATTATAAAAGCAACTTGTAAGTCGTCGAGAACAAATTAAGAAATATAAAAAGAAACTTAGTATGACCATATATTGGGAGTCTGAACTGCTCCGTATTTTGATAAATCGTGCATGGTTTAAACTTTATCATTTAAAAAAGGTTTCCGACTTTAATAAGATCATCCAGGTAAAAATACTCAGGTATGTCATTTTATTTCATTAAACAGTTTAAGCTGTACAATCAACTTTAAGAAAGATATCATTAAATTGAAATGGGAATGCTAAGCTATTGAACAGTAACTAAATGTATGTTTCTTCCTTTCTTCTGTTGACCAAGAAATCGGACTTATTTTTACACTACATCTGTTACATATATTTGTTTATTTATCAAAAAATAGAAGTAATTTTTTGATTATTTGTAAATATTAAAGTAGATCGATTATTATCACTATAATCATATATCATTTACATATTTCAATACATTCTGTGATCTCTTAGACGCTCTGTCTCTGAATGATTTCTTATCGACCTGTATCGAAATGATCTCCTCTAGACCCTGTATCTGCATGATCTATTAAACACTCTGCATTTAAATGATCCTTTGCTAACCCTGCATCTAAATGCCCTCTTATATATGCTGTATCTGAATGATAATCTTTTCTACACGGTGCATCTAAATGTACTGTTAATGACCCTGCATTTTGATTTCTAATAGAACTTTGTATGGACCCTAATGGTTTCTGCTGACCCTGAATCTAAGTGATCTCTTATTGACCCTGTATTTTGACCTCTTATTGAAATTTGTATGGACCCTGAATGGTATCAGCAATGCCTGCATCTGAATGATCATTGAATGATCTCTTATAGACACTGCATCAGAATGATCTTTTATAGATCCTGCATTTGAATGACCATTAGAATGATCTCTTATAGACCCTGCATTTGAAAGATCATCAGAATGATGTCTCATAGATCCTGCATTTTAATGATCATTGAATGATCTCTTATAGACCCTGCATCTGAATGATCATCAAAATGATCTTTTATAGACCCTGCATTTGAATAATCATTGAATGATCTCTCATAGATCCTGCATTTTAATGATCATTGAGTGATCTCTTATAGACCCTGCATCTGAATGATCATCAAAATGATCTTTTATAGACCCTGCATTTGAATGATCATTGAATGATCTCTCATAGACCCTGCATTTGAAAGATCATCAGAATGATGTCTCATAGATCCTGCATTTTAATGATCATTGAATGATCTCTTATAGACCCTGCATCTGAATGATCATCAAAATGATCTTTTATAGACCCTGCATTTGAATGATCATTGAATGATCTCTCATAGATCCTGCATTTTAATGATCATTGAGTGATCTCTTATAGACCCTGCATCTGAATGATCATCAAAATGATCTTTTATAGACCCTGCATTTGAATGATCATTGAATGATCTCTCATAGACCCTGCATTTGAAAGATCATCAGAATGATGTCTCATAGATCCTGCATTTTAATGATCATTGAATGATCTCTTATAGACCCTGCATCTGAATGATCATCAAAATGATCTTTTATAGACCCTGCATTTGAATGATCATTGAATGATCTCTCATAGACACTGCATCTGAATGACGATCAAAATGATCTTTTATAGATCCTGCATCTGAATGATCATCACAATGATCTTTTAGAGACCCTGCATCTGAATGATCATTGAATGATCTCTCATAGACCCTGCATCTGAATGATCATTGTATGATCTCTCATAGACCCTGCATCTGAATGATCATCAAAATGATCTCTTATAGGCCTGCATCTGAATGATCATTGAGTGACTTGCATAGACTCTGCATCTGAATGATCATTGAATGATGTGTTATAGACTCAGCATTTAAGTGATCATTGAATGATCTCTTGTAGACTGTGCATCTGAATGATTACACTTGAATCTCATTTACTCAAATAAAACTAACTTGAATTTTCAGTTAATATATACATGAACTCCATTTAACTTAAATGGTTTTACATGGGCAGTCTAAGTTCAAGTTGTCAAGAGTCATCTATAAAAGATGTATATAATGATGACCTTTATTAATAGAATCAAATATGATTTTATTTTCAAAACAGTATTTGTAAATCATGAAATATAACTTTGTGAATGTAAGTGATTATACATATTAAATAGATGTCACAATTAAAGAGAAACTTTAGGATTTTTCATCAAGAAAGCAGATTGGTATAGATGATAGACTTATAATACATCGTATTGGAAATTTGGAATAAAATTGGACAGCAAGGAGACAATTATTTCTGTTGTAATACTTTCAGAATGCTTGCTTAATTTTGTATTGATCTTTTATTAAATCTACATTTCTTCTTTTGGATTATCTCTTTTCTTAAACAGCATTTGGCTGCAATGGCTTTCTTATTATCATGATCTCTACTTGACTTTAATGCCATCTGGATTATTTCTTGAACATTGTGGTAGTCCTGGTCAATTACTGAGGTATCTCAGCTCTAAGAGGATTGAAAAAAAGCAAATTAAAACAAAAAACACATTCTCAGCGTGACAATTACTTTTCAACCTACTTGTTGCAATTAATATCTCTTATTCAAGCCAACTTTTCCACTGATAATCAACTTTTAGAAGTCATATTTACATGGGATACGTTTAGACATTTTCTTCAAAGACATTTCAACATGTACTTTATGTTTTAGTATCATAGGTCTATCAGAAATATATGAATAAGAGTAAATATTTTAGACTGGAGTTATCTTTCTTTCACAAAGGAAAAGCTTAGTGTTCACTGTTCTTGTGTTAAATCTAGCTACTCTTCTGTGTTTGTTGAATGAAATGATTATATATATGATGTATATCTGAGAAACTTATGGAATGGTTAATAGTTAACCACAGTATTATCAGTTTAACTCTATACATTGCCACTTGACAGCATTGAAAATTATTCTATACATATGTGCGCAAAACTCTTGAAACATTTTAGGTCATCAATAGTTATAATACAAATAATCATTTATGAGTTTTAAGGTATACATTGTAATGGTCATTATACATAAATGATATTGAATTTGGTGGAGACTGTCTGCTTATTTGCTGTATGACTCTCATACTTGACTTACTATTCTTCATTCTGTCTGTCCATTTGTCTGTCTGTCTATGGAACCATATATCTGACATACTGAACATCACACTGTTTGTGTGCTTGTTTACCTGTCAGTCTGTCTGTTTGTGAAGTCTTGTACCTGCCATACTGTACTTTATATTTTCTAGCTGTCCATTTGCCTACTGGATTTTCTATTGAACATTATATGTGACATGCTGTACTTTATAGGCAGTCTGTGTGTCTCAAACTGAAATCAAATACCAACAAAATGTATTATGATCCATTTTTAAGGAGTATAGAAATACAACAACAAATGAAATTTGTGAAATTAAGATCATGATATCTGCATAGATAAATAGGCCATAATTATTGATATGTTTTTGATGCACTAAAGGTAACATAAGTACAGTACATACAGCAAGTTTACTGACCTTCTTGTATATTGATTATAGATTAGATAGGCATATATGCTGATCATATTACTCTTGATACTGTAGATGATTGCACTGCATCCCTTAGCTGTTATTAAACTCATATGGTATATAGCAATCAATTGTATATAATATGCCAATATTCATTATAGCAAAGAACACTGCTTCACCAACTTAACATAGACATGTAATGCCTGATGGCAGTCACATGGTGAAATCAGTTCCAGCAGGGAATCAGACTTCATAGTCAGGTCAGCAAACTTTCCTTATTTGTAATAGTCAACATCATAATATTGCTGAGCGATCATGGTAACTCATACCATATCAAAATCAATGGCATCTGAGTGTTCTAGAAGGATGTAATGATGATTTTAAGATTTAAATTCGTTCAAACCGTGGCCCTTAGTTCAGAATGGGGAATCAATAGGGGAAATATTGAAAAAATAGGAAATTCTCATGTTCAACTGTAAAAATTTTTTTCCTTAGAACTACTGAGCCAATTTCTTCCTAAGCTGGCACAAGTCATCCTTGTGTACTCTAGTTTGTTGAATGAAAGACTTTTTATTTTTCAAAGGGAATGTGATATGGGAAAATTGAAAAGTCTATGTTCAACATTTCTTCTCAAGAACCACTAGACCCAATTAATCAAAGTTTGCATGCACAAATTGTCATTGAGTAGTAAAGATAGAAATTTTGTTCAAATCAAGGAAGATTTTCTTTTCAAAGGAAGATAATTGGGGAAATTAAGAAAAGGCTCGCAATCTTGTTCGTGCTTATGTCTAAAAATATATTCTACTAAACAACCACACAGGACCAATTTTAACTGAAGTTGGAACAAATTATTCTTTAGTAAAATGAATAAAATGTGTTCATTAGTGAAGGGTAATGTACTTTTCATGTTAGTATGATACATTGTATTAGGGAAAATAGGAAAATCTAATGATTCTTTTCAAGATCCACTTGACCAGTTTCTCCCAGAGTTGACACAACCTTATTCTACAATGATTGCATTTAAAATGCACTATTCAAAGAGAAGAAATAAAATATACTCCAACAAGCTTTTTAAATTAACTATAGATCTAGTATGATTTCCTCATATACAATTTTTGTGATCGTAAGCATTTGTATTCTATACTTTGCTTCTATCAATGGAAAAATTATAAAGAGAATAGAAGAATTGCTAAAGTTATGATTAATTGCCTCCATTAAAAGCAAGTGTGGCTAAGTGAGCGATGTGAAAGCGATGGGCCTCCTGATTAAGGTTTCTTATATTAAATGGTGTTAGGAGAATGGTGACTTATACTGGAACGCCAAGTCATTACCAAATGAATAATATGGAAAAAAATCTTTAGATTTAAGCAGCAAAAATTGTAACAATTTTTAAAATACAAAATCCACTATGAAGACAACAAAACTCAAAACTGATATAGGATCGAACAGTGAGGTCTAAATTGTGTTAACTACCTTATTCAGTAACATCAAAGTGAGTCTGATTCATTATCATCTGTGTGTGATATGATATTAATACCTCATTGATTGAAAAAAAAATATTGTTATTTTTTTACGTGACAAGGAGTGAAGGTAACACAAAGTAGTAATCTGTTTTGAATGCTATCCAGCTGTAATATGTTGTGGATGCTTTCTTTTATTTGGTGTGCATGAAAAGATTTTCTCCCATATTCACAGATATATCCTTAAAAGTGTAAGATGATCAGCCTTTCAGCCGCAGGGGTTGGATGACAAGGTACATGACCTGCTTCGTGCTTAATCTAACTATGACGTCATAAGCCAACATCACATATGTCAACGCCAGGCAACATAATTTTGTTGATTTTCTAAAGAAACGCAATGGAAAAAATGACAAATTAATCAATGGGAGAAAAACATTCAACCCCTAATGTCCAATGATGAACGAGAAATCCACATGCAAGCCTCGGCATGGACAAATTGAACTTTACACCCGGATTTGTGGATTTCTCAGTCATCAGTCATCACCGGACATTTTATATATAAATAGGACACAGACCCACAGGGATTTCTTCCCGGTAAAGTACTCCCATGTCTTTCATGTATACTTGTGGAGGATCAGGACAGACACATAGGGTTCTCTCCCTCAATCGGGCGTGTGTACTGACAGACCCATAGGGCTCTCTCCCCCAATCGGGCATGTATACCTATGGAGGATCAGGACAGACACATAGGGTTCTCTCGCCTAATCAGGCGTGTGTACTGACAGACCCATAGGGCTCTCTCACCAAGTCGGCCATGTATACTTGTCGAAGATCAGGACATACACATAGGGTTCTCTCCCCTAATCGGGCGTGTGTACTGACAGACCCATAGGGCTCTCTCCCACAGTCGGTCATGTATACCTGTGGAGGATCAGGACAGACACATAGGGTTCTCTCCCCCAATCGGGCGTGTGTACTGACAGACCCATAGGGCTCTCTCCCACAGTCGGCCATGTATACCTGTGGAGGATCAGGACAGACACATAGGGTTCTCTCCCCCAATCGGGCGTATGTACTGACAGACCCATAGGGCTCTCTCCCACAGTCGGCCATGTATACCTGTGGAGGATCAGGACAGACACATAGGGTTCTCTCCCCCAATCGGGCGTGTGTACTGACAGACCCATAGGGCTCTCTCCCACAGTCGGACATGTATACCTGTGGAGGATCAGGACAGTCACATAGGGTTCTCTCCCCCAATCGGGCGTGTGTACTGACAGACCCATAGGGCTCTCTTCCACAGTCGGCCATGTATACCTGTGGAGGATCAGGACAGTCACATAGGGTTCTCTCCCCCAATCGGGCGTGTGTACTGACAGACCCACAGGGCTGTCTCCCACAGTCGGTCATGTATACCTGTGGAGGATCAGGACAGACACATAGGGTTCTCTCCCCCAATCGGGCGTGTGTACTGACAGACCCATAGGGCTCTCTCCTACAGTCGGACATGTATACCTGTGGAGGAGCAGGACAGTCACATAGGGTTCTCTTCCCCAATCGGGCGTGTGTACTGACAGACCCATAGGGCTCTCTCCCACGGCCGGCCATGTATACCTGTGGAGGATCAGGACAGACACATAGGGTTCTCTCCCCTAATCGGGCGTGTGTACTGACACACCCATAGGGCTCTCTCCCACAGTCGGCCATGTATACCTGTGGAGGATCAGGACAGACACATAGGGTTCTCTCCCCCAATCGGGCGTGTGTACTGACAGACCCATAGGGCTCTCTCCCACAGTCGGGCATGTATACCTGTGGAGGATCAGGACAGACACATAGGGTTCTCTCCCCCAATCGGGCGTGTGTACTGACAGACCCATAGGGCTCTCTCCCACAGTCGGGCATGTATACCTGTGGAGGATCAGGACAGTCACATAGGGTTCTCTCCCCCAATCGGGCGTGTGTACTGACAGACCCATAGGGCTCTCTCCCACAGTCGGACATGTATACCTGTGGAGGATCAGGACAGACACATAGGTTTCCCCCCCCCCCCCAAGCGGGCGTGTGTTCTGACAGACAGACCCATAGGGCTCTCTCCCACAGTCGGACATGTATACCTGTGGAGGATCAGGACAGACACATAGGTTCTCTCCCCTAATCGGGCGTGTGTACTGACAGACCCATAGGGCTCTCTCCCACAGTCGGGCATGTATACCTGTGGAGGATCAGGACAGACACATAGGTCCCCCCTTCCAATCGGGCGTGTGTACTGACAGACCCATAGGGCTCTCTCCCACAGTCGGGCATGTATACCTGTGGAGGATCAGGACAAACACATAGGGTTCTCTCCCCCAATCGGGCGTGTGTACTGACAGACCCATAGGGCTCTCTCCCACAGTCGGTCATGTATACCTGTGGAGGATCAGGACAGACACATAAGGTTCTCTCCCTCAATCGGGCGTGTGTATCGACAGACCCATAGGGCTCTCTCCCACAGTCGGGCATGTATACCTGTGGAATATCAGGACAGACGCATAGGGTTCTCTCCCTCAATCGGGCGAGTGTACTGACAGACCCATAGGGCTCTCTCCCACAGTCGGGCATGTATACCTGTGGAGGATCAGGACAGACACATAGGGTTCCCTCCCCTAATCGGGCGTGTGTACTGACAGACCCATAGGGCTCTCTCACCCAGTCGGCCATGTATACCTGTGGAGGATCAGGACAGACACATAGGGTTCTCTCCCTCAATCGGGCGTGTGTACTGACACACCCATAGGGCTCTCTCCCACAGTCGGCCATGTATACCTGTGGAATATCAGGACAGACACATAGGGTTCTCTCCCTCAATCGGGCGTGTGTGCTGAGAGACCCATAGGGCTTTCTTCCCCAGTTGGGCATGTATACCAGTGAAAAACCCTGGAGTTTTTTTTAGAATACTTGACAATTAATCACTGCTATATACAGTATCTCTATACATATGTTTAGGAACTAATTCTAGTGCCATGTTGAACAACTCAGAAACATGCTGTCAATTCCGAGTTCTAGTACCGGTAAGATCAAGTGCATAGTATATAAGTATGAAATATTATCTGTGAATAATTCAGCTTCTTTTGAGGAAGTGAATTATATTTACCAAAACTTCTTCATATTTTCATCATAATAATAGCATATTATAATATAGTTGCGTTTTAAAGGATAAAATAAGAATCACTGCATATCACAATAAGCGGCAATTGCTGATCAGCAGGTCTCGTGGCTGAACATGATGCCATTCCCACCATGATGTCATTCCCGTGATGATGTGTGCCATATAGCGTTTCGCTGCAATATATAGTTTAATTTCATACCATTGTTCTGAGCAAACATGATAAATAATAAATTTCATTTGAAAATAAGTCGTTCATGACCATCCTATGAGAGTTAGTTAAGTGGTGATCGTTCGACATGGTCTACTACGAAATACATGTACAATATAGATGTCCTTTATTCACGAATTATTTCGTGATTTATTCATATATTACAAGACGACCACCGATATGGATGATCGATACAAATGGAGAATTATCTTAATATTTTGCTTCCAGTAAATCATTGCATTATGTATGATTGCATACGATGCTTCCACGTCCCTAGGGAGACATAAGGCTGTGCGCGCGGGGTCCCGGGCTAAACTGACACGTATCAAATCGATCTGGCTTCTTTTATCTTACTTTATTATAGCTATGCTGGTCGATATACCGCATGATATATACATATCGCTTTCATCAAAACTTTGTTCCCATTATATGTTTTGAATTTCAAAGTTATATGAATAACTTGGGATGTAACATCTCATCACGTAATGGAATCAAATTTGTTGATTTGTTGATTAATGAATGTGTTATTCATGGTCAGTGGGTGTTTATTCAATATTCATGCTAATATTGTTTTATATTTATGTACATCGGAGCAAAGAAGACATTTACAAAAATATGTGTTAATTCAAATACCAGTACTTTATTTCTTTGTTTATTGGCACATTCTTATTAACAAGCAGTAATTGCTCATATAAAATATTAAAAATGATATTCCTAGCATTCTCATATATGTATGTATGCATGTATGTATGTATGTATGTATATGTGTGTGTATGTATATATGTGTGTGTATGTATGTATGTATGTATGTATGTATGTATGTATGTATGTATGTATGTATGTATGTATGTATATGTGTGTGTGTGTGTGTGTGCGTGCGTGCGTGCATGCATGCATGCACTGAATATCATTTAAATGCAATTTGTTAATTGGATCTTCGTTTTATTGAAATAAAAGTTCTCACAGATAATTTGTATTTTGCAAAAAATAAAAATGAATGAGAAGATGCAATTTTCAATTGTTTAAGTATTGTTATGAAGTCTTCCCTTCCTCCAATTGACTCCATTTAATGTCCGATGTTTTTATGTCGTCCAGCAGATAAACAATGGCAAAGCTAGGAACAATTCTATTCTACGTTTATGCGGCCGCACTTTGTATTCCTGGAATGAAATCTTTCATGGAATAAAAGTTAGCCCTGGAATAGGATATTTAATTCCTTGGAATAAAAGAAATTCAGACGATAAAGTTATTCCTGGAATGAAAGTTTGGAGCAACTGGTTTAATTTCTTAAATTTAATGATATGGTTTCTGTCTTATGTGCGACACAAATTGAGTGATGTGCGAAACGTCAAGGACTGGTTGCAGAATTTAGAAGATGCCGCGAAAGTGACTGACTAGTCTGAAAACTAGAGAGGAAACAATGAATAATTTACTGCTTCTTCGTCGTTATGTGGACATTTATTAAAAATTAACAGAAAATTTATTATTTCTTGCATTTGTTTATTCCCTATATAGTGTCACAATGTAAGATATTTCAGTAAGGTATAATAAACAAGAGGTGTTTATGAAACCCTATGCCCCCTGACGGCAACAAGGTCCGAAAACATTATTTTAGTTTAAAGGTCACAAGGGCATTGACCTTGGCGTTATTTGAAAGGGCTTTATTAATGAGTATGTATGCCAAGTATGAAGTCTCTATCTTCCAAGGTTCAAGAGTTATGGCGAAGGCTACGGTTGACAAACGGACAGACAACAAAATCAAAATAGATTAATGGCTATGTGTGACTGCTGACACCCATGCTTTTATTTACGGATAATCTTAAAACATGATCTCCGACAATTTTGCTGATGTCCGAGCCGATTAATGTTGATTAAGACGAGACGCAATATCCAAAATGAATGTACTCATTATATAATCACTTCAACACCAACTGATCTGTGAGCGCATGAGCGAAGGGTCAATGGTCATCGCCATGATATTGTGAGGCAAAACTTTCAAATATTACATATTTGTTAATCTTTGAAACGATGCATTCGATGTTAAGAAAATTAACATATAAGATAAAAATGTAAAGGTGTAAAACTTAATTGTGCACAAAGAAAAGGCAGGCGAAAACGCATTGTCTGCACTTCGACCGATAATCACCCGAATGTGTCCGACATAATAGAATGATACGACCTCTTTGTATGTTAACGTTGTTTTACAAATAATTGCATAAATGTTTAACGTATTGTCAAAAATGGAGCTGACGGTCAACCGAATCTTTTAAATAAATTTCTTTTTCAACAGCTTTATGTTTAATACTAAAGATGCGTCCCGCATTAAAGTAGGTGTACAGCAAGACCAAATTAACGTGATTAAGATTAAGTACTTTGCGATAAACATACAATACACGATTCAATCTTCAACAGTGCCGTTTATGGTACTTTATAAAGGTAACTGTGTGTTTCAGGTGTATTGGTGTATCCAGACGGGATGTCTGTGGTTTTGACACTCTTTTTGTCGGAAATATTTACTCATAAAGGTAATTTTTGGCAGTTGTCGGTCTTGAACGCAACCCCTTTTTATGGGCGCATTGGAACAAAAATGGTTTGCCCCTTTCCCCGCCTTTGAAATATTTAACGATTCTTCCCTGCAGATGTATAGAAATTTGACTAACCTTAATGAAGTGACACATATTATATGCGAGTATCTATGCATATTATTTTATAGTTGACATCAGTAATCCGACATAACGCATTCCATCAAAGTGGCGCGTAAAATGCGACGTCAAAGAAATATTACGTCAACTTTCCCTGCTGTTTTCAATGTATTAATGGAGAAGTAGCACATTCTGTCATACATCATTTAACCGTGAAAACCCTGCTCTATATTTATGCAATACATGTACACCTTTAATTTTGAACGGTCGGCCATTTTCAGCCAAAACCGCCCCTTGTCCTTCAGTTTTATCCAGAAATACCATTTTATTCCTGAAATAAGACTTATTCTATCTTTGAGCAACTGACCTTAGGATGCTACCGAGTGATTGTTGTTAAGTCGGTATCGTCATTGCAATGTACTGTAATCAAATATTTCTGTGACGTCCTCCATATTTTAATTTCTAATTTTTTGAGGATATATTGAGGAACATTTGAAATTGTCATTGAGGAAGTTCTATAGTCGATATAGAGATCTGGTGCAATTTCAGAACCCCTTTCAAGAATGTTAACCGACATTTCGTGATCTGATCATACAAACTAACCATCTTGAACGTTTTGACTATACTTGCTTTGGCATTATTTGTATACATACTATACATACAGACTTTTGTTCAGGTGCATTTCCGACACCGGAGTATCTGTTTAACAACATTTCACACGGTGAATTAATAAAAATCTGCGATAGGGATCCGATTTTCACAACTCGAAGTCCAAAGAACACGACAATACATATACACAAGTAGTCACAATCGGTATAGATCAGTAGAAATTATACAGTGTTGGTAATGCAGACAGTCTAATGTCTTGAATTTGAAATTTTGCGACGGATGTTGCATGCAACCAGGTAATGCTTACTCCGGGGGGGGGCACCTGTTTTCACCGTAGTTTATTTTGGGTTAGCATTTGTCTGAATATGACATTATTCCACAAATTTCAAGATGTGGTGAGCACTTCAGTACTTCTCCTTTGTTTACTTGGTTTTCCTGTCTATTTTTGTGTTGTGGAATTTGTCATGTGATTTGAGGCAGACCTCTGCCAATTTCACCGCTTCTGCACAATGAAAAGTCACTGGATGTGGGATTGACGGAGAACTCGTCCCACTGTGTTGTTAGTGAGGTGTTTTGTGTTAGATATTGAGTGTATATAGGGCAGCTATACCAGATGATAGACGGAATGGCAGTTTAGTTCCTAACCAACATCTGGCATATGTATATTAACACCTTTATAGACGACATTCAAATGCAGATAATTTTATTTTGAATTGAACTGAAATGTTTTATAATAAAGAATAAATGCCATGATCGCCGGCATGTGAAAGTGAGTAGGTTTAAATCAATGAGATTTTTATCATCTACTGATCACCAAGCAGACTACACGTTCACGGCGTTCTGAGATTGCTGCACAGAGACTTTCATCTCACGCCATCTAGCGATCATGCTCTGGAATCATCTGACCTCATCACATAGTTTCGTATGTCCTGTATAGTATACATAATCACGCTCCTCTCCACTGTTTATGATTACAGTGCCCTCATTTGGGTTATTAACATCTTCTATGATTACTATATGGTGCTTAAAGTTGACAGATGAATTTCAACCTCCATTAATTCAGGGCCCTTTTTTCTGCCTTTCTTTATCACCTTCTGTTTTCGTAGCCGTGCGGATTTACTCATATTTCTGTACTCACTTTAAGATTATAAATATTACTAATCACAATCTGGTCGTCCTCTCCGATTTCCGTAATCACCTTGTCTGGGTTCTTTTCCGTAATCACCCTGTCTAGGTTCTTTGGATCGCCTAACTAGCTAGCTACAATGCGCATTATGATAAGGAATGCCAAAAGAGAACTGACGATACATAATCAAATCGGGTTTTAGTGCTAACTCTAGATGAATCAGACTATGTAATGGTCACAGAGAGGCAAATCACATCTATTATTAATAATAATGTCTTAATGCATGATCTATACAAGCCTGTAAGCGCAAACAGGCCTAATTAATTAAGGTAATGTTACAATAAGCACAAGAGTAGCGATGTAATATTGCAGTCATCGCAGATATTGCCCTGTTGATGGCATTTTAATTGAAACTCAATGGTGGAGCATAGAAAACCTCTTTTTGTCAATTGTAATTAGTTGTCTAGCGGTGTACGGTGCGTGTATTTTATGGTGGTAAATTTTCCGTAAGACCCTTCATATTATTGTAAAAACTACACTTGTCATCGCTTGTAGATAACATAGCTGTCTTTTCATGCTTTTCTGATAACCAGAGCGAATTGATGAAATAGTGAATGTCAGGAACATGATACAAAGTGCCCGCGTAGTAATCTGACTCGGAGAAGAGGGTGTATTTTGTAGGCTGATGATAGACTCGACACAGATAGTAAAAAATAAAGTTGTAATATACGATATTCATGTATCAAGGAGTGAAAGACATTTGCAACTAAGTTTCTAAATGAATGTTATCATTGTTCTATATTTATCACAGATTTGCAGTATTTACACCATCCAATTTCATGGTTCTGAATTTGTGAAATAAAACCAAGCATATTTGTATATTTTTCGTTTTGTATATGATAATACTTGTACAAACTAAGGAGGGTCAAAGGTTCTGATAATTTCATAACTTCTCCCGATTCTAAAATAATTAATAGCCTTCAACATCAACAGTATGACCCTGAGATTATCGCAAAGATCATAGGTCTTGTATATGTACAGCCCTATACAGACTTTTACTTGAGCGTTGCACGATGACTAACAGGGCGGTGGGACTCTATTTATGATCTTTTCCAAACATTTTAAGAGGAGACAAGGTCCTGAGCCTCGTCCCTAGTAGTCCGAGATTCTCTGCCCTTCTCCCACTTTTGATAACGACGGTTTGTTGGAGAGGGTCAGAGAGACTTTGTTATCACCAAATTTTACAGGAAGCAAGATCCTCTACCAAATTTGTGTTTTCGAGCGGATCCGTGATCCAAGATGGCTGCCATTGGCTCAGATTGGTTGACACATTTTTGTTTTCTCCAAAACCGTTGCACACACGTTCACAAACACATACAGGAAGTAAGTACTCAAAGTCCTCTACCAAGTAAATGTTTTTCTACCCGATCCGTAATTCAAGATTCAAGATTGGTTGACACATTTTCGACTTCTCCCCTGCAACCGCTTTACAGCGCAGAAACCTACAGGAAGTACTCAATGTCCACTACCGAGTTTGTGTTTGTTTTACCCCATCCGTGGTCCAAGATGGCCCCCTTGGGCCCTGCTTAGTTAACACATATTGGACTTCTTCTCCACAACTGCTTCATTAAATTTCACCAGATGTTACAAGTAGTAAGCAATCAAGGTCCTTTTTCATTTTCAGTTTTTCAACCCGATCCGTAATCTCAAGATGGTCGCCAAGATCTCTGATTGGCTGATACATTTTCGACTCAGTTACTGCTTCACAGATTTCTGCCAAATCTTGTAGGAAGTAACTACTGAAAGTCCTCTACCAAAAATAGTATCATCCAAGATGGCCACCATAGGAAATTGATGACGTCATAACTTTTACATTAGATACAGTTCCAAATGGGAAATAACTCTGTTTAACAAAAAAAAACCTCAATAGCGGTTGATGATAGCATACAAATTGGATTTGCTCAATTTTCTCATTTGTTGAATAGTGTCTGGCAGTTGAAAAAATGAAGCACGAATTTCTTTTTATCCTGATTTTGCTAAGCAAGTATCCCATATACTTTACTTCTTGGTGATCTTTGTTATACAGTGATATTACATATATATTACGGTACCTACTGCGATGCCTACACAGTGTTAATTTTAAGGCTGTGGATACCATCTTTAACATTGCAGACTGTTACGACTGTTGATAAGTTTTGCATTTTGTGAACATGTGACAGTTACAATGCTACATAACCTTTTGCCCATCATTTCACGCAGAACGACACATTACATAAGTAAGGGATTAATAGCTCTCCGATCACCTAGTTCTTCATTATTTTATCAATGACTCTCTTTTTAATTTCA
The DNA here is from genome assembly GCA_035048485.1 of Pteria penguin. Classification (NCBI taxonomy): domain Eukaryota; kingdom Metazoa; phylum Mollusca; class Bivalvia; order Pterioida; family Pteriidae; genus Pteria; species Pteria penguin. The sequence goes on along the minus strand of CM068587.1, from coordinate 4,875,830 downwards.
TGCTTTTGAAACATTACTGGTTGAGAGGAATTCCATGGAGGATTGTATTTTAATCACTCTCTATCGTGTAGCTCGTTTGCCTATTTTGTTGCGAGCACGTTGTTGATATCTTTCCAGAACTGGCACCGTAAGCTATATTGCCTCTCCGTAATCCCACCAAACACGTCTATATTATGTTTATATTGATCAACGGATTGATTTAAGGAAATTTGATTTTGCTGTTATATGCATCTAACAGAATATTGTAGTTGGGAAATCATTATTACTTTTGTGCAGTAAATTTGTTTTTATTGGTTGGTTGATAATGACTTGTAAAGACAGACAAATAAACGATGGGGTCTTATAAGCGGAAATGTATTTAGTATACATGTTAAAGACAAGCTTACGTCCCGGCGCACGTACATCGTGAACGCGGCGCCTTGGTTGGACCGATTGGGACTCCACTGGGAATCATCCAATACACAACGACTAACAAGCCATTCAGCGTCCCGTGCCAGGTGAGCATGATACATATCTTTTAAACATATTACAGGCATTTATGAAAAAAAAATTAATTATCAAGTATAAGTGGGGAAAGTATCGATATGTTATCTATATGCGTGTAATTAAGGTCATTGAGTTTGCAATTGACGATTATTATTATATTGTAAGACCTTAAGCTGAAATGTACTGCCGTTTGTAAAAATAATAAAAGATGAAGCTTTCGATACACATCATTAGCACACTCACTCTGGAGTTTTTCTACATACTCGAAGTGTGTTTCGCTTCTGCACTACCTACTCGAAACAGCTTTGTAGCAATGACTATATTTTCTTATAAATGATTTGGCCTCATTGAAAATGTTTTTTTTTTCTTTCCCAAAAATATTTTTACTAGAAGAGACGTAAATATTTTCCTGGTATCAACTGCTCCTCAGGGTATTGGATTAATTCATTATTTGACTTAAGTATTATTATGCTATTTCCTTGATGCTATGTGGTAGTGACACTTTCCACATAATGTTGGTTCACATTCATTTATATATACAGTGCTGAGTTACATGCATTCTTTTGTAAGGGTATTCATGTCGTCTGTGAATGCCCGCTGTGGTACATTGTTGTTAGTGACATAGTCACTTGGTACCAGTTATTTTCGTATTTTGCATTTTTGACATATTTCGAATTCATGAAAATAGTATATTTCTTGAAAGACTTCAATTTATAAGATCAAGAAACCAATTAATGAAGATGATTGAAATTTATGACCGCGTTACGTAAATTAAGAATGTGCAATTTAATTTGCATTGGCTTTAGAAAACATTCAAGATAACTACAAGGCTATTTCATAATCTTGAAATGTGTACAGTGTGAAGAGAGTATAATATTCATGGTAAATCTATTTATAAAGTAAGCAGGTTCTCTATTTATAGTTACGGTTTAGGATTATTTATATTGTATCCGTCGGTTGGTAAATCTACCTTACAAACTGAACTGTCAAATTTGTCATTTTATTTATTGGGGGTCAAATTGCGATTACAATCTCTTCCGACTTGTCTACTGACACTTTCTGTCACCAATGTATGTGGCCATATGTACTGAGTATGTACATACATTTCTTCAGAAATTAAAAGTGCCAGGTATGATATCTTGTATAGATCATGTCTTTCCATAAGATATTTATTTATTATCGTGTTAATGATGTCATGTTACTGAGAGGTACTTCCCTTTTGAGGATGGAAAAGTTTAAGACTATTGCAACCCTAGAGAATTTCAGATTCGCAGTCAAAATGTCGTTTATCGGTTCTTTTTATTCCCTCGGATCTATAGATCGGTGGCATCTTGCTTTTACCTTTTTTGTTTGTTGCTTCTTTCTTTCCTTGCCTGTAGACAGCTTGAACATATGAGATAACTTTTAAACTATTCCAGCTAGAGCTTTCATATTTCACGAGCATTTCTTGTGGTATTTCATGTGCTCCTTTGGAGCTACAGTTAATGATCCTGTGACCTGGACTGTCAAGTTTGATCTACATTTGATATATATTCAAATAATCTTTTATTTTGGTCTTCACTCTTGAACCTTAAAAGATAAGGCTCTTACATTTCATATGTGAATTCCTTGTTTCGAGACCCTTCCATTGATACCATACTTATGACCATTTAACATTGACTTTCACGTTTGACTTTTATTTAAAAAAAATTATTTCTTGGGGAAACCCTTCAACCTTAGAAACCAGGGACTTTCATATTTCTGACGTGTTCCTTGTGATCAGACCATTCCAGTGTTACCATAATTTATGGCCTTGTGACTTGACCGTCAAGTTTGACCTACATTTTACCTCTTAACTAAGTCCTTAAGGTGAAGTATGTATTCTATATTGGTTTGCTCTTGGTATTCGACAGGATTTTATTAGCATTGGATTTCGATATAGAATCATATTTGTTGTTGTTTTACTTTTTGTGATTTGTTTCTTGTTTCGTATTTGGTGAAATTTCTGCTTTGAAGAAATTGAATTTTTTTGGTAAACGTTGAGTTGATTGAAATTTGATATCCTGTGTTATATATAACAGATAAATTTCATATTTCAAGTTCTTCTTATTTTTCAATTTCATTTGTATCATTGGATTTCATGTTTATGCATCTGATTCACGTGTATGCTTTTAAACTAAACTTCAGATCGACTATTTCTACTGGACTTAAGCGACGGGTGATTCTACGGGTCAAAGTACAAAACCCAAGATCATTAAACTTTTAAGTGATCGAAATCTTTACTTAGAGATGTTATGGTAATATATACTTAGTTTAAATTAAAATGCCTGGAATTGTGAATGAGCTGAAAGCAAATGGAATGAACAGATGGAAGGAAAAATAACATGATATTGCTTTGGTCCTGACTGTCTTTTCTTCGATCCTGGTTTGCTGTGATTGTAGTGGCCTCCTTTCCTTTTTCGCGCTGTGGTAAACCCTGATTTTTACTCTTGGTTGACGTTGTGCTAATCTGCGATCCTGTTTCTGCTGTTGCTGTAGTAGCCTTCCAATCTGCCGTTGTTGTTACTATTTTGGCCTTCGATCTTGCCTCTGGTTATGATAAGCTGGCATCCGATCTTGCCTCTGGTTATGGTAAGCTGGCATCCCATCTTGCCTCTGGTTATGGTGAGCTGGCATCCCATCTTGCCTGTGGTTATGGTAAGTTGGCATCCCATCTTTCCTCTGGTTATGGTAAGCTGGCCTCCGATTTTGCCTGTGGTATGGTTAGCTGGCCTCCGATCTTGCCTGTGGTTGTGGTTAGTTGGCCTCCGATCTTGCCTCTGGTTATGGTAAGCTGGCATCCCATCTTGCCTCTGGTTATGGTAAGCTGGCCTCCCATCTTGCCTCTGGTTATGGTAAGCTGGCATCCGATCTTGCCTCTGGTTATGCTAAGCTGGCCTCCGATCTGCTTTGGTCCTGTTTATGTATCTCTGATGATGCCCCTGCTTTTAATATCTTTGTGTTGCTGCAGTGACTTCCACTGATGTTACAATGCTTCGTTCTTGTCACAATACTGTCCTATCATGGATGTGTATTAGGACTTTACGTCTTTTCTACCCGTAAGATATTTCATGAAAGTTTTTCTCGTGTTATTTATCAAGGTTTCTTCAGTAATGAGAATTATCCCTTTTGGTGGAATGTGGATGCCTTGTATTTTCTGTTAATTATGTAAACTTTAACTCATCATATCTTGTTTTCATTGTTGCGTTATCAATGTAAGCCTTTATCTTCAAACATTGTTACGTGCATTTTAAATTACCCCCCCCCCCCCACACACACACAAACACACAAAGTGTATTTTAAATCACACACACACGCACCTATACACACACACACCTACACATACACACAAACACACACACACACACACACACACACACACACACAAATTATAATGAAGTTACGTTAGATTAATGTAAGCGTTTGAAAATCGTTGTTTCAGATTTCTTATTAATGCGTGAACTTTTGAAAATTCACAATGACAATGATAATTTCTCGTATGCACAAGCTATGATGCTTCGTCACGTGTACATTACCTTGTTAGTTTCCCTTATCAATTTTATGCATCCATATTGTCAAATTAACGGAAGCGGAAATGATTGTAAAATTCGAGTTATCTCGTTTATACCTGAATTATTGATGTGTGAATATTGTGTTAGTAGTTACATCAAGTAAAACTTCCGTCAACTCGAGTTGCTTTTAGAAATTCAAATTTACAATGGATTTATAGTAGACTGTGACTGATACATTTCAGCCTTCAGAACTAGTCGATTTATTTCAATTAAAGTAGGAGATACATAAATATTTCCATAGTTTGGACAGAAAATTAATATTTCCGTCACATTGTTATTGCTTTGATCAATAGATAGCGCAAATTGAGTCTGAATATGAAAATTCAATTAGATGTTTCCTGCAGCACCAGGTGTGTGACAGGCATATTAGTCATTCTGTGTGGTGATAGACCCTAAATCGTAAATATAAATGTGCTTGTGGTATCTAACATTAACCTCACCGATTGTTTGTTTGTCAGTTTACTTTATTTCATGATATTTTAATGTTGAGTACAGACATACATCTTAAAACCGTTTTTAATATTCTTTTTCTGATTTTTAAACATCTAAACTGTTTTTCATATAATAATTTAAAATATCACTAATCATTTTCGTATTTGACATTGTCAGTATGAAAATTATTTGAATTAAGTACGAAAATAATTGCTGGTATAAATGTGTTGTAGCAGGTATATATGTTCTATGTTTATTGCAACACCTTATTGATAATTTCACATTACAATATTACTTGTTAAAGCCAATCCCTATGTTATATAAGAAGTATATTGCTAAATTTAGATTATCTTCGCATAATTTGCTAACTGAACAAGGTAGACATGTAAACGAAGTAAGAGCTAACAGATTATGTGCATACTGTGATCAAAACGAGGTGGAAGATGAATATCATTTTATATTAGTTTGTCCTTCATACACTGCATTGCGACCTCAATATATAAAACCATATTATTATAGAAGGCCTAGTGTATTTAAACTGGTTAAATTACTAAGTATTAATAACAAACCTTGGGAAATATCTTTATTTGTCTTGTAAACAGAGGTCCATGTGATGTTAGCTTCTACATAATATATTTAATGCAGTTCTTAGGTGTGTATAGATATTAGTGTGTTTATGTGTATATTTATGTATACATTTGCCAGTGTGGATCGAGATATATCTTCTATTGCAAAAACTTTCGCTCTCCATATGCATTGATATAAAACACATAAGTATTTAACGTCCTGTCTGCATTTTGTATCTTGTACATATATCAATTACTGGTTTTTCCCTCCATACTCTCATATATATATATATATATATATATATATATATATATATATATATATATATATATATATATATATATATATATATATATATATATATATATATATGTATATATGTGTGTGTGTGTGTGTGTGTGTGTGTGTGTGTGTGTGTGTGTGTGTGTGTGTGTTTAACAAACCTTGGGATATAAATATTCTATATGCTGTATGGTATTTGAATAAATTGAATTGAATTGAATTGTAGCAGTCAGAACGCGCCATGGTGGACATTGAAGCACTGGAAATCAGAAGTGATGACTTTAAGTCATTGTGATTGTACTTATTTGTAGCAAATGAAACTAGCATTGTAATGTAATTTAGATATTTGTACAAAAATCCTACAAATCAAATCAACTGTCTCTCACTGGAACATTAACCCCTGCTTAGCTCAACCTTAGGGTAAACTTTCGAACAAATGGCCCTGGATGACCAGGAAGCGATATTGCCAGTCACATACGCTGCATGTAAGTTCCCAAAATAAACGGTACATAGATACTTGGACACTGTATGCATGAAGTGAAAATGGAACAACGTTGTATACATGAAGTGAATATGGAACAACGCTGTATGTATGAGTTGACATTGCAAGTCACACGCTTTGTGGGGATTTGTTATGCGAGCTCTGCGCTGCAAAGAGGAGAAATATGACAATAATGTAAGATACGATGGTGACAGTAGCTACGATAACATATTTAATTACTGTACTATAGGCGCATTTCGACAGCTTATGTCACATCAGTGATGTCCAAAAAATGCCTAAGCTGTTTTTTTTTTAAATATATACTGTTTGCCAAATAAACGTTTGCCTAATAGTGCCTCACAAGTGGACTCCTTTACACGAGAAGTGAGTACAGCGAAGTAAACATCATCGTCCACAGTGCCCAGGTGGACTCCTGCACACGAGGGGTGAATACAGCGAAGTAAGCGTCATCGTCCACAGTGCTGACATGTGTACTCCTGGGCACTGTGGACGAGTACAGCGAAGTAAACGTCATCGTCCACAGTGCCCAGGTGGACTCCTGTACACGAAAGGCGAGTACAGCGAAGTAAACGTCATCGTCCACAGTGCCCAGGTGGACTCCTGCACACGAGGGGTGAATACAGCAAAGTAAGCGTCATCGTCCACAGTGCTGACAAGTGTACTCCTGTACACGAGAGGCGAGTACAGCGAAGTAAGCGTCATCGTCCACAGTGCCCAGGTGGACTCCTGTACACGAGAGGCGAGTACAGCGAAGTAAACGTCCTCGTCCACAGTGTCCAGGTGGACTCCTGCACACGAGAGGTGAATACAGCGAAGTAAGCGTCATCGTCCACAGTGCTGACAAGTATACTCCTGTACACGAGAGGCGAGTACAGCGAAGTAAACGTCCTCGTCCACAGTGCCCAGGTGGACTCCTGCACACGAGGGGTGAATACAGCGAAGTAAACGTCATCGTCCACAGTGCCCAGGTGGACTCCTGTACACGAGAGGCGAGTACAGCGAAGTAAACGTCATCGTCCACAGTGCCCAGGTGGACTTCTGCACACGAGGGGTGAATACAGCGAAGTAAGCGTCATCGTCCACAGTGCTGACAAGTGTACTCCTGTACACGAGAGGCGAGTACAGCGAAGTAAGCGTCCTCGTCCACAGTGCCCAGGTGGACTCCTGTACACGAGAGGCGAGTACAGCGAAGTAAACGTCCTCGTCCACAGTGCCCAGGTGGACTCCTGTACACGAGAGGCGAGTACAGCGAAGTAAGCGTCATCGTCCACAGTGCCCAGGTGGACTCCTGTACACGAGAGGCGAGTACAGCGAAGTAAACGTCCTCGTCCACAGTGCCCAGGTGGACTCCTGCACACGAAGGGTGAATACAGCGAAGTAAGCGTCATCGTCCACAGTGCTGACAAGTGTACTCCTGTACACGAGAGGCGAGTACAGCGAAGTAAACGTCATCGTCCACAGTGCCCAGGTGGACTCCTGTACACGAGAGGCGAGTACAGCGAAGTAAACGTCCTCGTCCACAGTGCTGACAAGTGGACTCCTGTACACGAGAGGCGAGTACAGCGAAGAAAACGTCCTCGTCCACAGTGCTGACAAGTGTACTCCTGTACACGAGAGGCGAGTACAGCGAAGTAAACGTCATCGTCCACAGTGCCCAAGTGGACTCCTGTACACGAGAGGCGAGTACAGCGAAGTAAACGTCATCGTCCACAGTGCCCAGGTGGACTCCTGCACACGAGGGGTGAATACAGCGAAGTAAGCGTCATCGTCCACAGTGCTGACAAGTGTACTCCTGTACACGAGAGGCGAGTACAGCGAAGTAAACGTCATCGTCCACAGTGCCCAGGTGGACTCCTGTACACGAGAGGCGAGTACAGCGAAGTAAACGTCCTCGTCCACAGTGCTGACAAGTGGACTCCTGTACACGAGAGGCGAGTACAGCGAAGTAAACGTCCTCGTCCACAGTGCCCAGGTGGACTCCTGCACACGAGGGGTGAATACAGTGAAGTAAGCGTCATCGTCCACAGTGCTGACAAGTGGACTCCTGTACATGAGAGGCGATTACAGCTAAGCAAGCGTCATCGTCCACAGTGCCCAGGTGGACTCCTGCACACGAGAAGTGAATACAGCGAAGTAAGCGTCATCGTCCACAGTGCTGACAAGTGGACTGCTGTACACGAGAGGCGAGTACAGCGAAGTAAGCGTCATCGTCGTTGTGGTAGTCATAACACCACCACAAAAGTGCTGACAATTGGACTGCTGTACACGAGAGGCGAGTACAGCGAAGTAAGCGTCATCGTCGTTGTGGTAGTCATAACACCACCACCACAGTGCTGACAAGTGGACTCCTGTACACGAGAGGCGAGTACAGCGAAGTAAATGTCATCGTCCACAGTGCCCAGGTGGACTCCTGTACACGAAAGGCGAGTACAGCGAAGTAAACGTCATCGTCCACAGTGCCCAGGTGGACTCCTGCACACGAGGGGTGAATACAGCGAAGTAAGCGTCATCGTCCACAGTGCTGACAAGTGTACTCCTGTACACGAGAGGCGAGTACAGCGAAGTAAACGTCATCGTCCACAGTGCGCAGGTGGACTCCTGTACACGAGAGGCGAGTACAGCGAAGTAAACGTATTCGTCCACAGTGCTGACAAGTGGACTCCTGTACACGAGAGGCGAGTGCAGCGAAGTAAACGTCCTCGTCCACAGTGCCCAGGTGGACTCCTGCACACGAGGGGTGAATACAGCGAAGTAAGCGTCATCGTCCACAGTGCTGACAAGTGGACTCCTGCACATGAGAGGCGATTACAGCGAAGTAAGCGTCATCGTCCACAGTGCCCAGGTGGACTCCTGCACACGAGAAGTGAATACAGCGAAGTAAGCGTCATCGTCCACAGTGCTGACAAGTGGACTCCTGTACACGAGAGGCGAGTACAGCGAAGTAAGCGTCATCGTCGTTGTGGTAGTCATAACACCACCACAAAAGTGCTGACAATTGGACTGCTGTACACGAGAGGCGAGTACAGCGAAGTAAGCGTCATCGTCGTTGTGGTAGTCATAACACCACCACCACAGTGCTGACAAGTGGACTCCTGTACACGAGAGGCGAGTACAGCGAAGTAAATGTCATCGTCCACAGTGCCCAGGTGGACTCCTGTACACGAGAGGCGAGTACAGCGAAGTAAGCGTCATCGTCGTTGTGGTAGTCATAACACCACCACAAAAGTGCTGACAATTGGACTGCTGTACACGAGAGGCGAGTACAGCGAAGTAAGCGTCATCGTCGTTGTGGTATTTACAACACTACCACCAACATCACAGTGCTGACAAGTGGACTCCTATACACGAGAGGCGAGTACAGCGAAAGAGGCGTCATCGACGTTGTGGTAGTCACAACACCATCACCACCACCACAGTGCTGACAAGTGGACCCCTATACACGAGAGGCGAGTTCAGCGAAAGAAGCGTCATCGTCGTTGTGGTAGTCACAACACCACCACCACCACCGCAGTGCTGACAAGTGGACTCCTGTACTGGAGAAGTGAGTAAGCGTCATCGTTTTAGCTAGTCACACGCGCCATGACTACACAGAAGGTATAAACGGATTTAAAGCCATACATGACACTGAAAGGCATAAATATTAATTTTTCACGAGATTATTTGTATGAGAAGCTTACCGGTCGTTACATACTAAAGTTACATGTAGTATTAAACAACGAAACAAACATTTACAATAAGAAATCCCTCTGTTATAAAGATTTTGCCAAATAGACGTAGTATTTCTCTGCAGATAGATAAAGTTGTTGAAAATTAATTCAGAAATGAAAGTTAAATTTAACCTGCTTTAACAGTGACTCACACAAGCTAGTGCTGCAGTGCGTGCAATAATTTGCTAACCAATCAAAAAGTAATTTATTTTAATTAATACTCACCTTACAGACTCACTAGCCAAGATGACACTCCCATTATCATTAAAATTTTTCATGCAGTATATGAAACGATACAAAAATACATTGTCCACATTCTGACCCTAGTATTAATTACGAGCAATATACATTGCCATTGATTTTGTATGACAAAGAGAAATGATAAAATTCAAGAAAGTTGAATCATTGTATCATTATAATCATTAAATATATACATTAAGGTGTGACATGTATAATGAAGCCTATTCAGATCTCAGTAGATATAATGCTGAACTTTAAAGTATCTGAAGCATTCTATAAAAGAAAGCCTTTTACCGAAGGATTTTCTAAAAATAATGTTTCTCCACTGACATTGGGTTAGTTAAAGTTTGTATTGAACCCTGTGGGAAATACCTATGTTTTGCTTATATTTTTTCAAAAATGACAAAACTTATAAAGAACTGGCCATGAAAAGCTCAGTAATATCTTTACTCATCAAGATTCATAAATAAAAGTGAAATTCACCCATCACACTTTCAGCATTTTAAGTTTTTCATATCTTTTAGCAAGGGGAGATAACTCCTATAAGAGCATTCATATTCTACAATCGCAAATTATGCAATCATTAACGTCAATACCGACAACATAGATATTACCATGACCTACGACCATAATGCAGAGTATTTATGCTGATGTCTTATTTCGTTAATTGAGGCTTATTATACAAGTGATACCTTAACTGTGTATGTAAATGGTTTAAATATTGTGTAGGTCTTTGATAATTTGAATTGCAAAATATCTTCAGACTGTTTGACTTAAGTGTGATTATACTTTTTAGCTCACCTGAGCCAAAAGCTCAAGTCAGCTATAGTCATAGTGCGCCGTCCGTTATCCGTCGTCGTCCGTTCGTCGTTAACTTTTTTACATTTTGGACTTCTTCTCTGGAACTGCTTTGCAGATTTGGATCAAACTTTGTATATATGATGTACTCAATGTCCCCTACTAAAATTGTGTTCGGGATCTAGATTTTCTCAGTTTCTCAGGGGAGGATCCAGGGCAGGGCCAAAAGTGCCCAAAATGGTACCCCTCTTCAAAAATCTTTTCCTCCAGAACCAGAGCATAAATGGGGAAACTAATTGCATTTCAACAATCTATAAAGATGGGTTATTATAAATTGTGTTCGGGTTGAAATCCGTCAAACAGAGATTTACGCTTTTTTGACGTGTTTCTGGACTTAGTCATTTCAATGCAGAAAAGTGTCATGTTTTTCAGTTAATTGATAATGATGATTTCTTAATGACTGTTTTGATCATGATTATGGTAAGGAATATTATTGTGAAAGAATTTTGTCAATATCTCAATTTTTTGATTTTTTATGAATTTTTTTAGACTTCCAAAAAAAAAAAATGGGGGGGGGGGGGGGGGGGGGGTTTGGCCATTTTTCACATTATCAACTTTTTCTGCTAAACTGTTGGAAGGATTTTAATAAATCTTAGTAGAAATAAATCACTTATGATCACCTTCAAATTCTGTTGTTTTTGTCCAGACCTCTTCACAGGTGGCACCACCATAGTCAAAAGTAGGTCACAAAAGAGTACCCTCCTTTGACAATATTCTTTTTCATACTGGCTATATACAGAGACAAACAGAATGCATAGAAATGATCTAGAGGGATGAGTGAAGATGTATCGTCATTTTGGTTCCCTTCCAAAATCAAATTTTAGAATTTTTTTTTTTTGACATTTGTTTGGACTTGGTAATTTCAATGCAGAAAAGTGTCATATTTTTAACTTCTGCTGTTTACCACATGAAAGATTTTAATGAAACATGGTATACATGAAGTACTATAGGTCCTCTATCAATTGAAACATTTCATCCAAATTGGTCAACAGATAATGCCACCATGTCTAAAAACTAGGTCTCACAATGGTACATAACCACTTAGTAATTAAAATATGGAGAGTAGCGGTTCAAATCCAGCTGTGGTCAAATTTTTTTTTCATTTCTTTACACATCTAAATAAGTTTTTTGATGTTTCTCAACACTCAACTTATGGAATTAGGCCATTTTAAGTTGGATCTGGACAATATTTGAAACAATTGTTGTTCATTACCCAGACTTGAAATCAGTCAACAAAAAACCCCACCTAATAAAGAAAATGACTAACTTGTTGCCCTGAATCACATCTTGCAGAGACAAAGCAAATGCTTAATATCAAAATCACCTGAATGAATGTGCAAAAAAGTGTTGTTTTTTATTCTGGTCTGAAATAAAATTTGACATATTTTCAACATTTGTGTTGACTTAGTCACAGTAATGCAAAATTTAATGAATTCTTCCTTCCTGCATGACTGATCATCTAGGTACTCAGGTGAGCGATATAGGCCCATGTGGGCCTCTTGTTTCCTGACATTATGTGGCAATGACACTTTCCACACAAAGTGTTGGTTCACATTCATGTATATAAACAACGTACAGTGTTGAGTTACATTTGTTTCGTCTGTTGGTAAGGACATTCATTGCGGTTGTGGTTAGCCATTCAAGAGACGCTCACTCCTCCCTGGTCTTACATCTGAGTTTCCGGGGTACATTGGTAAATTGTTGCAAGTGCCGTAGTCACTTGACACCAGTTACTTTCTCTTTTTTTATGCATGATTGATTGGTAGAGTATATCTGTGTAAATACATTTCCCATACAAAACTGTTGTTTTCATAAATTAACTGAAATATTTGTATCAACCTGCCAAAGTGAATAATTAATGCACATCTGATATATGATAAAAGCTTTTTCAAAATCCTCTCATATCACACTTGCCTAGGTTGTCAATATAGAATAGAACAAGATAATACATTTTCCCGTTCACTTTATAGCATTCAAGTGACGGAGGGAGAAATAGACTCCTTAAAATGACTGCAATAAGACCACTTATGATCTGTCTTTTTACAACCATTTCTCATTCCTTAGAACAGACAAGCTTTCTTTTGCTTACTTCTACATTTCTCCAAGTATCATCCGTTATCACCTTTATGATTATTTTGTGTCATAAAGGAGACATTGTTGATATGGATAGAGCGTCAGTCGGACACTTTCTGGATAGATTTCCCGACCGGTTTCTGGTTATAACGGAAATACCTCCCCAGATACAACACAAATATGTAATCCAATAGCGCTCCTAGAAAGCAAGCATGGAATCACGCTGCGTATGGGACTTTTATTTCTGAAATATTGATGGCTGTATTTTACACCGCATTGTTATCTCTCGATTTATGATGAATTAAAGATTAAATATCAATAAATAATGTTTGATCTATGCACTTACGACCGTATGAAAATGAAAAGCTGAATGTTAACCGTCTTCGTCTACGTTGAAGGAAAGGTGAAACATTCAGGAAGTGAGCAGACCTCGGAATACACACTTCAAAGTAGGAAAGGAAAAAAAGCTGACTTGGATAGGCAGAATTAATTTGAAATCAATGTATTTATAATTTCAGTGATCTCTCAGAGGATGAAGCTCGTTTTCTGGTGATGATCAAAGCGCTTTATATTGCGTAATGGAGCAAATCTAAAAGGTAGAAAGGTAGAGTGGAGTGTCGGTAAAATTAAGATAAAGGAAACTAACGAGAAGTCGCTACTAACGAATGTTTGATATTTGTTGTCATGTATATAGAAGGCACGAGGTTATGTCGCCTCCATAGACCATAATGAATATATTGTCTGTTTGTTTGTCGTCATGTATATAGAAAGCACGAGGTTAGGTCGCCTCCATAGGCCATGATAAATATATTGTCTGTTTATTTGTCGTCATGTATATAGAAGGCACGAGGTTAGGTCGTCTCCATAGGCCATGATAAATATATTGTCTGTTTATTTGTCGTCATGTATATAGAAGGCACGAGGTTAGGTCGCCTCCATAGACCATGATAGATATATTGTCTGTTTGTTTGCATAATAATTGATAATTATTGATTGTAAATGATTCATGCGTTTCATCTTAAATGTGTATAAGCTGTGTTGTTTATTTATTTTTCTTTCCACTAGTTTGAGTCGAACTGACGTGCATTTTAAGTCTGAATTACAGAGATGTACATTGGGTGGTGGTAAATGGAGTAAGGGTCATCAAATGGAAAATCATACACCCAAGAAAGATAAAGAAATTATACGTTTTACGTAATGTACCGAGGTTTGTAGAGATTCCAGTAATGTAATATACTAAGATGAGTTAAAGGGTTCGCGGACTGCGTGTTGTTCTTTGGTGGTATGTACGGAGGATTATTTATGGTTTTTAAAATAGCACGTCTCTTAAGTTGTAGTGAAAATAAAGTGTCCACTGTTTGGGGTTCACATATGCTCTTCAAGTAGACATATTTTGTTATTTTCCATTTGTTTTCATTTTCACTGATTTTGTATGTCCTCTGGTTTCATGATTTTTGGACTTGTGGTTTTGATTTATCCATCATCTTTACATTTAATCTTATGATAATTGCTTAAGATGTTGGAATTCTTAAATGAAAACAACCAAGTAGGTTTTGGAGACCAAGTATTCAGGTCCGTTGTGAATTCTCTTTTCTTATATATGTGTCAGTATTCATTCACATTTTCATATGTAGTATTTGACTCACAGCTCATTAGATATGCAAGAGCGTATGATAACTTCATGATCATCACATCACTATTCAAAAATAATAAGCTATCACCACAGTAACACCTAGCGATATCTTTCCGACAAATTTTAGGATATAATGGCCTGGTGTTCTGCTAGAAGATTTGTTCATCGTGTAATAAGTTTACTTATGTCTGATTGTAGTAGATATTAAAAGTTGTTTATACTTACACATTACCACTTACTTTATTAGTATTGAGACAACTACGAGTTCACGACGGGAATTGTTATGGATTGAGTTTACGTTGATTGTCATTGATAGAGATATCTACGAGTTCATGATGGGAATGGCCAATGTCATGGATTGAGATAACTAAGATTTCACGACAGGAATGGCCAATTGTCATGGATTGAGATCACTACGAGTTTACGGCGGGTATTGTCTATTGTCATGGATTGAGTTAATATTGAGTGCACGGCCGGAATGACTGATTGTCATTGATTGAGGTATTTACGAGTTCATGATGGGAATGGCAAATTGTCATTGATCGCGATAACAACGAGTTCACGACGGGAATAGTCGATTGTCATTGATTAAGATAGATACGGGTTCACGGCGGGAATGGTCTATTGCCATGGATTGAGATATCTACGAGTTTGCGGCGAGTGTGGCCAATGGGCAAGTTATGTTTACTCCTCAGTGGCACCTTGTCCCATCTTTTGTTTCTCTAGAGGCCCATTTTGCCCATTATTCCATGCTTTTCACATGAATTGCGGTTGCGTCCAAAGTTCGGTACATTATACTGTATTTCATTTAATGCGTATAGAAGATTTATAAAGTACATTCTCAATAACCAGGCCTATTTGTTCGCCTGGGTATTTTAGTTCACCTGAGCCAAAGGCTATAGTAATTGCGAATTGTCAATCGTCTGTCCGCCGTTCGTTCACTTTACATTTTCGACATTCGTAAACCGCTTGACAGAATATAATAACACTTGGTACATTTGTTGCACTAGTGGCCTTCTACAACCTTGTTTTTTTTTTTGCTTATGAAACATTGATTTCTTCCTTTATGTAATCAATGCTATTGGAAAGATGATTACTTGGATTTGAAAATTTCAAGATAGAAAAAGAAGGGATATAATATACAATTTGTAATACTTACCTTTGGTGGACATCTCCTTCGATTGTCGATTAACAACCCTGTATTTGAGGATCACCTCAACATAATATATCCAAAGGGACTCGAGATAAAAGATACTACAGAGAGCGCATCTTCTGCTTCATACCTCGATATACTCCTATCAATTAGTGATGATGGTTCATTAGTAACCTCTCTCTATGATAAACGTGACAATTTCAATTTCATTATTACAAACTTCCCTTTTCTGAGTAGCAACATACCTTCCTCTCCCGCATATGGCGTCTTCATTTCACAACTTATACGCTATGCCAGGGCATGTTCTACATACGAAAATTTCGTCCTGAGAGCGAGGCTTCTTGCCACGAAACTACTCTCACAATGATACATTGAGGAACGTTTGAAATTGTCACTGAGGAAGTTCTATGGTCGTTATAGGGATCTATTACAATTTCAGATTCCTCTTTCAAGAATGTTAACCGATATTTTGGGACCTGACCATACAAAATCACCGTCTTAACTTTTTGACTATACTTGATTTGACATAATACGTATATACATGTATATACAGACATTTGTTTACCTGCGTTTCCGACAACGGAATTTCAGGCAGGCAGCATTTCTTGCCTTGAATGGAAAATATGACTTCGTGTTCCTGTCTCCTTCGTATGTTCATGCGTGTATATTTATGTATTTACCTCCTCGACTTGAAAGGTTGTTGCAGGACTTTTGCGACGGGTATTGCATGCAACCAGGGGACGCTTACTCCTCCCGGGCACCTGGTCTCACCTCGATTTTATTGGGATTCGCATTTGTCTGAATATGACACTAAACACGATTTTGCCCCCTTTGTTCAATGGACTATGAGATATGGCTTACCCTTTGGTACTTCTTCGTTTTTTACTCAAAACTTATTGAAACATTTGATGAAACTTGGTAGATGCTAAGTACTCTAGTTCACCTACAAATGTTGCTGTTTTTACCAGATCTGCCAAGTGGTGGATCCAGGGCGGGTGAACATAGGCCCAAAATGGTGCCGTTCTTTGAGAAACTGCTTCTCCTGACCAGCTTCATGAATCATCAAACCAGAGTGACCTAAACGGGTGATTTTGATTCCATTATGAAATCAATATTTTTTAATTTGTCATTTTCGCCTACTTTCAGGTATCTCCGGAGATTTTCACTTCGATAGGTCACTTAAAATGCATTAATTTTGTGTATTTTAACGGACTCTTTTGTAATACATGTATCTGAAAAGAGCTGATTTAGAAAAAGTATTTCTTTTGGGTTTAGCAATTTTTAAGATAAAGAAGGGGGATGTACTATTAGCATTTAGTGATGAACTAGTAATTGACGTCTGCTTCAGAAGTTATGAAGTGATTGTGTTGAAACTTGGTAGGGATAAAATACTTGTAATTCGTCGTTGTGTTGGACCAGATTTATCAAGGGGTGGATTGTGGGCTGGGTTACAGAGGCCTTAGAAGGTATCCTCCTTTAACAAACTTCATCTATAGACTGGCTGTATAGATAAGAAAATCGAAGTATCAAAGTGAGTAAGAATAGTATCCTAGGAGGTTTTTGTTTTGGTTTTAGGATTTAGGATTTTTTCTTTTGATTTTTGAAGGTGTGTTTTTGTTTTTGTGTTTTTTTTTTCGGTTTCCTTCTGAAATGTAATTTTGACGGTTTATTTACGTCCACTCAGACTTAAACATACATTTTATATAATTATATATATTTATTCAGTACCAGGACAAATAAAGTATTTTACTGACGTTTATTTCATTATATCTATTTCAGTGGTTATTTGAGAGTGTCTATTATGAATATATCTCATATTATTACTTTTTATGGCTTCAGTTGACTAAATGACTAAATCTCCTGACTTTAAGATGATTTCAATTTTTCAGTGTTTGATTGTTTTCTGGTGTATACGCAGGACTGTAACGTTTCAGTGATGTGTCTGAAGTGCTTTAATAAGTAGGTATGGGATATAACAAAAACTTTCTTCAACGTTGAAAACAAAACATTCGAAGTGTTGGAGATGAAACGTTGCTGTGATATGTTGTGAATTTGATCCCTGTCTTGGTACATGCCTCGTATATTATACATATATCAGAGCACATCATTTGGCAGTCTCTAGGGTTAAAATGAAGATTCACGAAACATGTTTTACTTTTTGTAAATAACCTACTGCGGAATGTCTACTAGTTTGTAATTTTAAGAATTGGTTCCACACGGTGATATTTGAATGTTGTTCATTTTTGGACGTAGTAATGCTAAGTTAGGGAGCACATATCGAGTTTGATCGATATAATCTCTCCCTTGTCTCTCATTACATGCGTGTTTGCTTTTCTCTCGCGAGACTGAAGGCAAAGAGAGCTTTATAGTCAGAACTGGCTCTCGTTTCATCTTATATTTGAACGCTTGAGTGAAATATTCAGGACATTATCTGTCACTTGATCTAACTTTAGAATATGAGTTACCATATTTTATCCAATCCCATATCACCTTTGCATCAAAAAAGTTAAAAAAAACCTCGCAAACTGCGTAGTTGTTTCAATGTCTCACACCTGTCTTGATGAGATATTTGTAACACTGTGTATACCATACATATATAATATACAGGCAGTTAATTGTGACATATAATATATCACTATACCACAGTTAAATATAAGCAAATCAATCAACGTTCAATAAAAAGTGTTATGTCTAGACTTCAATGCTTGATCTGTAATCTTGGGGTGTAAATCCTCCGCGCCTGATCATGTTATATATTCAGTACGCTATATTGACAACCAGCACAGTCAAAGAAGGCCTTCATGAGCAAGACTTTCCCCTATTAATTAATTCTGTAATTAATTTGTGTATTAGCCTCTGGTCTTGTGTTGACTAATGAGCATATCTCATGCCAGATACAGATGCCTTACAATCCTCCTTGCCTGTCCAATAACTTCCATCTTCTAGGTACACGTGAATCTTGATTGTTTGATGGTCTAGACAGATTATTCACTATCCTCTCTTTAGTCAACATCACACAATCTGCGAAGGGATTAAACTCTCACCTTCTATTCTTAAAGGTCCATATCTACCCACCATGCTATTCTGTTGTGTGCCACCAGTTTTCCTTTGTTTCAACTAATATTTTAATATCAAATTACTATGCCTATGCCTTGCTAATTAACTTACCTTCCCAGTAAATTATTCTCAATATAGTCTGAAGGTATCTATTGAAAGTTTGGTTGACTGAACATCGCCCATAATAGACTGATTATGCTTACATTATCATTAGGACTATGTTTATCCCTCCTTTCTCTCTCTCCACTCTTGGCAGGAATATTTTACTAAAGAACGATTAACTTTTGTTTACTATAGACAGAATTTTGCAGTATGATGATAAAATTTGATACTTAGAAACGTTAGGAAAATACATGTACAGTATACAGCGAGGAAATACCGAATTGTTCACCACATCTAGAAGTCCATGGCATAAAAGGACAATATCATGTATAATGTCATATTCAGACAAATGTGAACCCCACTTAGATTGAGATCCAAGTGCCTGAGAGGAGCAAGCGTCCCTGCTTACATGCAGCAATCGTCGTAAAAGCCCTGCAATAACTCTTCACGTTCTGGAAGTAAATACACATACACACATGGGTATATGAAGGAGACAAACGACACTAAATGAAATTATCCCATTCAAAGTATGAAATGCTGGTGAACTGAAATTCCGGTGTCGGAAATGCAGGTGGACAAATGTCTTTATGTATACATATAATGTCAAATCAAATATAGTCAAAAGTTTAAGATGATTAATTTGTATGATCAGATCTCACATTGTCTGTTAACATTCTTGAAAAGGGAATCTCAAATTGCACCAGATCCCTATATCGAGCATAGAACTTCCTCAGTGACAATGTCAAATGTTCCTCAATATATATACTTGTGAGAGTAGTTTCGTGGCAAGAATCCTCGCTCTCAGGACGAATTCTTCGTATTTAGAAGATGCCCTGGCATAGAGTTGTGAAATAAAGACGCCATATATGGGAGAGGAAGAATATCAAAGACTTAACCTAGAAAAAAAAACCCAGAACGAATGAGTTTGATGCTATTGCTATTCTAGTGTTTGAAAATAATCCTATATGCCACGTCTTAAATCAACATTCCGCAAATTTTACGATTGCTTTAAAGACATTGTTTGCACTTGTTGTCTAACACGCTGATTTCCTTATTCGGTCGTATTTTTGGTAGATCTTTTGTATTGTGTACAATATCACACCAAAATACTAATCAACATAACGTTTGGCGTTTGTGATTGATTATACCTTTACCACTTGACGCGTCTACGAGATATTCTAGCTCGCATAGTCCTTTGGCATCACGACGGGTGTGGCCAGTCAACAGGGTATGCTTACTCCTGCATGGTGGTTGACCCCACATTTTGTTTTATAAGGGTCTATGTTTCTTATGTTTCCTGTTTTGTCTTAACCGCACCAGTTGAGTGGCGTTTGTTACTTCAGTTGGCCGTCCTAAGTCGGTATCGTAACCGCAGCACAATCGAATATTTTTGTAATGTCGTTTTTCAGTGTATATTCTACTATTATCAGGTTTTGTATGCATGTCCTTGGTGATTTGTGTCATACAGCATTGTCAGATGTCTTTGTTGTCTCTCTTGTAGTAAAGATACTATTATTTGACGTCTGTTCATTTTACTTGTTATTAATATTGATTTTAATTCATAATTTTTTCTAGTCAATCCCAGGTAATAAGATTTGTCCTATAACTGTCCTGCTTTCATTGACTTGATTGACAACAGTTACGTGATAGGAGACGGTCTATATTGTAATTTTTAAGAATGTATCTTGTATTCACAGTGTCAAGCAGTGACTGGTAAAGTCTAACATATTGTTTGCAAAGACTTATATTTGCCAATAATCTACCATAAACGAAAAAGAATCTCATTTTCATGAACATGTCACAGATAATGTATTACTGTTTGATTTCTGAAGTACAAATATGTATTTTGCTTTTTTAGTTTGACAGTTGGGTGCAGATTGTAAGCTTAATTGATTCTTTATACATTGTGGACGAGATTCTTCCTTTGTACATTGTATTCATATGTTTTAGTAATGCGTTTTATTTTAAAATGTACTTTTATTTTCTAACATAACAATTTTACTGAGAAAGTGAACTCCATTGTGTACCGATTTGAACGAATCACTTCTCATACTTTGGTGTTTAGATATAACATTATAGGCGATTAGCGTTGTAGAATACTGGATACATAAACCAGTCTTTAGGATTCAGCAACGTGGTTAGCATTTCTCGCAGACAATAAGTACCACGTGAATCATGTCCATCTTAACCTAAGCTAAAGGTCATCAACAATTATTTAAAATAATCCTTTGATGTATTGAGCTTTGTACGCAGCTTTCTTGTGTTTTATCTGCTTTCAATAATATTTTAATGGCTGTTGCGGGCGTTTTAGCGCGTGTGTATTATCTCCAATAGGACAGCTAAACGTGATAATATATCTCATTATTTGTGTAGTTCTTTACATTACTGCCTACAGATGGCAAACAGTCTAGATAGCAGAAATGTGAAATCTTCATCGTAGAAAATCCTTCATCGAAACTGTGACAAGTTATTTGCCTATTATTTCCTTGTTATGTTTATAACAATTCCGTCCTTTCTGGTTAAAAAAACAATAATTCATGGGGGTCTTTTTTAAACTACAGACCCAACAAGACTTTCTATTGTGGTCTTTTCTCGCAGGAAGGTTTGACTTGAGTGTTTCTGTACCCATATTCTTACATGGCCGTAACACATTCTTAATAGCATTGTTCAATTTCATTTCACTTTCACAGGGTTAAACTGTTTGTTTTTCTGTATGTTATGGCATTCGTTGCAGGTGTAGCTAGCCAAACAGGAGACGTTGGCTCCTTTCAGATTCTGCTCTAATATGTTCCTCATATCGTTTTATCATTTGTGTAGTATCTTGTATAAAATAATCAGTTCACCCGCAGCACATATTTAAAAATTGTAATCTTGAAACTATTGGTCACGGAATTATCAAAACGGATGGAAATATTCCTAAGAAATATTCCTAGTCATGTTAGAATCTATACTTCGCTTTATTTAATTCTTAAAGAGTGACGATATATATATATATATATATATATATATATATATATATATATATATATATATATATATATATATATATATATATATATATATATATATATATATATATATTACCAGGAAGCATTAGTACATGTTTTCTTGTTATACATATAAATGCTTCCGTGTCTCTCACACAAGGTGGTGTGATACCTTATTGATACATTTAGAATCTGCAAATATTTCTTTGCGACATGAGTGTCTGTCTGTTTTTATTAAATATATCATTGAAACAGAGCTTCTTGATTACGTCATACTGCTTTTCAGTTATCTAACGTGCACTATTTGTAATACAGTTTTTCATGGCAATTGGAAGTGTGAATGAATGCCACTTATCAAAGTTACATATTTCCATCAGGTCGCGGATAAGAATGGTACAAGTATATATGCTGTAAGTAGAGGCTCAATCTTTGCAGGTCAACATTTCTTCAATATCCGTGGAGATAAGAAGTTTCGTAAAAAAGCTGTCTCTGCAGGCCGTTATCTGGCGTTAAGAAAGGATGCAATAACTCATATAATCTGATTGTGGATATGAGGGTGTAGGTTATATCTGGCATTACGATTTACATGAATGTCAGTATTCCAGGAATAATAAAATAGTTTGATACAGGTATATTGGATAGCAACTTAGACGCATTTTCCTGATCTTTTTAGCTCTGACTATCTGTGTTTGTTGTATGAAATCTTTCTACCATATTGCAGACAGATATTAGTACAGCATATAGTTTCACTTGACTCCACTGGGAGGGGGGTTATAACGTTACCATCGACGTCTCGTTAGTATCTCTACAAGCATGCAAAACCATGGTTATATTGTAATAAAAAGAGCAAGTTTAATTGAGTGAATTCACTTTTAACCAAACGATTTCAGGCATGACCGATAAACCTCGATCACAAACAAACTTATATGCGCAGGTGTACACGGTGAACCATTGCTGGAGAGAACCCCACTATAACCGCAAGACGGTTCCCATACTTCTGTTGCCAGCTTTCATTAGCATCTATTATCTCTTAATTGAAATTCTTCACAAAAAGTCAAACTTAATTTATTTGAAACTTTGAGTAAACTGAAATATCTAAATTAGAAACTTGGTAAGCAAATGTTACATATCCTATTACTTTGAGATTCAGAGGTTTCTTAGAATAAAGAACACTTCAATCGAGAAGGAGATACTATATATAATGTTATTTCACGATCTTGCCGTATTACTCGTTTATTAAAAAGCTGATGCCAACGTTTATCGGTTCTTCTTTCCTTTCAAGTATCGTAGAGCTGTATCTCCTATATAAATTATTAACCATGGTATACATATACATATGTATATATAGCTATAAATGATTCATATGGCTATTACTCTGTCGATGGTCGATTATCATAATTGGTCAATTGTTTCTGATCACACATGATCGATTATGGTGTTATGTTTTGTCAATAATCGGGAATGAGATATTTCTACATATGGTATAAATTTTCTCACTTTTGATTAGGATACAGATAAGACATATGACGATTAACAATATTTCCTAGCATACTCCTGCCCTTGTATGAATTAAAGCCTTAAAAGTTTTATTCAGATATAAATAAAACATTATCGATTTAACATGAAATTCGAATCATAAAAATAAAACATCCTATTACACTTGTTCATCAATTTCTTAAATTAAGTATTCTCAGCATTATTTGACGTAAAATGGTAATCGTTCTTGTGATGGTAAATGGTGAAATTTCCATCAAATTTGACCGGAAACACTTTTGCAGTATGCGTTGGTTCTAGACAAGAAATGCAAGAATTTTCTTGCTTGTAAGATTTTTTCTCACAGCTAAAGTATGTTATCTTAGTAAGGGTTTTATTATTTTGATCATATGAAGTGAAGGAGGATTAGATCTAACTTAAACAGAGTAAATCTCTAAAAGAGTCGTATTGGTATTTGTGTTGTTTTGGCTACATCTGTAATCTTTATAAAGATAATAAAACTGCAACAATGTCATTACTTGGGATATTACAGTAATGGATTCCGTGCTAAGTCATGTGGAATATTCTATTAACCATGGATATTGGTTGATATCGCGCGTATAGTCGATACACTAACTGATGGTAGCGAAAATAAAAATCCAGCAATGATTCAGATATAAAAATGGTTCCAAATTTAAGAATCTTAATGGAAAATTATATAACGATTTTGTTTTTTTTATCTTCATATTCCTGATAAAAGTTTCACCATAGTATTATATTGTTTTATCACCTATGACATATATTCACACCTGCAGTTGAAGTGTTGCACGTGATGCGTTTTCAGTTGTCTTGGTTATGTCAATGACCGCGTGTGATGAACACTACGATCAAAACTATACATAACTCTGTGTTTAAGCAGCTAGATGAAAAGTATAAATTATAACTTCCGCTTAAGAGATAGAGGTATCATAATACATGTAGGTTGCTCAAGATCGAGCATTTATTTTGTTTGTTTGTCTGTTGTCAAATTTACCTTCGCCATAACGTTTGAACCGAGAGAAATAGAGACTTCATATTTGACACGAATACCCCACTAATAAAGCCCTTTCAAATTACACTTAGGTCATTGACCTCGTGACCTTGACCGTGACCTTTGACTTACATTAAAAAAATGACATAAGTTATAACTCTTGAAACGTATTAGGCAGGGCTTTCATATTTCACATGCGTATTCCCATGGAGTGGGGTGCTATCAAGATATGACATCGCAAAATTTGCCCAAATTGGACATTGTTGCCGCCGAGGAATTCGGGTTTCACAAATACATCTTGTTTCTAAATAATCTGTTGTAAACTGAGTATTGTCAAATACATCGCCTCATAAGTTCAATCGAGTAACATAATATTGGTTATCTTGCTGTTCTCCGACGACGATGTATATGAATTGATGCCATAACGAACAATTAAGGTGTTACACCATAAAACGCAAGATTAGCACACTGCGATGTCTCATTCTTTTAATTATGATAACATTATTGCAGTATCTGATTACGGTGTATCTCAGTCATGTATAACTTTGTTCTTAATGCTATTGGTATTGTTTTACAGACACTTTGGATTTTAGCAGAATCGGCCTTAGACATCAAGAAAGAAACATTTTTTGTCGGAATTACCCCCCTCCCCTCAAAAGCCCTCTCAAATGAAAACTGTTTTGCAGTACTTGAGAATAAAAATGCAAGTAACCGCACCAAAAGGACACACCCCATTTTAATAGTTAAATGTGAATATAAGCTGCTGGATCTTTAATATATATAAACAGTTGTAAAGACGGTGTGGTTCAGTCATGAGGTGCTCCGCTCGTGACTGATGGGTCGCGTGTTCGACTTCCGCCGTGAGCACATCGGTTTCCTGTCTTGCTGAGACAGTAAAAATCGAGGTCCGTGTCACGTTAAGCGTGGCATGTAGAGGATCCCTCACTACTTCGGATGGGTCTGTTGCAAGGGTAGAAATGTTTATGCAATGCATCAGACAGATGCCGTTACCATATACGTGAACGAATCGTGGAGTGACGTAAAACAATAAGCAATCAATCAATTATAAGTGGTAACTCTATAACCGAATTGTGTGATATTGTATCATCACAATACAAACAGTTTAAGAAGTACTAGAATCAATAAGGAAGTCAGCAAGTCAAACAATGAATTCTAATCAGCGCAATAACCGTCTATATTAGCCACCGTAAAATTGCCGCAGTGTACACTTCAAACGTGGTTTTACGTATGCTAGAGTTAGTGATTTTGTAGGGATATTTAAGTATGAAATTTATTGAAACAATCTTTAATTGGTGATATCGCGGTGCTTTGTGACTTTCCCTCACAGAGTTTTGTCTCTACAACGAAGAATGAAGCCCCCCAAGACAAAGAAAAAACATTACTCCTAGTCAGAATTAAACTCGAATCGTCTGATGTAATAGAATACGACCGAACCTGTTCTTATTGTAATGTAATAGACGTTTTATGGAAATATGTTTAATACTTTAAAATAAAATATAATTAATATCATTGGTATCTAGAACATGTACATGTGTATATTGCAAGAACAACCTAGGGGTAAAAGAAAATTGCATTGAACCTGAATGTTTATAATGACTGTGTACATATGTGAGCGATAAAGTTCCATCTGTGTCTTCTGAAATCTTTGAACCTTCAAGGGCGGGTTTAAACCAGCACTTGCCTTCCCAACATGAGGGAAAATAATGTTTATGGAAAATCACGGGAAAATAACTTTCCTTCCCAGTATGAGGAGGATAATTGCACATTACATGAATGTAAAATATTATGTGATATTAGGTCTTTTCATACAATGTTTATTATTTCTCGAAATTATTATTTTTTTGTTAAATATCGATGTAACATAAGGATTCCATTAAGTAATAAAGCTCTTTCGATCTCCATTGTAAAGCAAGGCAATAGCTGTGTGAAGTGTCTCTTTGATTTCATATTTCCTTCATTGACATCACTATGCTTTGTAGTCAGTAATTGCATTTATGTTTCAAAAACTACGTAAAAGTGAAGGATGCATCGATCACTGCAATGTTGTGTAAGGAAACGTTATAGTTAATAAAGAAAACTGTTTATAACGTGAGGAGATGTTGCATACTGTGTCAGTTATTGTGATGATATAATGCCTGTAATTCCATTGCTCGCCAGTCTACATTACATTTATAGCCCGATATTTATGTTTGTCCATCTGCACGTCTTAAGCTTGGCAGGCTTGCTTATTTATTACACAACATGAGTTTCATATCGTCCTGCTGTGCACCTTATGAACGCCATTTCCCGCATGCCAGATACGTCGAATAGATCATGTTCGCGCGATTCGTGGTATATGTTGTCTTTTACAGAATGAACATAGTGCAGTTTCCTTTACCTTGATCCGGAGGTCTTGGATCCCGCTCAGTTTCCTCCATTACATCACTTCCTAAATTGATAAGTAAGATTTATGATTTACAATTTGGTATATGTCATTCTGGATACACGTACATATAGATATAGCTTTCTAGCTTCCCACGCACACCTCTTTCTATCTAAAACTGTTATTATCCATACACCCGAAATATTCATGTCATTCTGACATTCATTCAAGTAAAACTACGAAGAGAATGTTATTTTCAAGTGTCAATTGTAAATCAAACTTTATATTTATGGAAATCATTTAAGAAAAAAACATATTCAGTCGATACCCCTAAGCATTCCTACATATAATAATCTTTTGAAATCATACTTATATTTTATACCTGGATCAAAATGATTCGTACTCAGTTTTTATGCCCCCGCTATATATGGCCGGGGCATATAGTATTGTACCTTGCCGTCATTCCGTCCTTCCGTCATGATACAGATTGTCTTCGCAACTCCCTCTAAACCCTCTGAGGATTTTAATGAAACTTGGTACAAACAAAAATCACAATATGTAGATGTGCATATTGTAGGTGTAATGTTGTCCAAAAAGTTTTACAGGAGTTGTGGTCCTTGGACTTAGATTCACATTGTCTTCGCACCTCCTTCTTAACCCTTAGGAGAATTTCAATGAAACTTGGTAAAGACAAAGATTGCAATATGTAGATGTGCGTATTTTAAAAGGAATCTTGTCCAAAAAGTTGTTCAGGACTTATGGCCCTTGGACTACATGTTCTGCTCCAAAAATGTCATTTGAAAAAAATTTGCTGCCAGCTTGAGCATTCGTGACACTTATAGCTTAAATTTCAAATTATCTTTTTAATCGTCATGATTAATCCGCTATATTCTGTTCGATTTAATCAGTGGAGGAATAAATTACTTATTTAGGCATATAGATTTGTATTCATTTTATCCTTTATTGTTGTGTAGAAACCTAAAACACAGTATGTATCACGGGTTATTGTTGTGACATATGCACTCATTTTCACAATTCTGAAGTTGTGTTCCTCAGAAATTCTAACAGTGGTGTATCGTTATTTTGGTAAATGTCTTAATAATCACGGTTTGTACGTTTCTATCTGTATGGGTCGTGTTTTGCATAATATGCAATATTATTGGAGTAACAGTTTAACAAAGATGGTGTGGTTTAGTGGATGGGTAGCTCATCTCGATACCGAGAGGTCCCGGGTTCGACTCCGCTGTGAGCACATCGATATCTTGTCTTTCGGATGAGACAGTAAAATCTAAAATCTTGTGTCACGGCAGGCGTGGCACGTAAAAGATCCATCATTGCTTCAGGTGGGTCAGAACTGAGGGTATAAATTTCTATGCAGATGTCATCACCATCTACGTCAAATACATGTAATAATGGAGTGAAATAATCATATTCAGTTTTACAGAACTTTACTGGGACTAATGACGATCTGTCAGTAAAGATGGAAATAGAATGTTAGGACTAAAAGATATAGGGCGCGATGTGATATGATATATAGCAGGCAATAATATTGTAAACATTTCTAGCTTATTACAGAAATTAAGTTTTATTAAGGCTTATTGTTTGAGGGAGGGGGAGGGGCAGAAGTGTGTCACCAGCATATCCTGTTTATCATATCTAAATAATCATATTCCATCACGTTTATAATGAATCCTGTGTAATATATCAGAATTTTGTTCCTTCTGGGCATGTTCCACCACATATTGTTGTCTCCATTTGGAAGAATCCATCAAGTTAATTCAGTTATGATCGTATAATAATAACACTTGCTGCAGACAGTTTAAAAAAAAAAACAAAAACAAAAATACGTGAGGCGCTAAATCAGCTTATTCCATGACATTTGATCACTTTTGGTGGTCATTACACGTCTTGGTTTTCCTAATATTGTCACTATATCATCACGTAGGTAGCCATGGGGATATTTATTCCTCTGTTTTCTCTGAATATCTTTAATATTACATTTAATAATGAGAATTATGGAGAATAGAGTAGTAAATTAATTTCACTGCTTAATGCGCTTCACCAAGGGAAATGTTACTCTAGACAGACAGAACAGTTGTATTATATGTTCTATGTTAGGATATGCACGAGTACATCATTATGAAAATTGCATTGTAAAGTAACACGTGTTCTGATTATGTAACTATTCCATGTGAATGTGATTCATTGTGAATTTGTGATCGATCTCTTTCGTCGAGTTATCCAAATGGCCATATCTGTAAAGCATTTGCGATAATCCTTGAGTTCTTACATCTGATTTTCACATTTACTCTCGTGTTACATTTACGTGCTCTTTAAGTGAAAATCAGATCATTTTAAAGGCGCTATAGCAGATCAATAAGCATTCTCTAGACGTGTTAACGCCGACTGATGATGGCGGGAAGAAACGGAATCTTACTCACTTACAGATACAAAAAACAAATGTTCGTGTTGGTATTGCAGTGTGAAGGTAAACATAAACAAACTTTTCTAAATACCATTACATGGATGACCGCGAATACAGATAAACATATTATCAAATTATGCAATTTCCAATCAGTAAACACGTGTTATCGGTGAGAAAATGTATATTTGGTGTAGAAACAAAGAAAACATTTGTTGTCAAAGACGCTTTCTAATTCGAAATTCAGCTATGTTTACTTTTCTGCATTCGTTTGGTTAATGAAAAAAAAAAGAACACGTGGATCTGAGTGATAAATGATTCAATAATCGGCGATTTGTACCGCAGTCTGAGTACTTCCCTGCATCATTTCGTATCTTATCATAAAAGTTAGTATGCTGCAACCAGCCAGGACTACGGCTTTGATTTATTCAATCGAACATGTAGGGTTACCATGAAACCTCTCTACCTCACATACAGCTTTCAAATTCAATTAAAACTGGCTTATCACAGTCGTTTTCCTGAGCAAACTACCATGTACACTGAAGTATGTACACTAAGAAATATGTATTAGCAAAACCCAAGATATCTTCTAATGATAAGGAAATGTTTCTCCGTACAGTAGACTGACTTCATTCATTTCATTTTTTTAATTTGAGATTTCTGTGATGTTCTTGTTTATCAATATATACAGTGACGGATATACAGGACTCTTGTTTTCATCCAACATTTTTCATTGAAAATATGAAATTTATCATAAATGTCTGGGGTTTTTTACTCTCTCTCTCTTACACAATTATTTTTCTTGTTCAGACCTGACATGTTTGATACCCATAGTATATAATGCCTCTGCATACACGTCTTCTACTGTGATATAGAGAATGCAGTGTACTTCAGAGACATTAAACAATGCGCTTTGCGTGACTCTGTTTACTGTCCTCAACACACATCAATTATTTTATATCAAATCTCGCGTCATAAAAACCCTATTAGGCGGTAGAAAATGTAAACAGGAATGCCAGACAGTGTAAGATAGGCAATTTTGTTTATTTTCGACTCATTAATTTTACGACTTCTTGAATGCATGATAAATCAAAAAGAAAGTTTTCTCTTTCAAACTGAGGAATGCAGTGGCACCATGACTTGATAGATTTTCAGCCAGTAAGTGTCTTTGTCCCAGGATGGAGTGTCTTTTATATAGAATGACATTAAATGCAACTGGTTTATAGCTTTCACAGCTGATGGAGACAAAGCCA
Organism: Pteria penguin; assembly: GCA_035048485.1. Classification (NCBI taxonomy): domain Eukaryota; kingdom Metazoa; phylum Mollusca; class Bivalvia; order Pterioida; family Pteriidae; genus Pteria; species Pteria penguin. The sequence goes on along the minus strand of CM068587.1, from coordinate 4,845,600 downwards.
TTTCAGTTTTTAACATTTCAAGTTAATAAATGTCTGTATCTTGATTCTACACGTCCCTTTCTTGTTCCTTCGTTGCATTACTGTAATACCCTGTGATCCTCTCTGGTTTCTTCGTTGTTTTACTGTAATACCATGTGTTCCTCTCTTGCTCCTTCGTTGCTTTACTATAATGCCCTGTGTTCCTCTCTTGCTTCTTCGTTGCTTTACTGTAATGCCCTGTGCTCCTCTCTTGCTTCTTCGTTACTTTACTGTAATATTCTGGGTCCCAAATAAACTCTAATTAAAGTTGGTATCGACTCCCGCCAAAGCTGATTATTTTTGTATTTATTTGTCTGTTCTAAGCTGATTATTTACATCATGTCAATTAATCTGCGGAGGATGTGAAGTCGTATATATGGTCAACACACTGCATGACCTTCAAAAGCACCGGTATCTCCAACCATCAAGCCACGCGAACACTCTGTATCTCCAACCATCAGGCAACACGAACATTTTGATACAGGAATATAAGCGTGCTTTCACGATATCACATGATCAGTAAGTAACGGATGGACATAATTACGAATGCAGAGCATTTCTTTCAAAAAGATTTACCTATTAACCCTGAGTTTTATAACGAGATTGTCGCTGACGAAAATACAACTAACTAAAGTGGTTTTTTAAAAATAATATTCATGGAGAAAAAGATGTTTGTGTAGCGTTTATTTTTGTCTGAATGAGGAATTTATCTGATGTAGGATCTAGGAGTGTATCACGGTTGGCATATCATAACAGCAGGAGTTACTCACTCCTTATGAATACAACCTTCAATAGCTATACCGCAAACTGTACGTGTCGAGCTATTACAGAGGCTTAGTCAAAATTAAATGGCTACTCCTGGAGTACATCAATCGTAACAACTCGTCCATTTCCGTACGCAAATTTTTGTATAAAATGGCGACGGTGTTCCGATTGGGAGTAGATGCGAATACTGGGGCTACTTTTATTTTACGCCCATTGACGATTCTAATAAATGCTATTTTTTACCACTCTTTTATATATAAAGATAATGTTGTTATTGTCTTAACTTTTGTGTTAAGTGGTTTGTCTTTTTCTCTCCCATCGATTTATTGCAAGTTATGCTACTTTCACCTCTGCCTGATTCTGGGTTCAAATCCCGATGGAAGAAAACGGCAGGTATGGCAGTATACCTGACAAATATCTGTGTGTTTCTTCGAATATCGTTGTAATGTGGTTTTCTGTGTTTATTTGACCATTATCATGTTTTATGTGCATGTTCTTGGTGACTATTTTCTGTTTTAACACTACACGGGTATGGGAAGGGCTCTAATATGTATTCCTTCAAACATTAGAGCGCTTGGTGTTTGGTTTGGTGCACGCATCTTGCAAATTTCAAAGTTTCAACAAATAGAACTTTCGTCAGATTTTCTCAAAAAAGATACTTTTGAAGTCAGCAAACATAAATATACTCCCAAAGATAATATAAATATACATGTACTGCTATGAATACACCTCCGAGATATACATGATATTGTATTGGGAACACCTCGCCTTTTTCGTCTCAGCTGGAAAATGACTCGGAGGTAAGCGCATGAATAATGCGAAAGAGCAATTCAGCGAAAGAGTAATGAGACATAATGTAAATGTAATACAAATTATATTAAAATAGTAAATTTTAATCCTTAATTTAAACAAAAATTGTTGATAAGTAAAGACACAATTTAAGGGTGCTTTGAGTGTATAGAGTGAAAACAGAAGTTAATCGCCACAAGGTTCATCATTGGAGGTTGTCATGTTTGTGTCATTTGACATGTCCACTTCTTATCTCCAAATTATTTTCTACCTTGTGGTCAGTTATGCTGTAATATTTGCCTGAAAGGAGTCGATGTGGGGCCTACATGACTTTTTGGTATAAAATACGATGTCTGCACAGATGTTGACCAATGACCGGAGTGACACACTATGACAATACCCGGTTTCCAGTCGATGATTGGAGTGACATACCATGACATCTACCAGTAACCAAGCGATGATCGGAGTGACACATTATGACATCTACCGGTACCCAGTCGATGATCTGAGTGACACACTGTGACATCTACCGGTACCAGGCCGATGATCTGAGTGACACACTGTGACATCTACCGGTACCCAGCCAATGATCGGAGTGACACACTGTGACATCTACCGGTACCAGGCCGATGATCGGAGTGGCACACTATGACATCTACCGGTAGCTAGCCGATGATCGGAGTGGCACACTATGACATCTACCGGTAGCTAGCCGATGATCTGAGTGACACACTATGACATCTACCGGTAGCAAGCCGATGATCGGAGTGACACACTGTGACATCTACCGGTAGCAAGCCGATGATCTGAGTGGCACACTATGACATCTACCGGTAGCTAGCCGATGATCTGAGTGACACACTGTGACATCTACCGGTAGCTAGCCGATGATCGGAGTGGCACACTATGACATCTACCGGTAGCTAGCCGATGATCTGAGTGACACACTGTGACATCTACCGGTAGCTAGCCGATGATCTGAGTGACACACTGTGACATCTACCGGTACCAGGCCGATGATCGGAGTGACACACTGTGACATCTACCGGTACCAGGCCGATGATCTGGGTGACACACTGTGGCATCTACCGGTAGCTAGCCGATGATCTGAGTGACACACTATGACATCTACCGGTAGCTAGCCGATGATCTGAGTGACACACCCAGTCGATGATCTGAGTGACACACTATGACATCCACCAGTAGCAAGCCGATGCCGTTCAAGTACACAGTCGAAAAAATAATACATATCGTCCGACTATATATCGTCAGATCACCAGTTGTGCACCGGAATCACTAATGGTTAAAGAAAAGCAATTAACAGTGCATCTGATTCACTGATTTTCAGGGGCTAATATTTCAATGTATCAGAGGTCTATTTTGATAAAATTATGGAATCAAATAAATCTACAAGTTAACAAATCTTAAATTTTAATAGCATTACCTTAATGCAAAGGCTTTATGACGTGTAAAATGTTGTTGTTTTTATCTGAAATTTGGAAGTTTGTTAATTAGGGTGACCTTCTTTCTGCAGAATTTAAAAAAAAATGGTGGATAACCTAAAGTAAACTGTTGAAATTTTGATAGAGGAAGGGCTGACAAACATGCTAATATGTTGATTATATTAAGCTTGTATAAAGAAAGTTGTGTAAATATTTTTGGAAGTTTGGTAATCTAATATTGGACCGTAAAAGGTTTGTCAGCGGTCTGATGCATGTTCTCACTCATTCCCAGATATCGGTAAATACCGCAAATCTCTCAAAATGGTCAGACAACATTTGAACATTCTTTACAACTCTGATTTACATTGAACAATAGCGGAAGAAAGCAACATATCTACAGAAGATTTAACTGTTCTTTTGAAATATGGCACCAAGCAACCACAAAGTGCATAAATTATTGCGAACTTCACTTTTGAAAAGATCTCTTTATGCAGAGTACGAAAATGTATTAATTATGTATAGAAACTGTATACATCTAACCTTGTTTGAAGCTGAAATTTCCGTATCTCAACTATTAACGTACAGATACGAAAATGTTACGTGATGGTAAATAGATACAGAACTATACATTCAGTAACGAATCATTTCCATTTAATATGTAGATTATACTAATGTATTTTGTGGAATTTAATAGAGTCACGGTAACTTGAATGAAATGTGCTTTGAGATTATAACTGTAAATTCGTATTATGATGTTGCAATATATTGTTCAAATCAGTTGCGACCGATGAAAAATAAACCATTTTAATCATTCCATAATGATATCTAAGCATTGAAAACTTTTTTATAGAATTCTGCGATATTCTTAACAAACTATAAACTGATCACTGAGTAATCCCAGCTGAAGTTCAGAGTAGAGTTTCAAAGTGTAAACAAAGTGACCAAATTTCGGTTTACCTGGGAGAATGTAGTTTGAAGCGGAATCGGAATTTTACATACTGACAGAAAGATTGAGTAATACATTATCTAATTTCAGGCGAGGATGTTAAAAATCCCAACATTTCAATCCCTATCTTCTTGGTATCTACTGAAAATAGGCCCAATTCTGTCAAATCTAAGTAGATTTTATGTCAAATTGATAGCTATGTAGTGAGCAGCCTGGGTTGGTTCTATCGACACTATCGCTTAGAGATGTCTTCAAACATATATATATTTTGAGATAATCAATTCACACTTGACTTAAAAAATTGTTGATCAAAAGTGTTAGGAGAAATTTCATCTGAAATACCCTGGGAATTTACATTTTTTAAAACATTTGTTTATAAATGATCCGCAAAATGAGGAACATGTTTTTTGTAAAGTCCTAGCAGATGATGAAGTGCAGTATGAAGGATCTGGGAAGGTGTAATGTTACGGTGTACTACTGTCAGAGGCATTCTGTAACTGGAGCCTGGTCAAATAAATACACTGCTGATATTTTTTGGCTGCAGATGTAGAAGGGAATCTTGATGGAGAACATGCTGCGGTGTTAATGCTAATAGGTTTGAGCGCTGTGGTACCTGGTACTCCGAGACACTTAGGCCTAGCTTCTGTAATGAGATTGTGGTACGCTAATAGCCGAGCTGTAACTACTTGTAGTAACAAAGGAAACATTGATTTGAATATTTCATGACAAATGGAGAACGTGCTCGCATTCATCCTCGAAGGGAAGGATTTATAACAGCATTACTTATTGGACTTTTCACGTTGGAAATTTTGTTGTCAAAAAGCATAGTCATGAATAAAAAAGGTAAGAACAGTGACGGCAGTGTCTCACAATTCGCTATTGTTCTTGTACTCATTTTTCTCAAAATATCTGCGGGTTAATTATCTATTGTCAAATTACTGTCACATTTCTCTTTCCAATCGAATTCTAACATACCGGTGTTCGTAGAACTGTATGTGATGATTCTTTGTACAGATGTTATGGGAACCTACTAGTTTCAACGATCACGCATTATTTTTCTTATTGTCTAGTTTATGTCCTAAACAACCGGTATTTATTAATATCTTTCCAAAATTAACGGTGTTGCTTACTTGGGATTGTATCAATACATTTTGTATTTTCGACTGAATCGGTTTTCTGCGAGCATTATTTATTTACATTTTGTATTAAGGTCAGTAAGAAATGTCATCTTTATTTTGTCTTTGCTTAATATTACATTGATTAATTTTAGTACTATTTAGTACTATTATATAACGTTCAATGATATAATATTGATAGGTACATTTCCATTAAATGTAAATATCAATGAAACCCGATTATTCTCTTTTTTCAAAGACACAAGACTGTTTTTCACAAACAACAAAGTTGTAGTAAAATTTGTGAGCGAGTTTACAGGTAACATCAAAAATACAATAATTAATGAAATGTATTTAATTATGCATATAATAAATCAATGAAAATATGAGATAATAGATATATGAATTGACTTGAATTAGACAAAGCTTCAGCATTGTTATCATAAGATACTTCATCACTTTCGTGAGGTAGTTTTGCTAAAGCAGTATTTATTATGAGTTATACTTTATAACTGAAAAGGGGGTTTAATTAATAGTAATATGAGTTGTATGGTTTATGGTTTAATTGTAAGTCCGAATTGAAAATACTCGTTTTTCACGCGAATTCGATCAACATCATTAAGTAAAAATAATTGCCTCATATTTTACATCTTTTTGTTCCTTTTGAACACCTGAAAAATCAGAAAACTAGGAATGTTAAAACGAGTATTCATCACTTCTAGGAAGGAGTGGACTGTGGTTTGCCAGAAATCAGTAAAGTGCGATACAATCTTCACCCGGGCTAGGCTGTGATTAGGAAGCATTGTTACTTTGTTTGGCGCTGATTTCCTTGATATGATCATCTCCTGTGTATACAGATCGATCCTTCTGTATTTTCCCATTCAGAAGTTGAATGGCATCACGTGCTTTCTTGGATAAACTTCTTTAAAAAAGTTATTTACTCTGTCTGATGATATTTGTTCTCATAATTTCTTTTCTGTGTTTAAGTAGAAAGATAAGTTGGAGATAATCATTAAAGCTGTACGCATTTTGAGGGCCAGATACGTAGGAATTATGATTTTATTCTATATTTTGTCTTATCAGGGAGTAGAATCAAGGAATTATGATGTAGCTGTAGGCAGTTTTGGCTGCTGACAGCAGGCTGAAGTAGATCAGGGCACCCCTGGGGAGAAGGCTCTCATGTCATAACAAACAGCAGCTCTTCTTACTCCTTATCAAATGTTCATCAAAAGCCCTATAGCCTTGCGCCGTTTATAATAGTCGGGGCGGATACGGTTCTTATGAAATCCGTATTTTCATTAACCTGCTGATATTTATACTGGATGTGAGGTGGCCACAGGTCAGCTATCTCGCCTTCAGCGGCCATGTCTAGCAACCAGAGGGAAATTCTCCGGTGAAACCGAGCAGATAATCGGTTAATTTTTCTCCGTTTTGATGTCTTCAATAACTAGCATGCACGATGAGATATGATGATTAATGCTTTTATTCGGCGTGCTATTTCCTCTTTCTGTAAACAAGCATTTGATAAAAATGATAATTTGTGTTTTCTTAAGATCTAGATTTTGAGGAATATCTCACCTCACTGATCGATATTTCAAAATAATACACAGTAAGCCGAACAAAATTATTGTCCCACTGATAAAATTCAATAAAGTTTGCTGATCCAAATTCGTCAAAATACACAATAAGGCAGTTAAATTCAGTATACATGCGTAAAATGTGTGTTGGGATGTATGGGGTTTTCATGTTTGACCATATCAAATTAATCATGAAATCCAGGAATTTTAAATCTAGATATTGATCCTTTGAAAACTTATTTAAAAGTACTTTGACCGATTGTATTGAATTTAGAATAAACAAAATTCTCACAAGCTTTCACTCAACACAGCGGAAGCAGAGTTATAATGGAATACAAGAAATGCTTATAAAATTGGATCCGTTTATTTATTCAAATGTTCTACAGACAAGGGTTCAAGGAACTCCATGTTTATTAGCTTGATACTATATTGTAGATTATTTTTTCTTATTTAAGAGAAATTTGCTTAACAATGTTGTTGAGTGTTGGGAATCGGGTTGTTAATCAATCACGGCGCTGTTCGGTGGATACATCATGATGTATGTCGTCACACAACATGGTTTCTTCATCATATTCTGACGGTCGTTATTTAGGGCTGTCTCAGACTCTCTCAATTCCTCGGCCTGCCGTAATGACGTTCTTGGTATGTTTGTGAAGCTTAATGTCGGCTCCATAATGTTCTCGAGGATTAGTCCTTAAATCATAATTTTGGGTTTTCATAACTGTAAAAAATGAGTTTTAGACGGTGTTTTTTGCGATCTTAATCCCGTTAGCACTAAACGCAGGAGTTTCTCTCTATGTTGCTCAATTCCAATTTGAATCACAGCGTGCGGTTTAGTCTTATGGAATTAAACTTCAGGCAAAGACTTCAGTTTCTTGGTTTACTGTTCTAGTGACCCTTTTTCACCATCTTCATGTTCTGTTCAGTTGCCGATTTGTCTTGGCATAGACCTTCGGCACTCTGTAATAATTAGCCAACGGAAATATCTCTTATTTCATAGACAAACTTCCCGTGTTACCATTATCTATTCGTACACTATGGAATGCGAATCACTCTCAACAGATGGCGCGTGTTACCGTAAAACTAGTTGGGATTCGATGACAAAAGTACCACCTCTTTCCTGAAAGGAACCAAATCCCGAAAATCTTTTAGAAGCAGATGCCATACCGACATATTCATTCATCATAAAACATCGACGGTTCGCGACAAAAAAGCGAAAAGTTTGGCAAAACAGAAATACAAGCAAAATTTGAGAACTATTTTGAATTTTCAATAGCTGTCATTATTTTGGCAAAGTAAAATAATGTTACTATTAACAAAAAGATTTAGACATATTCTTCTTTTGATATGCCAACAAATAGCATAAATCTTGTTCATGCTTTTACAAAGTAAAATAAGATGACATGTTACCTTAAAACAGCAGATTTATTGTGAAATGGTTGTGGCAACTAGTATAAATCCATGTAGATTAACAGTTACTTCATACAAAACCTACGTGAATGTCAGGATATGTTACTATATCTAGGAGAGTGGCATTTATGTGAAAGCCGTCATCGTCCTACATGTTTTATCCCATGAATTGAACGTTAGGTTAACATATATATTTGAAATACAGGGATGAATCCAAGAATGTCACTATCTCCAAATTTAATATGACATGGGATTAATTATATGTTAAAGTGATGTGACATGCCAGGGAGCTAGGGAATGTCAAAGTTGGTGTGACATGTTAGAGAGCTAGGGAATGTCAAAAGTTGGTGTGGCATGTCAGAGAGCCAGGGAATGTCAAAGTTGGTGTGACATGTTAGAGAGCTAGGGAATGTCAAAAGTTGGTGTGGCATGTCAGAGAGCCAGGGAATGTCAAAGTTGGTGTGACATGTCAGACAGCTAGGGAATGTCAAGTTGGTGTGACATGTCAGTGAGCTAGGGAGTGTCAAGTTGTTGTGTAGAGATGGCGGAGTACCAAGGTATGTGAGATATGTATGGGATTTGTATTACAAGGGTAGGTATTATTGTATCATATCACAGTGAATTGGAATGTCAAGTTAGAGGATTTAGAGTTTATAAATATGGCAAATCGAACGGTTCAGGGATATCGGGTTATTGTGGTTAATCAAGAGGTAAGTAGATATTGGGTATGCAATATATCAAATAGTAACTCCATATCAAGTTTATGCGATATGTTAGGGGGTGAGGGGATCTCGGGCTTTTGTGGTAAGTCAAGAGTTAAGGGAACATATCTGACATATCTATTGCAAGTACTGATAACTGATCACTATATTTCAATATTCTGAAGAAATCTCTCTTAAAAAGTCGAAGTTTATTCACAGTAAAGAGATAAGGATTTTGACGTTGTACAGCTGACAGTGTTCTATTTGTTACCAAGGATTTTCAGTCTAAATTTAACACAAATTACCCTCTTTAATTCAAACCTGCATTCAATCAGTTGAATCATCTAATTCTAAACATCGTATTGACATGCTGCGTAGTTCGAAATAAAAGATGAGAAGATAGAGAACGGAAAAGCCACCGGTTGTATAACATAGGTATTAAGCAGATACGTCTTGGTACGCTCCAGAGATACTGAATCTCGGCGGGAGAAGAGGCACCCCTTTATGTTACCTATCATATATAATGCGAAACTAGGAGAGAAACTATCACAAATGAAACACAATTCTCTTGTACTTTTATTTTTTACCATGAATGTATATTGAAAGTACTTTCTTATATTTAGTTGAACTTTGAGCGCTTATACCTCTATAGAAAGGGGTATAAGCATGTACAGTATATGTCATTACAAAGAAAAACCATAATATATACAGTATACTTGTGCCGTACATAAAGCTCATACATATACAACAACTATAACACGAACTTTATTGAAAAACTATACTGATTATAATTAGATGTACAATATATAGTGGGGCAGGCGTGGTGTAGTGGTTAAGCGCTTGGCCTGCGGCGCCGACGATCCGGGTTCGATTCCCGGGTTGCGCCACTGTGTTTAAGAGGTTGGTAGCCTCCTGCTTCCATGTCGCGATATAACTGAAATATTGTTGAAAGCGACGTAAAACACCAATCAACCAACCAACCAACAATATATAGTAGGCATTCAAGGCGAAAATGTCATATGAAGGGCATATAAGAGTATACGGTAAAGAAGCAGTACCCACAATATGTATAGAATAAAGAAATACACATAGAACTTTGTCACTCGGAAAAATATATACAGAAGGTACGCACTACGAAATATACAGAAGGTACGCACTACGAAAAGCCCAAGCCAATAGACAGAAAATGAAAATACTCATCGTCTATAGTGGACATCAGTATGGGAAACAAACATCGTCTGTAGTGGACATCAGTATGAGAAACAAACATCGTCTGTAGTGGACATCAGTATGGGAAACAAACATCGTATATTAGTCACACAAAATGTAACATACATTATATAGATGCCATACAATAACAAAACAAAACACTGAACCGGCATATGATGAGAGTGATGTATGCGAGGTGTATTGGGGCATATGGGGAATATAGTGTAATATGATGGCAGTCTTTATACATGTGTTATATTAAATGTAGATTTGACAGTAAACATACATGCAAGATGCATGCTCGATGTAGGAGACATACAGTGTAGAGATAACGCTGTCGTGCCTAGAGGCTCTCCATCAGGTAATATTTGTTCCATTTCCCAATTGAATGTTATCCAATGACTTATTGCTAAATGACGTGGAATGAGTGTGTAAATACGGGGTTGAATTCTCAAAGGTTCCTACATGTTGCTGTTAACCAAATGAACGCCATGATCTCCATCTCTTTGTCTTTTTCGAGTTTGAATCATCACTGACACGGGCAGAACACCTTATTACGCTGTATCAATAATTGATGCCGTAACACTGGCGTACTACTCGTGTAGGGTATGGAACTCGCCGACGCTGGTACCCCTAAACTTTATTTTATTTGTTCGGTAGATTGACGCTTTGCAGATGGTAGCATAATCCTGTGTAATGCTTGACGATGTAAGGTACTAAGGAACTGATGGTTCTGTTTTGTGTTTCAGGTTGCCAGTCGCTTGTCACACGTGAACCTTGCTGGTTGGAGCCATATAACGATGACGTCATGATGAAGTTTCAGCAGCGGCTGCTGCTGCTGGGCACAGCCTGTCTCATGGTCATTACCTACATGGTATTCCTGTCTGGCGTTAACTTCCAAGGGTGGATACACCATGAACACAACAGCCTTATAGTTATCAGGTCTTTATTACAGCCCGAATTTTATTGATTTATTGATATGTCTGGAAGATTTAGTTTGGTCAATATTGACTTGTTGACCATATCTTCCGTTCTTCAACAAAATAATAAATAAATAAATAGATAAATATTTAAATGAAAAGATAAATAAATGGAAATGATGGTTGAACTTAAGTAATTGCCTTGGTGAAAACATTATGAAGTTATAACGTTTCTGTAATCGATCCGTATGTTAATGTGTCAAGTGGATGAAGGTGCAAGAAGGTGAGACGTATCATTTAGCCTCGCAATAACAGTCAATGGTTACCTCTCTGGCAAAAACAAAGGGGACTTTCATCTCTCTCTCTCTCACTCTCTCTCTCTCTCTCTCTCTCTCTCTCTCTTCACAAAACGGGCTTCGGATGTTACCGTGTGTACCATACATCAGATTCAAACGAAGTATGGACATCAACTGTGTTATGAAGAGAGGAAAATGGCTATTGAGTTTTAGTGTATATATCAAAAGTCAAAGTTGCTACATTTGAACTTAGATTGAAATTATTGTAAAATGTGGCTTCCGGATGATAAAACAAGTACCATATATGTACACCAGATTCATATAAAATTGAGATATATACTTCAATAGAAAGGGATTGATGGGATTAAGGATTGTTTTTCATTTTGTGCGAAACATTGGTGTATTTTGCTGTCGGTATTGGAAAAAAATTCTTTGCAACACGAAATGCTGCGCAATGAATTTTTTTTTTTGCGAGACCGACTGCAAACATACATCAATGCTTCGCACAAAATGAGAAACAATCCTTATATTTATATATTTTTTGCTTTATGAAAAAAAATTGAGCCCGCTAGATGTGCCTTTTTATGTGTCAAAATCGTAATTCCAAAGCGGGGAGGGTCCGTCAAACGACAGAATAGCTGCACAACCTATGAGGTGACATAATACTGATGGAGTCATGACCCCATTGTATACATCGGAAAATGGTGTGCAGTTTATTTTAACTTGCATATAGAGAAAATGCAGTCGGTATGTAAATATTGATTATTGTTTAACGTCACTCTTTATTATTTTACGTATATATGACAACACTGACCTGATGCATTGCATGGAATTTTATACCTATGCAACGGACCCATCCGAAGCAGTGAGGGATCTTTTACGTGCCACGCTTACTGTAACGCGGGACATTAGTTTTTACTGTCTCCTCCGGAAGACAGGACACCGATGTGTCGGTGAGAATCGAATCCAGGACCTCTCGGTCAGAAGAGCACCTCATCAACTAAACCACACCAGCTTAAAATGGAAAGAGAGGAAGAGGCATATTGACTTTTAAGATTAAAAAGTTGGGTCTAGGTCACAGCTAAAAGTAAAATGGGAAAACATCAACAAGGAAAAATAAATACTTGGTACATAGATTGTGGCAAACGTGGAAGTATCTCGGTGAGGATATGCATTTGACAAACGTGCTATATAATAGGGTTAATCCGCTGTATGCGTCCACGTCGAATTTTACATAATGCCTGATTCTGTAATGAGAAGAGGTCAGAAACATTCCTAATGTATTATGGGGTATGACTGTGGGTAGCCGCAAGTAGTGGCCCTATATGAATGATAGGGCCACAATTCCTTACGTTGCGTAAACTTGCATTTTTGATCACAAAAAGAGGCGGAGTTGACGAAAAACACGTGGTCATGGGTGCGTGGTCATTGTTATTTTTATGTCATTTCTCTGTTTACATTTTATTTATCGGCATTTATGGTCATTTCAATTTAGTTTTCTTCTTCATTTCGTATAACATGAATAATAAACAACTCATGAAAATAACAATGACCACGTGTTTTTCGTTATTTTCGCCTCTTTTTGTGAGGTTTCTTTTAACGAAATCTCGCAAGACCGAATGGCTGACAAAGAAACCGGCAAATTTGAAACAGGTTGGGAAAAAAATTGTGTAGAGCCTTCAGACGACAGATCGGGAGTAAGTGTTTATTGCCGATCGATTCCTTAATGTTTATATAAGTTAGATATTTAATCCATTTGATGTCGAAATGCGTAGAATCGTGCGGGCCATTCCGTTTATCAAAAATGCAAGTTTACGCAACGTAAGGAATTGTGGTTCTATCATTCATATAAGGCCACTACTTGCGGCTAGACTGTGGGTTTAACATTTTAAATGCAAATTTTCAGTCATTTACGGTCTCTATTTATAGTATAATTAAGTGTTCAAATAACAGTTGGTACCAGCTTAATTATGGCAGTCTTAGATCAAGTGTCAGAGTTGAATGACTTTTGGCTAGAGACATGGGTTGCTTCAGGAATACGTTCAGAATACTTCATTTAACAATTTTTACCTGTGATCACCTTAGCATAAACTTTCAACATTATCAACCTATTTCATAAGAAGAAATGTTGAATTTGATTTATTTTGTCAAATATGATAAGCAGTAAGGACCTAATTCTGGTAATAAGGTCATGCCTAAAGTAGCTACAAGTTGCCACAATTCACAATGTTTTATATTTGATATACTGCATTCTGTGGATAGCAATATTAAGGAAGATACCTGCTGTATAATCCTCTTTCATTATAGTTTGAGGAGCAGATTGTTCCACCGGTAACACTGGATTGCTAAGCCTACGGACTCAGCACGACCCCGTCTCTCTGTAGAATCACGATCAGGAGAATCACGATCCCGGCTCTCTGTAGAATCACGACCCCGTCTCTCTGTAGAATCACGATCTCGTCTCTCTGTAGAATCACGATCCCGTCTCTCTGTAGAATCACGATCTCGTCTCTCTGTAGAATCACGATCCCTTCTCTCTGTAGAATCACGATCCCGTCTTTCTGTAGAATCACGACCCCGTCTCTCTGTAGAATCACGATCAGGAGAATCACGATCCCGTCTCTCTGTAGAATCACGACCCCGTCTCTCTGTAGAATCACGATCTCGTCTCTCTGTAGAATCACGATCCCGTCTCTCTGTAGAATCACGATCCCGTCTCTCTGTAGAATCACAACCCCGTCTTTCTGTAGAATCACGATCTCGTCTCTCTGTAGAACCACGATCAGGATCTGTCTATTTGCAGAATCACGATCCCGTCTCTCTGTAGAATCACGATCCCGTCTATTTCCAGAACCACGATCCCGTCTCTCTGTAGAATCACGATCCCGTCTCTCTGTAGAACCACGACCTCGTCGCTCTGTAGAATCACGACCCCGTCTCTCTGTAGAACCACGACCCCGTCCCTCTGTAGAATCACAACCCGTCTCTCTGTAGAACCACGACCCCATCCCTCTGTAGAATCACAACCCGTCTCTCTGTAGAATCACGACCCCGTCCCTCTGTAGAATCACAACCGTCTCTCTGTAGAATCACGACTCCGTCTCTGTAGAATCACGACCCCGTCTCCCTATAGCGGAGGCAGTATAAATCAGGCCTCGTGTCACAGACGCTGGCACGTACAAATCCTCACGGTTTCGATGGGGCCCGTCACATATATTAAATTTTCTGTGCAATAATATCAGGCCGATGCCGTCGACATATATGGAATTTTCTGTGCAATAGTATCAGGCAGATGCCGTCGACATATATGGAATTTTCTGTGCAATAATATCAGGCAGACGCCGTCGCCATATACATAAAACAATCTTAACCTGATATAAAACCAGATGTAAACAAACAAATATGACAATGAATTTACTTTTTATTTTTGCAGGGACTTACATTTACGACAGCTTAAATACCAGTCTCAGGCCCCGGATGTTAGCATGTGCCCGGCGCCGGAAGACCGGACCGTAGATACCAACCTAACGACTCTAACCCTGCAGAGAAGTAACAACTACCAATTAGTGAATGGCGGTCAGTACATACTACCTAACTCCATCCCTGGCAAGGCTGGCAGTAAAGACGTGGAACCTCTGACAGTTATCCTAATGCCACATTCCCATAACGACCCTGGCTGGCTGCGCACTATGGAAGAATACTACGTATATACCACAAAGAAAATCTTACACAACATGGTAGACAAGCTGAGGATGTACCCTAATATGTCATTCGTCTGGGCAGAAACTGTATTCCTCAATCTCTGGTGGAATGAACTGGAAGATGATGTCAAAGTTCAGGTAATTCTGATTTTGTAAATGTTTACAGTATGAAATTATGTTTAAGAAGTATATTGGCGTTGATTGCTGATGCAGCTAGCCAAAATGGAGATTCTTATTCCGACACCTGTCTCAACTTCTATTTCTGGGGGTTTACAACTCTGATCTAAGTACGTTGTTATGGGTTCCAGAGGGACATAGCATCAGTTACTATCACATTGATAGCAAGTCTGTGGCACTTCATTTCTTACAAGAACACAAAGTACTGGTAGGAAACACGGAAGAATTTATTTAAATTTATCGCAATTAATAGTAAGAATCCAGATTGAAGTTAATGACATTGTATCAACGTTTTGTAACATGACTAAGATTTTGTTTATCAGGTGAGACGACTGGTCAGGAATGGTCAGCTGGAAATAGTGTCCGGAGGCTGGGTTATGCCAGATGAAGCGTCAAGCAGCTATTATGCCGTAATTGATCAGCTCATGGAAGGACATCAATGGCTGATAGAGAATATACACGTCAAACCACGGAACAGTTGGTCCATCGATCCCTTTGGACATTCAGGAGCGATGCCTTACTTCTGGAAAAAGTCTGGTCTAGATAATATGGTGATTCAGAGAATACATCAAGCTACGAAAGGTTCCTTGGTCCGTCATGGCGGTCTAGAGTTTATGTGGAGACAACAGTGGGACAAACAGGGCAAATGTGACATCTTGTGTCATGTGATGCCATACATGTTATACAATGTAAAACACACGTGTGGACCCAATCCTTACATTTGTATGCAATTTGATTTCCGTCCCCAGAAGAAGAAAAAGAAAATACTCGCAGAGCCTATTTCTCTGAAAAATGTCGAGATACAAGCTAATTTCTTGTATGAACAGTATCGGAGGAAGGCGAACCTCTATAAATACAATGTGATTCTAGTGCCGCTAGGAGATGACTTCCGGTATGATTCAGCAGAAGAATGGGATCAACAGTTCCATAACTATAACATGCTAGCTCGGTATATGAACTCACATCCGAAATGGAAGATTAACGTGAAGTTTGGTACATTAAAAGACTATTTTGATATCCTAAAGGCAAAGGAGAAACTGGCGGTAAAGGAGAATGCAGGCATGATGTTTCCTTCTCTTAGTGGAGATTTTTACCCATATTCCGACAAAGACAATGCCTATTGGACAGGATATTTCACTACCAGACCTTTTGATAAACGGTTTTCCCGTGAAGTCGAAGCATATTTACGCTCAGCAGACATACTGAACATTTTAGCATATGCCATGGCATCACGGCAGAATATTCAATATGAAAGTTACCACGAAGTCAACCATTTCCTGCAACAATCACGGAGACATCTAGGATTATTCCTGCACCATGATGCTATCACAGGTACATCAAAGGAGTACGTGGTACAAGACTTTGAAAATAAACTATACTATGCTTATAATGCTTCACAGAAAGTGGTCAATACACTGACCCAGTTTTTGTTGACCAGAGGAAAACTAACGTCGCCTGAAATATTTCAGTCGCCTTTAGCAAGATTAACGTCCACGTCAGTGACCATTCAACAGACTATTGTAGTCACATATGATGGTGTACAAGTGGTACTTTTCAATCCAGCCGGCAAAAATAGAAGAGAGATTATTACTTTACTTGTGGACACGGATAGAATTATTATAAAGAATTCCAACAGAGAACATATCCCTTTCCAGCTAAACCCAGTATGGGAGAGTGCAGCGTCTATCAGCCAGACTAAGTTTAAGGTTGCATTTCTGGCTGATCTTGAACCTCTTTCCTTATCTTCATACTACTTGCATCGAGCAAGCCATGAGCCAAAGTTAATGTACCCAGCAAAGGTCACAATATATAACTCACTGGAATTCGCTTCTCCACCTGACCTGAAATTCAGTTTTGAAAAACCACGCTACTCTGGAAATTTTAAGGAGGATATAGTGATAGAAAGTGAAACTTTATCTGCTTCCTTTAACTCGAGATCAGGCATGTTAAAACACATAGATGATAAGGTATCGGGCAACACGACTCATGCTGAACTTCTCTTTATGAAGTATAAATCTCAAGGTAGTGGAGCTTATATCTTCTATCCTAGCGGAGAGGCTACCGCGTTCCTTAAAGGTGTTCCTATTATACATGTGGTGGAAGGACCCTTCCTTACAAGCATAGAAGTCCTGTATGAGTATCTCCAACACTCCGTAACTTTATTCAATGTGAACTCGGAACAGGGTCAGGGACTGCACATAAGGAACAGGGTTAATATGCATGCCAATAATTTGCGAAATTTGAAGGACATGGAAATAATAATGCGTGTGACTAGTGACATCAAGAATCCCAATCTGGAGTATTTCACAGATCAGAATGGGTTCCAGTTGATAAAGAGGAGAACAGATCCTAAACACTATGTAGAGGCTAACTACTATCCTATCACGACCATGCTTCAGTTAGAGGACAATCAAAGAAGGATAACTCTTCATGCAGGACAACCACATGGAGTTGCTTCCCTTTCTCAAGGCCAGTTTGAAGTGATGTTGGATAGGGAGTTACTGCGAGATGACGATAGGGGTCTTAATGAGGGGGTGGGAGACAATAAGGTGACAGATTCATTCTTTGTGCTTCAAGTGGAATATAGAAACAAAGATTACACAGAGGGCACTCAGCCAGACATAGCATTCCCGTCTCTGTTAAGTCAACATATAAATGACAATTTACAGCAGCCTGTGATCCCTTCATATACCACTATAGCAAGTGACATTTTATACCCTCATCATCAACCCATCAAAACGCCTCTACCATGTGATCTTCATATTGTTTCATTTAAAAATTTAGTAAATTCTGATTTGCAATATACAAATTCCAGTTTAATTTTGCACAAAAGAGGTTTTTCCTGTGATTTTCCAACATTTGGAATACAATGCCATATTCATAGAAAAATATCATTTTCAAATTTTTTCAAAGAAAACGTATTTAGTAATATAAGAACAACAACTCTTACACATATGTATTCATTAAGTGAGTTATCTCCCTCTAGCGAACTCTCAATTTCGACACATGAACTTGGTTCATATACAGCTTCCATTCCATGAGTGCTCCTCCTGCTATCTGTACTATCATTTACTCAGAATACTATTACGTGATTGATTTTTTTTCAAAAAAGTGACAAATTAAAGATTTTTAATATCTTATATAATTTTAAATATTCCAGATTATATTATTTATGAATACAGTGAACTGAAGGCGTAATGTATGTGATGATGTTTTCTAGTAGACGGAAACTTCTCTATATCATTGTAAAAAGTGATCATATAATGAGTTGAAACATTCCATTTGATATATGTGATTGTGTTGATGTATATGTTCTGGTGTCAAGGACAAATGAAATGTATACGCTCTGGTGTCAAGGACAAATGAAATGTATACGTTCTGGTGTCAAGGACAAATAAAATGTATAAAGTGTCGCATGTATTTATCATTTATCGGTCATTTATCAGGACCGACTCAACATTAATAGAAGCAGTCACTTTTCTAAACTTTGTTCTTGATAAGATGGTCATACTTGATGTAGGATTACCCTTTACAAATTTCACAGACTTTTTTCCCAAAGAAATACATTTTATTACCTTTTAACAAACTGCACTCATCTTCATTCATTGGCTGCATTTTTGTCTGTTTTTATTTTCTTTTTATGTACCAGGCTCGATAGATCGGGGCATATTGTCTTTGACCTGTCTTTCTTTGATTTAAAAACTTTGTGAACTTTAACCTTCGCCATAACTTTTGAACCGTGAGAGATAAAGACTTCCTTTTCTTTATGCATACTTCACAAATAAAGCCTTTTCAAATCACACCAAGGTCAATGGCCATGTGACCTTGACCTCGAATTTTGACCTACATTTCAAAATTTGTCTTATTTCGACTTTATGTCGGCACGTAAAAGAAAAAAGAGGAGTCACCGGCTCAGTTATGTGGCAGAAGTCACCATGGAGCTATAGAATAAAAGACCCCTCGATGCTTTTGATAGGTCTGTTACAATGGTTGATATTTCTGTATAATGCAGACAGTCAAAGATATGTCAGAAGAAGTTTATTGAAAGGCATACTAGTTTTCTGAACTCTTGAATTAAAGCAGGATTCTTTACTATAATATTCTTGGTCTTGTGGTCTATAAAAAATTCTGACCACATTATTGGTAAATATAATTCTAGAAATTATCAAGCAAATGAAGTTTCAACATTTGATTTTTCTTATATACTTCTTTACCTCACGAGTCCATAAAAACAAATTACACGAGTCCATAAAAACAAATTATTCTCTTCTAATACGCTGGTGTTTTGCAGAGAGTCTAAACAGCTCTGCACTTCTAATAACTCTGGATTTTTTTTTCTGATAAACAATATAATTCTTACAAATGTTGGACTTGCATTAGCCTTGTTATGCATCACTTTTTAATGGGCAATATTTATGTGCAATTTAACGGCAAGACATATAGACAAATAGTAGGAAATCCTATGGACACCAACTGCGCACCTCTTGTGGCAGGCCTGTTTTGGTTTTGCTGAGAGGGACTTCATAATTCATCTTCAAAAATCTAAACGTTTTTAACTTATTGATAGGTTTAACAACACATGTAGATATCTAGATTATATACTTACCACCGATAGCCGTGAGTTTAAAAGATATTTTTGATTTTCATAACAATAATACACAAATTACTTTAACCACACCAAATGAGTACCTAGCGTTATTTCAGTTTTCATTTGACGGCCCTAAGTTGATGCCTCAACTGCAGTACAATTGAAATGTTGCATATCAACATTTTCTGGAGATAATGCTGATCGTTGGGCAGCAACAATATCTCCATCAGTGGAGAAAACCCGTTCGGACAGATCGGCCCGATCGGACGGGATGCTTGTTCCTGGATGCCTCCTGGAAGCGTAATTGACCCCCATGCTTCAGACTGTGATGTTGTTGTCTGTTTAGCAGGCTTACGTTTACACCTAGATACATTGATGTCTGGATGATTCTGCTTCATGTATATGGCCATGTTTGAAGCGTTTCCGGTTTTGTAGGATACGTCCGTGAAACAATGTTTGCATGTTGTAAAGTCTTTAACAGGGGTTTTTACTCCGCCCTCTGTTATGGTTTTGAACCCAAAATATCCCCATATCTTCAACATGGACGACGCTGGCAGAGCTTGCAACTCGATCGGTTTCGATGTCATAATTGTGAATATAATAAACGAACAGACGCGATGTAAATTAAAGCAAAATATTTCGCTCAAACCATTCCGGATGCGAACCGTTGCCATACCGTTTCCACGCCTCCCCGTACTGTGAACCAACCGAGGCCTGTATACCACGGTATATCATCAAACGTTATATCGTTACACCCTTATACAGCACATATTTTCCTTAATAACTTAAATGAGAATGGCTCAACAACTACTACATATCAAATCTGATGCACATATTGCACAGAACTACTTATAAAGATAAGCTTTTGACGCAGATGCAATTCCAGAAATAAATATATAAAAATTACATTAAAATATGTCACACAGGATACAGAGTTTTTTTCTCAGCAAATCACACTTTGAGATTTGAAAAGGTTAAAGAGGCATAGTCTGACTTTTTAAGAGTTTGGCTTTAACACTAAATGACACTGTAGTATGCTTCAATTGGAAATTTTGAAATTAGCTGGACGATCAGAAGTTTGGATATCCAGATTTAAGTAAAACAAGTGTCAACTGAAAATCCTTGCAGAATATTTATCTCTTAGAGTGTCTGTAGTGTATGTACAACTTACAGCTCTGGAAGGGGTATCCTGTTAACCTGGGGAGCATGAGGATCGTTCTTGGACTTTTTTCTAGCAGAAGAGGATCTTTATTTGCTTTCTTTTTCTGCAAAAGAAATAGCATGAGATTTATAGACTTATAAAGATAAAGTAATAGCAATAAAATATCCATCAGGTTAAGTGGAAAAAATTATGAAGAAATTGACAGGAACAGAAATGTGTTCTAAAACATGAAAATGGACAAGCACGAATTTCATTATTTCATTAATACACTAGTTCATCACAAACATTGTTGAGAGCTTTATGACAATTATGGTCTGAGAAACGAGCATCTCAAAAATGAAAAATTCAACAATTTCAGAAACAGGATTCACCATGGCCAAATAAGGAAAATTTCAATTAATTATTACATTATCTGATAAATTTCATAGATTATTTACCACATAAATGCAGCTAAGTGTTTAATGGTTTTTTCTGTCAATCTTCTTTTATTGAAAACTTTTGACTTTCTCTTTCTCTTTCGAATTTAGAGTACCGGATGATATGATTGACTGAATATTTCAGGAATCATTGTGAAAAAAGTGAAGCTATTTTCAATAAATGAAACTAGAATCAAAACAATGCTACAATATTAAATGATCAGCAAAACTCATAAAAAGAAATATCGATTTGTTCCTTAACAATCTTAGCATTTTTATACATGCAAAGTATGATCATTTCTCAATGACCAAGATCACTTACAAAATATTTAAATAAGTCTTCAAAGAGTCAAATACTGAATGATACAGAGAGTCTTCCTCAATTATCCCAGACTCTCACTAGACTCTAACTACAGATGATGCTCAGGAATGCAGGACATATCATCCTCTATACACATTGTCCTACGTCAAAACTCTCCATGTCTCCCTTTGTAAAACATTTCTCAGAGATACATGTGACAGGTAGCAAGGACGAGTGAAACGACAAATAAAGTGCCACATCCACACTTCTCTTTGAGCTTAACATTGGTAAATGCTGCTCGTTAAGCTATTGTTTTTCATTTTGTTGCACTGCTCTGTGGGTAAGCATTGATATGTATATATCAATATGTCTATCAACTCCTTGTGGGTGGTCAATATAGGTAGTAACTGTATTCTATGTTGGCAAACCACGACGGACAAAGTTGATATGTTATATTTGTATAAATACATATATTCCGGAATTTGTATTTGACATTTGACCTTCATGTAGGAACATCATATATATCTGCGTCTTGGTGAGCAAACATTCAGTTAAGTCAATGGCGTATCGGCTATTGTAAGATGTATGTTTTTCTGAAGGGAACTCATCCGTAATGCATGTCCTAAAACATGAGTCCCATAAAGGTCTACCATATGGTCATCGCTGTAAACAATTTTCAACAAACTGCATATAACTTCTGATCATATGTAATCTGAGGTCCGGTACCGTCACAAGGAGGAAATGATTATTTCTGCCTTTGTCATGACTCGCCCTTATATTATGTACATGTAAAACAAACTAATGCAATGAAGATACCTATTGATTATGAGGTCAAGGTCATGATGAATACAAACTGTGATGCGATAATTCAGTTTTCAACTGACAGTCGTAATATTTAATACCCAGATAGAAAGATATATCGGAGATATTTGTGATTCTTTTGTACATAGAAATATAGAGTCGGGCTGAGGTAAATGTGGACACATCTAGTCGTTTTGGAATCACAAAGTCAATACTCAAGGTCAAAGGGGCTAGATTTTGTGGCATTTTAAAACTTTGAACTTTGAAAACAAGCATGTGAATTGTCGCTCAAACATCTGAATAGCTGTCAAGGTATAGTCATTTTATAAATATACATACATTATATATATGAAGTTGCATCTAGAAAAAGAATTATTTCGTGTACACCTAAACTCAATTTTGAAATTATTTTAACATATTACAACGGAGGGTAAAGATAAATGGAAAATATATTTCTAAACAATGGTCAATAGTATACAGTAGTTGACTTGGGTCGAGGGCAACACATCGTCTTTGGGCCAGACTACAAATTGTGATGTGAAGTAAGAGAAAATAATTTCAAATGTCTCAGCACAAAAGACAGCCCCCGCATTGTTTCTTTACCAAATGTCTCAGCACAAAAGACAGCCCCCGCATTGTTTCTTTACCAAATGTCTCAGCACAAAAGACAGCCCCCGCATTGTTTCTTTACCAAATGTCTCAGCACAAAAGACAGCCCCCGCATTGTTTCTTTACCAAATGTCTCAGCACAAAAGACAGCCCCCGCATTGTTTCTTTACCAAATGTCTCAGCACAAAAGACAGCCCCCGCATTATTTCTTTACCAAATGTCTCAGCACAAAAGACAGCCCCCGCATTGTTTCTTTACCAAATGTCTCAGCACAAAAGACAGCCCCCGCATTGTTTCTTTACCAAATGTCTCAGCACAAAAGACAGCCCCCGCATTGTTTCTTTACCAAATGTCTCAGCACCAGACAATACCCGCCTTGTTTTTTTTACCAAACAATATATCGTTTAAATATCAGTTAAATATATCATTTTACATGATAATTGCTACATATGAGTTAATCTGCACCAGTGCAATAGTCTGATTAATTCTACTGATAAGGAGCAGAGTCGTTGTAATGGTAATCTCTCATCAAACAACAAACAACAGTTGTAGAAGTATGTATTAAATAATAATGAAAATTTATATTATATGTCTACATGATATTTCATAAAAATTAAATATACACTATAAATCAGTTGTCTAGTGCGTCACCTCAGAACACTTTTTGAATTTCTCGCGCGAGAAACTTTCGACCAATCAGAAGCCGGCATTAAAAATCATGTGACTTCCGGTCGTGACGTCATCGTTGACCCTTGGATGACCTCTTGACCTCTTTTCTAACCCTTATGTGACTTTAAATGGGTCTATTACTAATGGAATTTCCCTTATCTATATTTAGGTGATTTCCGCAGTATTCTATAATAAGAACGAGAACCTATATTTAGAGTAAGATATTCAAGGGAAATATGAGTTCTATTATTAGAATATCATGGAATCTATATATGGAATTTATATCAAGAAGAGGGGGAGGGGTCCTTTCCATAAGAAATAAGAACACCTCAGGGTTTTCAATAAAGATCAAACAGTCATGAATTTCACACCCACCCCCTTTTCCCGTTAGGTACATGTATATTATATCTTTCGACCAATGAACCGTAGTTCGGTCACCACCCACTAGTCCGACGGTCCACTAGTCGGAAGGTTCACCAGTCCGAAGGTTCATTAGTCCAACAGAAAAATTAGGACTATTATCAGATTTAAAAATGTCCAAAATTTTCCGTGCTGGATGCAAGGACAGATGGATTTATCTTTCGTTTCTTCTTCTTCTTCTTCTTCTTCTTCTTCTTCTTCTTCTTCTTCTTTAACCTCATTGCCACGATAGAGTATTCGCACACAGCTATTTTAATACAAATTGTAAAGAGTTATCTCCTGCTGTGGATTTCAGTTCACGGGCTTTATTCATTTCAGCTTACATGTATGTAGCTGAATGGCTGCAGAATAACATATGCCATCTAACTACTGAATTTTCCGATTTTAAATGCATACATTATTTTAAAGGAAGACATGCGCAGTTTGATTCTCTCTGACAGCAAGCTCTTAGAAATTATAAAATTTATAAATTAATTACTGGTATACTGATATTATTCAGTAGAATCGTTTAGATAAGGCGATTTGTTTACATGTATTAATGGTGGTTGTCACTTTCTAATTTTCGTATTTACCACCCCAAGTAATTTCAAAATGAAAAACATGACAATGGTATTTACGCTGACTGATAACGATCAGGTGGACCATACATGACAACACGACGTTGATACTTTGACCTTCAGACTAGTGAACCTTCGGACTAGTGGACCGTCGGACTAGTGGGTGGTCACCCATCGTTCATATCAATAGCGCTGGCGTTAACGATGACTGATTTTCAATGCGATCAAGGATTCGCGTGAACTTAAATAAACCAGTACGGACATGATCATACGTATCGCATTGTCATATTTGTATAAAGACTTGATCGATCGATTTTCAATAGGACACTTGGAAAGGGATGATTTCTATGATTATGATCAGTATGTATTGAAATATTATACACAATATCTATATACATAAAGAAAAAATTCGGATTGAACATCAAGATATTAAGCTCCCTGTTGCAGTGAGACGTGTCCTCAAATCACTGAGGCGTATCCTCCTCCTCAATGATTCACTCCTCCTCCTCCACCACCACCACGAAAAGGAAGGGACAGGCTTGGTGTAGTGGTTAAGCGCTTGGCTTGCGGCACCGACGATCCGGGTTCGATTCCCGGTTTGCGCCACTATATTTAAGAGGTTGGTTACCTCCTACTTCCATGTCGCGATATAACTGAAATATTGTTGAAATCGACGTAATACACCAATCAACCAATCAACCAACCAACCAACGAAAAGGAAAAGACACCCCCCCCGAAAAAAAAAGCTTACACAAACAACAACAACAACAACAACAACCCCTTTCCAAAACCTGATTTAGAGGATAAGTGAAACGCACTGTAAAACTGAAAACCGACACACAAACGCATATACAAAGAAAGGTAATTCCCTTATTGTATGAAATTATTTTCTCGAGTTTTCCTTCTTTCTCTGTTATATTCTTCACCAAATGTACATATCGACTGCATTTGTCTTTTTAGCGATGTCCAAGTCAATATATGTAATGTTAAAAATATTTGTAGATAAATAACTTCTCAAACTGACCTCAAATACACCGTTATTATACTGACTATAGATATATAACTTCTCAAACTGACCTCAAATACACCGTAATTATATTATCTATAGATGAATAACTTCTCAAACTGACCTCAAATACACCGTAATTATACTATCTATAAGATAAAATATCTTCTCAAACTGACCTAAAATACACCGTAATTATACTATCTATAGATAAATAACTTCTCAAACTGACCTCAAATACGAACTGATGATACCACTCTATAGCAGAGTGTTTGAGACACAAACGGAAACCATGAATAGCCCTAGAGCCCTTACACCTAAAACCCAGCGGTAACAGTGAATATATGCTGTCGTATACTTTAAGACGTATATGTAAGCCTATAAACCAGCTGTTTCAATATCATTTTTTAATGATTTGTCCCAATACAACACTGAAATACAAACAGGTCATGAGGATGTCTTGTGTAAATAAAAACATGCTCCCACAATTTCACAGTAATTTGGACATTTCTAGACAATAGACAATTTGATGGAATCTTGTCTAGAGACACTGTGATGGAAACTTGTCTAGTGACACCGTGTTGGAGACTTGTCTAGTGACACTGTGATGGATACTTATCTAGTGATACTGTGTTGGAGACTTATCTAGTGATACTGTGTTGGAGACTTATCTAGTGTTACTGTGATGGAGACTTGTCTAGTGATACTGTGATGGATACTTGTCTAGTGATACTGTGATGGAGACTTGTCTAGTGATACTGTGATGGAGACTTATCTAGTGATACTGTGGTGGAGACTTATCTAGTGATACTGTGATGGATACTTGTCTAGTGATACTCATCATACTGTGTTGGAGACTTATCTAGTGACACTGTGATGGAGACTTATCTAGTGATTCTGTGGTGGAGACTTATCTAGTGATACTGTGATGGAGACTTATCTAGTGATACTGTGGTGGAGACTTGTCTAGTGATACTGTGATGGAGACTTGTCTAGTGATACTGTGATGGAGATTTGTCTAGTGATACTGTGATGGAGACTTGTCTAGTGATACTGTGATGGAGACTTGTCTATTGATACTGTGATGGAGACTTATCTAGTGATAATGTGGTGGAGACTTTTAGTGATACTGTGGTGGAGACTTATCTAGTGACACTGTGGTGGAGACTTGTCTAGTGATACTGTGATGGAGACTTGTCTAGTGATACTGTGATGGAGACTTGTCTAGGGATACTGTGATGGAGACTTGTCTAGTGATACTGTGTTGGAGACTTATCTAGTGATACTGAGATGGAGACTTGTCTGGTGATATTGTGATGGATACTTATCTAGTGATACTGTGATGGATACTTATCTAGTGATACTGTGGTGGAGACTTTTCTAGTGATACTGTGGTGGAGACTTGTCTAGAGACACTGTGTTGGAGACTTATCTAGTGATACTGTGATGGAGACTTCTCTAGTGATACTGTGATGGAGACTTTTCTAGTGAAACTGTGATGGAGACTTGTCTAGAGACACTGTGTTGGAGACTTATCTAGTGATACTGTGATGGAGACTTGTCTAGTGATACTGTGATGGATACTTATCTAGTGATACTGTGGTGGAGACTTTTCTGGTGATACTGTGACGGAGGCTTGTCTAGAGACACTGTGTTGGAGACTTATCTAGTGATACTGTGATTGAGACTTGTCTAGTGATACTGTGATGGAGACTTGTCTAGAGACACTGTGTTGGAGACTTGTCTAGTGATACTGTGATGAAGACTTGTGATACTGTGATGGAGACTTATCTAGTGATACTGTGGTGGAGACTTATCTAGTGATACTGTGATGGATACTTATCTAGTGATACTGTGGTGGAGACTTTTCTAGTGATACTGTGATGGAGACTTGTCTAGTGATACTGTGATGGAGACTTATCTAGTGATACTGTGATGGAGACTTGTCTAGTGATACTGTGATGGAGACTTATCTAGTGATACTGTGATGGAGACTTATCTAGTGATACTGTGGTGGAGACTTATCTAGTGATACTGTGGTGAAGACTTATCTAGTGATACTGTGGTGGAGACTTGTCTAGTGATGCTGTGATGGAGACTTGTCTAATGATACTGTGATGGAGACTTGTCTAGTGATACTGTGATGGAGACTTGTCTAGTGATACTGTGTTGGAGACTTATCTAGTGATACTGTGATGGAGACTTGTCTGGTGATACTGTGATGGATACTTATCTAGTGATACTGTGGTGGAGACTTTTCTAGTGATACTGTGGTGGAGACTTGTCTAGAGACACTGTGTTGGAGACTTATCTAGTGATACTGTGATGGAGACTTGTCTAGTGATACTGTGATGGAGACTTTTCTAGTGATACTGTGATGGAGACTTGTCTAGTGATACTGTGTTGGAGACTTATCTAGTGATACTGTGATGGAGACTTGTCTGGTGATACTGTGATGGATACTTATCTAGTGATACTGTGGTGGAGACTTTTCTAGTGATACTGTGGTGGAGACTTGTCTAGAGACACTGTGTTGGAGACTTATCTAGTGATACTGTGATGGAGACTTCTCTAGTGATACTGTGATGGAGACTTTTCTAGTGAAACTGTGATGGAGACTTGTCTAGAGACACTGTGTTGGAGACTAATCTAGTGAGACTGTGATGGAGACTTGTCTAGTGATACTGTGATGGATACTTATCTAGTGATACTGTGGTGGAGACTTTTCTGGTGATACTGTGGTGGAGACTTGTCTAGAGACACTGTGTTGGAGACTTATCTAGTGATACTGTGATGGAGACTTGTCTAGTGATACTGTGATGGAGACTTGTCTAGAGACACTGTGTTGGAGACTTGTCTAGTGATACTGTGATGAAGACTTGTCTAGTGATACTGTGATGGAGACTTATCTAGTGATACTGTGGTGGAGACTTGTCTAGTGATACTGTGATGGATACTTATCTAGTGATACTGTGGTGGAGACTTTTCTAGTGATACTGTGGTGGAGACTTGTCTAGAGACACTGTGCTGGAGACTTATCTAGTGATACTGTGATGGAGACTTGTCTAGTGATACTGTGATGGAGACTTGTCTAGAGACACTGTGTTGGAGACTTATCTACTGATACTGTGGTGGAGACTTATCTAGTGATACTGTGGTGGAGACTTGTCTAGTGATACTGTGATGGAGACTTATCTAGTGATACTGTGGTGGAGACTTGTCTAGAGACACTGTGTTGGAGACTTATCTAGTGATACTGTGGTGGAGACTTGTCTAGTGATACTGTGATGGAGACTTGTCTAGTGATACTGTGATGGAGACTTTTCTAGTGATACTGTGACGGAGGCTTGTCTAGTGATACTGTGATGGAGACTTATCTAGTGATACTGTGATGGAGACTTGTCTAGTGATACTGTGTTGGAGACTTGTCTAGTGATACTGTGATGGATACTTATCTAGTGATACTGTGGTGGAGACTTTTCTAGTGATACTCATGATACTGTAATGGAGACTTGTCTAGAGACACTGTGTTGGAGACTTATCTAGTGATACTGTGGTGGAGACTTGTCTAGAGACACTGTGTTGGAGACTTATCTAGTGATACTGTGTTGGAGACTTGTCTAGAGACACTGTGTTGGACACTTATCTAGTGATACTGTGATGGAGACTTATCTAGTGATACTGTGGTGGAGACTTATCTAGTGATACTGTGGTGGAGACTTGTCTAGAGACACTGTGTTGGAGACTTATCTAGTGATAATGTGTTGGAGACTTGTCTAGAGACACTGTGTTGGACACTTATCTAGTGATACTGTGATGGAGACTTATCTAGTGATACTGTGGTGGAGACTTATCTAGTGATACTGTGGTGGAGACTTATCTAGTGATACTGTGGTGGAGACTTGTTTAGTGATACTGTGATGGAGACTTGCCTAGTGATAATGTGATGAAGACTTGTCTAGTGATACTGTGATGGAGACTTATCTAGTAATACTGTGGTGGAGACTTGTCTAGTGATACTGTGATGGATACTTATCTAGCGATACTGTGGTGGAGACTTTTCTAGTGATACTGTGGTGGAGACTTGTCTAGAGACACTGTGTTGGAGACTTATCTAGTGATACTCTGGTGGAGACTTGTCTAGTGGTACTGTGATGGAGACTTATATAGTGATACTGTGATGGAGACTTATCTAGTGATACTGTGGTGGGGACTTTTCTAGTGATACTGTGGTGGGGACTTATCTAGTGATACTGTGGTGGAGACTTATCTAGTGATACTGTGGTGGAGACTTGTCTAGTGATACTGTGATGGAGACTTGTCTAGTGATACTGTGATGGAGACTTGTCTAGTGATACTGTGATGGAGACTTGTCTGGTGATACTGTGATGGAGACTTATCTAGTGATACTGTGATGGAGACTTGTCTAGTGATACTGTGATGGAGACTTATCTAGTGATACTGTGGTGGAGACTTATGTAGTGATACTGTGGTGGAGACTTATCTAGTGATACTCTGGTGGAGACTTGTCTAGTGGTACTGTGATGGAGACTTATATAGTGATACTGTGATGGAGACTTATCTAGTGATACTGTGGTGGAGACTTGTCTGGAGACACTGTGTAGGAGACTTATCTAGTGATACTGTGGTTGAGACTTGTCTAGTGATACTGTGTTGGAGACTTATCTAGTGATACTGTGGTGGAGACTTGTCTAGTGATACTGTGTTGGAGACTTATCTAGTGATACTGTGATGGAGACTTGTCTGGTGATACTATGATGGATACTTATCTAGTGATACTGTGGTGGAGACTTTTCTAGTGATACTGTGGTGGAGACTTGTCTATAGACACTGTGTTGGAGACTTATCTAGTGATACTGTGATGGAGACTTGTCTAGAGACACTGTGTTGGAGACTTATCTTGTGATACTGTGTTGGAGACTTGTCTAGAGACACTGTGTTGGACACTTATCTAGTGAT
The DNA here is from genome assembly GCA_035048485.1 of Pteria penguin. Classification (NCBI taxonomy): domain Eukaryota; kingdom Metazoa; phylum Mollusca; class Bivalvia; order Pterioida; family Pteriidae; genus Pteria; species Pteria penguin. Next base: position 4,815,025 of record CM068587.1, on the reverse strand, counting down.
ACTGTGATGGAGACGTATCTAGTGATACTGTGGTGGAGACTTATCTAGTGATACTGTGGTGGAGACTTATCTAGTGATACTGTGGTGGAGACTTGTCTAGTGATACTGTGATGGAGACTTGTCTAGTGATACTGTGATGGAGACTTGTCTAGTGATACTGTGATGGAGACTTGTCTAGTGATACTCATCATACTGTGTTGGAGACTTGTCTAGAGACACTGTGGTGGAGACTTATCTAGTGATACTGTGGAGGAGACTTGTCTAGTGATACTGTGATGGAGACTTATATATAGGATTCTGTGATGGAGACTTATCTAGTGATACTGTGGTGGAGACTTGTCTGGAGACACTGTGTTGGAGACTTATCTAGTGATACTGTGGTTGAGACTTGTCTAGAGACACTGTGTTGGAGACTTATCTAGTGATACTGTGGTGGAGACTTGTCTAGTGATACTGTGTTGGAGACTTATCTAGTGATACTGTGATGGAGACTTGTCTGGTGATACTGTGATGGAGACTTTTCTAGTGATACTGTGGTGGAGACTTTTCTAGTGATACTGTGGTGGAGACTTGTCTAGAGACACTGTGTTGGAGACTTATCTAGTGATACTGTGATGGAGACTTGTCTAGTGATACTGTGATGGAGACTTTTCTAGTGATACTGTGGTGGAGACTTGTCTAGAGACACTGTGTTGGAGACTTATCTAGTGATACTGTGATAGAGACTTGTCTAGTGATACTGTGATGGATACTTATCTAGTGATACTGTGGAGGAGACTTTTCTAGTGATACTGTGATGGAGACTTGTCTAGAGAGACTGTGTTGGAGACTTATCTTGTGATACTGTGATGGAGACTTATCTAGTGATACTGTGATGGAGATTTGTCTAGAGACACTGTGTTGGAGACTTATCTAGTGATACTGTGATGGAGACTTGTCTAGTGATACTCATCATACTGTGTTGGAGACTTGTCTAGAGACACTGTGGTGGAGACTTGTCTAGTGATACTGTGGTGGAGACTTGTCTAGTGATACTGTGGTGGAGACTTGTCTAGTGATACTGTGGTGGAGACTTGTCTAGAGACACTGTGATGGAGACTTGTCTAATCATATTGATCATTCTATGATGGAGACTTGTCTAGTGATACTGTGGTGGAGACTAGTCTAGTGATACGCATCATACTGTGATGAAGACTTGTCTAGTGATACTGTGGTGGAGACTTGTTTAGTGATACTCATCATACTGTTGATGGAGACTGGTCTAGTGATACTGTGGTGGAGACTGGTCTAGTGTTACTGCGGTGGAAACTTGTCTAGAGACAGAGTGATGGAGATGTGTCTAGAGACACTGTGATGGAGACTTGTCTAGTGATATTGTGTTGGAGACACTGTGATGGACATTGGTCTAGAGACACTTTGGCTGGAAAATCGAAATCGAAAATAACTTTATCACGTCTGTTTATATCAGCTCAAATTGAATTTAAAGAGTAAAATCTGAAATGGTAAATTCAATAGATCTAGAGAGGTGAACGATTCAAACCAGAATAACAATTTTGTCATCAAGTTATTTTATATTATTTATTAACTATATAAATATTGCCTCAATACAAGATTTTCTGCCCAAACGACACATGTTTCAAAACAGGGCCAATATTGAAAAACACGGCCAATATGAACGCACGTGCCGTTTCCTTCTAAATTGAGTTGAGCGAGAAAACCAAATGGCGGTCAGCTTGTTCAGAATTTATATTTAAAACTGAATTATAATGCAATTTTATACATATTAAAGATATTTTTATTATTACGAACCAACCGTATATTATATATCAGATGAATGAAAAGGATTTAACGAGAGTTGACATGTAACGATCTACAACACAACCAGACGACAAAAAGAATGTCGACCGAAAGAATGTTTGATTGGTGTCGAGTTTAGTAATTGTGTGCTTCGAGAAAATAGCTCTGAAAGTCCGATTTTTGTACAATTCGCTATTTCCTTCATACAGAAATAATAATATTATCAGTGTTTTTGCATACTATAACATATAATTGTAATTTTGTGCGAAGAAATTATGAAATGTGTCAAGTTTTAGATGAGATTTGCACGAAAAACAGTCTACATACATTGACGTATTGAGTGTATGTTATGCATTACTAGTAGACATTTACAATGGTATAGAAATTATAGGAATAAAAAAGCAACATATGAATATGAAGTTTTTGAATATAGAAAGAAAATAGAATTTAAACTCATTTCAATGCTTTTTTTTATGGTAGAAATCAAATTCTTTGAACACGAAAACAGTAAATTCTGTGAAATTTGCTGACTAAACAAAGTATTTATGACGGCATTCTGAGCGAAATTTACATATTCAAAATAAAACAACATCATCATTTGGCGTCACATCGTGTTCTGTATCCTTTCTGTGTTACTTAACCGGTAACAGTGGAGAAAATGACAGAGCATCGTCCTGTGTTACTTAACCGGTAACAGTGGAGAAAATGACAGAGCATCGTTCTGTGTTACTTAACCGGTAACAGTGGAGAAAATGACAGAGCACCGTTCCTTTTACATTCATTTAACTGATATCACAATTAATATAATGACTGAATGCTCCGTCAAAGTGGTAAATATTGACCCTCTTTATAAAATGTCGCCTTTAGTTCAGGGTTTTAGAATAACGCTTACCGAACCTCCTCTAGTCACACTAAGTTATATATACCGGGATCGCAATCAACAAGTAGTTGAACAGAGCTGAGAAAGCGGAACAGAGCTGAGAAAGCGGAACTGAGCTGAGAAAGCGAGCGTTAGAATCCTCATAATTACTGTCTAAAACAATTTGCTTCTGAAATAACCCAGTCATTGTTTAAATCTTTACTATCACTGTACTTTTACTAAAGGCTTTTCAATTGTACGGGGTAATTTATAGGTAATATCGGCACTGTTATCTAACTTATCGCTAGGAAGAAAGATTTATCACTGACATTCTAACGAACAAATTACGATATTGGCAAAAAGAAATCCCTACCATTCTTACTGAAGTATTTGATTGATTAGTATAAATGATTTAACTGGAATACAGGCAGGTGTCGCGTGTTTCACTACACTCGTAGTACCGAGGAACCCGTGCACGATGTGATAACACACTTACGCTCGTCATACTATCGTGATTCTTACGTAATACGCGATAGGATTGCAATATGATGCAGGGGTGGTATAGGAAACTCCCACGTCATAAGTCGAACCACTGAATTGCGTACGCTATGATGTCAATAACACATGCAAATTTCTGCATTCAGCAACTCATTCCCTCTGTATTTCATCTTATCTTGAAATGCAGCCAAAAAATAGTAGATGCAATGCAAAAAGCAAAGAAAGAAAAATTATTACATTATTGTTTAAACAAAATATAACAAAATGGTCATTCAGATTTTGATGTATGGACAAGCTAAGTACAGGACTGATTGGTTATACGTGTCTTCGTTCTTTAAACAATATACCTTGTATTAAATAACAGAAACATAATGAAAGTGCAGTGATTAATGTCAACAAACTATATATTAATATTACTTCCCCGGTTTGTTTTTAATTTTCAGGACATATAAGTTTTACAACTGATTTATAATCTTTCGTTTATGTCACAAATTTCCAAAATAAATTATGAATTAAGACAAAATAAGATTCACCACGCCAAATTATCACGTTACCACGCCAAGTTATCACGCCACCAACACCAAGTTATCACTTTACCACGCCAAGTTATCACATCACAACGCCAAGTTATCACGTCAACAACGCCAAGTTATCACATCACAACGCCAAGTTATCACGTCACCGACGCCAGGTTATCGCGTCACCACGCCAAGTTATCACATCACAACGCCAAGTTATCACGTCAACAACGCCAAGTTATCACATCACAACGCCAAGTTATCACGTCACCGACGCCAGGTTATCGCGTCACCACGCCAGGTTATCACGGCACCAACGCCAAGTTATCACTTTACCACGCCAAGTTATCACATCACAACGCCAAGTTATCACGTCACCGACGCCAGGTTATCGCGTCACCACGCCAGGTTATCACGGCACCAACGCCAAGTTATCACTTTACCACGCCAAGTTATCACGTCACCAACGCCAAGTTATCGCGTCACCACGCCAAGTTATCACGCCACCAACGCCAAGCTATCACTTTACCACGCCAAGTTATCACATCACAACGCCAAGTTATCACGTCAACAACGCCAAGTTATCACGTCACCACGCCAAGTTATCACGTCACCAACGCCAAGTTATTGCGTCACCACGCCAAGTTATCGCGTCACCTCGCAAAATTATCACGCCACTAACGCCAAGTTATCGCGTCACCACGCCAAGTTATCTCATCACCAACACCAAGTTATCGTCTCACCACGCCAAGTTATAACGTCACCACGACAAGTTATCACTTTAACACACCACATTATCGCTTCACCACGCCAAGTTATCGCGTCACCAACGCCAAGTTATCGTGTCACCAAAGCCAAGTAACCACGTTACCAACGCCAAGATATCGCTTCACCACGCCAAGTTATCACGTCACCACGCCAAGTTATCACGTAACCAACGCCTAGTTATCGCGTCACCTCGCCAAGTTATCACATCACCAAAGCCAAGTTATCGCGTCACCACGACAAGTTATCACGTCACCAACGCCTAGTTATCACGTCACCAAAGCCAAGTTATCACATCACAACGCCAAGTTATCACGTCACCAACGCCAAGTTATCACGTCACCAACGCCAAGTTATCACTTTAACACACCACATTATCGCTTCACCACGCCAAGTTATCGCGTCACCAACGCCAAGTTATCGTGTCACCAAAGCCAAGTAACCACGTTACCAACGCCAAGATATCGCTTCACCACGCCAAGTTATCACGTCACCACGCCAAGTTATCACGTAACCAACGCCTAGTTATCGCGTCACCTCGCCAAGTTATCACATCACCAAAGCCAAGTTATCGCGTCACCACGACAAGTTATCACGTCACCAACGCCTAGTTATCACGTCACCAAAGCCAAGTTATCACATCACAACGCCAAGTTATCACGTCAACAACGCCAAGTTATCACGTCACCACGCCAAGTTATCACGTAACCAACGCCTAGTTATCGCGTCACCTCGCCAAGTTATCGCGTCACCACGCCAAGTTATCACGTCACCAACGCCTAGTTATCACGTCACCAAAGCCAAGTTATCACATCACCACGCCAAGTTATCACGTCACCAAAGCTACCTTATCGCGTCACCACGCCAAGTTATCACGTCACCACACCAAGTTATCATATCACCAACGCCAAGTTATCGCGTCACCACGCCAAGTTATCGTGTCACCAACGCCGAGTTATCACTTTACCACGCCACGTTATCGCGTCACCAACGCCAAGTTATCAAGTCACCACGCCAATTTAACGCGTCACCACACCAAGTTATCATATCACCAACGTCAAGTTATCGCGTCAACACCCCAAGTTATCACGTCACCACATCAAGTTATCATATCACCAACGCCAAGTTATCGCGTCACCACGCCAAGTTATCATTTCATCAACGCCGAGTTATCACTTTACCACGCCACGTAATCGAGTCACCAACGCCAAGTTATCGCGTCACCACGCCAATTTAACACGTCACCAAAGCCAAACTGTCACGTCACTAACGCCAAGTTATCACGTCACCACGCCAAGTTATCGTATCACCACGCTAAGTTATCACTTTACCACGCCACGTTATCGCGTCACCACGCCACGTTATCACGTCACCAACGCCAAGTTATCGCGTCACCAACGCCAAGTTATCGCTTCACCACGCCAAGTTATCGCGTCACCAACGCCAAGTTATCGAGTCACCACGCCAATTTAACGCGTCACCAAAGCCAAGTTACCACATCACCAACGCCAAGATATCGCGTCACCACGCTAGGTTATCACTTTACCACGCCAAGTTATCACGTCACTCGCGCCATGTTATTGTGTCACCAACGCCAAGTTATCGTCTCACCACGCTAAGTTATCACTTTACTACGCCAAGTTATCACGTCACCAACGCCTAGCTATCGCGTAACCACGTCAAGTTATCGCGTCACCAAAGCCAAGTTATCGCGTCACCACGCCAAGTTATCACTTTACCACGCCAAGTTATCACTTTACCACGAAAAATTATCACGTCACCACACCAAGTTATCACGTCACCAACGCCAAGTTTTCACTTTACCACACCAAGTTATCACTTTACCACACCAAGTTATCATGTCACCAACACCATGTTATCGCGTCACCACGCCAAGTTATCACGTCACCACGCCAAGTTATCACGTCACCAAAGCCAAGTTATCACGTCACCAACGCCTAGCTATCGCGTAACCACGTCAAGTTATCGCGTCACCAAAGCCAAGTTATCGCGTCACCAACGCTAAGTTATCACTTTACCACGCCAAGTTATCTCTTTACCACGCCAAGTTATCGGGTCACCACACCAAGTTAACATGTCACCAACACCATGTTATCGCGTCACCACGCCAAGTTATCGCGTCACCACGCAAATTTATCACATCACCACACCATGTCACCAAAGCCACCTTATCGCGTCACCACGCCAAGTTATCACGTCACCAACGCCAAGTTATCACGTCACCAACGCCAAGTTATCACGTCACCACGCCAAGTTATCGTGTCACCTCGCCAAGTTATCGCGTCACCACGACAAGTTATCACGTCACCAAAGCCAAGTTACCACATCACCACGCCAAGTTATCACGTCACCAACGCCAAGTTATTACGTCACCACGAGAAGTTATCACATCACGACGCCAAGTTATCACGTCACCAAAGCCAAGTTATCACGTCACCACGCCAAGATATCACGTCACCACACCAAGTTATCATATCACCAACGCCAAGTTATCACGTCACCAACGCCAAGTTATCGCGTCACCACGCCAAGTTATCACGTCACCACACCAAGTTATCATATCACCAACGCCAAGTTATCGCGTCACCACGCCAAGTTATCGTGTCACCAACGCCAAGTTATCGAGTCACCACGCCAAGTTATCATTTCACCAACGCCGAGTTATCACTTTACCACGCCACGTTATCGCGTCACCAACGCCAAGTTATCGCGTCACCACGCCAATTTAACGCGTCACCAAAGCCAAGTTATCACTTCACCACGCCAATTTATCACGTCACCACGCCAAGTTATCACGTCACCACACCAAGTTATCATATCACCAACGCCAAGTTATCGTGTCACCACGCCAAGTTATCGTGTCACCAACGCCAAGTTATCGAGTCACCACGCTAAGTTATCATTTCACCAACGCCAGGTTATCACTTTACCACGCCACGCTATCGCGTCACCAACGCCAAGTTATCGGGTCACCACGCCAATTTAACGCGTCACCAAAGCCAAGTTACCACATCACCAACGCCAAGATATCGCGTCACCACGCTAGGTTATCACTTTACCACGCCAAGTTATCACGTCACTCGCTCCATGTTATTGTGTCACCAACGCCAAGTTATCGTCTCACCACGCCAAGTTATCATTTTACCACGCCAAGTTATCACGTCACCAACGCCTAGCTATCGCGTAACCACGTCAAGTTATCACGTCACCAAAGCCAAGTTATCGCGTCACCACGCCAAGTTATCGCGTTACCACGCCAAGTTATCATTTTACAACGCAAAATGATCACGTCACCACACCAAGTTATCATGTCACCAACACCATGTTATCGCGTCACCACGCCAAGTTATCACGTCACCAACGCAAGTTATCATGTCACCAACGCCAAGTTATTGCATCACCCCACCAAGTTATCACGTTACCAAGCCAAGTTATCATGTCACCAACGCCAAGTTATCGCGTCACCACGCCAAGTTATCACGTCACCAACGCCAAGTTATCGCGTCACCACGCCAAGTTATCGTGTCACCAACGCCAAGTTATCGAGTCACCACGCCAAGTTATCATTTCACCAACGCCGAGTTATCACTTTACCACGCCACGTTATCGCGTCACCAACGCCAAGTTATCGCGTCACCACGCCAATTTAACGCGTCACCAAAGCCAAGTTATCACTTCACCACGCCAATTTATCACGTCACCACGCCAAGTTATCACGTCACCACACCAAGTTATCATATCACCACAAGTTGACGCGACAAGTTATCACTATTCCACGCCAAGTTATCACATCACCAAACCCAGGTTATTACTTCACCAATTTATAATTCAGTGGCGTAGCGTCAAAATGAATACCACAAAAACTCATAGGACACAGATCTATTACAATTTTTTAGCATTTATTTGGAGTTTTACCCCGTCACCCTGAACCCCCTTACCAGGGATTCACCCTGGACCCACTTGGGGATTTATGGCGGCCCTAGAGTCCTGTCTTTTGCTTTATTTGTTTTCTGAATACACAAAATGTTAAGCTAGGCACGTCACTGAGAATTTCCTCATTCTACACGCTGTTTCTTTGTTCTATATGCTGTAGTGATCTTATCACACATACAGGTATTACACATTCTATTCAGCATTACTTGACGTCATTCTAGAGGTGTGATGAGAAATACGTCATCCGGGAGAATTTACATTGGACACGCTGACTTTATTTTCCAGGAATACCGACAATAAGACAAGGTTTCCTTATATGACCATTAGTGTATATGCTACATATTATACCTTGTACTGCCTATGTTTATGCTACATCTTATACCTTGTGTTGGCTATGTTTATGCTAAATATCATACCTTGTGCTGTCTATGTTTATGCTAAATATTATACCTTGTGCTGCCTATGTTTATGCTAAATATTATACCGTGTGCTGTTTATGTTTATGCTACATATTATACCTTGTACTGTCTATGTTTATGCTACATATTATACCTAGTGCTGCCTATGTTTATGCTACATATTATATATTGTACTGCCTATGTTTATGCTAAATATTATACCTTGTGCTGCCTATGTTTATGCTACATCTTATACCTTGTGCTGTTTATGTTTATGCTACATATTATACTTTGTGTTGGCTATGTTTATGCTACATATTATATCTTGTACTGCCTATGTTTATGCTATATCTTATACCTTGTGCTGCCTTTGTTTATGCTACATATTATACTTTGTGTTGGCTATGTTTATGCTACATATTATATCTTGTACTGCCTATGTTTATGCTACATCTTATACCTTGTGCTGCCCATGTTTATGCTACATATTATACCTTGTACTGTCTATGTTTATGCTAAATATCATACCTTGTGCTGTCTATGTTTATGCTAAATATCATACCTTGTACTGCCTATGTTTATGCTAAATATCATACATTGTGCTGTCTATGTTTATGCTAAATATTATATCTTGTACTGCCTATGTTTATGCTAAATATCATACCTTGTGCTGCCTATGTTTTTTGATACATATTATACCTTGTACTGCCTATGTTTATGCTAAATATCATACCTGGTACTGCCTATGTTTATGCTAAATATCATACCTTGTGCTGCCTATGTTTATGCTACATATTATACCTTGTACTGCCTATGTTTATGCTAAATATCATACCTTGTACTGCCTATGTTTATGCTAAATATTATATCTTGTACTGCCTATGTTTATGCTACATCTTATACCTTGTGCTGTCTATGTTTATGCTACATATTATACCTTGTACTGCCTATGTTTATGCTAAATATATCATGCCTTGTACTGCCTATGTTTATGCTATATATTATACCTTGTGCTGTCTATGTTTATGCTAAATATCATACCTTGTGCTGTCTATGTTTATGCTACATGTTATACCTTGTGCTGCCTATGTTTATGCTACATCTTATACCTTGTGCTGTCTATGTTTATTCTACATCTTATACATTGTGTTGCCTATGTTTATGCTAAATATTATACCTTGTGCTGCCTATGTTTATGCTACATATTATACCTTGTGCTGCCCATGTTTATGCTAAATATTATACCTTGTGCTGCCTATGTTTATGCTAAATATGATACCTTGTACTGCCTATGTTTATGCTAAATATCATACCTTGTACTGCCTATGTTTATGCTAAATATCATACATTGTGCTGTCTATGTTTATGCTACATATTATACCTTGTGCTGCTTATGTTTATGCTAAATATTATACCTTGTGCTGCCTATGTTTATGCTACATCTTATACCTTGTGCTGTCTATGTTTATGCTACATATTATACCTTGTACTGCCTATGTTTATGCTAAATATCATACCTTGTGCTGTCTATGTTTATACTAAATATTATATCTTGTACTGCCTATGTTTATGCTAAATAACATACCTTGTGCTGTCTATGTTTATGCTAAATATTATACCTTGTGCTGCCTATGTTTATGCTAAATATTATACCTTGTGCTGCCTATGTTTATGCTACATCTTATACCTTGTGCTGCCTATGTTTATGCTACATATTATATATTGTACTGCCTATGTTTATGCTACATATTATATCTTGTGCTGCCTATGTTTATGCTACATATAAATCTTGTGTTGTCTATGTTTATATTATACATTGTAATGCCTATGTTTATGTCACATATTATACCTTGTGCTGCCTATGTGGACTTTCCCTATGGGTATTGCTACCACTCTGCTATAAATCAGACTTGTTAACAACAAGCAGTGTTCATGGTCCACCCTCCATGAAATATGTACACCATCATCTTTAGTGTTGCTCATCGTAAAAAATATATTAGTGGAAATATGACGATTAAATGCTTGTCTGCAATTTAACATCAGTAGAAGGCGGTGCCTATTGACTGGAACATATCTCACTTTGATATCAATATTTATTCGTCAGATTAACTGGAGTCTTTATTGAAATAAACAAATATTTCGACAAAGAGTATATACATTGAAATAAGACTCTACAGTTTACAACTGCTTTACTTATATGTTTAATAGAAAACACATTGAATAACAGACGTAAATATGTCTTATCTTATGGATCAATTTGTCATTCCAGCTCTGTAAATTTAGGCCTATCTATGTATATATATATATAGGCTTCCATGAAATTGGATATGAAGATTCTCTATAGTAAATCAATTCATTTAGTTATTTATTCCCGCACACACCAGAAACAATAAATTTTATTATGACGTCAAAAGTTTTATGGGAAGCGTTACCGTTTGCCAACCAAAACATCATTCCCGTTTATCCCCCCTCCCCCCAAATCAATTTTCATCAATTCCAATGCATACAATGACAGACATTGAAGTATGATATAAATGAGCACACTTTTCACTTCCGGTATCCCTAGCTATTTAAAGGCTGAGATCTCCCTTCTTATGAGGGGTTCATTGTCACAGGAAAAAATAACTTCTACTCTATTCATATTTTAAGAATTTGTTCTATGCACGTTCATATCTAGTAACGAACGGTTTTTTCATCAAAGGTGAATCTTTCTAATTTCAATGTCACAGTTTCATAAAAATGATAATGCCTATCTTCAATTCCAGCTTCAGATGCATGGTTTTATAGTATTATCACGTGACTAGTTATAAGGACTGTGGGTCAAGTTACTAAAACCTTAAGGCACTGAAGTGTATAATGTGATTTCGTCTTCGAAATGGTCTGAGAGAACGACTTCTGCATTTTATAAAAAAAACCCTTCGCATTGTTTGAGCGATTTTCATGTTGTATGAACGACCTCCGCATTGCACGAATGACTGCATTGCATGAACGATCTCTGCATTGTATGAACGACTTCCGCATTGTATGAATGATCTCTGCATTGTATGAACGACTTCCGCATTGTATGAACGATTTCCGCATTGTATGAACGACTTCCGCATTGTATGAACAATTTCAACATTGTATGAACGACTTCCGCATTGTATAAAAGATCTCCCGCATTGTATGAACGACTTCCGCATTGTATAAAATATCTCCCGCATTGTATGAACGACTTCCGCATTGTATGAACGACTTCCGCATTGTATGAACAATTTCCGCATTGTATGAACGACCTCCGCATTGTATAAAGGATTTCCGCATTGTATGAACGACTTCCGCATTGTATAAAAGATCTCCCGTATTGTATGAACGACTTTCGCATTGTATGAGCCAGTTCTCAGAAGGAACTTTGCAGGTAAAACCAACTCGGTATGGTATTCGATAAACCAATCAAAGAGGTCAGTCCTGAATGGTAGTATTAAGTAACGTCCTTGCAGTGGGATATCTAGCTTTCCATTTTATTGTGTGATAGTGGTACGGTCATTTGAACCGAGTCGATTTGGTGTGTGATAGTGGTACGGTCATTTGAACCGAGTCGATTTGAGGGCTGATGATGCCGTGATTTATCATAAACCGTTCGAGATGTTGAAGTAGGTATATAAAATAGATAAATTGAAAAAAGTAAATTAAAAATCGACATCAGACGCTATATAAATATCGGGGACAAAGGATGAACATATGGTAGGAAGTGGTACTGCATTGTTATGCACTCCCATTGAACCACAAGAATCTCTTTTGAATGGGGATGCCAAAAATAAAAAAAAAATGCATCCTTTCTGCATGTAATGCATGCCCTAACAAAAGTTTTACCATGTGAAATTTGAAATGCTCGTAAACTACCAATTTGTCGAGTGTGTTCAGAATAAAATACATGTAGATATAATACCAAAATCTTTCAAAGTACTCATTTCCTGAATTTCCAAATCGATAATTGTGAAGTTTATTTTGTTACCAATGTTGCAACATTGGATGTTTAAATTAGAAGTGATTTTTTTTTGGACAGAAACTTTGAATTATCCGTCGAGTGGTAATTTTATTAATTTAGGCTTTTAATGACAGAGGGAGATTACATTTTCATCTCTGACAGGGCAACATTGCTAGCGGCACTGAATATAGCCTGTAGATTTACTTGTCCTACGTCTACTTTCGTTTTGTGTATACCTATTGGTTTTGAAATGGCATTTCGGTCTTTTGTCTATTCACTCTTTGTTGTTTTCAGGTGGTGGCTGCATTTCTATTGTGGGATATCTATTAAAGGGGCGTTTTGCAGGCGGTTCCTTGAACAACTTTCTGACTTGGTAGAAGGCAAAACCAAATAACTTTTCGACTCTGAACACGTCTATAGCCGGTTTAGCTATAGTTCAATCATTCAAATCAATTTGGAAAATATGTCTATATTTTGCAGCACTTTCTATTAAAACGCCAGAATACTTGATTTTGTAGTTGTAGGTACTATATAATTTTCGTGTCAATAATCATGTCTTCAAAATAAATTCGAAACAGCTACCTGCTCTGTAGTTAAGACTGAATTATATTTTCGGCTACATGGTTATTAAAGTACATCTGACTGTATATATGCTTGTTCTGATCACTGGCGAATTTCTCTACTTTTTCGAAATGGTGGGCCATTATTACTGGAAGTTGCAATATCCATCGTGTTTCGTCAATTCCGTATGTATGATCGCTAACATTTTCCTCTGTACTTGAGTTTGACAAATTAAAAAATTTTCCTAGAAAGTTCGCCAAAGTGCTTTCTGAGCCACGATTTTTGTATGAACTGCCAATGACATGTGGTCTCTGGGTTATTACATTCTGCATTAACTTCTGCAAAGATTTCGGACGTTGTAATATCTATTTCTGCGTACAATGCACGTCATAAATGTCAAACTGATACAGATTGATTGTGAGAGTGTAAATTTTCGTGCAAAAACAATAAAGCTGAAAGAAAGGGAGATTTTGCGAGATCTCGTTCGTCAATGTGCCTTTTGAGCTATGATTAGCAAGACTCGTAGTGACAGGTGCTCTTTAGGTTCCTACATGGTGCATTGACTTCTGCTGGTGTTTTAGACATTGCAATATCTATTTGTGCTTATAATACACAATATTAAAGTCAGATTGACGAAAATAAGGTACATTTTGTGCAAGCCGAAGGAACGATGGATACCTCTCGATATTTTCTTTTAAACAGCTGAAGATATCGGAAGGTGGGAACAATCCCTGTTTATATTTATGATTTGACAACAGTTTCAATGTTAATTTAAGTCATCTTACTTTTCCATTACATCTACCTTTATGGTCTGATGAAATATAGAGTCGGTACAACAGTTCCCACGTCTGGGTGTTTCAAGTATTATTATTGATCTTTTGAGTCTTGGTCGTGTGAGAGTTTCCCGTATGCTATGTATCATAAGTGTTGTACATGTCTGAAGCGACTTTGTCATACAGCCATTTCAGATGTCTTCTTACTCCTGGGACAGTGTGCTGCTAGTATAATTTTTCAGGAGTCTGAATGTTTCAATTTTTATTTTTCAACTTTGGGGTAACTGACTTGGTTGTTTGCAACCTTTCCCCACGATATGGACATACCTTTATCAATTAATGCTCTGCATGCCTCTGGCGACTTCCGATGAACACATACTAATTGACGGTTCCAGATACCGCATTGAAAGTATAAAATAACAATAGAAATCCTATAACAGTAAAAATGAATAAATTGAAATAAGATTAATTAAACAAAAATTAAAAATTTTCGTACTGTTTGATAAGTTTAATACGATATTAAAATATTTACTAATCATTTATACGATTTTGATATTGTCCAGTTCCTTGTGTCAAATAACACAATAGAAGGATATTGTTTGGGTCATCCTTCTTCGAATGACCACATATAAAGACGTCAGAGATAGAAATAACGTATCGGATCGTATCACTGTGGTAATGATGGCTTTCTCATTACACACTCTTCATCATGGCGGGACAGACGAAATGACAAGAGAAAACGTTCCTTAAATGCTTTATAGTCTCACAATATACAATATTAACTCAGCAATTATAACATATAACAATAGGCATACACGTGCGTCCAGCGTGCTCTGTTACATGAATAGTCCATCAACATACTCATAAAGAGTAAAAATATTACCATGTTTGAACATCGGAAAATTGAACATTATACTGGCCAATAGGATTGGAACATGGCAATAAATAGTCAATGTTTGTTTTTGAATGTAAGAACTAAGAAAGAGAGACACTTGAAATTTGTATCATTCAATAAATATTTATATCAAAATATGACATAACATTGCATATCATGTAGCGTAATTCGATTCTATCGTAAGAAAGACAACTTATTGATTCTGAAAAAAGTTACATTTAGCTGTTAGTGGGGAAAGTTCACTTAGAGATTTACTAAATGTAATCTATGGTGTATTGTTTGCTGCCAATTTGAAGGACAGAGCACTTGCAATTCTGCAAAGTGCTTAGTAAAGCACGTCAATGCAGAAATGATATATTAAATTATAACAAGATGATATCACTCTAGATTGCTTTAACAGGTGGACGGAAGACATTGTACAAAGCTGTGTGAAATAATAGAAAATCACAACAACAATTTAGGCGGCTTAATTCAGAACTTCAGAAAGTCTAATTGAAAACAAATATTATTGGAAGTTTAAATATAACTTTCATAGAAAGAAGGAGACTGTATTTATACGTTGTTGTTACCAATGTTAGCGCGCAAGAAGTTTCAAATGTTCCTATAAGTGACACGAGTCAATTGATATCATACAGATATCATATCGATCTACATGTATATGTTTAATATAATTTATACAGATAAAGATAAAATGTGAAGACTATTACTTTACATAAATGTCAATATCATGTTAGATATCCTTAATATTTTGAGAACTGTGATTCTAAAACTGTACGTTTAGAAATGTGAATTGCAAACGAACTTTAGTCAGAATTATAAATATCTTAGCTAACAAAATTTTAGATCATTAATTGCCAAAAAGGAAAAGACATTCCGAACAACTAAGACAAGATTAGACAGTATCGTTAACAATACAAGTACAACAAAGGAAAACCTGTGTAAGATGGCACATCAGATTGGACGGTCATTGGGACTGACAGAAATATCAGAGGTAATTCGCAATCATTAACATCATCAAAGAGAACTGCTGTGTTAGATATTTAAAGAATAACAAGAATAATTTGTACATTCAAACAGCTTTGAAGTCTATGTACATGTTATCTTGACAGAACGGCCATGAATATTGAACCCGACGTTTATGCATGTCAGATGCTTTCTTCCCATCGGGTCAATAACTCATTCTCCTATAAACTCTGTACAGGGGTCAGACATATGATTATGTACAAATAACATAAATAACGATATTTACCCGTGCAATAATGCATCTTAATATGAAAGATAATTTGTAATATCACAACCAGCGCAAACAAGAAATAAAGTCAGAATTTCCTGCCGCCAAAATTCTACTTATCCGTAGCAAACGTCTGTAGACTCCTATGGAGCTCTCCTTCTTACTACTGATATGCTCCATCAGACACTATTCTGATACGTTACTCGTCCTTTTACGGATTCTAATTTCAGATTATGAAATGATTTCTTGTGCGATTATCGTCTACGTAATAATATGAAATTGAGCGACGTTAACACAAAGTCTGCCCTAGTAACACATTATAAATTAGTAAATATTCATTGGTCAGTACCTTCTTGTTTCTTAATCAACCTCTCAAGCGAGGATTTCTCAATAGATACGACTGTCACAGGGTATTCACCTATCCCACTGGATTGTGGTGATGTCACCTCCGGGCTGTGGAGTCCACCACTAGCGCAGACACCAGCGTTTGCTGTATGAGCTATATTTCTGCTGGTGTGTTGTAGCGGTGGTATTGACATCTTTCGGTGTTGAATAGGACCATTTGATATCAACGATAATGTATCGGAGTCTTCTGACTTGGGAGCACTGCTGCTGTCTGATGTCGACAGCGGCACGTCGATGTTGTCAAGTTCCAAGTAATTCCGATCCCGACTTAATAATTGTTCTATTTGTACGCGTAGCTCTGTGAATGACGGTCTGTCATTTGGGCATTCCATCCAGCACTGACGCATGATTATATACCTGAAAAAAAATGAAAATATCGACTTTGAAAAATACTGCAACGACAATGTAGATTGTGAAAAAAACAACGACCAGATACACGAGATAAATGAATGTTTGCCATGAAATTGACAATTGCCTGATACAACCGTTTATAACTGCATATATATATATATATATATATATATATATATATATATATATATATATATATATATATATTTATATATATATATATATATATATATATATATATATATATATATATATATATATATATATATATATATATATATATATATATGTATGTATATATATATGTATGTATAAGTACATGTACATTCAGACTTACAATTCATCAGAGCAGTTGCTTGTCTTTTCCATTCTGTATCCATTGGCAAGAACATAGTATAAATCTGCCAGGGCAATATTGGGGTATGGCGACCCACCTTCAGTGAATTAAATCATTGCATTTAGTAAGTCATATGTAAATGAATCAAATAAATATTTTCAGCAAATGAGCATTTACTAGAAACCATTTAATTTAGATGCCTTATACCATATCATCATATAAAGGAGGAATGTACTACTTGGACTTTAAATCGAATAACATTTTCCAGGTTGTAACATTATGAATAGTATTTAAGACAGAAGGTTCAATATTATGAATAGTGTAGACAATCTACCAATATATTCCGTTGTCTTATTGCATGTCATGTCCTGTTCGAGGTCAATATTATGAATAGTGTAGACAATCTACCAATATATTCTGTTGTCTTATTGCATGTCATGTCCTGTTCGAGGTCAATATTATGAATAGTGTAGACAATCTACCAATATATTCCGTAGTCTTATGGCATGTCATGTCCTGTTCGAGGTAAAAATTATGAATAGTGTAGACAATCTACCAATATATTCCGTTGTCTTATTGCATGTCATGTTCTGTTCGAGGTCAATATTATGAACAGTGTAGACAATCTACCAATACATTCCGTTGTCTTATTGCATGTCATGTCCTGTTCGAGGTCAATATTATGAAAAGTGTAGACAATCTATCAATATATTCCGTTGTCGTATAGCATGTCATGTCCTGTTCGAGGTCAATATTATGAATAGTGTAGACAATCTACCAATATATTCCGTTGTCTTATTGCATGTCATGTTCTGTTCGAGGTCAATATTATGAAAAGTGTAGACAATCTATCAATATATTCCGTTGTCGTATAGCATGTCATGTCCTGTTCGAGGTCAATATTATGAATAGTGTAGACAATCTATCAATATATTCCGTTGTCTTATTGCATGTTCTCTCCTGTTCGAGGTCAATATTATAAATAGTGTAGACAATCTACCAATATATTCCGTAGTCTTATTGTATGTCCTGTCCTGTTCGAGGTCAAATCAGAAATCACTACTTTCTTACCCATCGTGATGATTTCCCACATCAGAATACCAAACGACCAGATATCACTCTGTGTAGTGAAAATCCTGTCCCTTAGTGACTCTATTGCCATCCATTTTAGTGGCAGTTTGCCACTGGTCACTTTGTGGTACATATTATCATTGTAGATGTCACGTGACAATCCGAAGTCGCACACCTTCACGATCTTGTCGTATCCTAGTAGGACATTCCTTGCCGCTAGATCACGATGAACATACTTCTTCGCAGATAAATATTCCTACAAAGTTTATCAAGAGAAACTAACTTTCAAGGAAAATTCAAATTAGATTCAAGATATTTTACATTTAACTCTTAACTTTATCAGGCGTTTAAATACTCGTAACTATTATGTATAAGGAACAAACTCGTTTTATTGAGTCGTGTTTGGTCGATAACTGTGTAGTAACCCTCTTCCCTGACATGGCGTTCTCATTTCTATGGAATCGCCTTTTTACAAATGGAGATTTCTTGTCGGTGCCATCTTCGCAAGCCAAGGCTCCGTTTCGTTCTACTGCACTACGTAGTGCAGTAGAGCGAAATGGAGCCTTGGCTTGCGAAGATGTGTCGGTGCCAGATCTCATTTGACTGTTGACCCCTTTATACCTATATGGTGATTTTGTGTAAGCCATGGACCTTACCACTGTCGTGATAAATAAATAAACCAGCTTCCAAATCAAACATTTAATTGTGAAAAAGAAATCTAGTTTCAAGGTAATAGCAAAAAAGATAACAATATATCTAGATAACTTAATGCAAACAAAACCCATATAGATCAAAGGCTTCTTTGCGTCAAACTAATTTTGCATATTCTTCTATCACACAAGTACAATACAGCCAAAATTTTACATGCTGTAACCCTTATTTACCAACTTTAACTTCCGATTCTGTACTAGGTAACTGGTTTTTTTCATGGGTCACTTTGCGTGAAACTTGATGTCTAAATCCGATTAAAGCCACTGTTGTGTTTACCGAATTCCCAGAATATCTGAGGCCTTGTTAATGCATCATCATGCTAAACACTCCTTGATTTACCTAATATCTTAAAGAATACAATCAAACGCTTCATGCTGATAGATGGTGCGATACCTCAAGGTAAATATGCTTTAATGCATTCGCACTCTATCTAGTACTATTCAAACTTTGTCACAAAAAATAACAAGAATCGAACTGTACGTGTAGGTTTAATCCTTCATACATTCTTCAGTGATAAACTCTGTGATGGAGGTAAACATTATTTTTATCAAAAAGGTAGTTTTTGAAGTTTTTATAGAATCGGCGTTACAGGTGCATTGTCATTACATTGTCTTGCGAGTTGTAAGTGTCTCAGTGAGAAAGACTTGCTTTCGTCTTATACTGTATGTAGAAAATGAGAGTTATAAGCAGTTTAGTGGGGTTTATGACCGTCATACGAATAAAGGGTAAAGGTATCCTTATGAAATACTTATATTTTCACAAAAGTGGCATTCCATGGAGATGGAAGAGTTAACGCATTCCAACAAAGGATTACAAATCTTGCCTGCAGTTTTCGAGTGTACAGTATCTTCTTTGATTCAGTACGAGAAGGCGTATATGTAAACAGTGTTAGAAGGAAAATATCATGCTATCTTGATAAATGATGTATAGAGATTAGGATGTGCATTTAATGCAAGTTTATCTCCATATGATCGGCACTGCAAAGGCTCATTTGTTTTCCTTCCTCTCTAATCTAAGAACATAACTTTAAACATAAAATTAAATTCGGAAAAATAAATCTAATCTCCCTTAATGATAGTTTGGCAAAAATAATCTAACAGGTAGAATTTAAATCTTTATGGATTATGCAATCTTTTATAATTTGGCTAAGCATCAAAATGTGACGTTTACCATTGCCATGGCAACTTGTCTGGCGAAAGAGAGCATGTCTGCTGGCGTGATAACCCCGCTGTCAATGCCGCCGCTCGAATCCATCATGGAATAAACAACCTCACTCGGACGTCCAATGGGCCGCTGAAATTCCCCTTCCAATCGGCACTTCCTGGAGATACAGAAAACTTATTTAACAGTTTATATTTCGCACGGCACATTAATGTAATTTGCCAGGGATGATCCTGCAGGTGTTAACTCTGAATTCCTAGAGAGAGATTGTATAGTAGCTTCAGGTGAATACCATATTGAACACAGGTGTTTATATTGATTGAAGGCATATATGCTTTGAACCAAATTGCGTCTGAATCACAGCTTGACGAATATTTGATAGATGCGTAGCTTGGCAAATTGTAAACATATATGATGAATAAGTGAGAAAGCAGTCACTTCACAGTTACTTACTTCAGGAAATTTTGCAGGTTACCATAGGGGACATATTCCATAACGAGAGCAATAGGTTCAGAAAGAGTGCATGCCCCTGTCATGGATACAATGTTAGGGTGAGACCCGATCCTCTTCATCAGATTAATCTCAGCCAGCAGATCCTCTTTGTACGACAAGGGAGCGCTATCTGCGTCACAGAAAGATCATTGCAATACATACATGTATAAAAATAGAAACAGGAAATTTATGTGTAATTTACATGACAAAATTCTAATTTTATAACTAAATCTGCATGCATCAATGTGTCTAATACATAAATAAGTTTAGTACAATTCTTATAATTATCTAACAATTTATACATATATGGATAAGCCTATCTAAATTTTCATGAACATTTGTTCACGAACAGAATACGATATACAGTACTCGGCTCACCTCTGATAAGTTTTATGGCTACTTTTCTATCGGCATAGTAACCAGTGACAACTTTCCCGAAGGCTCCCTGGCCAATGGGGCTACTGAACTTCAAAAGGGGAGGATCCAGCTCCCATTCATCAGTCATCACCAACAGCTGGTTGGAGTAGTCGACTTTACCTGATGAGATAACAGTTTCGTGATGACTCTATTTATACAACCGTCAGAAAAAAAATTATACAAAATTTTTAATAATTTGAGGTTATCTGAATAAATGAAAATGTAAAGAAAAGAAACGAAAAATATACCGGTAGTTGACTCTATTTATACAACCGTCAGAAAAAGAATTATACAAAATTTTTAATAATTTGAGGTTATCTGAATAAATGAAAATGTAAAGAAAAGAAACGAAAAATATACTGGTAGATTAAGTAAAAATTATAAAATGTCAATATAGAAATAGACATCGTATCAACAATCATATGCATTTGTATTCTATACAAAATTCTATAAATCAATTTGAAGTTTGGTGAATGCCTATTACTGAGTGAAATAAGAATAACAGCGCAAGAATAATACCGCCTGTAAAACTCAAAATACAGAGATCAGATAAAGAGAGCGATGTAGAAAACTCAGTCGACCAAAATCATGTTTACATTTGCTGTTTGATTCATCTATTGCTGTAATTTAGTTTTTTATTTTTTCGTTTTTAACTTTGAAATACTAGAGAGTTTTCTTTACCACAATGACTTCATTTTCAGCTTTTATTACACAAACTATTCCTTTTAATGACTCTCCTATACTGATAAAGCTTGTCTTACGTTTAAGGTAGAGTTTTTAGACGATTTTTCATGAAATGCACGGCTACGTGATTGCTATCACATATATTGATGTGCATTGATGTCAAAACATTTCTTTGTTTATTATCTGAATATCTTGGAAGATAACAGTGTTTCCGATAAAGTCAGAAATTTACACAACTTCATCCATCCTACGGCTTTAATCTATACCTAGTATATGATCACGTGATATCTTAAATACTGAAGATCAAAGTACGTATCGATTAATTTCTTAGCAGAGGAAATGATGAGAATTGGGCTGTCAATCAGGGATTTTCAAAGATTGCCCAATTCACATCTTTTAAAATGTAATTATAAACTTTGCTGAGAAAAACCGTATACACGGTGGAGATAAGATATGCTATTCTGACACCACTTCCGTTTATTTATCCTTAAAGATATGATGAATTTATATGTTTCACCCACCTGTGCAGGGGTAATTTACTCACGTTGCCTCATACTATAGACATTTTGTGGATTTACTAGACGTCTGAACACTAAGTATCATGTACTACTGCGTAGCTTGACACTAATGCGCACAAAAAAGGGATAGGAGAGCGCACGATTTTATATCTCAGCTGTACAGGTAGAATTACATCGTTACTTGATAACACATGCATAAAATCATCACAAAAATATATGTAGCAAATTACTTCCATATTTTCTGCTTCATAGACTTGAGGGAATTTATGAGCCCGAGTTTACTAGTGGACGTAAAAAGCTTGCTTTACTCTATGTATATTGTACAAGTATCACGTGTGACTGTGAGAGACAAACTGGGCCATACGCAACTGTCTACTGACTTGTCACAACACGATTTTGTCTCTTTAATTTAAAAGTTAACAACAGCAAGATAACAAGGAAATACCGAAAAACTCCAGAAATTGGTATTAATTGCACTGTCATAGTTTGATTCTATTCTTCCCTCTTCAGAATGATTTTGTAACATATTCTTAATTCGACGTAAACTAATTTTAAACATTAATCAAAAGAAGGAATTGATCAAATTTCTTTCAGACTTTTAATAGGTTACCATGTAGACGTATGAAGTATGGAGAGGGGCCCTGGAGTATATATGCCTTGCTTTGATGCTGCTTTACAAAGTACGAAATGATTTGGCCCTGAGCTTAAATATAATCAAGATGTAAAAAGAAGTCGGCAATTTCAAAGTCTTAAGAAAAGCTAAGTATTGAGAAAATCTAATAAAACACGACAAAAGTGTACACAATTATTCTGTAAGATCAGGAGAGAACACTTTATGAGAGTTTATGAGCAAAGCTTATACTTAGATAGATAATATTGATGTCATCATATAGAAATGTGCACAACGAGGAAATACAAATATAAATGGGGAACTTGAATTATAAGAAAAAAACCCCATTAGTTTGGGTCCCATTCTCCCTAAGTGTTAATCGGGATTCCCAGACCTATGGCCTTAGCTCGTTTCAAGATGTCCATGTTTAGTTTTAGGACATTTCATTTAAGTAGCCGGTTGGTTCTCTATATGGAAGGTTTATGTATTTTATTTAGGTTTTTCATTTTGACTGTACCGCTCTTGAGGTGTGATAGTAGGTCTGTGAATCACACCAATTAAGGGACTTTTATTGAGTGAATTCCGTTGGTTGCCTTACGTAGGTTTCAAGACATGTACAATGGAATATTTTTTATCCTCTTTGTGTTCAATTAATCAGCTGTGTATCTGTTTGGCATACTGTAAAAATTATTGTCATACACAATAATCTGATTTCCTATCTTTACTCTTTATGATATGATATATTCTTGACTTAGATATTGTATAGGTTGTCTTCTAAATAGAAATATAACTAATATAGGTTATCAATTAAGCTATAAACTTACATCCAACATTAGATTTATAGCTGTTGCTCTTTGCTACTGCTGTTTTAGGGATGATGATATCCTTGAAAGTGTGTCTTTTCTTGTAGATGAAGAGAAGCATTAATCCGATGAGGGCAATGCTTACCATTAGCGTTATTCCTATGGCTATGGCATCCGTCACCTTCCATTTTGTACCTGTAACCCAAAGACGCACATATAAATATAAACAAATAAATAAATATATATATATATATAAACATATATATTACTGTGGCGATTTCGGGACATAGAGAAACAGTCTGTGACATCTAGGTCCAGTTGTTATACACTTAAACTACTGGTCAAGCTAACCAGTGGTTAAAGTTTGAGAGACAATTACTTTGATTTGTAAGATTTCTGTATAAATATCGACATGACATTGCAGTGCGGGTTTCATATGCCACAAATGATCAAATTAGTACACAGACTTTGATTTTACGCTTTCTCATTTCAAAGATACATTCAGGTGAAATTTAACTATTGCTTAGCTTGACAAGTGGTGAAATTTCGAACAACTGTTCACTGATGAGCAAATTATATCAACAAATTGGAACTTTGATTGCTCCATTTATTAAAGATTGAATTGTCTTGAATTTGT
This sequence comes from Pteria penguin, assembly GCA_035048485.1. Taxonomy (NCBI): domain Eukaryota; kingdom Metazoa; phylum Mollusca; class Bivalvia; order Pterioida; family Pteriidae; genus Pteria; species Pteria penguin. The sequence continues at coordinate 4,790,612 of CM068587.1, read as the reverse complement.
ATTCTTTAAAAGAATAAAGAATAATTTTAATTTTCAAAAAATGCTAAACAGCTTAAATTGAAGATATTATAAGATCTGTGTAGACTGTTATTCTAGTTTGTTATATTACAGAATATAACATACAACCGTCATGAATAACACTAACTATAACGATTGTATACATTATAACACTAACTATAACGATTTTATACATTATAACACTAACTATAACGATTGTATATATCATAACACTAACTATAACGATTGTATACATTATAACACTCACTATAACGATTGTATATATCATAACACTAACTATAACGATTGTATACATTATAACACTAACTATAACGATTGTATATATCATAACACTAACTATAACGATTGTATACATTATAACACTAACTATAACGATTGTATATATCATAACACTAACTATAACGATTGTATACATTATAACACTAACTATAACGATTGTATATATCATAACACTAACTTTAACGATTGTATACATTATAACACTCACCATAACGATTGTATATATCATAACACTAACTATAACGATTGCATACACTATAACACTAACTATAACGATTGTATATATCATAACACTAACTATAACGATTGTATATGGATTGTATACATTATAACACTAACTATAACGATTGTATACATTATAACACTAACTATAACGATTGTATACATTATAACACTCACTATAACGATTGTATATATCATAACACTAACTATAACGATTGTATACATTATAACACTAACTATAACGATTGTATACATTATAAATTATCTACATATGCTTCCTGGCATCTATTATCCTATATTACATATATTCCATTATATTATCAATTCTTATATGATTAGAAAACAGTGATTTTCTTGTCGTAGTAAGAGTTAATATCTTTGTTTACAATGGCAATTGTTTAGTAAAACAACTCTAACCGCCTTTTAGTGTTCAGTTGTACAGTGACATCAAATGAAAATAAAGACTATGGTAAAAACATTAACAACTTGCCTCTTGATGGAAGACTTTGAGAGTTCAATGCTTGTGGCATGTTATCTACCCAAGATGTATTCAGTAAGAAGCTGGAACTAATCTGACTTTCTTTCTCTCCATTGCCTGATATATAGTTCGCCTCAACCTTAAATAAAAGATATATTGGTACACTACAACGAAAATGAGAGTTACAAATTGAAGCATGAAAACGTAACGATCTATCATTGTTACCAAGCCAAACGATTTATACATTTACTTTTACTTAATCTCTGTTTTTACTGGAATACTTACGTGCATATTCGTATTTAGTTTTATTTTCAGTTACATGTGGTCGATAAAGTAATGCTCAATCCTTCCCAATATCTCACCTAATCATAGTACATTCTAAGTGATCTGATACTAAGTTACGGTGTCACGTATACCGTAAGAGACTAGACTGAAACATGCATATTGATACCAGTAGAGGTTGAGGTATCTCCGGATTGAAATGCTGCACTTATTTAGACATACACATAACAAATATATTTTGAATATAGTTCTTAACCAGTTGCATACCTTTTATACATTTTCTTTAAAGTGTACAGGATAAATATTAAAAACAAGTCTTACCGATATATCATAATTTCTATACGGTTTAAAGGTGAGTGTGGTTTTTGGAACATCTGTAGGAAAGATATTGGCGTACATTCCGGATGTTGTATTGTCATCCCTGACCCGCACAATATAAACCTCGACATATGATTGGTTAAAAGGAACCGTCCAATTAAATTCAGCTGTGATCTCTCTTTTATATGAATCATATTTACAAGAGATGAGGTTGAGATTATAGAGGAGTGGACTGGCAATGGTTTGCTGAGCTACAAAAATTAAAATGATCTATGTTATGATCTCAAATATAGAAGGTAACTGCAAAGCATAATCTGGTATCACAACCGACTGCAAATAACACCATCAGAAATTCTGTGTCAGTATTTTTTTTGTAAATTAGTGGCTTTGTTTCTTAGAAACCGAGACGTTTTGGCCACTTAAATTTATGAATTCCATTGATCAATGCCACTCGATGTTAATGCATAGCAGTACATTATCTTCCATTTGTTTTTGAAACTGTATGCCGGGGAGTTCCGATGGAATCGTCGAGTTCAGAACCATCATTCTAACATGTTTTACTAAGCCCTGCAGTTCAGAACCATCATTCTAATATGTAATACTATAACTTACAGTGCAGAACCATCATTGTAATATGTAATACTAACCCCTACAACTCAGAACCATCATTCTAATATGTAATACTATAACTTACAGTGCAGAACCGTCATTCTAATATGTAATACTAAACCCTGCAGTTCAGAACCATCATTTTAATATGTAAAACTATAACCTACCGTTCCGAACCATCATTCTAATATGTAGTTTTAAATCCTACAATTCAGAACCATCATTCTTATATGTAATACTAAATCCCACAGTTTAGAACCATCATTCTTAAATGTAGTTCTAAAACCTACAGTTCAGAACCATCATTCTAATATGTAATACTAAACCCTACAGCTCAGAACCATCATTCTAATATGTAATACTATAACCTACAGTTCAGAACCACCACTCTATGTTTTACTAAACCCTGCAGTTCGTCAGAACCATCTTTCTAATATGTAATACTAACCCCTACAGTTATTAATTATTTGGTATAATGTTGTCTGATAGATATTGTTTAATCTGTTATATTATATTATAATTATCAAGAAAAAAGTGTAAACTATGAGAAAAATTGATACATAGATTTTTATAATTACTGTTAAGATTTGTTCTTAATGTGTCTCTCAACACACAGAAGTGAAGTGAGGTGCATTGCTCAGTTTTGTCTTTGTATGTTGAGTTCAGATCTTTTCTTTTAACTTCAAATTCATAGCAAACTTTGAAGATTCTTTGAAGTTGTTGATCAAAATATATAAAAACCTTAGAAACGAAGTTCAGAGGCATAAGATAAAATTGTATTTAATTTAGTATTTTCTGAGGAAATTGCACAATTAGATGAATTCAGCACAAGACTTAGATTCGAAGTTGCATAACGGCTTGTCTGCATTTGATAAACTTTTTCATAACTGAATTAAGAATTAAGTCAAGGAAAACGTAATTGCCGGTAGTAATCCTTTTCAAAGCACATATTAAAGACTACATTGCATATTTATCTAATTGCAAACACAAACATGTTTTCCTTCTCTACAGTGCAATAAGATAGACCACCACATTGAAACAGAAATAAACCTTCAAGATAACAAAGTGATATTCAGTGATAAAGAGATTTGTCTTATTCATGTAAGCTGATCATTGTAATGACATCAGTCTCAGTATCATTATTACGATGAATGTTGTGTATATAGAAAAGGTGGATACTACAATGTAAAAATACCAAGTACAGGTCGCTGGTGCCAAGTACCAGGAAGGTCGCTGGTGCCAAGTACCAGGAGAAACAGTCTTCTGTTTAACATGCTCCATATGTTATCTATGTTCATATGTTAAACATTTTTTTTTTGTGTTTTATAGATAAATCCAATGGCATATAACTTATAGGTTTTTAAGTATGAAGAGATTTTATCCATGCCTTACTTTTTTACTTTAATTACAATATATTTTCGTGGTAAATTTGTCTTGAATATGGAATCATTGACAGCACTAACTGAAATATGTTCAGTGCAATGTAAAGTTATATTTGACACGTACATATATATGTACATGTACATATTTAACCATGAATTCGTGTCCCGAACGAGACATCATTTATATTCCATGATACTGCACCAAGGAACAATATTTAATTACGTCTTCCATCACATATATCCCTCTAGCAACAGTGATATAACAGTACTATGAGGTGAAGAGTCATACAAATGTCAGGGCAGCTCACCATAGCGGACCCTCTAGCAACACTGATATAATAAAACTTTAAGGTGAAATCATACAAATGTCAGGGTAGCTAAGTTTGTACTGAACTTAGAGGACCCTCTAGCAACACTGATATAATGATACTATAAAGTGAAGAGTGATACAACTGTCAGGGTAGCTAAGTTTAAAGCGAACTTAGAGGACCCTCTAGCAACACTGATATAATGATACTATAATGTGAAATCATACAACTGTCAGGTAGCTCAGTTTGTAGCGAACTTAGAGGACCCTCTAGCAACACTGATATAATGATACTATAAAGTGAAGAGTCATACAAATGTCAGTGTAGCTAAGTTTGTAGCGAACTTAGAGGATCCTCAAGCAACACAGAAATAATAATACTAAAATGTGAAATCATACAAATGTCAGGTAGCTCAGTTTATAGCGAACTTAGAGGACCCTCAAGCAACATTGATATAATGATACTATAAAGTGAAGAGTCATACAAATGTCAGTGTAGCTAAGTTTGTAGCGAACTTAGAGGATCCTCAAGCAACACAGAAATAATAATACTATAATGTGAAATCATACAAATGTCAGGTAGCTCATTTTATAGCGAACTTAGAGGACCCTCAAGCAACATTGATATAATGATACTATAAAGTGAAGAGTCATACAAATGTCAGTGTAGCTAAGTTTGTAACGAACTTAGAGGACCCAAGTTTCAGCCCCCAACGGTGACTAAATTATGATCTTATATCACATTCATAAGTAAGTAACAGTGGCACATATGAAAACCAACGTTGTATCGTTTTGCCATTATTATTATTTGTTATTCATTATTCAAGAATGTTAAAAGCATTGATTTTTATCTCGTTCACTAGGAATACAATTTCAATTTACTTGGGGTATTTCTTTCTCGTTCTGATAGTAATGATTTTCCAGATGATTCTGTTTTGAACACAACAATAAATTCCCACGAATTTTGAGTGAAAATGGGGTGGAAATGTTACATGGCCTCTTTTTTCATGCTTTTTTCATATACCTATAAACGGGCCAAAATGCCTTGCTTGTCTTTTTATTCTGAAACTTTATGTTCTCTCAATGACTGTAAGCTCAAACTTGTATCATATGTTAGTAGCTGAATAACTGCCACAACCATTTTGTTTGTCATGCTTTGTATTTTATCACAGCACATAATAATTCGTATTGTACTATTTTTGAGCGTCTGATCTCGTCCCTGATGAAGGTCTGTGTTTCATTTACTTGAAGTAATAACCTAAACACTGATATGGAACACATTGTTGGGAAATTGAATTTCAATATAAGTGAAATGATAAAATATTGATAGGTAAACAGTGCTAAATGAGGCACAAAGAATTTTGTATCTGTTTAATATTTCATGTCTTTGTAAATCAAAATAAGATTACAAATAATAATAATTGTGGGTTTTTTTGTTTTGTTTAACGTTGCCTAACTTACGTTGTAAATTTTCCTCTGTGTAATCCATAGAAGATATGTCAACATCAGCACACACTGTGTACGTTTTTTCGTCTACATTGCTACAGAATTCCGTGTACAAGTACAGTTCTCCATACCACTTATCAACAAATTCTACCCGAATAGTATACAATGCGTTGTAAACCAGGTGAGGAATTATGTAGTAGGGCTGAAATACAGAGAGTTATTACTTCACTTTGGTAGACTTTGATACAGAGAGTAATTGCTTCTCTTTGGTAGACATTATTCAATTAAGATTCAGATGAATATTACATATTATTTATACTATTTTGTATATGCATGAATTATGATACTTTCCTGTTCGCATTATTATTAATCCTAGGCCTGTGTTAATTTATGCTACTGACAAGGGTATGCAAGTACAATATGTAGGAGAATATATGAGTCTACATTACAGTAGTGCACCAATTGTGCAATTTGAATAATAATGTCTCTTCAGCGATGCTAAAACTGACATTGTGGAAGTCCACGACAACTTATTACTAAAGGTATCTAACAGTGAGAGCATAAATATCGGGCTTATGCTGAAGCTATCTAACAATGAGAGCCTAAATATCAGGCTTATGCTGAAGGTATCTAAAAGTGAGAGCCTAAATATCGGGCTTATGCTGAAGGTATCTAACAGTGAGAGCCTAAATATCGGGCTTATGCTGAAGGTATCTAACAATGAGAGCCTAAATATCGGGCTTATGCTGAAGGTATCTAACAGTGAGAGCCTAAATATCGGGCTTATGCTGAGGGTATCTAACAGTGAGAGCCTAAATATCGGGCTTATGCTGAAGGTATCTAACAATGAGAGCCTAAATATCAGGCTTATGCTGAAGGTATCTAACAGTGAGAGCCTAAATATCGGGCTTATGCAGAAGGTATCTAACAGTGAGAGCCTAAATATCGGGCTTATGCTGAAGGTATCTAACAGTGAGAGCCTAAATATCGGGCTTATGCTGAAGGTATCTAACAGTGAGAGCCTCAATATAAGGCTTATGCTGAAGGTGTCTAACAGTGAGAGCCTAAATATCGGGCTTATGCTGAAGGTATCTAACAATGAGAGCCTAAATATCAGGCTTATGCTGAAGGTATCTAACAATGAGAGCCTAAATATCGGGCTTATGCTGAAGGTATCTAACAGTGAGAGCCTAAATATCAGGCTTATGCTGAAGGTATCTAACAGTGAGAGCCTAAATATCGGGCTTATGCTGAAGGTATCTAACAATGAGAGCCTAAATATCGGGCTTATGCTGAAGGTATCTAACAGTGAGAGCCTAAATATCGGGCTTATGCTGAAGGTATCTAACAGTGAGAGCCTAAATATCGGGCTTATGCTGAAGGTATCTAAAAGTGAGAGCCTAAATATCGGGCTTATGCTGAAGGTATCTAACAGCAAGAGCCTAAATATCGGGCTTATGCTGAAGGTATCTAACAGTGAGAGCCTAAATAGGGGGCTTATGCTGAAGGTATCTAACAATGAGAGCCTAAATATCGGGCTTATGTTGAAGGTATCTAACAGTGAGAGCCTAAATATCGGTCTTATGCTGAAGGTATCTAACAGTGAGAGCCTAAATATCGGGCTTATGCTGAAGGTATCTAACAGTGAGAGCCTAAATATCGGGCTTATGCTGAAGGTATCTAACAGTGAGAGCCTAAATATCGGGCTTATGCTGAAGGTATCTAACAGTGAGAGCCTAAATATCGGGCTTATGCTGAAGGTATCTAACAGTGAGAGCCTAAATATCGGGCTTATGCAGAAGGTATCTAACAGTGAGAGCCTAAATATCGGGCTTATGCTGAAGGTATCTAACAGTGAGAGCCTAAATATCGGGCTTATGCTGAAGGTATCTAACAATGAGAGCCTAAATATAAGGCTTATGCTGAAGGTATCTAACAGTGAGAGCCTAAATATCGGGCTTATGCTGAAGGTATCTAACAGTGAGAGCCTAAATATCAGGCTTATGCTGAAGGTATCTAACAGTGAGAGCCTAAATATCGGGCTTATGCTGAAGGTATCTAACAGTGAGAGCCTAAATATCGGGCTTATGCTGAAGGTATCTAACAGTGAGAGCCTAAATATCGGGCTTATGCTGAAGGTATCTAACAGTGAGAGCCTAAATATCGGGCTTATGCTGAAGGTATCTAAAAGTGAGAGCCTAAATATCGGGCTTATGCTGAAGGTATCTAACAGCAAGAGCCTAAATATCGGGCTTATGCTGAAGGTATCTAACAGTGAGAGCCTAAATATCGGGCTTATGCTGAAGGTATCTAAAAGTGAGAGCCTAAATATCGGGCTTATGCTGAAGGTATCTAACAGCAAGAGCCTAAATATCGGGCTTATGCTGAAGGTATCTAACAGTGAGAGCCTAAATATCGGGCTTATGCTGAAGGTATCTAACAATGAGAGCCTAAATATCGGGCTTATGTTGAAGGTATCTAACAGTGAGAGCCTAAATATCGGTCTTATGCTGAAGGTATCTAACAGTGAGAGCCTAAATATCGGGCTTATGCTGAAGGTATCTAACAGTGAGAGCCTAAATATCGGGCTTATGCCGAAGGTATCTAACAGTGAGAGCCTAAATATCGGGCTTATGCTGAAGGTATCTAACAATGAGAGCCTAAATATCGGGCTTATGCTGAAGGTATCTAACAGTGAGAGCCTAAATATCGGGCTTAGGCTGAAGCTATCTAACAGTGAGAGCCTAAATATCGGGCTTATGCTGAAGCTATCTAACAATGAGAGCCTAAATGTAAAGATGATGGATAAATCCAAACCACATGTCCAAAAATCATGAAACCATAGGACATACAAAATCAGTGAAAATGAAAAACAAATGGAAAATAACAAAATATGTCTACTTGAAGAGCATATGTGAACCCCTGTGATGGAGTGAGATCAGGTGCCCGGGGAGAGTGAGCATCTCCTGCTTGCTAGCAACACCCGTCACATATACCCCGTAGAAAGAGTCAAATCGTGTTAATTCCATATGTATTTATATATGGAGAAGTCGAAGTAGGTAACCTTCTAGTATAGAAGGTGTCAAATCAGTGTAAAGTGATCGGAATCGGTCTCAGTCCAGAATATCATTTAAAAGTCTGGATAACGAGATATCATATGGAGTAATAAGAGTCTCGTAACGACCGTAGAACTTCCTCAGTGACGATGCTAGTCTAGCACATATATAACCCTGGTTGAGCAGCTTAACTGAAAGTCGCCTAGCCCTCAGAACAAAGTCATTGTAATTTGAACATGCTCTGGAATAACGTATTAACTGAGATATGAATACGCCGTATGCGGGCGATGATGGAATGTTGCTACTTATGAAAGGAAAGTTTGTGATAGCGAAATTGAAATCGTCACGTTTGTCATAGAGTGAGGTGTTCAATTGACCATTAATGTCGAAAGACAACATAATATCTAAATACGAAGTAGAATTACTAGTTTCTGTGGTTTCTTTGACCTCCAGTTCACTTGGATAGATGATGCTAAATATCGGGCTTTTGCTGAAGGTATCTAACAATGAGAGCCTAAATATCGGGCTTATGCTGAAGGTATCTAACAGTGAGAGCCTAAATATCAGGCTTATATTGAAGGTATCTAACAATGAGAGCCTAAATATCAGGCTTATGCTGAAGGTATCTAACAGTGAGAGCCTAAATATCAGGCGTATGCTGAAGGTATCTAACAATGAGAGCCTAAATATCGGGCTTATGCTGAAGGTATCTAACAGTGAGAGCCTAAATATCGGGCTTATGCTGAAGGTATCTAACAATGAGAGCCTAAATATCGGGCTTATGCTGAAGGTATCTAACAGCAAGAGCCTAAATATCGAGCTTATGCTGAAGGTATCTAACACTGAGAGCCTAAATAAGGGGCTTATGCTGAAGGTATCTAACAATGAGAGCCTAGATATCGGGCTTATATTGAAGGTATCTAACAGTGATAGCCTAAATATCGGTCTTATGCTGAAGGTATCTAACAGTGAGAGCCTAAATATCGGTCTTATGCTGAAGGTATCTAACAATGAGAGCCTAAATATCGGGCTTATGCCGAAGGTATCTAACAGTGAGAGCCTAAATATCGGGCTTATGCTGAATGTATCTAACAATGAGAGCCTAAATATCAGGCTTATGCTGAAGGTATCTAACAGTGAGAGCCTAAATATCGGGCTTAGGCTGAAGCTATCTAACAGTGAGAGCCTAAATATCGGGCTTATGCTGAAGCTATCTAACAATGAGAGCCTAAATATCGGGCTTATGCTGAAGCTATCTAACAATGAGAGCCTAAATATCGGGCTTATGCTGAAGGTATCTAACAGTGAGAGCCTAAATATCGGGCTTATACTGAAGGTATCTAACAGTGAGAGCCTAAATATCAGGCTTATGCTGAAGGTATCTAACAATGAGAGCCTAAATATCGTTCTTATGCTGAAGGTATCTAACAGTGAGAGCCTAAATATCGGGCTTATGCTGAAGGTATCTAACAATGAGAGCCTAAATATCGGGCTTATGCTGAAGGTATCTAACAGTGAGAGCCTAAATATCGGGCTTATGCTGAAGGTATCTAACAGTGAAAGCCTAAATATCGGGCTTATGCTGAAGGTATCTAACAATGAGAGCCTAAATATAGGGCTTATGCAGAAGGTATCTAACAGTGAGAGCCTCAATATAAGGCTTATGCTGAAGGCATCTAACAGTGAGAGCCTAAATATCGGGCTTATGCAGAAGGTATCTAACAGTGAGAGCCTCAATATAAGGCTTATGCTGAAGGTATCTAACAGTGAGAGCCTAAATATCGGGCTTATGCTGAAGGTATTTAACAGTGAGAGCCTAAATATCAGGCTTATGCTGAAGGTATCTAACAGTGAGAGCCTAAATATCGGGCTTATGCTGAAGGTATCTAACAGTGAGAGCCTAAATAGGGAGCTTATGCTGAAGGTATGTAACAATGAGAGCCTAAATATCGGGCTTATGCTGAAAGTATCTAACAATGAGAGCCAAAATATCGGTCTTATGCTGAAGGTATCTAACAGTGAGAGCCTAAATATCGGGCTTATGCTGAAGGTATCTAACAATGAGAGCCTAAATAGGGGGCTTATGCTGAAGGTATCTAACAGTGAGAGCCTAAATATCAGGCTTATGCTGAAGGTATCTAACAATGAGAGCCTAAATATCGGGCTTATGCTGAAGGTATCTAACAGTGAGAGCCTAAATATCGGGCTTATGCTGAAGGTATCTAACAATAAGAGCCTAAATATCGTTCTTATGCTGAAGGTATCTAACAGTGAGAGCCTAAATATCGGGCTTATGCTGAAGGTATCTAACAGTGACAGCCTAAATATCGGGCTTATGCTGAAGGTATCTAACAGTGAGAGCCTAAATATCAGGCTTATGCTGAAGGTATCTAACAATGAGAGCCTAAATATCGGGCTTATGCTGAAGGTATCTAACAGTGAAAGACTAAATATCGGGCTTATGCTGAAGCTATCTAACAGTGAGAGCCTAAATATCAGGCTAATGCTGAAGGTATAAATGTTCAGGTGTTGAATTTTGAAGAAACAGATGCGAGACAAAGGACAAACTGTATAGTGCCTATCCATGGGGCAGTTGCGTTAGTACGGAAAAGGTTCAAATAATGAAAAATCTATAGCTATCTTCATATCACATGACGTTTCGAATAACATTACATTACCGTGAATCAAAGACATGTGTGGTAACCATCCGACAGCAGTGTGTGGATTAGGCTGGTGGGGAGAGAGAGATTGTGTGTCGGGAAGGAGAAGAGAGGGTGAGAGAAGAGAAAGTGGAGAAAGAAAGTATCATGATATGTATGTTTATGTTTACATTGCTATCCGACTTCGGTATGTGTGGTGGGAGGGAGATAGTTTGTGTATATTTGGGTAATAAATTGTTTTCGTGTTGTTAATGATCCAGCATAACAATAGCAATATATGTTAGGGTACAAGCTTTGAAGATAACGTCGTAAGGGTTTAAAGTTTGCTTATGTAATGTTTACATGTCGCACACAAGCGCTCGTTTAGTGCATGCTCCAATACATACACATATAACAAAGACTGCTATTTGTGTATATATTGGCGCGTGCACGAAACAAGCGCTTGAGATGTCGCTATATAACTCACCAATTATAATGCGATGAGCAAATAAACTAATTTCTCTTAATAAGCATTATGTTTGTGTTTCGTTTTTTTCTTTACATATATAACTAACCTTCTTGCCACTTTTATAGAAAATGGTATTGGCGAAGTGATCAGGGTGGATATCGCATTGCGGCGACATATCATACACTTCACAGTCATTCAAGAACCAGTGAATGGTATAGGTATCACCGTCCCGAAGCTTGATGGGCGGGTATTCCCACTCTATGAGGGCATTCATTGTACCAGCCGTCTTGTTAAAAATCGCTGTAGCATTCATGTATATGGGAGACTCCTCTGATTCACCTTTACCTGGTGTGATTTTTTTTTGTGAACCGGTACCAACCTCAATGATTTCTATAGTGTCAAAATAGAAATGTCAGTATTCAATAAATAATCATCTTATATCATCTTATATGGAACGCCAAATTAACATATATTCAAATAATTATACCTATCTTCAAATAATTGTACCTATCTTCAAATAATTGTACCTATCTTCAAATGAACTGAAGATAGGTACAATTGAATTAAAGATATGTGTAATTGAAAGATAGGTGTAAATAATTATACCTATCTTTAAATAATTGAACCTATCTTCAAATAAATTACACCTATCTTTAATGGAATTGCACCTATCTTCAATTCAATTAAAGGTAGGTTCAATTGAATTATACAAATCTATAATTCATTTGAAGATAGGTATAACTGATTTACAGATAGGTGCAATTAATTTGAAGATAGGTATAATTGAAACATATCCACAAAGGATTTGAAGATAGGTACAATTCAAATATACCTAGGTTCAATTCAGTTTTGAGTAATTGAAAATAATGAACACTCCCGTGGAAAGATTTGATCATGGCGGGAAATATGGAGGTTTAATTCACTGCATTTGTACCTTCACATCAATTGTACCTCTCTTCAAAAGAATTAAAGATAGGTATAATTGAATTAAACCTATCTCTAATTCATTTGAAGATAGGTATAATTGAATTACCTATCTCTAATTCATTTGAAGATAGGTATAATTGAATTACCTATCTCTAATTCATCTGAAGATAGGTATAATTGAATTACCTATCTCTAATTCATCTGAAGATAGGTATAATTGAATTAAACCTATCTCTAATTCATTTGAAGATAGGTACAATTATTAAATAAATTTTCGCGCCAGTATGACGTACAGAAACTAACATAAGGGGGCAGTTATTATTGTCAATATCGTGATAATTAAAGATAGGTTCAATTCAATTGCACCTATCTTTAATTCAGTTATACTTATCTTTAATTCGCTGCATTTGTACCTATCTTCAAATCAATTGTAGATATCTTCAAATGAATTAAAGATGGGTATAATTGAATTAAACATATCTATAATTCATTTGAAGATAGGGTTAATTGAATTAAACCTATCTCTAATTCATTTGAAGATAGGTACAATTATTTGAAGATAGGTACAATTATTTGAATATATGTTAATTTGGCGTTCCATATATATACCCACTGCTTAAGTTTCAGCATTTTGCAACATAATGGATCATTCTACTATTTCGAATTCATGCACTTCTTTATCATAGCATCTGATGATGATTTTTATTACATCCTTTTCAAAATAGATAACCTGAGGTCCGTTGTTTAAAGTAAAAATATTTAATATATAATAGACTGTAGTAAATCGCGAACGTTATTTTATTTTTGAGGTATCTATATCTAGAGACGCCGAATGATAGCACTGAATTCTGAGACCGAAGTTTTTAACCAGTCTGACTTATATGTAAAGAAAATATATAGACAGATCGTATGTTAATAATAATAATAACAACGATATTGACACGTAAATTTTCGTTTCCAGAAGGACATACCATTCCCGTGTGATGTATAAACCAGTAATCCAGAAAGAATTTACAATATGATTCATATGCAGGTTCGGAGTATTCGGCGGAAAGCGAAAAGTCAAGAGACAAGACCTACCTTATATACTACAACGTAAATTAAATGGTTTTTTTCCTCAACTTATGTAAGTACCCATCTCACCTATCGTAGCTTTTGTTTCTTTGTTAGGCTTGTTTTTCAAAATACGCCATTGGTAGTTTCAAAATGCCAATTAATTTTACAGTTGTCTGATAAAAATGCATAGTTCATCATAAGGTTTCATTAAAAAGTGGAAGAAGCACAAACCCACATGTGTTCCCATTGAGGATGGGGGCTGTTCTATTGTTCTTGATTTTCTTGATTCTATTTGAAGTTTTGACGAATATTTATGTCTCCTCATTCCAGTGGGTATTTGACATGATGGATATTATAAGATAGTTTTCACAAAGTATTTGTTATTGTTGGAATGAAATATAAGGTGATAATTTTGAAAGGGGCAATATTAACAGATTGCTAAAGATGATAAATTTTAATTTATGTAATAACAGTGAACGATAAACGTAAATATGTTGCAGCAGAATTGTAAATTTCGTGTGTTTTGCTGTGTACCTTTGATGGGTGTTGATGTTGCGTTAAACCTGACGTCAGCTACTGTGCCATTATGGTTCACTGCCAGTAACCAGAACTCCGGTTTCCGAGGTAAATTGTCCTCTTTCAGGAGCACGTCTGTTTTGGCCGTCTGAAATACATACGATAAGTCTTCTAGCATATCACAAAATAAATTTCTCTCTGCTAAGCAGATTTAATGTTGCGGCAGCACGCCAACAGTGATCACAATAAGAAAACACGTACGCATCACTGCAAAAGTTATAACGATACATGTATAAGTATTTCCCGCTTTCTATTTGTGGAAATCCATATTTATCTGCTCTACAATGCAGATCAATTCGCACTATAGTAAATTATATGTAATGACAAAACTGTTAGATGTACATGGTTTTTAAAAGTTATGATCAAACAGGTCATGGTCAAGAAGCATTTCTCTAAAACAGGTTCTATGACCCGCTTGACTGAATCACAAGGCACAGCCAATGGCATATAAATTTTACAGTCGGCTTGACCCAATGGCATAATGGGTGAACGGTACTAGGTAAGATATTTGCGGTCATTTTTCTAAATAACATTATTGAACTTATATGAATGACATGTTAATATAAATCACGGTTAGATGCAGCTGTCGAAAATAATTTTCTCACAATATATATTAGAGGGTCGGATGATGAGAGATGACCCAGTCATATATATGTATATTAATGTTTAAATGCAAGGTATATATAATAAAACTGGTATTACACTTAAACTGCTGTTGAATATATTTCTTTGGGCCGGAATAATTTATCAAATTAATCTTTAACCAACAAGTTGGAGTTTGTTAATCAACATTTTGTACCGTTATTTGCTGTGTAAGAGTTATGTGAAATCAGTTCTATATTTTGTGTTTGAACATTTAAAATATCCTTACAACATAAAATATCAAAGAAAGAAAAATCTAAAAGATGTAATAATATTTATAAGACATTATAAGAAAGGACTACAGGAAAATATGTGCATCTGCAAGAAACCAGAATATAGGACTGGACACCTCCGCATTACAAATTCTCTACCTCAAACACAAGTCCAAATTACAATCTCACTTTGATGCCATTATCATATTAGATGTTTTCTGCATTCTGTTAAAGATCACACAGAATTAAACAGAAAATCCATGGCAGCAATCAGGTATCCTCTCTCAGTTATTCTCATTGTTGATTGAATATTACGGATACATATCATTCACAGTTGTACTTTATTTGTTGGCGCTTGATAGACATGGAAATTGAATTTAAACAAAAATGTACTAAATTTAAATCCACAAAACAAAAGACATTGTTCGCCAATAATAACACGAGAGATTACTTAAGAGACATGATTTACCGAAGTGCGTATCTGATACAGTAAATTAGAAGATGTATAAATGTTTAGTTAATTTTACTACAGTCGATTTTGTTGGTGGTGGACCGTTAGTGACCAAGGGCATTACCAGCTCAGTCGTGTGTTTGTCCGTACTGACACGAAATATATACTTCTCAATTTACTGTGATTAAATTGTGTAAATTATTAGAAAACTAATTAGAATCTTTTACATGTATGTCTCTGTCCTTAAATGAAACTGGCCTCCTATATTAGGTCAATTTGGTAATTAGCTTGCTGTAGTAATATTTTGGATTTCCACATTTTGGGTCTTGAGAATCACCGGAGGGGACATGAAAATTGAAATGACGATTTTCTCTCAATTGTTGTGATTAAGCCGTTTACAGGTCCGCCTTAAAATTATAAAATTGATTCGATTGATAAAAATTACAGTGCACGATTTATGCTCGCAGACGTTCAATACAATAAAAATAACACTTGAAGTGTCTGGGCAAATCACAAATATGTTTATTTTACTAACTATAGGGTAGTATACATACGTTATTTACCATGAGGAATTCAAGTACATGATTTCAAAGATGTATCGCTAAATGATAGACTTATATTGAATTGCACAAGATAAATATTTGATAAATATTTAATCTAATTCACGAACATCAGACTGAAACACTTAAGCACTCTCAATTCAATTACATCAAGCAACCTTGATCAACAAACTTTGAATGTTGCAAAACAAATTACAAGATAAAAAAGAGGAGCTTTAAGCAGACGTCATGTCCATTAATCTCTCTGGCTATTAAGCTGAAGTAATTACTGGCGTTACATTTGTACTCTGCCAAAATCATAAACATCACAAAGCACCAGTAACTAATTAGCATAGAACTAACATGATAGGAAGCTCTATCGTGTAGTGCTCTACACACCAGAGGATCAAGATTTACCAAATAATTGAAACCATTTCCTTATTGGCTTTTGTAAAAGCGATCCAATACATCATTTTGATTTTGTCAAAGGTGACACATGAAAGCATAAAAGACAATATAACATATACGACTACACACTACGATCGTGTAAGATGTTCTCCACGACTCACTTCGTTATCAATCATGTATGTAAAGGCTAAGTGGAGGAGCCAAACCTATTACAAGCTCACTGGGGCAGTCTTCAAAGTCGAGCATATGTACGTCACGACTCGTTAACTACAGATGGCGGCTATATTACAGACTTTATCAGCCATGTCCTCTGTACTGGGCTGTAGTACACCTCAAGTTTACCTGTTCAATAGACATTGTGGACACTGTCGTTTACTCTGACAAAGTTGCATTGAAATACACATGAGTGCAGCACCTATATGGATATGGCTCTATATATGGCTCTATTTATGGATTCAATGCAAATGTACAAGAGTATCCTTATCCAACTTCTGTATCTGTTTTCTGTTTACAGACTGACGATTCTAGCAACATAGTCTTCATGATTATACAAATATACAAGTTGTAGTTAACAGTAGGCGAGGAATGTTAATTATACAAACATACATGTTGTTGCTAACAAAAGACGAGGAAGGAATGTTGATTATACAAATATATAAGTTGTAGTTAACAGTAAGCGAGGAATGTTAATTATACAAATATACATGTTGTAGTTAGCAGTAGGCGAGGAATGTTGATTATACTAATATATATGTTGTAGTTAGCAGTAGGCGAGGAATGTTGATTATACTAATATACATGTTGTAGTTAGCAGTAGGCGAGGAATGTTGATTATACTAATATGCATGTTATAGTTAGCAGTAGGCGAGGAATGTTGATTATACTAATATACATGTTGTAGTTAGCAGTAGGGGGAGGAATGTTGATTATACTAATATACATGTTGTAGTTAGCAGTAGGGGAGGAATGTTGATTATAGTAATATACATGTTATAGTTAGCAGTAGGCGAGGAATGTTGATTATACTAATATACATGTTGTAGTTAGCAGTAGGGGAGGAATGTTGATTATAGTAATATACATGTTATAGTTAGCAGTAGGCGAGGAATGTTGATTATACTAATATGCATGTTGTAGTTAGCAGTAGGGGAGGAATGTTGATTATACTAATATACATGTTGTAGTTAGCAGTAGGGGAGGAATGTTGATTATACTAATATACATGTTGTAGTTAGCAGTAGGGGAGGAATGTTGATTATACTAATATACATGTTGTAGTTAGCAATAGGTGAGGAATGTTGATTATAGTAATATACATGTTGTAGTTAGCAGTAGGCGAGGAATGTTGATTATACTAATATACATGTCGTAGTTAGCAGTAGGCGAGGATTGTTGATTATACAAAATGCTGTGTCAATTCTTAAATGGTCTGTATAACATTTTGGTTACAGCGATCTGTATTCGTTAAGAACTGTGCATATATATATATAACCTTGTAAGTGTAGTCAAAAGTTTTGAATAGCTTTGCGAAACTAATAGCAAGAAGAAATATCGTGGTAAACATATTAAAGAAAAAGACAAACTGTTTTATACATTTTATCATTTCATCAGCATAATAATTAGCTGGAAATAGTTATGAAATGCAGTTTAAAGTAATATAATTGTTTTACACAGTTTAATATTTACCATTAAAATTAAGAGCACCGATACGATGGATTAATTAAATACAAATGATCATGAACAATTGTAAAAATTTTGATAAATAATATTTAATACAAATAACTGCAATTTGCATTATACTAACATTTGTTGTTTTTAATGTGATGAAATATAAAATAAATAAATAAATAAATAAATAAATAAATAAATAAATAAATAAATAAATAGAAAACGGAACATCATACGAGAATAAACACGTACAGATCGTCCATGTTCGATGTCACAACAAGCACAACACCAGTTTAGGACGTACAATCGACATGGCATGGGTTACCAAACTTAGGACATACAATCGACATGGCATGGCGTATCAAAATTAGGACGTACAATCAACATGGCATAGAGTACCAAACTTAGGACGTGCAATCGACATGGCATAAGTTACCAAACTTAGGACGTGCAATCGACATGGCATGGGTTACCAAACTTAGGACATACAATCGACATGGCATGGCATATCAAAATTAGGACGTACAATCAACATGGCATAGAGTACCAAACTTAGGACATGCAATCGACATGGCATGGGTTACCAAAGTTAGGACGTACAATCGACATGGCATGGGTTACCAAACTTAGGACGTGCAATCGACTTGGCATGACTTACGATGGCTATTTGATAAGGCACATTTATGACAATGTTTTAACATGAGTATGAATATGTTGTCCATAATCTATCTGCGTTACGAGTTGACAATTTGAGTTTGTTGTGATTTCGCTTTCCAGTTAGAATAAAAAATGATGCAATCACTGAATTTAAATTAAATAAATAAAATTCCATAATACACGACAACGCCTATTCTGTACGAAGATTTACACAGGTCTGTTGCTGCGGGTTCATAACATAAAAATGTTTATTTGATCACCACATGGAGTTCTCACCAAATTCTGGATGCCTTCTGTGAGTTCATGCTTCTCAGATCAATTTGGCAAGTGCTACTTCCTAATCAGACATAAGGAAGTAATGTCGTATTGAGCAGTTTGATGTCGACTAAGTAGAGGTAACGTGCGTGCAAAAATAATACAGCAGTCCTGTACAAATACATGGAATAAATCCTTAAAATTGTCACGTCATTCTCACTACTGAGTACGAGGCGACTACTCCGTATTTACATAAGAAATGTAACATCGTGATCGCGGTGTCATCTTTTTTGTGACGTGACATGTTCTTTTTTAGTTCTGTATGGATAGAATTAAGACCTATTTCCTCCTCTATGTGTTTCACATTATGACGTAGTACAACAATATACACAGTATGATACAACATGTCAAAACACGACTGATCAACAGTAACTGACGGTCACAAACGCCTACTGTCCGCGCCACTCACTTTGTAAACCGAAAAATCTGCATTTTCACTCACTTATCTTTAAAATAGTTTATCAAAATTAATATCAATCGACAGATCTTGTTTAGTCGTAACTTTTGGTGTATGTTATATGTCTCTATGAAGAAACATTCGTATTTTATAGGGAAAAATCATTTTAGATAGTGCGTTTCCTATATTAATTTTGACGTGACGTCGCCGATGTTTAACATTGAGTCTATGAGAAACTTGGCGACGTCACGTCAAAAATTAACATGGAAATCGCCCTATCTAAAAAAAATTTTTCTATAAAACATTAACGCTTCTTTAAACAAACATATAGCATACACCAAAAGTTACGACTACACAATATCTCTCGGATGATTTTGCCTTTTTGAAATTATTCTGAAGATGAATATCTGAAAATTCAGATTTTCCAGTTTCCAGAGTGAGTGGCGCGGACAGTAGATGTCTATATTATGTATACAATGTACATTATAGTGCATAAACGACGTAGTATGGTTATTAACCTTTTTGCCAATTTGACATGAGGTAAGGGGCAATACCGGACAAATGCAAAATTACCGCTTAGATTTGCGTCAAATCACTGTGGCATCACATTCCATGCGTTAACGTCATAATGAAAATTCCGGCAAAAAGTGGTTTGTCCGGTATAAGACCCCGTACATCATTTAAAATTGGAAAAATGTCTATTCTTTAAAAGTTGCAACATATCAAGATCAGTTTCAAGCTATATATTGCAAGGAGATATATTCACGATGTCTAGGCGTTCGATTGTTTCCAAAGGGTCAATCTCGTTTGGTGCTTTTTAATACCCAGCTTTGCTGTTCTAGTTTAGCAATCATTTTAAAAACATTCTTGATTATGTGTTAAAACTGCATATTACCACCTGTTGTATAATACATGCAGTATTCTGCATTTCAAAAAAATGTCCATTTTGATATCATGTTATTTATTATTTACACAAAACAAGCCTAGCCACTACAAGGGATGCAATACATAGACGATGAATAGTAGTGGTTTGGCTGTATACCGTAATGATTCAAAGAAAAAAAAAACCTAGTTGGCATAACGTATATCTCAAAAGCTAACAAATAATGTAAATTGAGATATTATATAGAGATATTATATATCTCAATCAATGTGTTCTTATAAATACTAAAAAAAATTAATTAATTAACCCCCCCACCCCCCACCCCAAAAAATCCCATACGAAACAAAAAAAAAAAATCCAAACAAAAAAAAAAAACCCCTTTTATAACCAGAAAATGATCTATATATGTGTGCTATATTTACAATTATCTGCTATTTGTAACAAGCGTTTCGTTGTTTGTGTTCTGACTATTCTGTATGTCCTCAGTCTGTGTTCTGCATATATAATTAGTTCGTATGTCTGCTGGTTGTGTACTGTATGTTCTTAGTTCGCTATTTGTGGTTTGTATGTGTGCTAGTTGCGCTTTTTATGTTTGCTATTTGTGTTCTGTGTATTTTGGATGTCCATCGTCTGTGTTCTGCACGTATGGGGGTTGTGTGCTATATGTCTGCTGTTTGTGTTCTGTATTATCTTTAGCTCGCTCTTTGTGTTTTGTATATGTGCTGGTTGTGCTCTGCTGTCTGCAGTTTGTGTTCTGTTTATTCTCTAGTAGCCTGCTGTTTGTGTTCAGTATGTCCGCTATTTATGTTCTGTGTATATACTGTATAACCAACTATAGACATGTGTTCAATAAAGCACATTATCATTGTTTTCATTATTAGCCTGTATGGACTTTAACCAACACACACGAAGGATTACGTCATATCTTTCTAAGAAATACACGGAAATCAAATTTTATTTCCTTGATTATAATCAAATTTGAGCGATACCTTTATCTCGATCATTACAGCTGGGAAAGTGTGCCAGTATTTGAACTAGGATGATATGTAAACGGAATGCGGTTTATATGCATTCACATGACAAAAATTGTCAAAAAAGATATCTTTCACAAAAACCTAGAAGGTAAATGGTGTCATGCTCAAGTTCAGATTGCAGTAATTCGACGCAGACGCCATTCTCTTATCTTCTTCGGATACTTAAAATAGATAAGGCATTTGTAGGATGCGATTTAGTCGGTAGCGAGATGGGCTGTGCGATACCGATAACTTACGTCTCTGGTGGAGTTTTACGGGGGGATAGCGGCAAAGCGCACGTGCTGACTCTGGTACGATAGTGTTTCTAAACAAGCTAAGAGGTGTAATAAGTAACAGCAACACTTGTGATGTAAACATAGTGATCCAAGTAAGCGACATGCCGTACTCGTTATAGACTTTGTTTACACTAATTCACGCTCTTAATATTTGTTATTTAGTCATTATTCATATATAAATAACACATAGCTTTGATACTAAGCAGTAACAACGTTACTGTATGCATACCAGATAGCCATTGAATCAGGCAAAAATCTTATGAATGTCTATTACAGTACGTATCAAAAATATATTTCAAAAACAGTTTTTCTCACTAGCGCAAGAATGTTCTGAAGGTACCCCTCGTATGGTATGATGGATGTAAGAACGTCAAAGTTGTTATGTAATGTTCAGTGTTATATAGGAATGCCACAGTCATAAGGCACCAGTTATGTAATATAATGTTCAGTATTATATAGGAATGTCACAGTCATAAGGCACCAGTTATGTAATGTAATGTTCAGTATTATATAGGAATGTCACAGTCATAAGGCACCAGTTATGTAATGTAATGTTCAGTGTTATATAGGAATGTCACAGTCATAAGGCACCAGTTATGTAATGTAATGTTCAGTGTTATATAGGAATGCCACAGTCATAAGGCACCAGTTATGTAATGTAATGTTCAGTGTTATATAGGAATGTCACAGTCATAAGGCACCAGTTATGTAATGTAATGTTCAGTATTATATAGGAATGTCACAGTCATAAGGCACCAGTTATGTAATGTAATGTTCAGTGTTATATAGGAATGCCAGTCATAAGGCACCAGTTATGTAATGTAATGTTCAGTGTTATATAGGAATGTCACAGTCATAAGGCACCAGTTATGTAATGTAATGTTCAGTGTTTTATAGGAATGTCAGTCATAAGGCGCCAGTTATGTAATGTAATGTTCAGTGTTATATAGGAATGTCACAGTCATAAGGCACCAGTTATGTAATGTAATGTTCAGTGTTATATAGGAATGCCACAGTCATAAGGCACCAGTTATGTAATGTAATGTTCAGTGTTATATAGGAATGCCACAGTCATAAGGCACCAGTTCTGTTATGTAATGTTCAGTGTTATATACGAATGTCACAGTCATAAGGCACCAGTTATGTAATGTAATGTTCAGTGTTATATAGGAATGCCAGTCATAAGGCACCAGTTATGTAATGTAATGTTCAGTGTTATATAGGAATGTCACAGTCATAAGGCACCAGTTATGTAATGTAATGTTCAGTGTTATATAGGAATGCCACAGTCATAAGGCACCAGTTCTGTTATGTAATGTTCAGTGTTATATACGAATGTCACAGTCATAAGGCATCAGTTATGTAATGTAATGTTCAGTGTTATATAGGAATGCCAGTCATAAGGCACCAGTTATATTATGTAATGTTCAGTGTTATATAGGAATGTCACAGTCATAAGGCACCAGTTATGTAATGTAATGTTCAGTGTTATATAGGTATGCCAGTCATTTGGCACCAGTTATATTATGTAATGTTCAGTGTTATATACGAATGTCACAGTCATAAGGCACCAGTTATGTAATGTTCAGTGTTATATAGGAATGCCAGTCATAAGGCGCCAGTTATGTTATGTAATGTTCAGTGTTATATAGGAATGCCAGTCATAAGGCGCCAGTTATGTAATGTAATGTTCAGTGTTATATAGGAATGCCAGTCATAAGGCACCAGTTATGTAATGTAGTGTTCAGTGTTATATAGGAATGTCACAGTCATAAGGCACCAGTTATGTAATGTAATGTTCAGTGTTTTATAGGAATGCCAGTCATAAGGCGCCATTTATGTAATGTAATGTTCAGTGTTATATAGGAATGCCAGTCATAAGGCACCAGTTATGTAATGTAATGTTCAGTGTTATATAGGAATGCCAGCCATAAGGCGCCAGTTATGTAATGTAATGTTCAGTGTTATATAGGAATGCCACAATCATAAGGCACCAGTTATGTAATGTAATGTTCAGTATTATATAGGAATGTCACAGTCATAAGGCACCAGTTATGTAATGTAATGTTCAGTGTTTTATAGGAATGCCAGTCATAAGGCGCCAGGTATGTAATGTAATGTTCAGTGTTATATAGGAATGCCACGGTCATAAGGCACCAGTTATGTAATGTAATGTTCAGTGTTATATAGGAATGTCACAGTCAAAAGGCACCAGTTATGTAATGTAATGTTCAGTGTTTTATAGGAATGCCAGTCATAAGGCGCCAGTTATGTAATGTAATGTTCAGTGTTATATAGGAATGCCAGTCATAAGGCACCAGTTATGTAATATAATGTTCAGTGTTATATAGGAATGTCACAGTCATAAGGCACCAGTTATGTAATGTAATGTTCAGTGTTATATAGGAATGATATTTGCTAATTTATATAATTCATTGTAAGCAATATAGCTTATAGATCAGAAAGATACAAATAACTATATAAAAATTTTCACAAATATCACAAATCTTAAGCCGGCGTGGCCTAGTGGTATCGCGCTGGACTCCTGATCGGGAGGCCGGGATTCGAGTCCCGCTCTGTCCATGCCCGTGTTCTGTCTTTCGGATGAGACAGTAAAAACCGAGACCCCATGTCATGGTATGCATGGCACGTTAAAGATCCCTCACTGCTTCGGGTGGGTCCGTTGCAAAGGTCAAAATCTGTATGCCCCGCGTCAGGCAGATGCCGTCACCATATACGTGAAATATTCGAGGTGTGACGTTAAACAAAAATCAATCAATCAATCAATCGATCACAAATCTTTAGTTTTGTTTGTGCATAATAATTGGACTGATGTAAAGACAGATTGTCGTCGATAATAATGAGGTTTTTGAAACTTCATTCTAAAATTATAATGTAACGGACATTTCAAGATAAAATGATATTTTCCTCAAATTTACTCTTATGTCATGGACAAGTATTTTTGTAGAGTTACAAATAGAGTGTATTATGGTCCTTTATATAGAGAAGCACTTTAACCGATAAAAGGACGCGAGACCAGAATTCATGAGTTACCGGTAATTGTAGACTCTTCAGTTATAGCATAGCAGGTGTCATAGCAAACTCGGAGAGACAAAAGATGCGTGTTCGAATAACGTAGAACAGTCAATCACATAAACACGTCCACCTAGATACATATAAGCAATTTTACCGACATACAAACATATCTACTGACATACACACATACATATCTACTGACATACACATAAACATATCTAATGACATACATATAAACACGTCCATTGACATGTCAACTGACACGTCCACTGACATACACATAAACATGTCCACTGATATACACGTAAGCATCACGTT
This sequence comes from Pteria penguin, assembly GCA_035048485.1. Lineage (NCBI taxonomy): Eukaryota > Metazoa > Mollusca > Bivalvia > Pterioida > Pteriidae > Pteria > Pteria penguin. Next base: position 4,765,713 of record CM068587.1, on the reverse strand, counting down.
GGACACCCGGTTCTAAAATTAACTTATACTATATTTACTGTATGTTCATGTGTACAATGTTTATCAATGGACGTGTTTGTAGGTATGTCAGTGGACATGTTTATGCGTATGTCAGTGGACGTGTATAAGTGTATGTCAGTGAAATTGTTTATAAGTATGTAGGTGGAGTTGTTTATGTGATGGACAGTTCTACGATATTCGAACACGCATCTATATTACTATTCTGATATATGATATACATGTGTTATGAATCACTGCTTTGAATGCTGTTCCTACATTATTATTATTATTATAACGCTCAACATATCTATTCTATAACATGTCTGAAATATTATAGATCTATGTAATATTTTATCATAACTTGTTCATTCATACTTATTTATTTTTTAGTTGAATATTCTTTTATATACAGATAATGCAAACATGTATGGTTTATGTCAATAAAATCTTGAATCTTGAATATTACATTTAGTTATGCTGAGCTTGACTAATATACATGTACATCTTCGACCGGAGCGTGAAATTTGTATACAGTATTACTGAAGAAGGCAACAGACCAATCATCTTCGAGTTAAAGCACGCTCGTCTTCATCAGTCCTATTAAAGTTCAACAGAATAAACGCCAATGATGGCCTCGTTATAACACAGTAGAGGTTATGTATCATTACTCTCTTGTTTAAGATCACATAGACAGATTTGTCATAATAGGTAGATGTGGTATCAATCAGTCATACTTGAATCCGTATTGCCTCGCGTCTTTGAAATAAAGAAATAAAATACGAATATAACACAAAGGAATCATTGTGCTGATCCACTACTGCCACAAGCTTAAACGCATGTACAAGGCATGTACAACGCATGTACAAGGCCGTAAGGAAAGCTTTACATCTAGATTCCAAAGAATCATAACGACATCATATATGTAAAATATCTAGGTTTCACAGCAGGATCAATATTGCAATGTTCAGATTCAAAATTAGTAAGATTTTCCGCCAGCTGTTTGAAGTCAACTTCATTGGAAGCATTTCGATAACGTTTCTTGATGCATTCGGCAATAAAATGTATCAGATGGAGTTGATTTTACATCCGAGTGGAGAGGAGCTAGAGACAGGCAATGGTAAAGAAGACTCTTCCTTATCAACCAAGTCATCAAGGGTGATTACCCATCGACAGAAAACTTGTATAAACAAATTGCACAAAACAGATAAGACTTGAGACTCTTTGTAACGCTGATTACTCAAAGCGTAACTATATCATTGCGATAAATATAGATTGCATTTGGCTAATCTGTGGGTTTCCGGTCTAATAAATGGCAAACCACCGGTTACCTGGCAATACAACTCGTTCTATATGTGCAAACACTGAAGGAACTTTTAAAGATAAGATATATTTAAAACATCAAAGAGTATGTATACTCCAAACCGAGAGAAACTCGACCAATGTTTGCAACATCACCATCTACATACAGGCATATATACAGCATCATCCACCTACGGGTACATACAGGTACATTTACAGCATCATCCGCCTACAGGTACATACAGGTATATATACAACATAACCCACCTACAGGCACATGTACAACCATTTCACTATAAACTTTCCATGTACTGCGACAAACCTGATCAATACGGATTAACAAACCCAACCCATACGGATTATACTGAAACCATCTCATGCGGATTATACCGAACTCAGCCCATGCAAATTATACCGAAACCAACCCAAACGGATTATACCGAACCCAAACCATGCAGATTATTTAGAAACCAACCCAAACGGATTATGCCGAACCCAAACCATGCAGATTATTCCGAGCCCAACCAATGCAGATTATACCGAAACCAACCCATACAGATTACACAGAACCTAACCAGTGCAAATTATACCGAACCCAACTTATACAGATTATACCGAAACCAACTCATGTGGATTATACTGAATCCAACCCATGCAGATTATACTGAACCCAACACGTACGGATTATACCGAAACCAACAGATACGGATTATACCGAAATCAACACAAACGACAGATTATACCGAACCCAACCCATACGGATAATACCGAACCTAACCCATGCAGATTATACCGAAACCAACTCATGCGGATTATACTGAACCCAACCCATGCAGATTATACTGAACCCAACCCATGCAGATTATACTGAACCCAACCCATGCAGATTATACTGAATCCAACCCATGCAGATTATACTGAACCAAACCTATGCAGATTACACTGAACCTAAACCCATAAACATTATAGCGAACCCAACCAATAAGGATTATACCGAAACCAACCCATAAGGATTATACCGAAACCAACACATAAGGATTACACCAAAACCAAAAGATACGGATTATACCGACCCCAATCTATGTAGATTATACCGAACCCAACCCATACCGATTATACCGAAACCAATAGATAAGGGTTATACCGAATTCAACACAAACGGATTACACCGAACCCAACGCATATGCACATACGAATTATACCTAGTATTCATACTCTACACATTATACTGTTCGGGACTTTACGTATTCAAATAGTTTTCTTGTTAGGATAACTGATAAAGTTTTTTCAAGAATATAGTTTTCTGACTATAATTGTCTTGTGGAGAATTTTGTCACACCTCTGAATCAAATCTTTTCTTTTTAACTGTTTCGACTTTGACAAATCCGTATTATGAAGATATATGTATTTATAAATCAATAATTAATGTTTCACGCATGACGTAACATATAAATTTCAGTATTATGTTCTAAAAACAAATATGTTTAAAAAAAATACTGATCAAGTTATATGTCTATTTTCGTCGTAGGTTAACTTAAAACTAAGTTGGATTTTATTGTAGAAAGCACTTAAATAAACATTTTACTAAATGTATAAATAAGTTTTCTTTCAGTACATATTGTATCGCGCGAACTAATAACTTAGGAAAGTTGACTTTGTAGGCCTCTACATCATAGGTTTCCGACATATCATCGGGCTGTTTGTCAGAGGAACATGACAGAAAACGAACAAATGTCAGAAGGCAGAACAAAGAATGTAACACACACATATGTCTAGGGGAATAGCTTGGCAATTTGTCGTGAAGCTCCTTATTTTTGTCAATATGATACATACACAATGCCACAGCCCTGCTTTTTATCTTAGGTTCTGTCTATACCTGTGTGTATGTATTTATACGTGTAGTATTATATAAGTAAATAATCCAAAGATTTAATTATAGAATGTTTTACCTGTACAATCTGTGTCCAATCTTGACCGGATGTGCCTATTTTCTCTTTTGCCATAAGTAAGTAAACAAAAACGCAAGTACCAAAAGTCTGATTTACAGGTGTTGGTCTAGACCACATTACATCAATCTTTTGTGTTCTAGGGAAACCAAGAACTGCTGGCTTTTCTGTGAATCTCCATGTTGATATATTTTTCGGTACTGATAAGAAAAAAAAAAAGAAAAACCCAACTTTATGTTAAAGTTATATGTGATAATTTGATTTAATAGAAATCAGTCAATGATACGATACATACATACGTACATACATACGTACATACATACATACATACATACATACACACACATATATATATATATATATATTTATATATATATATATATATATATATATATATATATATATATATATATATATATATATATATATATATAAACAAAAATAATGTTTACGGTCCTAATTATTTTCCGTAAAGATTTCAGAGAACAAACTTTTTGGAGTGATTCGTTGTAATACCTTATACTAAGTGGTGTTTAGAACTCCACTACATATGGTTCCAACGCGTATATAGAATTTTGAGTTCTGTATGAATATCATAATGATTACAAATATGCTAAAATTCCTAACATTCCTGTTTTCAAAGGATTTTATCAAAGCTAAAGTTGTGTAAGTTTCATATTCTAGGTTGAACTGAATGGTCCAAATAGATATGACAAAACATTGTGTCACATGAAATTAATCTTTTTATCTATTGATGAAATTCATAAATTCAATCATTTTCTATATATCGAATAAATAAATAGATAATTAGATAAATAGATAAATAAATAAAGAAAAATAAATAAATAAATAAATAGATATTAATAATAATAATAATAATAATAATGATAATAATAATAATAATAATAATAATGATTAATTTAATAAATAAATAAATAAAAATAAATAAATAAATAGATAAATAGATACCTACATAAACGAACAAATAGATAAATAAATAGGAATAAATGAAACTGAATTATTTAGACATTCGTCCTTGAACAAAACCAAATAACACAGTGGGATCATTGTATTAATGTAAACTATCATTTTGAATACAAGGCATGGAGTCATCTCTACTTCAGATTCTTGGAAATTTTTCACAGTACTTGTGTATGATAGCGAACAAACCTTCGCTCTGTGTGTAGAACTGTAAAATATATTTTCCTAAACAAACACTCTTGCTTCTTATTGAATAAAAGAATTTAAGGGTGGTCGTTATTGAGTATAAAGACAATTCGATAAAAAAAAAGAGGTTAGGCAGATTAACTGGTTTTTTTTTCACTGAATGGATTAATATTCAAGTACTCTGAAATTAAAAACAGTGTGCGTGCTAAAATTATAAAAAGACTATGTTTTATGGTCCATGAAGGATATTTAATAGAAAAAAGTTAATCTAGTGTAGTAACACAATTTTGCAATCTCTGTTAAATTTTTCTTACAATGTGTCATTTTCTAACTTTAAATTTTTGTAATTTAAAGTGAGCACATGGCTATTAATAGTAATGTGCTCACTTTTAATTAAATAAAAATTAAAGCTGGAAAAGGACAAATGTAACAAATCAGAAAATAAAATATAAAACTCTGTCTTAGATTTTATGATCATGCTTACAACAAAACCAGCCGCAAAAATAACATCTCTTAATTACATTTTAAAAATCAAAAGGGAAATAATAAGCAAACGAGCAATATGGATACAATGACATCATCTACTTATGTTTCAGTACTTTGATTAATCTCCAGTCTACACTTCTTATTAGTTTCGCGGCACATATGAAATAACTGACATATCCTGCGGTGGTCATCACTATTTGTAGAGGCTGAGATTGGACTTTAAAATACTTTAATCGAGTTCAGTTAGTAATATATAATTTTAATGGATGTTACAGACCACATCTGCGTCAAATCGTGGGAGTCAAAAATTTCATCTACAATGTATACCCTCTACGGCGACGGAGACAGGAAAAGCTGCTGGAAACTTTCATTATCACACTTTCCGAACCTCAAAATGTTTGATAAATCTCCAAGTGAAATTAGAAATACATTTAGTGTTTCGAAATTACGAGAAATTTCTATTTGTTGGTTTTAAGTTAATACTTTCATAAATGTTACTTGTGCACAGAATGCACTTCAAAATCATAAAAAAATCTCGATATTTGGCAAACTTGTTATCTAGCAAAATAGCTAAAATGATAACCAGCACTGCCCTGATAACGCCGTACCCCCTCATTTCCTATGTTATTGATTGTGAAGACCGGGTAATTACTAATTTGTATATGACCTTCTGATTTCCCCTTGATGGTAGCATGGGCCACTGAATTCATATTATCAACAGCAAGATAAGTCAGCTCGGTACACCCTTTTCTTCTAGCTAATACTACTATTTATCCGTACATGCGTAGAAGGCCGGCTTATCAGAGCACACCGCTGGATTTGACTTTGTGCCATTTACCAGAATGAGGGATGTGAAGCACAATGCCGAGATAAGGCGTTGAATCGAGATTTTATCTGCGGCACTTGTCAGAGCAACGAGATGCAGCTTATCCATCAACCCGGTTTAAAACGGATTTTAAGATTTTCTGAAATCCGTTTCAACAAAATGTTTTTGGAGATTATGTATAACTATTCGCAGTCCGTGCCAAGCAAATTTTTCATCCGCGGAAACACGATAACACGGTTGTTTTCCAAGATAAATCATTATGATCAGTGAAATATGTTCGAATCAATCGGTGATAATGTTTTGCCAAAGGTGTGTTCCGTGGTTAATCTCCTCTCGGACATTTGTTCTTGTTATAAGATATAAGATAAATAAACAACTTGTGGATTTACTCCTTACCATATCGTTGATGCTTTATAACCGCACTAAACTTAAGGAGTATTTAAAAAGTATATTTTAAACAAAAAATCGGGGGTAGCAAAATTTCTTTAGAAAAAAAAACCCAAACAAAATTTGGATACAGGAAATTGTCTATAAAATGCAGATGATAGAATCAAATCAAATATCATCAAGCAAATAAAGAAAAGTACTCACCATCGTGGATTTTACTTCTAAATAGACATGCTGTCTTACACCCATCACGCTGTTTAAAAAGAAAGCAGCTCTTTAGAATACCTGCTATTATATACATTATTTTCTTGCTAAATAATGAAGACTCTAAAATTGATTACATATAAAGTGATAAAACTACTTACACATTTTTTCCGGTCTCGGCACATTAAGGAGTACAGGTTTGGACTGACCATCAGATAGTAACAAAATTCCCAGCACTAAAAAAATTAAAAGGTACCGTATTCAAATTAGGGTGTTTTATATAGTTAAATAAAATAAAATTTATTTAATACAAAGAGCAGTTACATAATAAATGAGAAATTTATTGGTAATCATTGACTTTGTTATGTCCGTGGTTTAATCGTCCTATCCAAAGCCACTGTACACATCGGTCATCTATGTTTGTGTCCTTGCCGACTATGTCGTCTTTGCGTGTGTCCTTGTTGACGCTTTAAGTCTGTGACTCTGTCGACATCTATCGTCTTTGTTTATGATAGACTTTTGGAGTCTTTCACAGATTTGTTTGTTACTTGTTCTTGTTTACATTAAAACTTTAAATGCAACAATTTTGGTTAAGATACTTTAACAATAATAAATGGTTTAAAAATACTTTTACAATAATAAATGGTTTAAAAATGACATGGAACTTTGGTTTTCACTGTCTCGTCGGAGAGTCTGGACAGGCTAGTCTTAGCATAGGAAGGTTTTGATGTAGACATTTTCTAGTCACCATTCAACAACCTTGTCATATTGTCATGATTTAATTTCTGAATTTACTTGGGGTGGTAAATAAAACATGACAGTATACAAGTACACAAAGTTCTTTGACAAAAGGTCAGTTAGTGGACGTAACACTGAAAAACAAAAGTGAACAATGATATCGGTACGGTAATTTTTATGTTCATTAAAACAGTATATACATAAATAGCAAAGCAATATCTATGTTGTGTTTGTTTAAATATCGGGTATCTTTTTACAGAAAATGGCATGTGATGCTCGAGGGGGTGAGGTACCGTGGTGGAGGAAGGATATAGTGTTTTGTCACTGTGACACGACAACGTGCCGCGGTGAACGTTCATGGATCCCTGGTGACCAGAGATGAGACCAAGTGCTCGGTAGGAGTAAGTATCTGGTGCTATGCCACTGTGACACGACAACGTACCGCGGTGAACGTCCATGGATCCCTGGTGACCAGAGATGAGACCAAGTACCCGGTAGGAGTAAGTATCTGGTGCTATGCCACTGTGACACGACAACGTACCGCGGTGAACGTCCATGGTACCCGGTAGGAGTAAGTGGCCGGTGCTATATCACTGTGACACGACAACATACCGCGGTGAACGTTCGTGGATAACTGGAGACCAAAAGTGAGACCAGGTGCTCGTGGTGGTGGTGGTGGTGGGGGGGGGGGGGGGGGGGGGGGGGAGTAAGTATCTGGTGCTATGCCACTGTGACACGACAACGTACCACGGTGAACGTTCATGGATCCCTGGTGAACAGAGATGAGACCAGGTACCCGGTGGAGTAAGTGGCCGGTGATATATCACGACAACATACCGCGGTGAACGTTCATGGATAACTGGAGACCAGAGGCGTGACCAGGTGCACGGGGGCAGTAAGTAGCTGGTGCTATGTCACTGTGACACAACAGATTACCGCGGTGAACAATAATTGACTCCTGGAGACTTAAGTAATAGCAGCTAGGTGCCAAGGAGGAGTGTTCTACTACAACGGATAAATTAAATGTCAAGACGTAAATTATCAAACTATGAAGAGATCATATCTAAAGAGAAGATAGTATAGACATGACAGTATAAGTAATGTTTAGAGACCTCGGATTAAAACAAATCACAAACATTCGAATAATAAACCTTCATCAGTCATCCTAAAGCCTTCTAGATTTCTCTTGAAATCAACACATCGACCGAAGCTGAAATTTACACTTTGTTACAGATACCCTATGGTCCATCAGCAGTGAAAGGGAACAGGTGCTACAGTTAAATGTTTTCTATAAGCTATTAACTGTCAATGATATGATGATATAATTTTATGATGAATCCAAAAACATTTAAATTTGACCATCCGCTCATACTCTGATACAAGTATTTTCAGACTTCGTGCATTGAATAATATCAAATATTTCCCACAATAATTTGATAATACAAATCACATTACTGACCAAAAAAAAACAAAAAAAACAAAAAAAAAAACAAACCAAAAAAAAAAAAAAAAAAAAAAAAAACCTGTATCCTGAAGAAGGGGCACTCGAATACACTCCTCATGATATTAAAGATACAATTTATCAATACATTCATATATATTCAATAAAGAATTTATAATTCGATTTTTTTTGTGATAGCAAAGAGAGGCATAAAATAAAAGACCATGTTAATAAAACAAAATAGGAACACTCTTTTGTTTCAGTTAATAGGGTCTTAAACATTCATGTTTTTAAATATACATGTGTATTTTAGAATAATCATTAGTTAATAAGATATCGCTGGGTGATAGTCTTAACATACTTCATTGTTTTAGGAACAAAAAACACCACTATTCTATTAAGGACATGGTTCATTTGTTATCTGAATACGTGACATATGTAATAAATCCACGATAAGGTGGTCATATCAGTATGAGCTTTAACAATGGTCAATGTATGGCTGATGAATGCTCGGGTATCGATGGTTTGTAGCCGCATCCTTCATTTAGCTATTGATTCCTTTTGACATGAACAGTCAAGTGACATGTATACATATAAAATCTTATTTATTCTGAATTTAGAGATGGGTGACGAAGTCAAGTTTATAAAACTTTGCTGACAGAACTTAAAATACAATCATTCATAATTGTATAAAATCCAAAATAGGTTATACTTCATTTCATTCTTATTATTTTTGTTTGATTTCTTTTTACTTTGTATTGTATATTTGTTTGTTTTAGTTCTTTTTGCATTGTATTGTTTATTTGTATGTTTGATTTTCACGCAGGATAGAGTACGACCATGTCGCTATATAGGCATTGATCTTGTCTTCACGTCAGATCTCTTCGTCTCTCTTTATGTTACAAATAAAGCAAATACACACATACATACACACATACATACACACATTTCTACGCTTTAATGACGTAAGAATATATATGAATAATAAAAAGGCTAACCACACTGCAGCTAGTCTTTTCCTGGCAATCCTCTCCTCTCTTGTTTTTCATTGTCTGAAAAGCAAAAACTATTATTAGATTTAGATTGATCATCTTTAACAAGGAAACTGCATGATCGTGAAGTTCAAAGAAAAGCTGTAAACACGAGGATGTCTACCTAACTATTCGTAAAGTTAATCAACATGGCAGTGTTAGCCGGTCGTTTCGTGTGAATTTTCCATGTACATCAACTATTCTTATTAATTAATGTTGAAGAGAAAGGTATGTTCAGTGCAGCCTTAGTGAGGTACGTGTTCATTGCAGATTGGTCAGGAGATACATTATATATATGGCATTGATCGTAACGAAGAACTGGCACTATCACTGACGAGCAGAGTTCACTTTAGTCTGAGAGTAATTGATGAATACACACACAATCCCCTGTGTGAAGTGGCACTCACTGATCTATAACTAACTCCAAGTTCAGCGATTAGAGAAAAATTGTAAAACATTTCTGATGTCATATTTGTAGAATTGGTGATAATGTATTTGTGTCGTAGATTGATGTATCTAGCTTCGTTATACTGACGTCACTTGTTAGTAGTCTTCAACACTTCTTCATACCCAAATGTTCTATAGTTTGGGAAAACGGAGTTGTTCCCAATATTTCTTATAAGTTCATAGAGTACAAAAGAGATCTGATTAACTTAATTCCTTGATAGGCTGTCTCTTGTCGTTAATCTAGATAGCAATCTGATTCACGGATAATCTGTCTCCTCTCTGCCTAGAATATAATGCATATGTGGGTTTCCCAATCTTGTACCAAATCAAAGCTCACTTTACTATGCACTTCACAGAAGAATTCGCTTCGTTCTCAAGAAATGTGCTTATCTTTGCAAAGAAACCGCGAAAAAACCCGATTGATTATTTCACGACAGCTTTATCTTTAAAACATGTTTTAGGATAAAGAACGGAATTCGGAAGATGTACATACATTTCTACAGAATGAAAAAGGATGATCGACCAAATTTACATATGGTTAGAACTGTCTCTTTTTCGTGTTTGTTTGGATGATTTTTAAATCTATTTACTTTTCCACTATTGTTTAACCTTTTTTTTTCAAAGGAAACAATACTGCGTGGAAAATTTAGTCCATTACTGAGAAAAATAAATTTACATAACAGTAAAAACATATATACATACGACTCAACATAATACACACCTGCAACATATATACATACATACACGACTCAACACAATATATACCTTTAAACATATATGCATATACATTCGACAAAACATAATATACACATGTAAATATATATACATACATACATACACGACTCAACAATATACATACACATACGACTCAACACTATATACACCTGTAAACACACACACACATACAGACACACACACACAGATATATATATATATATATATGCGACTCAACACAATATACGCCTGTAAACTTATATACATATACATACAACTCAACACAATAAACACCTGTAAACTTATATACATATACATGCGACTCAACACATTATACACCTGTAAACTTATATACATATACATGCGACTCAACACAATATACGCCTGTAAACTTATATACATATACATACAACTCAACACAATAAACACCTGTAAACTTATATACATATACATGCGACTCAACACATTATACACCTGCCAACAGATATACATTCTATTTAACACAATTATACGCAGGTAAAATCGTCTTTTGTTTTGGTCATTTGTTATGAAATCACACTAAAGCGGATACAGTTATGTACTTATTATACGTACAGGATAGTATAGCACATTTAGGATGATGATACAGTACAGGATATTGCAATGTTGTAATTAGCGGATATGTACTTATTGTACGTACATGATAGCAGAGTACCTCCATCATGTAAGTTAGCGGATATGTACTTATTGTACGTACATGATAGCAGAGTACCTCCATCATGTTGTAATTAGCGGATATGTACTTATTGTACGTACATGATAGCAGAGTACCTCCATCATGTAAGTTAGCGGATATGTACTTATTGTACGTACATGATAGCAGAGTACCTCCATCATGTAAGTTAGCGGATATGTATTTATTGTACGTACATGATAGCAGAGTACATGTACCTCCATCGTGTTGTAATTAGCGGATATGTACTTATTGTACGTACATGATAGCAGAGTACCTCCATCATGTTGTAATTAGCGGATATGTACTTATTGTACGTACATGATAGCAGAGTACCTCCATCATGTTGTAATTAGCGGATATGTACTTATTGTACGTACATGATAGCAGAGTACCTCCATCATGTTGTAATTAGCAGATATGTACTTATTGTACGGACATGATAGCAGAGTACCTCCATCATGTTGTAATTAGCGGATATGTACTTATTGTACGTACATGATAGCAGAGTGCCTCCATCATGTTGTAATTAGCGGATATGTACTTATTGTACGTACATGATAGCAGAGTACCTCCATCATGTTGTAATTAGCAGATATGTACTTATTGTACGGACATGATAGCAGAGTACCTCCATCATGTTGTAATTAGCGGATATGTACTTATTGTACGTACATGATAGCAGAGTACCTCCATCATGTTGTAATTAGCGGATATGTACTTATTGTACGTACATGATAGCAGAGTACCTCCATCATGTAAGTTAGCGGATATGTATTTATTGTACGTACAAGACAGTACTTCCAGTAGTAGCATAATGTAATATAGTTTAGTGAATGTGTACTTAAAATTTCACACAGAAGCAAATTTTCATTATACACTATTAAAAGTATATCTTTATATATAATGACTTATCAGAACATTCAGGTATGTATCTATTTATATATTACGTTACAATTACAATTGCAAAAAGTCACCTATTAACAGTTTTGTGTTCTTGCAAAATAAATATTAAACTTAATAAACTCAAATATTGTTAACCAGGGACGACTGAAGACTAAATTTACACAAATTGGCATAATTTGGAATGGTTTGATTGTAAAATTAGAAGGAACTTTAAGAAACTATATTTCATATTAAATTTCAAAAAGCGAACTGGTACGTTTATCTATACCAGATTGCTTTTGATATTATATATATATATATATATATATATATATATATATATATATATATATATATATATATATATATATATATATATATATATATATATATATATACTGCAGTTTGAGGGAAATTCAATTAAAACGATTTTACCACAAGAAACACTCTTCAAATTAAGGTATCATATGTAATGATACTTATATTCTATCTTTTAACTGTACTTGATCTCATATCTATACATGTATATTCGTATTGATTGAATATTTATTGTATATTTTGTATATTTTATATTCAGTGAATTTTTTTGTTACACATAAAAAGTGATCGGTAATAATAATAATAATAATAATAATAATAATAAAATAATAATAATAATAATAATAATAATAATAATAATAATAATAATAATAATAATAATAATAATAATAAACAGAGAACAACTATGAAAATTGTGTGCATTGTATAAAATAAATGAATAATTCTTAAGCTATAATATGCAAATTTAAAATCAGAATTTGAGCTTTTCGTTGAAAAATTTCCCCATTGTTACTTATTAATATATTGTTACTTGTGGACTCACCTGTTCTATACAGCTAACTCTACACCTAGCCACCGTGGCCATCGGTCCTATATCCGGAATTATGGACCAAGCTAAGGTCAGCATGGACAATATCGGGGTGAGTGCTCGTACAAGCATTGTTATATGGGATCAAAGGCGGTTTCCGTCACCCCAGGAATTTCTGTGGGATACAGCACAAACTTCTAATGTTTACGTATTACATTAAAACATATGGCAATAAACAACATGATGTTATATCATCTCAAACTCTGACGTCATCCTTATTCAGTATGATTGTGTCAACGTCACGGTGTCTCCTGCTGTAAAGATAGTTCCTCTTTCACTTTATTTTGTATTTCATTGTTTTCTTCATATTCTTGTATCATTCACGTCTCAAATTGAAATATATAAATATATATATATCTCACACGTAAAATATCTTTTAATCGAACACGTAAAATATCTTCTAATAACGGATATACCTCTAAGCATCGAGTAAACATGAAGGTATTGCGTCAATCATAATGTATCACTATAATTATAATGTTCTAACAGAATATTTGAAGATGCGTGATTGAGCTAGTTGTTCCCAGCCTACCTTTCAGTCCATGCTGCATCTAATCCTTAATGAGATCACATTGTGTTAGGCTCCATTTTAAAAGTCAGAAATGAATAAATCATTCAATCAGAAAAAAAAGATCACAAAGTCACTACTTTAAAAGTCCATTAATTTGATTCTTCTCAAGATTTCCAAAGATATGAAAAAAGAATTAGCATATTGGATAAAACAATATACGGTGTTAAAACTCCTTTCTATTAGACTAGAACAATAGGCAATCAACAAATGGAAAAATTTGCAAAGCGAAGTATACAGATGATCAGATAGTGAAGTTTCAGAGGCAGTTGTATCCGAGACATAGTGGGTAGTGACTAATGCCAACGCTACTGTGCTCGCAATGCAACATGACCCTCTTCTCTATCTTGCTCTATCTACACAGATGCGCGCGTGGTACGCTTAAAATGACTCGAGACACGCGAAGGGGGTTTAAAATGCTGTTGTTACGTTCTCTATGCTGCCTTGATTGCATTGAATTCAACAGGAAGAATGCTAAAATATAGAAGACTTCTAATTAATAACTCTGCTTCAATAAGCTCGCAAAATCTCACGACTGCTCACTTAGATCCTTCTAAGCTCAAACATATAACATACCTCTAACATAATAATAATAATAATAATAATAATAATAATAATAATAATAATAATAATAATAATTACTATTATTATTATTATTATTATTATTATTATTATTATTATTATTATTATTATTATTATTATTATAAATAAATAAATAAATAAATAAATAAATAAATATTTGTCTATGAATAAAAAGTGGGGCATAATTACATGTCAGAAAAAGTTCACCAAAATATCTCTACTAATAAATGGAATGTCCCTTGGTTCTAAGACAGGGTATTGAGAGAGAAGAAGCTGGGGGGCTACTCGCGTCAATGTCCTGCAGCACAGGTGTGTCGGACAGAAGTAGCTGGAGGGCCACGCGCGTCAATGTCCTGCAGCACAGGTGTGTCGGACAGAAGTAACTGGAGTGCTACGGGCGCCAACGTCCTTCAGGACGGGCAAGTTGGACAAGGCTTTAATCATGTAAATGAGACAATTTCATTCCTTATCGAATCCCTTGTGTTTTGCACGATTTGGCTGCTACCTCGCGATGCACGACCAATCACAGATGTATCACAGAACATGCACATTGGAAGCTTGTTCCGGTCTGTTGTATGCATGTTCTCTATTAATTACTATACGATATTACATACAATAGGATCGCCCAAGTTCTCCATATGTCATATTTGTGGTGTAAGGTATCCAGATTATGATGAGGGGTATTCCTTCTGTTCTTGATACATGATGTGAAGTGTGAGAGAATACCGCACCATAACATGGAGAGACCACATGAAGCAGGTGTGAGTGGCCGCCTCTGTATCAAGCAGGTGTGAGTGGCCGCCTCTGTATCAAGCAGGTGTGAGTGGCCGCCTCTGTATCAAGCAGGTGTGAGTGGCCGCCTCTGTATCAAGCAGGTGTGAGTGGCCGCCTCTGTATCAAGCAGGTGTGAGTGGCCGCCTCTGTATCAAGCAGGTGTGAGTGGCCGCCTCTGTATCAAGCAGGTGTGAGTGGCCGCCTCTGTATCAAGCAGGTGTGAGTGGCCGCCTCTGTATCAAGCAGGTGTGAGTGGCCGCCTCTGTATCAAGCAGGTGTGAGTGGCCGCCTCTGTATCAAGCAGGTGTGAGTGGCCGCCTCTGTATCAAGCAGGTGTGAGTGGCCGCCTCTGTATCAAGCAGGTGTGAGTGGCCGCCTCTGTATCAAGCAGGTGTGAGTGGCCGCCTCTGTATCAAGCAGGTGTGAGTGGCCGCCTCTGTATCAAGCGGTGGGACAAATCAACTACATGTTATCTATAGGAAAAACATAAAGATACATGCTGGACATATTTAACCATCTGTAAAATATAATCCAATAAAATGAATAAATAAATAAATCAAATAAATAAAGAAAGAAAGAAAGAAAAATATCGCTTTGATCAAAATCAACTGAAGTTAAAGTGTTACCTATTCGGATATTGCACGATGGCTTGAATGCCGAAATATCAAACATTAAGATTTACTCGGAAACCGGTTTGTGAGAACACGACGTTATCCGTGGTCTGCAATCGCTAAGAAATCATTTTCGAAGATCCCCGCTTGCCAGAAATGCAACAGCGCTGAACTATGTTCAACAACATTGTTTGACGTAAATAGTTTTTAGAGACATTGCCTCGTGCGAGTACTCTACGCATGCACTTCATTTGTGGATATGCGATTAAAAACAATCATTTCTACATGTGTTCAGTACACTTTTGATAATTTCCTAACGATGAAAAAGCATGTTATTAATTGTATGATGTTTGTAGATATAATCAGTAATATATCACACATCGAACACTCTATTCAACCCCTCTTTAAGTTTGAATATCGACCCGTTGGGACTTATTATAAACGAACTAGGTTTTGTTTTATACGTGCTGCATTGCATTCAGGAATTTACCCAAGGACATGTTGAGTTCAGCAGGCTATCAAATGTGATGGTATTAAAGGAATGCTAAAGAACAACATGTGAAAAAATTCCGTAGTTACAAAGGGTGTCCGAAATGGGTTTAAACATATGAGGTCTGGTACGGGTTATCATTGGAGGAGACTGAGTGAAAATGGTTTTTATCATTTTTATTTCCGGAGTTTGCTCTAAATCACCTTATTGAGACTGAGAACAGAAATGTTTTGTAAGTTGAAATAACATGCATAACTTCTATCATAATATTGTAAAATGTCATCAGAATCGCTACGGATATAAGGGATGACATATTTTAAAAATGGCTTCCATAGCAACCATTTACCATCATGTAACACCTTATTCCTTCATCAGATATCTGGAATAAATCATTTCATTAAAATTTAGTTAATGAAGGAGACAATCCAATTCTTGAATTAAAATGCTTGAAATGAAGCCAAACAGATTATAAAAGATCACACGAAGGTCGATTTTCAAGATGACTGCCATGGCGGCCATATTTAACTCTGTAACACTTCATTTTTTCAACATAAGTTTGCCATGACTTGTATCTTGAGTAGGTATTCTCTGTAATGATTTAAAAAAAATCATAAGAAATGCTCTTGAAAAGTAAGAAAAGACTCCGATTCCATGAACGGCTGCCATATCGGCCATACTGTTTTACATAACATAGATTTCATATACCTTTGCACTGTTTTACACAACATCAGGTTTTATGTATCTTTTGCACTGTTTTACACAACATCAGGCTTTATGTATCTTTTGCACTGTTTTACATAACATCAGATTTTATATACCTTTGCACTGTTTTACATAACATCAAATTTTATATACCTTTTGCATTGTTTTACATAACATCAGATTTTATATACCTTTTGCACTGTTTTACATAACATCAGATTTTATATACCTTTTGCATTGTTTTACATAACATCAGATTTTATATACCTTTTGCATTGTTTTACATAACATCAGGTTTTATATATCTTTTGCACTGTTTTACATAACATCATATTTTATATACCTTTTGTACTGTTTTACATAAATCAGGTTTAATATACCTTTTGTACTGTTTTACATTATATCAGATTTTATGTACCTTTTGTACTGTTTTACATGCATCAAATTTTATATACCTTTTGTACTGTTTTACATAACATCAGATTTTATACACCTTTTGCACTGTTTTACATAAAATTAGATTTTATATACCTTTTGTACTGTTTTACATAACATCAGGTTTTATGTATTTTTTGCACTGTTTTACATAACATCAGATTTTATATACCTTTTTCACTGTTCTACATAACATCAGGTGTTATGTATCTTTTGCACTGTTTTACATAACATCAGATTTTATGTATCTTTTGTACTGTTTTACATAACATCATATTTTATATACTTTTGTACTGCTTTACATAACATCATATTTTACATACCTTTTGTACTGTTTTACATAAAATCATATTTTATGTACCTTTTGTACTGTTTAACATAACATCAGATTTTATATACCTTTTGCACTGTTTTACATAACATCAGATTTTATATACCTTTTGCATTGTTTTACATAACATCAGATTTTATATACCTTTTTCACTGTTCTACATAACATCAGGTGTTATGTATCTTTTGCACTGTTTTACATAACATCAGATTTTATATATCTTTTGCATTGTTTTACATAACATCAGATTTTATATACCTTTTGCATTGTTTTACATAACATCAGATTTTATATACCTTTTGCACTGTTTTACATAACATCAGATTTTATATACCTTTTGCATTGTTTTACATAACATCAGATTTTATATACCTTTTGCATTGTTTTACATAACATCAGGTTTTATATATCTTTTGCACTGTTTTACATAACATCAAATGTTATATACCTTTTGCACTGTTTTACATAACATCAGATTTTATATACCTTTTGCATTGTTTTACATAACATCAGATTTTATATACCTTTTGTACTGTTTTACATAACATCAGATTTTATATACCTTTTGCATTGCTTTACATAACATAAGATTTTATATACCTTTTTCATTGTTTTACATAACATCAGATTTTATATACCTTTTACATTGCTTTACATAACATCAGGTTTTATATATCTTTTGCACTGTTTTACATAACATGAAATGTTATAGACTTTTTGCACTGTTTTACATAAAATCAGCTTTTACATACCTTTTGCACTGTTTTACATAACGTCAGATTTTATGTATCTTTCGCACTGTTTTACATAACATCAGATTTTTTGTACCTTTTGTACTGTTTTACATAACAACATAACATCAGATTTTATGCAAAGGCGAATATGGTCCGAATTCAAATAGTTCGGTCTTTGGCATTCTATTGTTTGCTTATAATTGTAAGTAAACAACGAGGAATTACCGAAGGGTTAAAAACCATATCTCGTATGCCCTAACTCGCCTCCTGATCGGGAGGCCCGGGTTCGAGACCCGATTTGGTCATGCCGGTGCCCTGTTTTTCGGATGAGACAGTAAAAACCGAGGCCCCAAGTCGTGGTATCCATGGCACGTTAAAGATCCCTCGCTGCTTCCGGTAGGTCAAAAAGGTCAAAATTTGTATGTCCCGCATCAGGCAGATGCCGTCACCATATACGTGAAATATTCGTGGTGTGACGTTAAACAAAAATCAATAAAAAAAACCCCCTAACAGATCGGACATATCTGTAGATACACTGACAGGGATTTCAGAGTTTGTAAATACACTGACAGAGGATGGGATGTCAAATTGTAAATACACTAATAGAGGATGGGATGTCAGATTGTAAATATACTGACAAAGGATGGGATGTCAGATTGTAAATACACTGACAAAGGATGGGATGTCAGATTGTAAATACACTGACAAAGGGTGGGATGTCAATTTGACGGTGATCGCGGGGAATATTTTTTCTCCTTCTTCCAATACAAATGTTGAGCGTTATACTTCATGTGGCAGTCAAAATAAAAGCTTCACAGGACAACATAATACAGTTAAATAGTAAACATCCTTGATCCTCACCCTAAGCTGAAGTGGGCAGATGGTATGTTGCCCATTGCAGTCCGGTAGTCCTTCAAAGAACATGCTAATGTCATTGCTGATGGAAGTTTGTGCCAGTCCCTGATGGTACGAGGGAAGAAGGATAGCCGGTACACATCCTTTTTTGTTGTTGAGATGCGAAAGGTATGTTGTCCCCTTGTCCTGAATAATCAATCAGAGAATTGTAAATACAACGACAGAGGACGGGACGGCGCAGGAAATAATCATCAGAGATATTTAAATATACCGACAGATGATGGGATCGCGGGAAATTATCAGGGAATATGAAGTAAACCATCAGAGATATTCAAATACATTGACAGAGGGCAAAAACACGGAGTAAACAGAGCACAGAGCACTAAGTCAGCTATCAGAGATCTGCAATTACACGGACAGAGGACTTGAACACTAAGTCAGCTATCAGAGATTTGCAATTACACGGACAGAGGACTGGAACAGAAAGTCAGCTATCAGAGATCTCCAATTACAAGGACAGAGGACTGGAATAGAAAGTCCGCCATCAGAGATCTGTAATTACACGGATAGAGGACTGGAACACTAAGTCAGCTATCGAGATTTGCAATTACACGGACAAAGGACTGGAACAGAAAGTCAGCTATCAGAGATCTCCATTACACGGACAGAGGACTAGAATAGAAAGTCAGCCATCAGAGATCTGTAATTACACGGATAGAGGTCTGGAACAGAAAGTCAGCTATCAGAGATTTGCAATTACACGGACAGAGGAATGGAACAGAAAGTCAGCTATCAGAGATCTCCAATTACACGGACAGAGGACTGGAATAGAAAGTCAGCTATCAGAGATCTGTAATTACACAGACAGAGGACTGGAACACTAAGTCAGCTATCAGAGATCTGTAATTACATGGACAGAGGACTGGAACACTAAGTCAAATATCAGAGATCTCCAATTACACGGACAGAGGAATGGAACAGAAAGTCAGCTATCAGAGATCTCCAATTACACGGACAGAGGACTGGAATAGAAAGTCAGCTATCAGAGATCTGTAATTACACGGACAGAGGACTGGAACACTAAGTCAGCTATCAGAGATCTGTAATTACACGAATAGAGGGCTGGGACACTAAGTCAGCTATCGAGATTTGCAATTACACGGACAGAGGGCTGAAACAGAAAGTCAGCTATCAGAGATCTCCAATTACACGGACAGAGGACTGGAATAGAAAGTCAGTCATCAGGGATCTGTAATTACACGGATAGAGGACTGGAACACTAAGTCAGCTATCAGAGATCTGCAATTACACGGACAGAGGAATGGAACAGAAAGTCAGCTATCAGAGATCTCCAATTACACGGACAGAGGACTGGAATAGAAAGTCAGCTATCAGAGATCTGTAATTACACGGACAGAGGACTGGAACACTAAGTCAGCTATCAGAGATCTGTAATTACATGGACAGAGGACTGGAACACTAAGTCAAATATCAGAGATCTGTAATTACACGGAAAAAGGACTGGAACAGAAAGTCATCTATCAGAGATCTGCAAATACACGGACAGAGGACTGGAACACTAAGTCAGCTATTAGACATCTGCAATTACACGGACAGAGGGCTAGAACACTAAGTCAGCTTCAGAGATCTGCAATTACACGGACAGAGGACTGGAATAGAAAGTCAGCTATCAGAAATCTGCAATTACACGGACAAAGGACTGGAACAGAAAGTCATCTATCAGAGATCTGCAAATACACGGACAGAGGACTGGAACACTAAGTCAGCTATTAAACATCTGCAATTACACGGACAGAGGGCTAGAACACTAAGTCAGCTATCAGAGATCTGCAGTTACACATACAGAGTATTGGAATAGAAAGTCAGCTATCGGAGATCTGCAATTACACGGACAGAGGACTGTAACACTAAGCCAGCTATCAGAGATCTGTAATTACATGGACAGAGGACTGGAACACTAAGTCAAATATCAGAGATCTGTAATTACACGGAAAAAGGACTGGAACAGAAAGTCATCTATCAGAGATCTGCAAATACAAGGACAGAGGACTGGAACACTAAGTCAGCTATTAGACATCTGCAATTACACGGACAGAGGGTTAGAACACTAAGTCAGCTTCAGAGATCTGCAATTACACGGACAGAGGACTGGAATAGAAAGTCAGCTATCAGAAATCTGCAATTACACGGACAAAGGACTGGAACAGAAAGTCATCTATCAGAGATCTGCAAATACACGGACAGAGGACTGGAACACTAAGTCAGCTATTAGACATCTGCAATTACACGGACAGAGGACTGGAACAGAAAGTCAGCTATCAGAGATCTCCAATTACACGGACAGAGGACTGGAATAGAAAGTCAGCCATCAGAGATCTGTAATTACACGGATAGAGGACTGGAACACTAAGTCAGCTATCGAGATTTGCAATTACACGGACAGAGGGCTGGAACAGAAAGTCAGCTATCAGAGATCTCCAATTACACGGGCAGAGGACTGGAATAGAAAGTCAGCTATCAGAGATCTGTAATTACACGACAGAGGACTGGAACACTAAGTCAGCTATCAGAGATCTGCAATTACACGGACAGAGGACTGGAATAGAAAGTCAGCTATCAGAAATCTGGAATTACACGGACAAAGGACTGGAACAGAAAGTCATCTATCAAAGATCTGCAAATACACGGACAGAGGACTGGAACACTAAGTCAGCTATTAAACATCTGCAATTACACGGACAGAGGGCTAGAACACTAAGTCAGCTATCAGAGATCTGCAGTTACACATACAGAGGACTGGAATAGAAAGTCAGCTATCGGAGATCTGCAATTACACGGACAGAGGACTTGAACACTAAGCCAGCTATCAGAGATCTGTAATTACATGGACAGAGGACTGGAACACTAAGTCAAATATCAGAGATCTGTAATTACACGGAAAAAGGACTGGAACAGAAAGTCATCTATCAGAGATCTGCAAATACAAGGACAGAGGACTGGAACACTAAGTCAGCTATTAGACATCTGCAATTACACGGACAAAGGGTTAGAACACTAAGTCAGCTTCAGAGATCTGCAATTACACGGACAGAGGACTGGAATAGAAAGTCAGCTATCAGAAATCTGCAATTACACGGACAAAGGACTGGAACAGAAAGTCATCTATCAGAGATCTGCAAATACACGGACAGAGGACTGGAACACTAAGTCAGCTATTAAACATCTGCAGTTACACGGAGAGAGGACTGGAACAGAAAGTCAGCTATCAGAGATCTCCAATTACACGGACAGAGGACTGGAATAGAAAGTCAGCCATCAGAGATCTGTAATTACACGGATAGAGGACTGGAACACTAAGTCAGCTATCGAGATTTGCAATTACACGGACAGAGGGCTGGAACAGAAAGTCAGCTATCAGAGATCTCCAATTACACGGACAGAGGACTGGAATAGAAAGTCAGCCATCAGAGATCTGCAAATACACGGACAGAGGACTGGAACACTAAGTCAGCTATCAGAGATCTGCAATTACACGGACAGAGGAATGGAACAGAAAGTCAGCTATCAGAGATCTCCAATTACACGGACAGAGGACTGGAATAGAAAGTCAGCTATCAGAGATCTGTAATTACACGGACAGAGGACTTGAACACTAAGTCAGCTATCAGAGATCTGTAATTACATGGACAGAGGACTGGAACACTAAGTCAAATATCAGAGATCTGTAATTACACGGAAAAAGGACTGGAACAGAAAGTCATCTATCAGAGATCTGCAAATACACGGACAGAGGACTGGAACACTAAGTCAGCTATTAGACTTCTGCAATTACACGGACAGAGGGTTAGAACACTAAGTCAGCTTCAGAGATCTGCAATTACACGGACAGAGGACTGGAATAGAAAGTCAGCTATCAGAAATCTGCAATTACACGGACAAAGGACTGGAACAGAAAGTCAGCTATCAGAGATCTGCAAATACACGGACAGAGGACTGGAACACTAAGTCAGCTATTAGACATCTGCAATTACACGGACAGAGGGCTAGAACACTAAGTCAGCTATCAGAGATCTGCAGTTACACATACAGAGGACTGGAATAGAAAGTCAGCTATCGGAGATCTGCAATTACACGGACAAAGGACTGGAACAGAAAGTCAGCTATCAAAGATCTCCAATTACACGGTTAAAGGACAGGAACACTAAGTCAGCTATCAGAGATCTCCAATTACACGGACAGAGAAGTGGAACACAAAGTCAGCAATCAGAGATCTGCAATTACACAAATAGAGGACTGGAGCACTAAGTCAGCTATCAGAGATCTGCAATTACACGGACAGAGGACTGGAACAGAAGGTCAGCTATCAGAGATCTGTAATTACACGGACAGAGGACTGGAATAGAAAGTCAGCTATCAGAGATCTGTAATTACACGAATAGAGGACTGGAACAGAAAGCTATCAGAGATCTGTAAATATGTTTACAGAGGGCTGGAACATGGAGTTAGTTTCCAGAGATTTGTAAATACATCGACAGAATACGGAACACAAAGTCAGACATAAGTCAAGTTCCCAGATCAAGGCCATAAGGTCAAAATTTGGTGCCAACGAAAAGGTCTTGTCACAAAGAACACACATGTGAATCACTTACTGTTCAAAAGATATACCAAATGTTAAAGTTTTCGAAATGTAGGTTAAAGGTCACGGTCAAGGTCACAAGGTCAAAAGCTATTATATCGACGGAAAAGGCTTGTTACAAGGAATATGCATATGGAATATGAACGCCCTACCCCTTACTATTCAAAAGTTATAACCAAGGTTAAAGTCTTGCCACAGGGAAACGGACAGACAGACAGACAGACGGACCAAAAAATAGATGCCCCCGAATCTTTGATTCCGAGTGCATAACAATAAACTACGTGTTGCTACGGGTTATACATGTATTTCATTTTTTTTTTTTTTAGAAATTTGTATTACACCTTCGTACAGAGTCCGTCTTTCTTCTGCATCTTCTCTATCTAAATGTAGTTCGTCAAGTCATATTTTTGTTATTTGTTTTTACACAGTACTTTTCTAAGTGGGTGTTTTCGTTTTGCCCATTGTTGCCGGGTTTCGGTATATAGCAACTCTTCCTTGAAATGTTCCAGGGAGTGGAGACGTTGTAAGGGTAATTAATCCGTGCATTTACACGTTCAATTCGCTAATTAGGCGGCAGATGTTAGCGCTGGGAAGTCTTTACGTCTTGACTTCCTACCGTGAAGCTAGAAGATGGTGTCCCTCTCAGTCGCCCGCGGTCAGAAGAAATTCGAGTCGTCGTGGGTATCTGGTAATCTAATTATCCTGATGCTACCGTATCGTGTTTAACAAACTCCGAGAATTTACCAGAAACTCTCTTCTCAAATGTTTCAATGGAGTGTCATAGCCGATGGGGAAGCTGCTTTGGAATATTTTCTTTTTTCTTGGCACCAAATGATTCCACTCATTGTAACATGTGTAAAAATCGTTGTGAAAGTTTCTGAAGTTGCCATGTTCATGCTATCAGTAACTGTGGCATAGTTTTCAGTGATATTTGCTGAGAGATGTTTACCATTACCATGTCTCCGTTACATGAGTGTATCAAATATTAAATGTCAATTATAAAGTAGCGAATATTTGCGTTTTGTTTGTATGAAAGAAGAGAGAGAGAGAGAGAGAGAGAGAGAGAGAGAGAGAGAGAGACTTCAATAACAGTAAAATTTCTTTAACAAAACTCGAAATCTGAAGACTAATCAAGTCCATGCATTGGATACCAACCTATACAAAAACCAACTATACAAAGCAGAACGACAGAAACCAACCTAAACTAACCTACCTATACACTATACAAAAAAGAATGACGGAAAGCAATCTAAACTAACCTACCTATACAAAGCAGAATGAAAGAAACCAACCTAAACTAAGGTCACCTGACAATTTCAGAGCCGGATTATCATTTTCTTTATTAATGGGGGTTTTTTTTGCCGGCCCTTCGGGCCGGATTATTTTTTTTCCCCCAAAATTTGAGCCGGACTTTTTTTTTTGCAAAGTCTTCCTGCCCCCTCCCCATAAAAAATCAAATGGTTGCTCCCTAACCTACCTATACAAAGTACAAAGAAGACAGAAACCAATCTATACAAAGTAGAATGACAGAAACCATTCCATACAAAATTGAGTTACAGAAACCCCTATACAAAGTAGAATGACAGAAACCAACATATACAAAGTGGAATAGTAGAAACCATCCAATACAAAGTTGAGTTACAGAAATCACCCATACAAAATAGAATGACAGAAACCGCCCATACAAAGTAGAATGACAGAAACCGCCCATACAAAGTAGAATGACAGAAACCAACACACACATTTGCTGTCTTATTACCCTGATGTCAGTAATATACATGTTTCTTCTTTTGTTTGCACCATAATGAAAAATAATGTTATAAATCGCAAAACAAATTATATTGTATTGAGAGATAAGTATTGACATAAGTAAAGTCCAGAGATTTCTATCATATTTTTATAAAGAAAAAAATTCATAAACTTAAATGGAAGCTATGTTGTAAAATCTTTTTGAAGTGCAATTTTGTTGGTCAAGAATTGTTGTTAGTGAATGGAAAAAAAACCCCATAAAAGATACATGTATTGTGAATTTTGTCATGAAATAGAAGATAATGAACACTTACTTTTTCGATGTTCCAATGTCAGGGGCTTATGGTGTATTGTTGAAAATGTTTTAAAGCTTAGATTAGAAATTAATAGTTTTAGTATTCTGTAATGAAATAAATTCATAGACTATAGGTTTAAATGATCTTTTCTCTTTCCTATCATGTCAAATTTTAAATTTAAGATGAAAAATAAAATTGTCCTCTGTATTCCAAACAATGTTAATGGTAA
Organism: Pteria penguin; assembly: GCA_035048485.1. Taxonomy (NCBI): domain Eukaryota; kingdom Metazoa; phylum Mollusca; class Bivalvia; order Pterioida; family Pteriidae; genus Pteria; species Pteria penguin. The sequence continues at coordinate 4,739,510 of CM068587.1, read as the reverse complement.
AAATGTTATAAACATTGTCTTATAAATAATTAAAAGACGCATTCTTAGATTTACAAACTTGGTCTATCAAATAGGTCAAAAGACACAGTCATAGTGTCGAAATATATTCTTCTATAGATAAAAATTAAAAAGTAAGTCATATTTGTACTTAAAAACTGTCGAAGGGATCACTTATTCGGTGTTGATTTTTGCATTTCAACGGGGTAGATAACTCCCAACTCTCACTGTTTTGTCTATTGTCTTTGACTCTATGTAATTTTCTCTCCTTTTTCATGTAGCCTCATTTATATCCTTTCCTTCACATCGCTCTGTTTACTTATTGTACGCTTTAGTGTGTCTATGAATATTACTAATAGCTTTCTTCGTGTACTGAATTTTGACCTGCATTATCTGAAACTTAATACCTTGTAAGAAGATAGAAAAAATAGACTTATTCTTTTTTTTTCTTCTTCTTAAATTTATGGGGTTTGTTTTGTCTTTGTTCTTTTTTCTGCTTTTGTTTTGTTTTTGTTTTTGAATTTCTTTTTTTTTATTTTTTTTTTGCTTTTTGTTTTTTAAGGGGCTAAATATTTAGATCATACAGCTTCAATTTCTTTTCCTTTTTCGTAGAATCGCTCAATTCCTTTGTCCATCCACCCTTCGTTTACATATTTTTTCATACTTTTCTTTATATATGTTGTGCCCATGTGCGTTGCCATGCAGATTTATTTTCCTTATAAATATATACTGTACCAGAATTCCCTATATTGTATTTAATTATAACCCTTTTACTATTCACAATAAATGATAATTTTATTTCGATTATTGCGATGTCCGATGATTTGGTAATGATTTGCGATGTATTTGGTAATTTTTGAAACTAAATAACTTCTAATAAACTGTTTTCCCTAAATTTACTTTTAACATATTTTATTTTCAGATAATCAGATAATTACATAAATGTAGCAAATGCAATGAGATTTGGGATCGAAAAAAATCTTTGGGCTTTTTAAAATTCCTCTCTTTCCTCTCTCTTCTTCAATAATTTTTTTTTCTCTAAATTTTGGGGCTCTGGTGGATTAATAGATTTTATAATTAGGGGATAAACGCACAGTGTTTAACTAGTACTAACGTGTAAACTGTTGTTATACTGCTGGAATCCGAGTTTCTTGGCGATGCGTTATAACCATTGTATTAATATTCCTGTTTAAACCAATCAAACACTGTCCGCTTATCTCCACTCAAATTCACTTACTTAAAACAATCATGGTTTTACACTTTGCCTTTTATTTCGCCTTTGCTCTTGGGACGACTCCGCACCATATTTGAATGTCTCCATTATAAACAAAAGTAGCTCTAAAATAGAAATAGAAATTTGCAAGGAATATGTTAACATATTTATTATGGTTATATCACGTATTTCAAAATTATTTAACTATTCATGAATAATAACAGTGACAGGGAAAATTGAATATTCATACAAATGGTTTGAATGAGTTCAGAACAGTATATATTGTGCTTAAATATGTTTGGTCGTTACTGTCAACCAATGAAAATTGACGAAACAAACAAAGTGAAGCAAAGTAGTACTTACCTGTCGTAAAATAAAACCCCAACAAGTGAAAAGACAAGTGGTTTACAAATAGGCTTACATTGCTCACCTTAAGCACATGAGAAACGTAGAAAGTATCAGAATGGTCTTATGAAAATCAAAGAAAACACACGAAAATGTGCAAAAACAACGGAATTCAAAATTCATCAACGCCTAATTTAAGAATGGAAACGACGGACGGACAAACGGACGCGTTCGGCTCAGGTGAGCTAAAACAAAATAAAAATAAAATGAAAAAAAAAAAAAAACCCAAAGCAAAAATACATACATGTATACAAAGCAAAGAAACAAGGAAGTCACATGTTTACTCCATTACTCTTCATATCATATGTAAACGGTATCATTTACTTATGTTTTCTATTCACATATCTATGTACATTTAATCACTTTGTTAATGTACTAGCCTCATCATGCCGTAATATAATTCTAAAGTTTGATCTATATACATTACTTGTTAGAATTTTTATGCGAAAGTTAATTATCAACTTAATGACAACTGTAAATCTCAGTTGATCATACGAACACTTACACGTACATATTGATAGCATTGTTACAGATATAGCATGCCTGTTTCTGTGTATCTGCACCGTTTATTCAGAGTTTATGATCCTAGCATTATGTACTCATTAACCATGCACTGTAACTTGTTTTCAATTCATATAACCTATTTAATTAGGAACGCTAGATAGAGCGCCACCTGCCGGCTTTAAATAAATAATGACTTGGAGAAAGCCCCTCTCCCTGTAGATACTGACGTTAAGCAAACTCTACTATTTTCTTTATGAAATTACGTATGGTGTGAACTTGGCATATGTTTTAGATATTAAATGTTCCATTTTTTTTCTCCATTTCATTTTGAAAAGAAGAAAGAAAGAAAGGATGCTGTAATTCTGCCTGTCGAAAGACGGCCCGTAGGCAATAGATAGAAGGTCTGCCGTCTTTTCTTCCTTGTGATGTCTTTAAGACGTTAAACTGAATCAGAGATCTCGTTTCAGGAGCAAGATATATGGTGCTTAAAAATTGTCCTTTTTGCTTTTTGTTTGCTTTTTTTTTATCTTTTCCATTCCCATGAGAGAGAGAGAGAGAGAGAGAGAGAGAGAGAGAACATTGGCGGATTTAGAGAGGGCCAGGGTCCGCCTTTACCCCTTTTGGCCACATTTACCTGTAAATCTCCAGATTTGACACCCAAAATGGCTCAGTATTTTGGCTAACACATGGCTTTCACAATGGAGCCCCTTTTCGGAGATCCTGGATCCGCAAATGGAAAGAGAGAGAGAGAGAGAGAGAGAGAGAGAGAGAGAGAGAGAGAGAGAGAGAGAGAGAGAGAGAGAGAGAGCGAGTTCTTTATATTGTGAAATCCAAAATTAAATATTTTATTGTGCATTTTACATGACGGCAAGACTAACGAGGCATCTAACACATTATACATGTTTAAATTACCATCTTCATGTACCCAAAACTGATACAGGAGGGAAACACGTATAAACATGTTGATAGGAACCTCATTTCGTAACAAAGTAGAACATAAATTCTGTTAAAAGATAGTTAAACTTGATCAAATTTTGTACAAACAGAATTGCGAATAATAAATCAACACGTCACATTTTAAAACAGAGCTGACGCGTGCATTCAAAGAAAATCTTCATCAGTTCTATCACAAATCATTTCACTATCGCCGACGCTAACAGAAGCAAGTTAAGAAATATCTCATTCTTGACATGTATAAGACGATAAGCAATGGTATCTAATATCAGTGGTAGACTGTTCGATTGCAAAAGTTTTTTGTGTTTATATTCCATCTATGCTTTTACTGGAGAGCACTACCATGTGCCGACTTCACGACGTAGATTGAATATCGACGTCATCGCAGTAGATAAGAAAGGAGTCACGGAGATGTTCCCGCCATGATGACGAGAGATATTCTAACGCTGACGGATACATATTCAACATTGCCTTGACACGATAAGGCGGATATATGCATTGTCAATATCCTTTATTGATCGACATAATTGCAGCAAAATACTATCATTGTACATATTTTGAAAGCGATAAAGCTCCTATAAATAAAAATAAAAGAGACGATCACGTATTTTTTATTGGATAGTGGCTGAAATATTTACGCTACAAGATATAGTTCCATCTGAAACAGCTGCGTATCAAAGGGAATAAACGCACTGACAGCTATAACAAATAGAAGATATCACTATGGTATTATTGCGATAAGTATGTGTGCAGATTATCTGACTGTATCCATGAAAAAGATAGTCTAACCATTACAATCTCACTGGTCTTAGATATCATACAGTCGCCCTCTTACATGTGGTATCCCACGTCCTATACCACACAGTCGCCATCTTACAATGTCATCACTCCTTCTATGCCACACAGTCGCCATCTTACAATGTCATCACTCCCTCTATGCCACACAGTCGCCACTTTTATCTAACATGTGTATACCACGGTATATGCCACACAATCACCATCGCGCAATCTTACAATTCATACAAATTTTATACCTTCTCCTATGCCATACAGTCACTATCTTATATGCTATACTACCTTCTATGCCCCACAGTCGCCATCTGTCACATGTATACCACCTTATAGGCATTGCATTCACCATATACAGATCTTACGTCACCTTCTGTGTCATACATTCAAAACATTACATGCCTCTCCTATGCCATACACTTGCCATCTTACAATGTTATATATCACCTTCTGTGTCGTACACACGCCATCTTACATGTGTTACACCACCTTCTATGTCATGTAGTCGCTATCTTACATGCGTTATGCCATCTTTTATACCGTAACGTCGCCATTTTATATGTGTTTATCACCTTCTATGCCGTGCATTCGTCATCTTACATGTATTATACCACCTTCTATGCCATACAGTCGTCATTTACATGTGTTACACCACGGTCTACGCCATACACTCGCCATCTTATAAACGTTATACCACTTTTTATGCCGCATAGTTGCCATCTAACATGTGTGATACCATCTTCTATGCCATTTAGCCGCTATCTTACATGTATTATACTATCTTTAATACCATACAGTTGTCATCTTACATATGCTATACCACATTCTATGCCACACGGTCGCCATCTTTCAAATGTATACTACTTTTTGCGCCATTCAGTCGCCATCTTACATGTTATACCACCTTCTATGCAATTATATTGTTGCTATCGTACGAATGTTATGCCACCTTCTATGCCACACATTCGCCATCTTGCAAGTGTATACCACCTATAACACCATACAGTCGCCATCTTACAAATGTAATGTCATTTTCTATGCCACACAGTCACCATCTTACATGTGCTATATCAACGTTTAAGCCGTACTCTCGCCATATTATATGTTATACTGCCTTCTATGCCACACAGCCGTCATCTTACATGTGCTATATCACCTTTTATGCCGTACTCTCGCCATATTATATGTTATACTGCCTTCTATGCCACACAGCCGTCATCTTACATGTGCTATATCACCTTTTATGCCGTACTCTCGCCATATTATATGTTATACTGCCTTCTATGCCACACAGCCGTCATCTTACATGTGCTATATCACCTTTTATGCCGTACTCTCGCCATATTATATGTTATACTGCCTTCTATGCCACACAGTCGTCATCTTACAAATGTAAGTCACCTTTTATACCATACAGTTGCTATCTTACATGTGTTATACCACCTCCGCTATCTCCATCTTACAAGTGTTATGCCACATTCTATGCCATGCAGTCGCCATCTTAATTACATGTTATATTACCTTTTATGCCTTAAAATCGCCTTCTTACAAATGCTATACCACCTTCTATGCCATACCGTCACCATTGTTCAAATTCTTTACCACCTTCTATGACACCAAGTTGCCATTCTGCAAATGTATACCACTTTCTATGCCATCCAGTTGCCATTTACAAATGTTATGTCACCTTCTATGCCCACAGTCGCCATTTTACAAATGTTATACCACCTTTTATGCCATACAGTCGCCATCTTACAAATGTTATACCACCTTTTATGCCATACAGTCGCCATCTTACAAATGTTATGTCACCTTCTATGCCATACAGTCGCTTTTTACAAATGTTATACCACCTTTTATACCATACAGTCGCCAACTTACATGTAGTATATCTCCTTCTACGCCATATAATTACCATCTTACAAATGTTATACACCTGTGCCATACCGTCGCCATTTTACAAATACTATGCCACACAGTCGCCATCTTACAAATGTTATGTCACCTTCTTTGCCACACAGTCGCCATCTTACATGTGTCATATCACCTTTCATGCCATACATACGCCATCTCACATAATTGTGTTATACCACCTTTTATGCCATATATTCGCCATCTCACATGTACTATACCACCTTCTACGCCATGCATGCAGTCGCCATCTTACAAATGTTATATCATTGCAATGAGTGGATGAGAACTAACAAAATTGAAAGTTCTCTTTCGTTCTTTCCATCATTACTTAAGTTAACGGAGAAAATAGTATGCAAGCACTTAAAAACTCAATTCATGTAACTGTTCATGCAATAAGATATAGCGTAGGTGATATATTTACTAATGTTTAATTCAATAGATGTTATTGCTTTCAAGTGAAACTTTCACAGAGCAATTAAATACACTAGATAAATGCGAATAGAACAAACGTACGTATCTTACAATATCATAAATCCACTGTGTTAAACAGCTTTAAAGTATTTATATCTTAAAATCGGTGTCCTTTGTTAGTCATTAACTAGTGCAGAGGTTTTGTAATACTCCTGCATACAACTCAGATTTATAATATGGAATAATTCGAGTTAAAAATCAATGGAAACGACAACTATGGTATTTCGTTAAGCCGATTAATGTTAATCCCCATGTATATCACAAAAGGGAAACAGTAAGGTGAATTAGGTGGTTGGATCTGGAGCGTGACCCCTACATACGTCTCGAACCTGTTGTGACCAAGCAAAGCCAGAAAGATGTCCGAAATAACATCGCTATTATAATATGGAGGTACAGTGTGGAGATGATAACGTGAAACTGGTCAACGGATGTCCGTAGCAACTGCTCTCTGAATTCCTTTTACAAAATCAAAGTAAGTCAATGTACGTACGAAGTTAGGTGTTCAATACATGTAGGATACAGATGTGCCATGTAATTTTAATCGGCGATTTGAATAACATTTTTTAAAAATTCAAATGAAAAAATATTCTATGTAGAGAAATAAAGTGTAATTATGTGGTTCTATTACGTCATTCTGAACACTGTATGATAAAAGACATATCAGATATGTACGCAGCCTACGAAAGACGGAACTGTAGTGTTTAGCACGGCGCGTGACCGACGGGTCTCGGGTTCCAGTCGGATGAGACATTAAAAACCGAGGTTACGTGTAACGGTAGTCTTGGGATGTAAAAGATCCGTCACTCCTTAGGGTGGGTCCTTAGCATATGTCCAAATGTCTGTGCATTGCAATAAAATACAGAAGACGTCTTACTGACATACTCAGCACACAAAAACGTCATACTGATATTATCTTCAGCACACAAAACAGAAGACGCCATACTGACAGCATACTCAGCACACAAAACAGAAGATGTCATACTGACAGCATACTCAGCACACAAAAACGTCATACTGACAGTATACATGTACTCAGCACACAAGACAGAAATCGTCATACTGACAGTATACATGTACTCAGCACACAAAACAGAAGATGTCATACTGACAGCATACTCAGCACACAAAAACGTCATACTGACAGTATACTCAGCTCTCAAAACAGAAGACGTCATACTGACAGTATACTCAACACAGAAAACAGAAGACGTCATACTGACAATATACTCAGCACACAAAAACGTCATACTGACATTTTACTCAGCACACAAAACAGAAGACGCCATATTGACAGTATACCCAGCACACAAAACAGAAGACGTCATATTGACATTATACTTAGCACACAAAAACGTCATACTGACATTATACGCAGCACACAAAACAGAAGATGTCATATTGACAGTATACCCAGCACACAAAACAGAAAACGTCATATTGACATTCTGCTCAGCATACAAATCAGAAGACGTCATATTGACATTATACCCAGCACACAAAACAGAAGACGTCATACTGACAGCATACTCAGTTCACAAAACAGAACATGTCATGCTGACATCATACTCAGCACACAAAAACGTCATACTGACATTATACTCAGCACACAAAACAGAAGACGCCATATTGACAGTATACTCAGCACACAAACACGACAATCTGAAATCTCATGCAACACATACAACGCTTCATACTAAATTTATACGCAACACAATGAAGCAGTCTTATGGATATCATACCCAATACACTGAAGGCAACACAAGAAAGCACCATATTGACAACATACGCGACACTATGAAGCCGCCTTATGGATATACTCAGTACACTGAATGTCATACTGACGCCATGCACAACACACAGGAGCAACATAATGACAACATACGCAACACTATTAAGTCGTCTTATGGATCTACCCAGTACACTGAAGGTCATACTAACGCCAAGCACGACACACGGGAACAACATGATAACAACACACGCAACACCATGAAGCCGTCTTATGGATATACTCAGTACACTGAAGGTCATACTGACGCATGCGCAACACACAGGAGCATCATAATGACATGATGCGCAACATAGTGAAGCCGTCTTATTGATATCATACCCACACACATACAAACACACACGCATACTGTCGTCTTTAAAGAAATCTGGAATTCAAATGGGATTTGTTTGTTCTTATGAGATAGATTTCTATGTGTCTTTTCTGACCTCATCATTATTATTCTGTCATGTGTCTTCTCTGAGCTCATCATTAACATTATGAATTGTATGCCTGCTATATGTCTTCTCTGAGCTTATCATCATTATAGCCTGTATATCTGTTATGTGTCTTCTCTAAATTCATCATTATAGCTTGCATGCATGTAATGTGTCTTCTCTGAACTCATCATTATCATTATAGCTTGCATGCCTATTATATGTGTCTTCTCTGAGCTCATCATTACCATTAAAGCTTTCCTACCTGTTATGTGTCTTCTCTGAGCTCATCATTATCATTATAGCTTGCATGCTTATTATATGTGTCTTCTCTGAGCTCATCATTATCATTATAGCTTGCCTGCCTGTTATGTGTCTTCTCTGAGATCATCATTATAATTATAGCTTGCATGCCTATTATGTGTCTTCCCTGAGCTCATCATTATCATTATAGCTTACATACCTGTTATGAGTCTTCCCTGAGCTCATCATTATTATTATAGCTTGCCTGCCTGTTATGAGTCTTCCCTGAGCTCATCATTATCATTATAGCTTGCATGCTTGTTATGTGTCTTCCCTGAGCTCATCATTATCATTATAGCTTGCCTGCCTGTTATGTGTCTTCTCTGAGCTCATCATTATCATTATAGCTTGCATGCCTGTTATGTGTCTTCCCTGAGCTCATCATTATCATTATAGCTTGCCTGCCTGTTATGTGTCTTCTCTGAGCTCATCATTATCATTATAGCTTACCTGCCTGTTATGTGTCTTCCCTGAGCTCATCATTAATATTATAGCTTACCTGCCTGTTATGTGTCTTCTCTGAGCTCATCATTATCATTAAAGCTTGCATGCCTGTTATGTGTCTTCTCTGAGCTCATCATTATCATTATAGCTTGCATGCCTATTATATGTGTCTTCTCTGAGCTCATCATTATCATTATAGCTTGCATGCCTGTTATGTGTCCTCTCTGAGCTCATCATTATTATTATAGCTTGCATGCTTATTATATGTGTCTTCTCTGAGCTCATCATTATCATTATAGCTTGCATGCCTATTATATGCGTCTTCCCTGAGCTCATCATTATCATTATAGCTTGCATGCCTGTTATGTGTCCTCTCTGAGCTCATCATTATTATTATAGCTTGCATACCTGTTATGTGTCTTCCCTGAGCTCATCATTATCATTATAGCTTGCATGCCTGTTATGTGTCTTCCCTGAGCTCATCATTATTATCATAGCTTGCATACCTGTTATGAGTCTTCTCTGAGCTCATCATTATTATTATAGCTTGCATACCTGTTATGAGTCTTCCCTGAGCTCATCATTATCATTATAGCGTGCATACCTGATATGAGTCTTCCCTGAGCTGATCATTGTCAGCATAGCATGTACACTTGTATGTCTGTTCTGTGAATGAATGAGTATGGGGTCAGATTTGCTAAAGCAGATGACCTCTATACACACGCTGCTTTTGTATTTATAAATAGTGAATAGAGAGGAACAGAGGAAGGTGGTTGTTTAATAAGGGTAGTTCTTTGGAATAGGTTTGAATTTATTCAAATGACAAATGTATTTAACTCATCGTAAATTTTCGCTCATAAAGTTTGAATCTATACAAACGATAGATACATTTAACATATCGTAATTGTTCGCTCATGCATCTTAAACAAACTACTGGTAAATATCAGTGTTACATAAACAAACTACTGATAAATATCAGTGTTACATAAACAAACTACTGGTAAATATCAGTGTTACATAAACAAACTACTGGTAAATATCAGTTTTACATAAACAAACTACTGGTAAATATCGGTGTTACATAAACAAACTACTGGTAAATATCAGTGTTACATAAACAAACTACTGGTAAATATCAGTGTTACATAAACAAACTACTGGTAAATATCAGTGTTACATAAACAAACTACTGGTAAATATCAGTGTTACATAAACAAACTACTGGTAAATATCAGTTTTACATAAACAAACTACTGGTAAATATCAGTGTTACATAAACAAACTACTGGTAAATATCAGTTTTACATAAACAAACTACTGGTAAATATCAGTGTTACATAAACAAACTACTGGTAAATATCAGTGTTACATAAACAAACTACTGGTAAATATCAGTGTTACATAAACAAACCTTAGTATAACACTTGTAAATTTCACACGTGCCGCACACAACAGATCTTCCAGAAACCTTATCCGCCATTCGAACTGGGTTTTGTGTAGCCTCTACTGCTGATATTGAAATTATTTTTGTACGGCCGTTATATAATGACACGCTTTCCCTCACAAATGCAGTGGTTCGGAGGCTGTAACTATGTTGTAATAATAAACGTCGGGATTTTAGTCAGCAATTGAATCTTAATGATGTACTTTTATTTCTAACGACAATATCTTCAGAAATAGATATCATTGAGATAAATCAATATCCGCCCATAGCCTACGGACTCATACTTAAAACACGAAGAGCTACTTAGAGAAGCTAAATATGAAGTGCCAAAGTCTAATGAGATAAACTATATTCATTACTGAAACGTAAGATAGTCTACCTCTGTCTTAAATAACCCTGACATAGTATGCCGAAATGATCTCAATAAACTCGGTATATTCTACTGAGATCATTTCCTGGGACACGTGTTCTACCGAGATAATCTGAAAATCGAATTAAGTCTGCTGAGAAAATTTTAATCATACCTGTCGTACCTAATTGAGATAATCGTATTCATACCTGTTGTACCTTACTGAGATAATCTTAATCATACCTGTCGTACCTTACTGAGATAATCTTAATCATACATGTTGGACCTTATTGAGATAGTCTTAATCATACCTGTTGGACCTTATTGAGATAATCTTAATCATACCTGTTGTAACTTACTGAGATAATCTTAACCATACCCGTTGTACCTTACTGAGATAATGTTAATCCTACCCGTTGTACCTTACTGAGATAATCTCAATCATACCTGTTGTACCTAATTAAGATAATCTTAATCATTCCCGTCGTACTTTACCGAGATTATTTTAATCATTCCCGTCGTATCGTCCTGAGATAACCTTAGTCAAATTGTATTAGCAAAGACATAGCTAGCTCAAATAGCATAAACACATGAACAGCTAAGTCAAATGGCATAAACACAGAATCAGCTTAGCCAAATGGTATAAACACAGAAACAGCAAAGTCAAATGGTATAAACGGAAACAGTTAATGTAAATGGTATAAACACAGATACAGCAAAGTCAAATGGTATAAATGGAAACAGTTAATGTAAATGGTATAAACACAGAAACAGCAAAGTCAAATGGTATAAAAGGAAATAGTTAATGTAAATGGTATAAACACAGATACAGCAAAGTTAAATAGTATAAATGGAAACAGTTAATGTAAATGGTATAAATACAGATACAGCAAAGTCAAATGGTATAAATGGAAACAGTTAATGTAAATGGTATAAACACAGAAACAGCAAAGTCAAATGGTATAAATGGAAACAGTTAATGTAAATGGTATAAACACAGAAACAGCAAAGTCAAATGGTATAAATGGAAACAGTTAATGTAAATGGTATAAACACAGATACAGCAAAGTCAAATGGTATAAATGGAAACAGTTAATGTAAATGGTATAAATACAGATACAGCAAAGTCAAATGGTATAAATGGAAACAGTTAATGTAAATGGTATAAACACAGAAACAGCAAAGTCAAATGGTATTAATGGAAACAGTTAATGTAAATGGTATAAATACAGATACAGCAAAGTCAAATGGTATAAATGGAAACAGTTAATGTAAATGGTATAAATACAGATACAGCAAAGTCAAATGGTATAAATGGAAACAGTTAATGTAAATGGTATAAACACAGAAACAGCAAAGTCAAATGGTATTAATGGAAACAGTTAATGTAAATGGTATAAACACAGATACAGCAAAGTCAAATGGTATTAATGGAAAAAGTGAAGTTTAATATTATAAACAAATGCCGCTTAGTCAATTGGTATAAACGAAAACAGCTAATCAAAGTATACGGAAACAATTAAGTCAAATAGTATATACACAGAGAATCTACAGTAAGTCAAAAACATTTGGTATAAACATAGACATCACCAAGTCAAATACATCACTACACATATAAAAGTAATTATCAGATTAAATGACATAATCCACTGAAATCATCCGAATAAAATGACAAACTGTATTTTAGATATAAAATTAGAAATCTTTGTACAAAAAAACCTGACATAAGAGAATTTTATACCGAGTGAACCGTCCGTTTAATCTTGTGTGATATTTACAGCGATCTTAACCGAGTTCAATTCCTGCTTGATGCGTTCGAATCTCTTGTCGTGTGAAGGGTGTATTAGATGTAGTCGTAGAGATACCCATACTTCGAGATCTACACTGATATCACCGTAAGATAAATCACTTCAAACGTAAATGAATCCTACACTAGATTGTCAATGAATGAGCATATCGAAACTTAAATAAAATGTAGTACTTTTAAAGTACATTAAATCATGTTCATATACATTTTTTAAAACTTTCGTCACGCGAGAAATGACCTGACCACTGGCAGTGTCGTTTCTCATAAATTATCATAATGCTCATCAGGAAGATTTCTGTAGTATAATTTATCAACCAAAATTGCGCATAACCGTGAAGGAATATTAATGTCATGATATTTTATCCTCTGGCAGACAAGTTCAAATACTCAGACGTAAGCTTTCATGTAATATTCTAAAACATTACGCGGCAAGTTGCTGCCTTCTGTTTCATCTCAATAAACTTATAAAGCGTCTGTTAATTACTGGTCCGGGATGAATATACGTTATTGTGCAACTGGGGAAATTTACGAAGTTAAAATGGATAAAGATTTCAATCTGTTATAAGTTGGTCAAATAACTATTCGGCGGTCGATTGTTGGAATTCAGAATATCGTCTAATATTTACATACATTTCATTGGATTCTTATCTAAGATTAAGTGTCTCTGTTCACTCTGATGTTCTTTGAAGAAGCAGAAGATAAACAAAATGTCTTTATCATTATACATCAGTAACGATGTAAGTGTTCAAAATGGTAAACATTCTAGCATGGAGACAAAGAGTAAAGCCATGACATAGGTCTCTCCTGATGTGACGTAGTCCCAAGAGGGCGGAAACGCGTCTCCTGACGGAGGCAAGATAGGGCCTTGGTTGGCGAGTGAACTGTGCAGAAACTCTCTGTAGCTATTTACTCTTGTAAAGTCCTATGACAGAGAAGTTCGGCCCCCATGATCAGTTGCCGAGTGAATTATGCTGAACATTTTGTAGCTCTTCATCACTCTCGATCCAGGGTTCTGGTCGATGGTTTTCTTCTTGACATTCCGGTTTCCTCACCCATTATGCATTATTTTATAATAAGACAACAATTCTTATATCAAGGATAGATGTTAAAACAACAAACAAAAGTGCTTAATCATATCTTGAAGAACTTGTACCGTATATGTCATAGTTGCCAAAACGTTTTCTTCAAGTTTTTCCAGGCATTCTCAACACACTCCTCTGAGGTAACATTTACCATAGAATAACAAGAAAAAATTTGGTGCAAGCACCAAAGTGTGGGCCGGAATGGGATGTTTATAAAACTGCAAAGAATTTTAAAAACAGAATAACGGTTTTAAATTTGTATTCTACAGCCATGTGACTGATAATTAGCAGACATATAAAGACCATGCTGATCGATCACAGACATATAAATCTCCAGTACCACTTCCTTTTCAGCTAATGGTTTATATTTGGGTTCATTTAGCCCATTCAGTACGTAAGGCATGGCAATAGCGAGTTTATCAGACGTACAGATTAGCCTGCATTTAGTATGGAAATGTACTTTTAAAATTACTAGCCATATCATCTACTATATGTTTTAAGTCGGTGGGCTCAGTGGATAAGGTGACCGAAAGGTCCCGGGTTCGACTTCCGCCGTAGGCACATCGGTGACTTGTCTTTCAAATTGGACAGTAGAAACAGATGTCCCGTGTCACGGTACAGCGTGGCACGTAAAAGATTCCCCACTTCTTCGGGAGGGTCCGTTTCAGAGGTGTAAATTTCTATGCAGTGCATCAGGTAGATACCGTCACCATATACGTGAAATAGTCGTGGACTGACGTGAAACAATAATTAATCAATCAAACCACTATTTATATTTAACAACAAAACATAACCAATTTATAAGCAACTGGAGGCTTAGTGAGGTAACCAACCCTTCAATGGTTAACTTTTGGTAGTGGTGCGGCCGTGCTGGCGGGTAGGCCTAATCTTTTTATTCTCAAGTTTCAATTTATAAACACTTATTAAGGTCTTGCCAGAAGAAACAATTGTAGAATATAATTGGTCCTTCTTAACGTAGCATTCTGTATTCTGAAAGTTTTAGTAGGACTTACATCACACTATTATTCGGTCATAATATAACAACTCGACCATTTCTGTACGCAAAAAAGATATATTTTTTTTGTAAAAAATGGCGATGATGTTCCGATTAGCTATTAACCAAAAGTCACTTAGGCAACCGAATAATAATTTTGCTTATGAAGAAAGCGCTCAAATATTAAAAAAAAATGTAAACTAACACCCATCTCCAGAAAATATTCCAAGAAATTAAATATTTCTCTGCTGTAACGTACTACATTTACGTATATCTATCAAACTGGGTCAGAGAGGTGACACATGCTCTCTCCGCAGTGAATAAAATCCTAATTTTATCATTGGTGTTAAATCCTGGGGGCGTGGTCTTACTGTACCGCAGAAACGCATGCAACTTTCCAAACTCATATCAAAGGATGGGCCGGCCCACAATGACCGGTCAGGAGGAATCTTCTTCCACAATGGAAATTTGATAAAGGTAATTCATTATGAGTGTATACTCTATCAAAGGACTCATGTACCTATTTCCTAAGAAATTAGTAAAAGTGTAAATAAATAGATTGATTATTGCTTTACGTCACTCCATTATTATTTCGCGTATATGGTGACGGCATCAGTCTGAAGCATTGCATAGAAATACTTACCTTCGCAACAGACCCACCCGAAGTAGTGAGGGATCCCTCACGTGCCACGCCTTCTTTGACACAAAACTTCGGTCGCCAATGTTCCATATGAAGGACAGAACACCGGAGCGCCCATGGCGGGAATCGAACCCGGGATCTCGAGCATCCTATCCGCCGAGCCACACCGGCGTAAATGAAAAAAACCCCAACAATATAATACAGGTTTGTTCAGAGCAAATACAATTCTAATGTCGCAGAAGAAAAGTATTACAGGATTGTTTTAACAGTATTTTATTTCTAAGAATATACTATATTAATACTAATATGGAAATCGTGTAATTATATTGCGCAACAAGAGGATAGTAAAACAAAACCACTGACCGCGAGTAAAATCAACTGCATGTCGTTATAAAGGAAAAAAACCACTGGTCGTAAGTAAATAGTTACATGCAATTATAAAGATAAACAAAATCCCGTCTGTATTAATTAATTATCTGTAATTGTACTTGTAGACAAAACCACCGACTGTAAACAATAATCTACCTGTAATTATATTGGCTAATGAAATAACTATAGGTAAGGTAAGTGCATGTAATTAGACACGTAAACAAGACCACTGACTGTAAATTAAATATCTACCTGTACATGTAATTACATGTGTAAACAAAACAACTAACAGTAAGATAATTGCCTGTAATTATACACGTAAACAAAATTACTGCCTGTAAGTAAGGCAACTACTGGTAATTATGCTCGTAAACAAACCACTGACTATGAATTAAATAACTACCTATAATTACACATGTAAACAAAACCACTAATTGTAATGAATATAAATGCTTGTAATTATACCTGTAAATAAATCCTCTGACTGTAAGTAAGGTAAATACAAGTAATTATACTTGTACATGTAAACAAAACCACTTGTTGTAAATAAAATAACAATATGTACATGTCATATCGCCCATAAATGTATATTTATCTCATTTAGGGAGATGGTCTGATACGTTTTTGGTGTATTTATCTCATCTAGGGAGATGGTCTGATACGTTTTTGGTGTATTTATCCATTCAGTATTCTGTATATGATCAAAAGACGCAAATGACGTCTTCGTTTCACAACTTATACGCTATGTCAGGGCATGCTCTAAATACGAAAATTTCGTCCTGAGAGCGAGGCTTCTTGCCACGAAACTGCTCTTACAAGGATATATTGAAGCACGTTTGAAATTGTCAATGAGGAAGTTCTATGATCGTTTTTTGAAACCTACACGATTTTGTGTTTGTCCTTGGACTTTGAGAATGATTAACGGTTTGGTACTTCTTCGGTATTGCTTTTGTGTCCAATCAGTATTCTGTATATGATCATATAACATTCTGTGTCCAATCAGTATTCTCTAGATGATCATATAACATTCTGTGCCCCATCAGTATTCTCTATATGATCATATAACATTCTGTGTCCAATCAGTATTCTGTATATGACTCATGCGCGGATCCAGAAATTTTTGTCAGAGGGGGTCCAACCAAAAAAAAGGTAAATTTTTCTCTTAGAACAGGGGGGGGGGGGGTCCAACCCCAAAAATGCCCAAATATTACCTTTTTTTGGTAAAATTTTCGGATTCCAGGGGGGTCCAGACCCCCCTAACCCCCCCCCTCTGTATCCGCGCATGTGACTATATAACATTCTGTGTCAAATCAGTATTCTGTATATGATCATATAACTTTCTGTGCCCAATCAGTATTCTGTATATGATCATATAACATTCTGTGCCGAATCAGTATTCCGCATATGACCATATAACATTCTGTGTCCAATCAGTATTCTGTACATGATCATATAACATTCTGTGTCCAATCTGTATTCTCTATATGATCATATAACATTCTCTGTCCAATCAGTATTCTGTATATGATCATATAACATTCTGTGCCCAATCAATATTCTGTATATGATCATATAACATTCTGTGCCCAATCAGTATTCTGTACATGATCATATAACATTCTGTGTACAATCAGTATTCTGTATATGATCATATAACATTCTGTGTCCAATCAGTATTCTGTACATGATCATATAACATTCTGTGCCCAATCAGTATTCTCTATATGATCATATAACATTCTGTGCCCAATCTGTATTCTGTATATGATCATATAACATTCTCTGTCCAATCAGTATTCTGTACATGATCATATAACATTCTGTATCCAATCAGTATTCTCTATATGATCATATAACATTCTGTGCCCAATCATTATTCTGTATATGATCATATAACATTCTGTGTCCAATCAGTATTCTCTATATGATCATATAACATTCTGTGTCCAATCAGTATTCTCTATATGATCATATAACATTCTGTGCCCAATCAGTATTCTGTATATGATCATATAACATTCTGTGTCCAATCAGTATTCTGTACATGATCATATAACATTCTGTGTCCAAACTGTATTCTCTATATGATCATATAACATTCTGTGCCCAATCTGTATTCTGTATATGATCATATAACATTCTGTGCCCAATCAGTATTCTCTATATAACCATATAACATTCTGTGCCCCATCAGTATTTTCTAGATGATCATATAACATTCTGTGTCCAATCAGTATTCTGTATATGATCATATAACATTCTGTGTCCAATCAGTATTCTGTATATGATCATATAACATTCTGTGTCCAAACTGTATTCTCTATATGATCATATAACATTCTTTGTCCAATCAGTATTCTGTTTTGTATATGATCATATAACATTCTGTGCCCAATCAGTATTCTCTATATAACCATATAACATTCTGTGCCCAATCAGTATTCTGTATATGACCATATAACATTTTGTGTCCAATCAGTATTCTGTATATGATCATATAACATTCTGTGTCCAATCAGTATTCTGTATATGATCATATAACATTCTGTGTCCAATCTGTATTCTGTATATGATCATATAACATTCCGTGTCAAATCAGTATTCTGTATATGATCATATAACATTCTGTGCCCAATCAGTATTCTGTATATGATCATATAACATTCTGTGCCCAATCAGTATTCTGTATATGATCATATAACATTCTTTGTCCAATCAGTATTCTGTATATGACCATATAACATTCTGTGCCCAATCAGTATTCTGTATATGACCATATAACATTCTGTGCCCAATCAGTATTCTGTACATGATCATATAACATTCCGTGTCAAATCAGTATTCTGTATATGATCATATAACATTCTGTGCCCAATCAGTATTCTGTATATGACCATATAACATTCTGTGTCCAATCAGTATTCTGTATATGATCATATAACATTCCGTGTCAAATCAGTATTCTGTATATGATCATATAACATTCTGTGTCCAATCAGTATTCTGTATATGATCATATAACATTCTGTGTCCAATCAGTATTCTGTATATGATCATATAACATTCTGTGTCCAATCAGTATTCTGTATATGATCATATAACATTCTGTGTCCAATCAGTATTCTGTATATGACCATATAACTATCTGTGCCCAATCAGTATTCTGTACATGATCATATAACATTCAGTGTCAAATCAGTATTCTGTATATGATCATATAACTTTCTGTGTCCAATCAGTATTCTGTATATGATCATATAACATTCCGTGTCCAATCAATATTCTGTACATGATCATATAACATTCTGTGCCCAATCAATTGTAATCATTATCAGAATACATAATACAATAATCTTTTTTTTTAATCCGTATCCTTTGCTCTTAAAGAAAGTTTCAGCAAGTTAGATAAAGAGTTCGAAAGAGATATGAAAATAGCCATGTTTTTATTATCTATAATCGATTACTACTGTATTATTAAAACCTTAAAATGTATTAGATTTTTATGTTTCTAACTAAATCATTGTATCAGAGCTAATTTTGTCTATAATTCTGTCTATCTAGGATTATCTTAAGACTATTAAGAGATTAATGTCGAATGTTCACCCATAGATTGCGAGGTCAGCTTGCTATTCCACTCCTGTTAGTACACAGTACATAGCAAGGAAACTTATTGTGATAAATAAAATACTCAAATCCTCAAAGGATGGTAAAGTCATGAATCAGTGACTGCTTTAAGAGGGAATACCAGTAACATTATCGTGTATATTCATTAGGAATATATCCTATGGTATATAACAAATACAAACAATGATTATACACTTGGGAAGTTGCAGCCTTAAAAATGGTCGAAAATGACCTTTTTGGGGTAAAATTTTCCGACCAAAGGGACAATCCCCGCTAAATCCGCCAATGTAATGTTCATTGAAAGGAAATAAAACATACAACTCAACTCTCATTTTGTTATGATCATTGTAAATAAGAAGTGTAGTACTGTACATGTTAGCTATTCAGGCTTATAGAGTCTGAAGATTAGAGATCCTTATGGGATTGTGATTTAATATAATTGTGTATCACTTTCTTTGTCTCATGTCGCCTTTAAAAGTCTTTATGACATTTATTTTTATGAAATATTTGAACTTAGGGCTTGCCATGACATGAACACTTCTTAATAAAAGTTTATAATACTGAATTACGAGTATGAAAACAACGTGATGGTAAAAGGTCAATACACCGATCCACTTTTCAGCATAGAAAGCTATGTTTAGCGGACTTTTGATTGTTATGCTTATGACGTCATAATCAAATGTCCGACTTGTCCAACCTTACGTGACGTCATTATAATCGTATTTTGCGCAAAAGTGCTTAACATTCGACGAAAGAGGATCGGTGTATTCTGTCTCAGGATAGGTTTAATTTGTTCGTTTGAAATTCATTGGGTATTTCATTAAAATCATTAAACGATAGCTCGGTACTTTTTAATTTCATATTTAGGAAAAAAAAAATAAATAAAAATTTCAAAATAAATCATTGGATATTTTTAGATAACATTGTAACAGTGCATTAATACTATTTATGTATTATATTATGATAGTTTATCTTTTTCATTAATTATATAGTTTATGTATTACAGAGTTTGTGTATTACATTATATAGTTAATGTATACATTGTTTTTCAGATGACAGAAGTTCTTACAACAACTAATCCTACCTATCATCAAGACAAAATTTCCAAAGATGGTGGAAGTAGCCGGTCAAACAGTGTATGCTCCTACTGCTCCTCCACGTCAGGTCGTCAGAGAAGAACACCCTCCTTAAGTGGTAATGGTCAGTTACGAAGAACTTCTACTGGCTCCAACAAAAATGCAGACACACCAAGCTCCATTGAGGATAAAATGCAGGCATTAAGCTCATTACTGGAAAACAGTTTACTTATAACGGAATTTCCTGGAAACTTTGGTGAAAATAAATCCAAAACTGGTGGAACAAATGATGACGACAATGATACAATTAAGGATGCTTTTGCTGAGTTGGGAAGTGATGATGAGGATTATTTTGTACTGGATGGTCGCTCGACGAGGGTAACAGATTATGATACAGATCTTGATATGGATTATGAAGGTAAGATCCTTTTCTTGAGTAATACACAACCCTTTGTTGGGATTTAGTTATATTTTCATTCTTTTAAAATAAGCGATCCCCACTTTTTTCAATTAGTAAAATGCATCGACATTCTCTATTAATTGGAAATATTTCATTGATAATTTGTCTTCAGTACTTTGTTTACTATTGTGGCCATAAAAAAAGATGTCTACTGTCAAGAAAATGACCGTGTACTGTCGGGAAAAATGATCCAACTATCGGAACACTGTTTCTCTTGGTCAAAATGTTTTGTCCTGTGAGGAAAATGTGTTGATAGTTAAGCTAAATCCCATCAAACCCTGGGTATATTGACGTTAAATGAAACAAAAGTCACCAAAAGGTATCTTACATAGTGCATGGCTGTACTGTTATACCAGCAGTATACCCTGACGTGGTAACGACATTAATACTTATCTTACGTAAAAGCTTTCCCAATATTTTTAACTGAAACTAATCAGAATTGCATAAAGTTTATAAAAAAGAATTATTTGAGAAGCACAGTATTTAAGGAAATTGCTTGACAATAATCTATCTTTGGACAGATTGGATTAATGAGGACAAGAAAGAGATAGAGAACGACAAAATAGGCGACAGGAAATATAATCATATATGTGAAGAGGAGGGGGTCGTGCCTGTATCCTATTTTCTGGACCATATTCAGGACTCGGAATTCGTGATGAAGTATCATGGACTGGGTCCTCTAGGTGCTAAAGCTATTGCATGGCCTCTTCAGGTAAGCAAATTAAGGTCGTAACGATCACTCGAACACACATGGCTTTGTCTATTATAAACATGTAGTTCTACAGCGATAAAAGCCATCGTAGCTCAGAATCTTAGGTGCTCTCTCGTGACCGAAAGGTCCAGGGTTCGAGTTCTCCCCCTTCCTCCCCTCGTGGATTTTCGGTGTCCTGTCTCCCTTTGAAGCAGTAAAATCTAAGGTCACATGTCACTGTAGATGTTGCACGTTAATGATACCTCACTATAATAAACCTTTCATAGCGATAAAATCACACATTCGGATTTTGTGACTTACAGCGCAAATAGTCCGCTTTTTTAATAGTATAATATGCATGTGTATAACAGATTGGTTTACATACTGGCTTAATGATATAAGGTGCTTCTGCGTAACACATTGGTTTGATGATATAAGGTACTTGTGTATAACATATTGGTATGATGATATAAAGTGCTTGTGTATAATACATTGGTATGATGATATAAGGTGCTTGTGTATAATATATTGGTATGATGATATAAGGTGTTTGTGTATAATATATTGGTATGATGATATAAAGTGCTTGTGTATAACATGTTAGGATGATGATTTAAAGTGCTTGTGTATAATACATTGGTATGATGATATAAAATGCTTGTGTATAACATATTAGTATGAGGATATAAAGTGCTTGTGTACAACATGTTGGTATAATGATATGAAGTGCTTGTATAGAACATGTTGACATGATGATATAAAGTGCTTGTATATAACATGTTAGTATGATGATATAAAGTGCTTGTGTATAATACATTGGTATGATGATATAAAGTGCTTGTGTACAACATGTTGGTATAATGATATGAAGTGCTTGTATAGAACATGTTGACATGATGATATAAAGTGCTTGTATATAACATGTTAGTATGATGATATAAAGTGCTTGTGTATAATATATTGGTATGATGATATAAAGTGCTTGTGTACAACATGTTGGTATAATGATATGAAGTGCTTGTATAGAACATGTTGACATGATGATATAAAGTGCTTGTATATAACATGTTAGTATGATGATATAAAGTGCTTGTGTATAATACATTGGTATGATGATATAAAGTGCTTGTGTACAACATGTTGGTATAATGATATGAAGTGCTTGTATAGAACATGTTGACATGATGATATAAAGTGCTTGTATATAACATGTTAGTATGATGATATAAAGTGCTTGTGTATAATACATTGGTATGATGATATAAAGTGCTTGTGTATAATATATTGGTATGATGATATAAAGTGCTTGTATATAACATGTTAGTATGATGATATAAAGTGCTTGTGTATAAGATATTGGTATGATGATATAAAGTGCCTGTGTATAATATATTGGTATGATGATATAAGGTGCTTGTGTATAATATATTGGTATGATAATATAAGGTGCCTGTGTATAACATATTAGTATGAAGAATAAAGTGCTTGTGTATAATACATTGGTATGATGATATAAAGTGCTTGTGTATAATATATTGGTATGATGATATAAAGTGCTTGTATATAACATGTTAGTATGATGATATAAAGTGCTTGTGTATAAGATATTGGTATGATGATATAAAGTGCCTGTGTATAATATATTGGTATGTTGATATAAGGTGCTTGTGTATAATATATTGGTATGATAATATAAGGTGCCTGTGTATAACATATTAGTATGAAGAATAAAGTGCTTGTGTATAATACATTGGTATGAGGATATAAGGTGCTTGTGTACAACATGTTGGTATAATGATATAAGGTGTTTGTGTATAATATATTGGTATGATGATATAAAGTGCTTGTGTACAACTTGTTGGTATAATGATATAAGGTGTTTGTGTATAATATATTGGTATGATGATATAAGGTGCTTGTGTACAACTTGTTGGTATAATGATATAAGGTGCTTGTGTATAATACATTGTTATGATGATATAAAGTGCTTGTGTACAACATGTTGGTATAATGATATGAAGTGCTTGTATAGAACATGTTGACATGATGATATAAAGTGCTTGTATATAACATGTTAGTATGATGATATAAAGTGCTTGTGTATAATACATTGGTATGATGATATAAAGTGCTTGTGTATAATATATTGGTATGATGATATAAAGTGCTTGTGTACAACATGTTGGTATAATGATATGAAGTGCTTGTATAGAACATGTTGACATGATGATATAAAGTGCTTGTGTATAATATATTGGTATGATGATATAAAGTGCTTGTGTACAACATGTTGGTATAATGATATGAAGTGCTTGTATAGAACATGTTGACATGATGATATAAAGTGCTTGTGTATAACATATTGGTATGATGATATAAGGTGTTTGTGTATAATACATTGGTATGATGATATAAAGTGCTTGTGTATAACATGTTAGGATGATGATATAAAGTGCTTGTGTATAATACATTGGTATGATGATATAAAGTGCTTGTGTATAACATATTAGTATGAGGATATAAAGTGCTTGTGTATAATACATTGGTATGATGATATAAAGTGCTTGTGTATAACATGTTAGGATGATGATATAAAGTGCTTGTGTATAATATATTGGTATGATGATATAAAGTGCTTGTGTATAACATATTAGTATGAGGATATACTACGGACGCATATGAACATCCTCTAGAGAGAAGTGAGTCCCGTTTTGCTTTTGTTGATGCGCAACTTTATTAAGTTGCATATAAACAATCATGCCGAATTTCATCCATAACCTGTCAGGTTGTACTAGATGTGGTTTATATGCATCAACATTTCAATACTTTCGGCCAAAACGCCTCTAGTCTTAAACAAATGAGTTGTGTTGGAAGTGACAGAACCAGGATTTGCGACTTTTGCTTGTATCGTCTTTGGACGGAAACGAATTTAAATAGAAATACACATGAAAACAAGAAAAGAAATAGCTTATAACTTTAAATTCATGTACAATAGACAATTTACATTTCCCTTAATATTATTTATAAAACGAACTTAATATTTAGATTATACATGTACGTGTAAGCTTGTATGTAAATGATAAAGATGCTTGGAGACTTAAGTTATATCTCAAGTAGAGGAAATTCTAAGCACGACCTTCGTTTACTGTATATTTACATAATGTATGTAAAGTTTGATATGGCTACAGTTTAAATGATGCCGAAAAACTTGATAGGGTTCACCGGCTGGAAGAACACTTAATATATTCCCTATGTTTCGTTAACGGAAATTTAGTATATTTTGAAACGGGTTCTGGAACCTCTAAATGAATGGCGCGAAAATGGATACTTTGTTTGTTTTAAAGAATTAATAATCAACAGGCCTTACATTTCTAACAAATATCAAAAATCTACACACATTGTCTAAGTCATAATTCTATAACACTTGTCATATTATCCTTGTAAAGCACATTAAATTTATCTTAAATATGTCTACAATTAGAACCAGAGAATATATAGATATATTGCAAAAAGTAAAGATGTATAGGCAATATGTAAAATATATTGTTCACAGTGGTGAAAGAAAGGGAAATATCATATTTCCAAGAATATATCAATGCAGTAGAATCTATTATTTATATACAAATAGAATTGTATCTTTTTCTTATATATATATATATATATATATATATATATATATATATATATATATATATATATATATATATATATATATATATATATATATATATATATATATATATATATGAATATGTATGGCGATGTATTTGACACATCTATTCAGCATGTGGCGATATTTTCGTTAATTCTATTCAGTGTATGGCGATGTTTTATGATACATCCAATCAGCGTATGGCGATGTTTTATACTACATTTATTCAGTGTATGACGATGTTTTATGAACATCTATTTAGTGTATGGCGATGTTTTATGATACATCTGTTCAGTGTATGACGGTGTTTCATGATCCATCTTTTCAGTGTATATCGGTGTTTTATGATACATTTATTCAGTGTATAGCGGTGTTTTAGATACATCTATTTCGTGTATGGCGATGTTGTGATACATCTATTCAGTGTAATGCGATGTTTTATTATACATTTATCTAGGGTATGGCGATGTTTTATGATACATTTACCTAGTGTATGGTGGTGTTTTATTATGCACCTATTCAGTGTATGGTGGTGTTTTATTATGCACCTTTTCAGTGTATGGTGATGTTTTATGATACATCAATTCATTGTATGGCGATGTTTTTTGATGATACATC
Source organism: Pteria penguin (assembly GCA_035048485.1). Classification (NCBI taxonomy): domain Eukaryota; kingdom Metazoa; phylum Mollusca; class Bivalvia; order Pterioida; family Pteriidae; genus Pteria; species Pteria penguin. The sequence goes on along the minus strand of CM068587.1, from coordinate 4,713,508 downwards.
TATTCATTGTTTGGCGATGATTTATAATACATATGTTCAGTGTATCGCGATGTTTTATGATTCATCTATTCAGTGTATGGCGATGTTTATGATACATTTATTCAGTGTATGGCGATGTTTTCATACATCTATTCAGTGTATGGCGATGTTTTCATACATTTATTCAGTGTATGGCGATTTTTATGATACATCTAATCAGTGTATGGTAATTTATTGGGTTTGAACTAAAAGTGATGTAAGCTCTTGCTAACCTTATCATGAAACATTTTATTATGCCCCGCCATGAAATGGAAGGGGCATATAGTTTTACGTCATTCCGTCATCAATCAGTGTCCGCTCATTTTCTCTTTGAAGGTTTGATGGATTAAATTGATATTGGGTGTATATATGTATCAAGGGAAGATACAGGTCAAGTTGGAACTTGGGTGTGGTCCGGTTATTTTTGACAGAGTTATTGCCCTTGAACATTAAAATTCTTTGATAATATTAGTTCTCTGACAATTGTATTTCAATAGCCTAGGTGCCAGCGGGGGCATTTGCGTCGCATCGACACATTAAAATTCTAGCTATTATTATTAATTTGTGTGTGTGTGTGTCACTTTTTCTACGACTCATTCTATGGTTGCCGTGTACAGTGTCATGTAGTCAGGATACCTCATAATGTCATGAGGGGCAGGCTTGGTGTAGTGGACGATATAATGTAATAAAGGTAATGTCCTATGTCCTTTATTGTTTGCCGTTGATAGTGTAATGTAATGAAGGGAATGTCCCATGGCCTTTATTGTTTGCCGAGGACAGTGTAGTGTAATGAAGGTAATGTCCTATGTCCTTTATTGTTTGCCGTGGACAGTGTAATGTAATGAAGGGGATGTCCTATGTCCTTTATTGTTTGCCGTAGACAGTGTAATGTAATGAAGGGAATGTCCTATGTCCTTTATTGTTTGCCGTGGACAGTGTAATGTAATGAAGGGAATGTCCTATGTCCTTTATTGTTTGCCGTGGACAGTGTAATGTAATGAAGGGAATGTCCTATGTCCTTTATTGTTTGCCGTGGACAGTGTAATGTAATGAAGGGAATGTCCCATGTCCTTTATTGTTTGCCGTAGACAGTGTAATGTAATGAAGGGAATGTCCTATGTCCTTTATTGTTTGACATGGACAGTGTAATGTAATGAAGGGAATGTCCTATGTCCTTTATTGTTTGCCGTTGATAGTGTAATGTAATGAAGGGAATGTCCTATGTCCTTTATTGTTTGCCGTGGACAGTGTAATGTAATGAAGGGAATGTCCTATGCCCTTTATCGTTTGCCGTGGACAGTGTAATGCAATGAAGGGAAAGTCCTATGTCCTTTATTGTTGGCCGTGGACAGTGTAATGTAATGAAGGTAATGTCCTATGTCCTTTATTGTTTGTGTGGACAGTGTAGTGTAATGAAGGTAAAGTCCTATATATGTCCTTTATTGTTTGTCGTGGACAGTGTAATGTAATGAAGGGAATGTCCTATGTCCTTTATTGTTTGCCGTGGACAGTGTAATGTAATGAAGGGAATGTCCTATGTCCTTTATTGTTTGCCGTGGACAGTGTAATGTAATGAAGGGAATGTCCTATGTCCTTTCTTGTTTGCCGTGGACACTGTTATTTAGTCAGGCCGTTGGTTCCCTCTTCTTTTGGATGTGGAAATGTTCTTCTAATTAAGGTATATGTCTCCTGTCTTCTGTTGTTTGGATTCGCCGCTGTAAGGTATATGTCTCCTGTCTTCTGTTGTTTGGATTCGCCGCTGTAAGGTATATGTCTCCTGTCTTCTGTTGTTTGGATTCGCCGCTGTAAGGTATATGTCTCCTGTCTTCTGTTGTTTGGATTCGCCGCTGTAAGGTATATGTCTCCTGTCTTCTGTTGTTTGGATTCGCCGCTGTAAGGTATATGTCTCCTGTCTTCTGTTGTTTGGATTCGCCGCTGTAAGGTATATGTCTCCTGTCTTCTGTTGTTTGGATTCGCCGCTGTAAGGTATATGTCTCCTGTCTTCTGTTGTTTGGATTCGCCGCTGTAAGGTATATGTCTCCTGTCTTCTGTTGTTTGGATTCTCCGCTGTAAGGTATATGTCTCCTGCCTTCTGTTGTTTGGATTCGCCGCTGTAAGGTATATGTCTCCTGTCTTCTGTTGTTTGGATTCGCCGCTGTAAGGTATTCGTCTTTGTCATGGACGGAGTCATGTAGAGAAGGCATACGTCTTAGGTCCTATATTGTCTGGCATGGACAGAGTCGTGTAGTTAAGGCATATGTTTTAGGCCTTATATTGTCTGGCATGGACAGAGTCATGTAGTTAAGGCATATGTTTTAGGTACTTTATTGTCTGGCCTGATCACAGTCATGTAGTTAAGTTTCATGTCTCATGTCTTCTGCTGGTTTGCCGAGGACATATTCATGTAGTTAAGTTTCATGTCTCATGTCTTCTGCTGGTTTGCCGCGGACACTGTCATGTAGTTAAGTTTCATGTCTCATGTCTTTTGTTGGTTTGCCGCGGACACAGTCATGTAGGTAGGTTTCATGTCTCATGCCTTCTGCCGGTTTGCCGCGGACACAGTCATGTAGATAAGTTTCATGTCACATGTCTTCTGCTGGTTTGCCGCGGACACAGTCATGTAGATAAGTTTCATGTCTCATGTCTTCTGCTGGTTTGCCGAGGACACATTCATGTAGTTAAGTTTCATGTCTCATGTCTTTTGTTGGTTTGCCGCGGACACTGTCATGTAGTTAAGTTTCATGTCTCATGTCTTCTGCTGGTTTGCCGCGGACACTGTCATGTAGTTAAGTTTCATGTCTCATGTCTTTTGTTGGTTTGCCGCGGACACTGTCATGTAGTTAAGTTTCATGTCTCATGCCTTCTGCTGGTTTGCCGCGGACACTGTCATGTAGATAAGTTTCATGTCACATGTCTTCTGCTGGTTTGCCGCGGACACTGTCATGGAGTTAAGTTTCATGTCTCATGTCTTCTGCTGGTTTGCCGCGGACACAGTCATGTAGATAAGTTTCATGTCTCATGTCTTCTGCTGGTTTGCCGTGGACACTGTCATGTAGTTAAGTTTCATGTCTCATGCCTTCTGCTCGTTTGCCGCGGACAAAGTCATGTAGATAAGTTTCATGTCACATGTCTTCTGCTCGTTTGCCGCGGAGACAGTCATGTAGTTAAGTTTCATGTCTCATGCCTTCTGCTCGTTTGCCGCGGACACTGTCATGTAGTTAAGTTTCATGTCTCATGTCTTCTGTTGGTTTGCCGCGGACATGATAGTGATTTAGATCGTTTACATCTGTATTCTTATCTAATTCCATCACATTTCGACTCATTGTATTGTTTTTTTAATATATGAGTAAACTCGTAATGTTAATCTATGACTGGGCTATTTTAACGTTGATTAATAATGTGCTAATTTGTGACGTCAATTCCAGGCTGTGCCAATATGTACACACAATCTGTTAATGTTTTTTATGCGTTTTGACATGTTTCCAGATTATCAAGGTAATAATAAATTGGAAAGCTCTGCCCTGCAGCGGCGCTTTTCATGTACTGTATCATCCAATGAATGGGAAAGTTCTGCTCTACAGCGGCGCTATTCATGTACTACATCATCCAATGAATGGGAAAGTTCTGATCTGCAGAGTCGCTATTCATGTACTGTTATATCCAATGAATGGTAAATCTCTGCTGTACAGAGACACTATTCATGTACTGTAATATCCAATGAATGGGAATCTCTGCTCTACAGAGACACTATTCATGCACTGTAATATCCAATGAATGGGAAATCTCTGCTCTACGGAGACACTATTCATGTACTGTAATATCCAATGAATGGGAAATCTCTGCTGTACAGAGACACTATTCATGTACTGTAATATCCAATGAATGGGAAATTTCTACTCTACGGAGACACTATTCATGTACTGTAATATCCAATGAATGGGAAATCTTTGCTCTACAGAGGCGCTATGCATGTTCTATATCATCCATTGAATGGGACAGCTCTGCTCTATAGCAGCTGTATTCATGTGTTGTTTTATCAAATGAATAGAAAAATCTCTGATCTACAACTGCCATATTCAGACTGCTGTAGGACCCAAATGAATGGGACAGTTCTGTTGTACAGCAGCGCTCTTTATGTGCTTTTCTACTTAATGAATGGGGAAACTCTGTAGTAGAGTCGAACTATGCTGTAGGACTACCAGTGAAAATAAAAGTACTACTTTACTGTGGTACTATCTGTATAGTATTCATTGAGGGAAAAGTTCTATCTAAAGCTGCACTACTCCTATACTGCAGTATTGAGTAGGATGGAAAAGCTCAGCTCTAAAGATGTATTAAAGTATTTCCAGCTCTGCTCTACAGCGGTGTTCTTCATGTGCTGTGGTACTGAAAAAAAAAAGAAAAATCTCTCGTTCAAAGATGGTATTAATGCTTTGATTATACCAATGATTGGTAAAAGAAAATGCTGCTTTTAAAATATTGCATATTGTTTGAAATAATTTCAACCAACATACTGTAAATATGATTTCAACTCTTTTTCGTAGATAAACAAAACGATTGAAAAACTAAATCTGACAGGAAACTGGATTGAAGGCGAAGGTGCCGTCTACCTAGCTAAAGTGCTTCACAACCACATGTACCTGTCTGAGCTAGTAAGTAATGCAGACCTAGGCGAAGGTGCGGTCTACCTAGCTAAAGTGCTTCACAACCACATGTACTTGTCTGAGCTAGTAAGTAATGCAGACCTAGGCGAAGATGCGGTCTACCTAACTAAAGTGCTTCACAACCACATGTACTTGTCTGAGCTAGTAAGTAATGCAGACCTAGGCTAAGATGCGGTCTACCTAGCTAAAGTGCTTTACAACCACATGTACTTGTCTGAGCTAGTAAGTAACGCAGACCTAGGCGAAGGTGCGGTCTACCTAGCTAAAGTGCTTCACAACCACATGTACTTGTCTGAGCTAGTAAGTAATGCAGACCTAGGCGAAGGTGCGGTCTACCTAGCTAAAGTGCTTCACAACCACATGTACTTGTCTGAGCTAGTAAGTAATGCAGACCTAGGCGAAGGTGCGGTCTACTTAGCTAAAGTACTTGCCGTGTGTACCCAGTCTTAGGCACACATCTTCTTATTATGTAGTTTTCTTTCATTGATTCTACACCATAAATAAAGAATAAGGGGAATAGACTCCTCACAGAAATAATAGTAAAAGGCTCCTTTAAGATAGGTTCTGGCGTCTACTGGTCGTGTACTACTTCTCTATAATGTATGCCGATATACTAGTACTAAATTTGTAAAGCAGAATTAGCGAAATGCGAAAGTGATGTACCAATATATCAAATCTAACGAATAGGAAGGAAAATAACATCTTTTACATGTCTTTTTAATTCATCTAGATTTTAAAAGGATGCCGTTTTACATTTGCTCTTTAATCTGTGTTTCATGATATCGATCTGGCATCTGAGGGGGATAGTTTCTCTCCCTTTATCTAAGGGCTTCAAACATCAAAACGCATTTGTAATGACTTACAGAAAAACTGCATGTATTATTAAAAATACATTTCTTAAAATATATAGCACATTGATGGCAAGAAATAGGTATTGTATTAATTGCTACTAATTCTAAGAATTCAGAAGACACCAAGTTTATGCACTCTTGACATAAGTTGATCTTAGAATAAGAGATCATAACTCATAAAAACGGAACCGAGACCGGATTGTCTTTGATTCGGTTGCTTTCATCATTTGATGAACTTAAATGTTTATCTCGTTTCATGTTCATTGAAATAAGCATGACCTTTCTATCTGAAGAGCATCTTAAGCTTTTTTTCAATAATATTAATGTAGTATGAAGAGCTAAGTAATTAGACGGTTTAAGAGATAAACACGTCCAGTGAGTCCTCCTAACACTTTGAGCAGATATGTCCATTTATTCTGGATTGTTTAACCAGACCTATGTGATTATCGGAATATCGCAGTTGTTTATGAACATTACGTGTAAGATATTATGATGTTTATGACATTTTTATCGTTCCTTTATTTTTGGGAACTTTAGAGCGAGAATATTATAGCGTTAAGTCACGTGTTACGAAGCCGTCACTCGGCAAAGTGAAGGTCAGAAAGATGCACTTGCTCTAATTAGTGTTTTGTAAAATAATCTATTCTCTTCTTTCATCGCACCAACTTGTTTCTTAGTATCTCCCAGAAAACCGGATCGGCAATGAAGGAGCCGAAGCGATGAGCGACATGCTGCTGAAAAATGACGTCATCACTACTGTAGATCTGTCTGGCAACAATATTGATGACTCTGGTGGGGAGAAACTATGCCGAATGTTACTGGTGTGTAATCCTAATCAGGATAGTTATTCCATTTTAAGAGCGATGTAGAATTATATATCAAATAAACTCAATCATACAATTACGATAAATTTGTAAATAATAATAATAATAATAATAATAATAATAATAATAATAATAATAATAATAATAATAATAATAATAATAATAATAATAATAATAATAATAATTATTATTATTATTATTATTATTATTATTATTATTATTATCATTATTATTATTATTATGATGATGATGATGATGATGATGATGATGATGATGATGAAAATAAAAATAAAGCATTAAGAATCGTAACAGCCAGGTAGTACTACATAGTTGAACGGACCGTTATGTTTCTCGCTATGTAGTGCTATTTAGCGTAAAAATTTCCCGCTTGATTTATATTTCAAAATGGCGGACAAAATGTTTTAGAAAGAGATTAATCACTTCAGGAAATGTCATCATTTACAAAAAGAACATAGATAACCGTGTTGGTTTTAACATTTACAATTTACAGGAGGTACAAGATACATATTATTACGTACAAATTTAGCGATTATTAAATAAACAATTTTCAATACAGCCACCATTTTACGTAGTTGCTATCTTTTAAGCGTAGCGTTCAGGAAAAAGCGAGATCTACAAACCCCAGCCTCTACAATTCCGAACGTGACCCTGTATCCCGTTTAACTAACAATCTTAAGTGAACACGTAAACATAGTTGAAGTCGTAAGCGCAACTTACGAAGAAAATACTTTTCACTAAAAATTGTAAACGTAAACTTACAATGAAATGTCATCGAAGGTTACGTGAAGTACAAATTCGTACATGTAGTTGATCCTGCAAATACCTCTATTCACAGGGTCAGTTACGGTTACATCTACGATTGTTAGTGAAACGGGCTACAGGTATTGAAGACTGTCACTGTGGTACATTGTTGTTATTGCTATAAAAGTGACTTGGCGCCAGTTACTTTCATATTTTACATTAATAACACCTCCCCTTAATCCATAATTAAATGATGCGAATTTACCGCTATATTTGAAGTCTTGTACATTAAGTTCCCCAGAAAGTTTTACATATATCTTGACTCAGTCAATAATACTTTTCACTAAAAATTGTAAACGTAAACTTACAATGAAATGTCATCGAAGGTTACGTGAAGTACAAATTCGTACATGTAGTTGATCCTGCAAATACCTCTATTCACAGGGTCAGTTACGGTTACATCTACGATTGTTAGTGAAACGGGCTACAGGTATTGAAGACTGTCACTGTGGTACATTGTTGTTATTGCTATAAAAGTGACTTGGCGCCAGTTACTTTCATATTTTACATTAATAACACCTCCCCTTAATCCATAATTAAATGATGCGAATTTACCGCTATATTTGAAGTCTTGTACATTAAGTTCCCCAGAAAGTTTTACATATATCTTGACTCAGTCAATAGTTAGTATGTATACAACTATACGAATAATGTGACAGATTTTCTCATACAGATAATTTACGAATTTCCTGCATATTTTAGAAAAATTCTTCGTTACGCCACGTCTACCTTGCAAACAATAACTTTGAAGAACAGACAGCAATGTGGTTCAAAGAAGTTTTATCGCATAACGAAACCATAGAGACGATGGACCTGTCATGGAACCACTTTCGGACTCGTGGAGCCGTAGCCATCGGCGAGGGTGTACAGGTAGTCCTTCACACACACACACACACATATTGATGACATCAATACATGTACTCATATAGCATTGAGTTTTCCTTTAAATTTATGTCCAATAAAATCTAAATATATACTCGCACGGTACACCATGAAGTGTAAATCAAATAGTAATATGGACATCCATGAATTTCATGACATTTCAAGAGTTGTTTCTTGTGAACTTATTAAAATAACATGTATATACATGTATTATACGTTGATTTTTTAAGGAAAATTATGGACTGAAAACGTTGTGCCTAGCGATGAATGGTTTTGGATACGAAGGGACAGAGGCATTGGGAAAGGCCTTAAAGAACAACAGGACACTGGTAGAGCTAGACATTAGCCATAATCGGGTTCCCGAGAATGGCGCTGGGTTTATGGCCTCAGGGCTGCAACACAACGATACATTACAGATCCTTAGGGTATGTAATAAAGGACTGTGCATTACAGATCCTTAGGGTATAGTATAAAGGGACTGGACATTACAGATCCTTAGGGTATAGTATAAAGGGACTGTACATTACAGATCCTTATGGTATGGTATAAAGGACTGTACATTACAGATCCTTAGGGTATGGTATAAAGGACTACACATTACAGACCCTTAGGGTATGGTATAAAGGACTACACATTACAGATCCTTAGGGTATGGTATAAAGGACTATACATTACAGATCCTTAGGGTATGGTATAAAGGACTATACATTACAGACCCTTAGGGTATAGTATAAAGGACTGTACATTACAGACCCTTAGGCTATGGTATAAAGGACTATACATTACAGACCCTTAGGGTATGGTATAAAGGACTATACATTACAGATCCTTAGGGTATGGTATAAAGGACTATACATTACAGACCCTTAGGGTATGGTATAAAGGACTATACATTACAGACCCTTAGGGTATGGTATAAAGGACTATACATTACAGATCCTTAGGGTATGGTATAAAGGACTATACATTACAGACCCTTAGGGTATGGTATAAAGGACTATACATTACAGACCCTTAGGGTATCGTATAAAGGACTATACATTACAGATCCTTAGGGTATGGTATAAAGGACTATACATTACAGACCCTTAGGGTATAGTATAAAGGACTGTACATTACAGATCCTTAGGGTATAGTATAAAGGACTACACATTACAGACCCTTAGGGTATGGTATAAAGGACTACATATTACAGACCCTTAGGGTATGGTATAAAGGACTATACATTACAGACCCTTAGGGTATGGTATAAAGGACTATACATTACAGACCCTTAGGGTATGGTATAAAGGACTATACATTACAGACCCTTAGGGTATAGTATAAAGGACTGTACATTACAGATCCTTAGGGTATAGTATAAAGGACTACACATTACAGATCCTTAGGGTATAGTATAAAGGACTACACATTACAGACCCTTAGGGTATGGTATAAAGGACTATACATTACAGATCGTTAGGGTATGGTATAAAGGACTACACATTACAGATCCTTAGGGTATGGTATAAAGGACTATACATTACAGATCGTTAGGGTATGGTATAAAGGACTATACATTACAGACCCTTAGGGTATAGTATAAAGGACTGTACATTACAGACCCTTAGGCTATGGTATAAAGGACTACACATTACAGACCCTTAGGGTATGGTATAAAGGACTATACATTACAGACCCTTAGGGTATGGTATAAAGGACTATACATTACAGACCCTTAGGGTATCGTATAAAGGACTATACATTACAGATCCTTAGGGTATGGTATAAAGGACTACACATTACAGACCCTTAGGGTATAGTATAAAGGACTGTACATTACAGATCCTTAGGATATGGTATAAAGGACTATACATTACAGACCCTTAGGGTATCGTATAAAGGACTATACATTACAGATCCTTAGGGTATGGTATAAAGGACTACACATTACAGACCCTTAGGGTATAGTATAAAGGACTGTACATTACAGATCCTTAGGGTATGGTATAAAGGACTATACATTACAGACCCTTAGGGTATCGTATAAAGGACTATACATTACAGATCCTTAGGGTATGGTATAAAGGACTACACATTACAGACCCTTAGGGTATAGTATAAAGGACTGTACATTACAGATCCTTAGGGTATGGTATAAAGGACTATACATTACAGATCCTTAGGGTATAGTATAAAGGACTACACATTACAGACCCTTAGGGTATGGTATAAAGGACTATACATTACAGACCCTTAGGGTATGGTATAAAGGACTATACATTATAGACCCTTAGGGTATGGTATAAAGGACTATACATTACAGATCGTTAGGGTATGGTATAAAGGACTATACATTACAGATCCTTAGGGTATGGTATAAAGGACTATACATTACAGACCCTTAGGGTATGGTATAAAGGACTATACATTACAGACCCTTAGGGTATAGTATAAAGGACTGTACATTACAGATCCTTAGGGTATAGTATAAAGGACTACACATTACAGACCCTTAGGGTATGGTATAAAGGACTACACATTACAGACCCTTAGGGTATGGTATAAAGGACTATACATTATAGACCCTTAGGGTATGGTATAAAGTACTATACATTACAGATCGTTAGGGTATGGTATAAAGGACTATACATTACAGATCCTTAGGGTATGGTATAAAGGACTATACATTACAGACCCTTAGGGTATGGTATAAAGGACTGTACATTACAGACCCTTAGGGTATGGTATAAAGGACTACACATTACAGATCGTTAGGGTATGGTATAAAGGACTATACATTACAGACCCTTAGGGTATGGTATAAAGGACTGTACATTACAGACCCTTAGGGTATGGTATAAAGGACTATACATTACAGACCCTTAGGGTATGGTATAAAGGACTGTACATTACAGACCCTTAGGGTATGGTATAAAGGACTATACATTACAGACCCTTAGGGTATGGTATAAAGGACTGTACATTACAGACCCTTAGGGTATGGTATAAAGGACTACACATTACAGATCGTTAGGGTATGGTATAAAGGACTATACATTACAGACCCTTAGGGTATGGTATAAAGGACTGTACATTACAGACCCTTAGGGTATGGTATAAAGGACTACACATTACAGATCGTTAGGGTATGGTTTAAAGGACTATACATTACAGACACTTAGGGTATGGTATAAAGGACTGTACATTACAGACCCTTAGGGTATGGTATAAAGGACTATACATTACAGACCCTTAGGGTATAGTGTAAAGGACTACACATTACAGACCCTTAGGGTATGGTATAAAGGACTATACATTACAGACCCTTAGGGTATGGTATAAAGGACTATACATTACAGATCCTTAGGGTATAGTGTAAAGGACTATACATTACAGATCCTTAGGGTATGGTATAAAGGACTATACATTATAGACCCTTAGGGTATGGTATAAAGGACTATACATTACAGATCGTTAGGGTATGGTATAAAGGACTATACATTACAGATCGTTAGGGTATGGTATAAAGGACTATACATTACAGACCGTTAGGGTATGGTATAAAGGACTATACATTACAGACCCTTAGGGTATGGTATAAAGGACTACACATTACAGATCATTAGGGTATGGTATAAAGGACTATACATTACAGACCCTTAGGGTATGGTATAAAGGACATACATTACAGACCCTTAGGGTATAGTATAAAGGACTGTACATTACAGATCCTTAGGGTATAATATAAAGGACTACACATTACAGACCCTTAGAGTATGGTATAAAGGACTATACATTACAGACCCTTAGGGTATGGTATAAAGGACTGTACATTACAGACCCTTAGGGTATGGTATAAAGGACTATACATTACAGATCCTTAGGGTATAATATAAAGGACTACACATTACAGACCCTTAGAGTATGGTATAAAGGACTATACATTACAGACCCTTAGGGTATGGTATAAAGGACTATACATTACAGACCCTTAGGGTATAGTATAAAGGACTGTACATTACAGACCCTTAGGGTATGGTATAAAGGACTATACATTACAGACCCTTAGGGTATGGTATAAAGGACTACACATTACAGACCCTTAGGGTATGATAGAAAGGACTATACAATACAGATCGTTAGGGTATGGTATAAAGGACTATACATTATAGACCCTTAGGGTATGATAGAAAGGACTATACAATACAGATCGTTTGGGTATGGTATAAAGGACTATACAATACAGATCCTTAGGGTATGGTATAAAGGACTATACATTACAGACCCTTAGGATATGGTATAGAAGATTATACATTGCAGATCCGTAGGGTAATCTATCTACGCTGCACAAATACCAAGAGAAGGCATAAACCCACAGAGAATGTTTTCCATTACTAAGAGAACGTGCAGCTGAAATGTGTACAGGTATATCAAAACAAATGAACACGGGACAAATACATGTGGCTAAAATACATCTATATGGCGAAAACCCTAAGAGAACATATAGCTAAATACATGTACAAATATTAAAACAGCATGCAACTTAAATACATCTGTACCGCACAAATACAAAGGTATTGCTACAAAAACACATTATAGAGGGAATCGCTAAAATTCATTTACACGGCTTGAATGTAAAGGGAATCACTAAAACACACAGATAAGCTTAAATATAAGATATAATTCATTTGTATGGCTTAAAAATTCACAGGTAATCTCTAAAATTCATAAATACTGTGCTGTTACTGAGGGAACAAATGTAAATACAAAAGCACGACACAAATTCTACAGAAACAGCTGTAGTGTAATTATTGAACGGAGCCAATACTAACGGAGCATTTAAAATGCATTTATACGGAACAAAATCTATAGAAATAGCTAACGAACATTAAAATAAAAATTCAAAGAAAATAGCTTAGATATATTTATTCATTACATATACTTTAAGAATACTTATTATAATAAAATGCACACTGAATACTCTTCTAAGCACATCCATGTATAATAAATACTCTGAGGGTGTGACTCCTGGTTGTCACGTGATATGTGTATACTTTGTATACAGTTTTGTGAGTATACAACCCAAATGAAAATTTCACATTGGGTTTCAAGACTTCGGAGCTACTGCAAGAGAAACGTCCACCTATCATATATACCATTAATACTCTCATATACAATGATGACAGATGCCCCCCACGGTGGTTAACGGTATCTGCCAGACAACAAATAACATCTGTTGACGATAGTATATTAATCATATGTCATGTATCATACGATGAATGCATAGAATTATGGCAATAAAAATTATTGTTGATAAAGATGTATTTACTTGTTATATTGTATGGTAAATTGTTGTATATCTTCAGATGGGTTCCAATCCGTTGGGAGGGGAAGGACCTGTATCACTTTTGACGGCAATACAAAAGAACGATCTTAGTGAACTTAGGACTCTAGATCTAACGGTAAGTTTGGTGAACTTAAACTTTAGATCTAACGGTTTAGTGAACTCAGGACTCTAAATTTAACGGTAAGGTTTAGTGAACTTAGTACTCTAGCTCTAACGGTAAGGTTGAGTGAACTGACGACTCTAGATCTAACGGTAAGGTTGAGTGAACTTAGGATTCTAGACCTAATGGCAAGGTTTAGTAACATAAAATCTAGATCTAACGATAAGGTTTGGTGAACTTAGGACTCTCGATCTAAGGGTAAAGTTTAGTGAACTTATAACTCTAGATGTAATTGTAAGGTTTAGTGAGCTTAGAACTCTAGATGTAACGGTAAGGTTTAGTGAACCTAAATTGTAGATCTAACGACAAGGTTTAATGAACTTAAGACTCTAGATCTAAAGGTAAGGTTTAGTAAATGTAGGACTCTAGATTCAATGGTAAGTATTAACGGAGTGAAGACTCTAGATCTAACGGTACGTTTTAGAAAACTTAGGACTCTAGATGTAATAGTACAGTTTAGTGAACTCAGGACTCTAGATCTAATGGTAAGCTTTCTTTACTTCAAGATTGAATAGTAAATTAACTGCCTAAGTTCAACAGTAAACACTCAATTGCATAAATTTATTAGAAAGTGATTTGACGCTATTTTCTTAAATTAAAAAACGTATTTAGATGATTTAAGAAGAGCAATATTCGACAAGAGTAAGAGTTGAAAAGTATTTGACTTCCTTTCTTCTATGATTGTAGGATGTACTAGTTACAAAAGAGTTCCAAGAGTTACAGGAACAGTTAGAGAGTGAACGCTCCTTCACAGTTATACGAGGAGGTGTGGTAGGAGAGATCTTTGATTTCTCTACTGTAGTATATGATCCAATCGATAACTTTCGGAAAGATCCGGTAGCCGCATTGTTTGCCATTGCTAAGCAACAAGGCTATCGGTTAATGGATCTATTTAAGGACTTTGACAAAGATAACAGCCAATCGTTGTCCAAGGATGAATTTATTTTGGGACTCAAAGTAAGTACAGTAACTTTTAAGCACTAATATACACACTGTACTCATAAGTACAGTCACTTGAAAGCACTAATGTTGACACTGTATTCGTAAGTACAGTCACTTGAAAGCACTAATGTTGACACTGTACTCGTAAGTACAATCAATTGAAAGCACTAATGTTGATACTGTACTCGTAAGTACAGTCACTTGAAAGCACTAATGTTGACACTGTACTCGTAGTTTTAATGTGTTATGCATGTCCGTGGAGAGGATACATTTACCATACAGGTAAATCAGTTCTCTTTTCCTTTTTAGCTCACCTGAGCCAAAGGCTCAAGTGAGCTATAGTCATAGTGCGCCGTCCGTCGTCCGTCGTCGTCGTCGTCGTCGGCGTCGTCGTCGTCTTCGTCGTCCGTCGTTAACTTTTTCACATTTTCGACTTCTTCTCTGGAACTACATTGCAGATTTGGATCAAACTTTGTGTAAATGATGTACTCAAGGTCCCCTACTAAAATTGTGTTCGGGATCCAGATTCCCTCGGGGGTGGATCCAGGGCGGGACCAAAAGTGCCCAAAAGGGTACCCCTCTTCAAACATCTTCTTCTCCAGAACCAGTACATAAATGGGGAAACTAATTGCATTTCAACAATCTATAAAGATGGGTTATTAAAAATTGTGTTCGGGGTTAAGATCCGTCAAATAGAAATTTACGCTTTTTTGACGTGTTTCTGGACTTTGTCATTTCAATGAAGAAAAGTGTCATGTTTTTCAGTTAATTGATATTGATGATTTCTTAATGACTATTTTGATCATAATTGTGGTAAGGAATATTATTGTGAAAGAATTTTGTCATTATCTCAATTTTTGGATTTTTTATGAATTTTTTAAGACTTCCAAGAAAAAGGGGGGGTTGGCCATTTTTCACATTTTCAACTTTTTCTACGAAACCACAAGAAAGATTTTAATGAAACATGGAATACATGAAGTACTAAAACTCCTCTATCAATGTGGTAAATTTCATCCAAATTGGTTAACAGATAATGCCACCATGTCTAAAAAGTAGGTCTCACAATGGTACATATAATACTTGGTAATTGAAATATGGAGAGTAGCGGATCAAATCCAGCTGTGGTCAAAAAATTTTTTTTTTTTTTACACATCTAAATAAGTTTTTAGATGTTTCTAAACACTCAACATATGAAATTAGGAATTTTACGTTTAAGACTTCCAAAAAAAAAAGGGGGGCGGGGGGGGTGGTGGCCATTTTTCACATTTTCAACTTTTTCTACAAAACTGTTTGGAACTACATTGCAGATTTGGATCAAACTTTGTGTAATGATGTACTCAAGGTCCGCTACTAAAATTGTGTTCGGGATCCAGATTCCCTCAGGGGTGGATCCAAGGTGGGACCAAAAGTGCCCAAAAGGGTACCCCTCTTCAAACATCTTCTTCTCCAGAACCAGTACATAAATGGGGAAACTAATTGCATTTCAACAATCTATAAAGATGGGTTATTAAAAATTGTGTTCGGGGTTAAGATCCGTCAAATAGAAATTTACGCTTTTTTGACGTGTTTCTGGACTTAGTCATTTCAATGAAGAAAAGTGTCATGTTTTTCAGTTAATTGATATTGATGATTTCTTAATGACTATTTTGATCATAATTGTGGTAAGGAATATTATTGTGAAAGAATTTTGTCATTATCTCAATTTTTGGATTTTTTATGAATTTTTTAAGACTTCCAAGAAAAAGGGGGGGTTGGCCATTTTTCACATTTTCAACTTTTTCTACGAAACCACATGAAAGATTTTAATGAAACATGGAATATATGAAGTACTAAAAGTCCTCTATCAATGTGGTAAATTTCATCCAAATTGGTTAACAGATAATGCCACCATGTCTAAAAAGTAGGTCTCACAATGGTACATATACCACTTGGTAATTGAAATATAGAGAGTAGCGGATCAAATCCAGCTGTGGTCAAAAAAAATTTTTTTTTTTTTTTTACACATCTAAATAAGTTTTTAGATGTTTCTCAACACTCAACATATGAAATTAGGAATTTTACGTTTAAGACTTCCAAAAAAAAGGGGGGGGGGGGTGGCCATTTTTCACATTTTCAACTTTTTCTACAAAACTGTTTGAAGGATTTTAATAAATCTTGATAGAAATAAGTCACTTATGATCCTCTTCAAATTCTGTTGTTTTCGTCCAGACCTCTTTACAGGTGGCACCACCATAGTCAAAAGTAGGTCACAAAAGAGTTCCCTCCTTTAACAATATTCTTTTTCATACGGGCTGTATACAGAGACAAACAGAATGCATTGAAATGATCTAGAGGGATGAGTGAAGACGTATTGTCATTTTGGTTCCCTTCCAAAATCAAATTTTAGAATTTTTTTTCGACATTTCTTTGGACTTGATGATTCAATGCAGAAAAAAAAGTGTCATATTTCCTAGTTAATTGATAATGATGATTTCTTATGGACTATTGTGATCATAATTATGGTAAGGATTGTTACTTTGAAAGAATTTTGTCAATATCTCAATTTTTGGATTTTCTATGAATTTTTTAAGACTTCCAAATGAGGGTGTATAGGAACAATTCAATCACATTTTTCACTTCTGCTGTTATACCACATGAAAGATTTTAATGAAACAAGGAATACATGAAGTACTAAAGGTCCTCTATCAATTTGGTAAATTTTTATCCAAATTGGTTAACAGTTAATGCCACCATGTCTAAAAAGCAGTTCTCACAATGGTACATATACCACTTGGTAATTGAAATATGGAGAAATTATGTTTTTTTAATTCTTTACACATCTAAATAAGTTTTTAGATGTTTCTCAACACTCAACATATGAAATTAGGCAATTTTAAGTTAGATCTGGACAATATTTGAAACAATTGTTGTTCATGACCCAGACTTGAAATCAGTCAACAAAAGGCCCCACGTAAAGAAAATGACTAACTTGTTGCCCTAAATGACTTCTTGCAGAGACAAAGGAAATGCTTAATATCAAAATCACGTGAATGGATGTGCAAAAAAGTGTTGTTTTTTATTCTAGCCTGAAATAAAATTTGACATATTTTCAACATCTGTGTTGACTTAGTCACATTAATGCAAAAATAAATGAATTCTTCCTTCATGCATGACTGATCATCTAGGTACTCAGGTAAGCGATATAGGCCCACTTGGGCCTCTTGTTTTTTTTTTTACAAATTAATCACATATTAGAACAATATGAACAAAACATATACTTATGAATGCATTTTTATTTACGGTATATTTATCACATTCCTACCTTGATTGTCTTCTGAACTTTTTATGTTTTTATGCTCGGGAGAGTGTATAGTCGTTGTCATATCTCTTAAACCCTTAATTAGAATCATATTTACACAAATGTTCCCTGGGACAGAGACTACTTGAAAAAGTCATTCAGGGTCATTGCTGCAAGGTCATTGTCACTCAGCACATATCCCTAAACGTTTGGGAGAGGCCTTACATCTCTTAAACCATTCATCAGATGTGCATAATATTAAATACAAATGTTCTTGCGTCAAGGACTTTTAGACGATGCTCACTCAAAATCACAACTTTAGATATTAGGAAAGGTTTTAATCAGTTAATTTCGGGAATTTACCAATGTCTCGTGATAATTCTACAGACAATTTGTCATTGGTTTAAGGCACTTCGGTGAGCATCAATCAGTTTAACTGATATTTTTGTATCTATTAGGTAAGGTTATCTATTATATTTCAAAAAGGTTTTTTTCTTTTAATTACACTGCTGTAATAGCCTGTGGAAATGTACAAGTCGTAAACCACTTAATTAACTACCCGATGAATCTCTCTAAACTCTCATTTTTTGTCTGTTTGCTTCGTTTTGATTTTCTTTTGTGTTTATTTTATTTTATTTTGTTTTGTTTTGATTTTGATTTAGTGTGTGTGTGTGGGGGGGGGGTTGTTTGTTTTGATTTTTGGGGGTTTTTTTTATTTTGGTTTTTGTTTTTGTTTTTTCTTTCAGGTTTTATTTGCTTGGTTTTTCTTAGAAAGGGGGGGGGGGGTTCTTGTTTTGTTTTGTTTGTTTGCTTGGGTTTTTTTATTTTTGGTTTTTGTTTTTGTGTTTGACGGTCTTCGACTGCTAATTTAATGTTAATTTTCATTAAACCGTGCAGAAAGCTGGTATGGAACTGAGCATGAAGCAGTTAGAGGTCATTATGGAAAGATTGGACAAAGATAAAAATGGCTATGTCGACTTCAGGTAAAGTGTATCTACAACATAAATCCATGTTCACTAATTCATTGATGAAAGATATCGCTTCTCTCCGCCTGTGAATTTGAGCACTGTTTATTCTTTTTAACAATTTAAAACACATAGATCTGTGCTTCCCATTGTTCCTCTGTGCATCTCATTGTTCCTTTGTGTATCTCATTGTTCCTCTGTGATCCCTTTTAACAGGTTACATTTTGCAATACCATGTTTGCAAAGTTTTTTGCATGATTCCTTTTACACATAATAAAGTAGAGTCATCTTTTTTTTATATCAGCTGATACTTTCCTTCATCAAGTATTTATGGTATCTGCCGTAATCCTACTGTTGTCGCAATTACCTAGGATATATGCTATTATCCTACCCAATGTCGTAGGATATATGCCGTTATCCTACCCAATTACCTAGGATATATGCTATTATCCTACCCAGTTACCTAGGATATATGCTATTATCCTACCCAATGTCGTAGGATATACGCAGTTATCCTACCCAATTACCTAGGATATATGCTATTATCCTACCCAGTTACCTAGGATATATGCTATTATCCTACCCAATGTCGTAGGATATATGCCGTTATCCTACCCAATTACCTAGGATATATGCTATTATCCTACCCAATTACCTAGGATATATGCCATTATCCTACCCAATTACCTAGGATATATGACGTTATCCTACCCAATTACCTAGGATATATGTCATTATCCTACCCAATTACCTAGGATATATGCTATTATCCTACCCAATTACCTAGGATATATGCCGTTATCCTAGGCAATTACCTAGGATATATGCCATTATCCTACTCAATTATCTAGGATATATGCCGTTATCCTACCCAATTACCTAGGATATATGCCATTATCCTACCCAATTACCTAGGATATATGCCGTTATCCTACCCAATTACCTAGGATATATGCTGTTATCCTACCCAATTACCTAGGATATATGCTATTATCCTACCCAGTTACCTAGGATATATGCCATTATCCTACCCAATTATCTAAGACATATGCCATTATCCTACCCAATTACCTAGGATATATGCCGTTATCCTACCCAATTACCTAGGATATATGCTATTATCCTACCCAGTTACCTAGGATATATGCCGTTATCCTACCCAATTACCTAGGATATATGCCGTTATCCTACCCAATTACCTAGGATATATGCCATTATCCTACCCAATTACCTAGGATATATGCCGTTATCCTACCCAATTACCTAGGATATATGCTATTATCCTACCATATAACCTAGGATTTATGCCGTTATCCTACCTAATTATCTAGGATATATGCCGTTATCCTACCAAATCACGTAGGATATATGCCGTTACCATACCCAATTACCTAGGATGTATGCCGTTATCCTACCCAATTACCTAGGATATATGCCATTATCCTACCCAATTACCTAGGATATATGCCGTTATCCTACCAAATCACGTAGGATATATGTCGTTACCCTACCCAATTACCTAGGATGTATGCCGTTATCCTACCCAATTACCTAGGATATATGCCATTATCCTACCCAATTACCTAGGATATATGCCATTATCCTACCCAATTCCCTAGGATATATGCCACTATCCTACCCAATTCCCTAGGATATATGCCATTATCCTACCCAATTACCTAGGATATATGCCATTATCCTACCAAATTACCTAGGATATATGCCATTATCCTACCCAATTCCCTAGGATATATGCCATTATCCTACCCGACTACCTAGGATATATGCCGCCATCCTACCCAATTACCTAGGGTATATGCCATTATCCTACCCAATTACCTAGGATACATGCTGCTATCCTACCCAATTACCTAGGATATATGCCGTTATCCTACCCAATTACCTAGGATATATGCCGTTATCCTACCCAATTACCTAGGATATATGCCGTTATCCTACCCAATTACCTAGGATATATGCCATTATCCTACCCAATTACCTAGGATATATGCCGTTATCCTACCCAATTACCTATAATATATGCCGTTATCCTACCCTATTACCTAGGATATATGCCATTATCCTACCATTGTCAACATATACCTAGAATATATATCCAATTACCTAGGATATATGCCGTTATCCTACCCAATTACCTATAATATATGCCGTTATCCTACCCTATTACCTAGGATATATGCCATTATCCTACCATGATCAACAATTACCTAAGATATATGCCATTATCCTACCATTGTCAACAATTACCGAGAATATATGCCATTATCCTACCCAATTACCTAGGATATTTTCCGTCATCCTACCGTTGTCAACAATTACCTAGAATATATGCCGTATTCTTATTTTGTCAACAATTACTTAGGATATTTTCCGTCAACCTACCGTTGTCAACAGTTACCTAAGATATATGCCATTATCCTGCTGTTGTCAACAATTATCCAGGATATTTACCGTTATCCTACTGCTGTCAATTAGTACATTGAATATTTGCAGTGTGGCAGCTGTTGGTAAAGGCTTTAGGCTGTATTTAATCATAAACCTGTCGTGTGGTATCATTTCCTAATACGCAGAATTCCAGAGCCCGTGACATGATTAGTAATTATCAGTTGTTTTGAGACTGAAGTCCAAACATTATGTTTTATAGACATCATAGCATTTTATCAAATAATAACTAAATCGACGGCCGTCAGTCTCTATCATACTCAGTACAGTACCCTAATACATGTATATCTAAGTATCTGCTCTCTATCATATGCAAAGTACCATATCACATCCTTGTATCTGCTCTCTATCATATAGAGTACATACCACATCCTTGTATCTGTTCTCTATCATATATAGAGTACCATACTACATCCTTGTATCTGCTCTCTATCATATATAGAGTACCATACCACATCCTTGTATCTGCTCTCTGTCATATATAGAGTACCATACCACATCCTTGTATCTGCTCTCTATCATATATAGAGTACCATACCACATCCTTGTATCTGCTCTCTATCATATAGAGTACCATACCACATCCTTGTATCTGCTCTCTATCATATATAGAGTACCATACCACATCCTTGTATCTGCTCTCTATCATATATAGAGTACCATACCACATCCTTGTATCTGCTCTCTATCATATATAGAGTACCATACCACATCCTTGTATCTGCTCTCTGTCATAGATAGAGTACATACCACATCCTTCTATCTGCTCTTTATCATATATAGAGTACCATACAACATCCTTGTATCTGCTCTCTGTCATATATAGAGTACCATACCACATCCTTGTATCTGCTCTCTGTCATATATAGAGTACCATACCACATCCTTGTATCTGCTCTCTATCATATATAGAGTACCATACCACATCCTTGTATCTGCTCTCTATCATATATAGAGTACCATACCACATCCTTCTATCTGCTCCCTATCATATATAGAGTACCATACCACATCCTTGTATCTGCTCTCTATCATATATAGAGTACATACCACATCCTTGTATCTGCTCTCTATCATATAGAGTACCATACCACATCCTTGTATCTGTTCTCTATCATATATAGAGTACCATACCACATCCTTGTATCTGCTCTCTATCATATATAGAGTACCATACCACATCCTTGTATCTGCTCTCTATCATATATAGAGTACCATACCACATCCTTGTATCTGCTCTCTATCATATATAGAGTACCATACCACATCCTTGTATCTGCTCTCTATCATATATAGAGTACCATACCACACCCTTGTATTTGCTCTCTATCATATATTCTATATCCTAGGATATTCTTGTATCTGCTGTCTTTTATATATTTCCTATGCTTTCACATCCTTGCATGTACTCTACAGCAAATATTAAGTATCTAATCATATTCTAATATCTGCATTCTACGATATGTGGTGTGTCATATATTCTAGTGACTGTTGTCTGTCATATATAGGGATCCTATCATATCCAAATATCGAACCGTAGCACATCCTAGTATATACATGATATCATAGATGTTTATAGTATCCAGACCTGTTTACCCGCCATTGTTTATTGATTTGCGTATGTTTGTTTAACGTATTTCATACTGTGATAGGCGTACATATCGTTTGCCATTACTTGTGACACTGATAATATTCATCATCTCCAAAAATTAAGATGTACTCAAAAGCCGACAATACACATCCTAGTCGCAGAAAAAATAAACTGAGTGATAGAAAACGTAAAGACGACACAAAAGCATTTCAACTCCGTCACTGTCCACATGCGATGAGTGTAAAGCACTATGTGGACAGATGTACACATGGGATGAGTGTATAGCACTATGTGGACAGATGTACACATGAGATGAGTGTAAAGCACTATGTGGACAGATGTACACATGAAATGAGTGTAAAGCACTATGTGGACAGATGTACACATGAGATGAGTGTACAGTAGTATGTGGACAGATGTACACATGAGATGAGTGTAAAGCACTATGTGGACAGATGTACACATGAGATGAGTGTAAAGCACTATGTGGACAGATGTACACATGAGATGAGTGTAAAGCACTATGTGGACAGATGTACACATGAGATGAGTGTACAGTAGTATGTGGACAGATGTACACATGAGATGAGTGTACAGTAGTATGTGGACATATGTACACATGAGATGAGTGTACAGTACTATGTGAATTGATGTACACATGCAATGAGTGCACAGTAGTATGTGGACAGATGTACACATGAGATGAGTGTACAGTAGTATGTGGACATATGTACACATGAGATGAGTGTACAGTACTATGTGAATAGATGTACACATGAGATGAGTGTACAGTAGTATGTGGACAGATGTACACATGAGATGAGTGTACAGTACTATGTGGACAGATGTACACATGAGATGAGTGTACAGTAGTATGTGGACATATATACACATGCGATGAGTGTAAAGCACTATGTTGGCAGATGTACACATGAGATGGATGTAAAGCACTATGTGGACAGATGTACACATGAGATGAGTGTACAGTTCTATGTGGATAGATGTACACATGAAATGAGTGTACAGTACTATGTGGGCAGATGTACACATGAGATGGG
The DNA here is from genome assembly GCA_035048485.1 of Pteria penguin. Taxonomy (NCBI): domain Eukaryota; kingdom Metazoa; phylum Mollusca; class Bivalvia; order Pterioida; family Pteriidae; genus Pteria; species Pteria penguin. The sequence continues at coordinate 4,689,662 of CM068587.1, read as the reverse complement.
TGTAAAGCACTATGTGGAC